>CAMZMU010000074.1:30442178-31642178 GCA_947311845.1 Poa pratensis
CAGCTTCATGGATGAGGGATTTAGGTCATGATTTGGCCATAATGTTGGAGGAAAAAGACCTGACAGATGTTTCTTTTGATGTTGGGGGCGAGAGCTTCAGTGCACATCGCCTCGTGCTCGCAGCCCAATTGCCTGTACTGAAAGCGCAGCTCTATGGCCCGATGGCTGAAAGCAATATGGCGTCTATCACCATCCAAGACATGGAGGCTTCTACCTTCAGATCTATGCTCCATTACATGTATCATGGTTCATTACCCGATACTGGCAACACAGATGATTCCTCCACTCTGGCAAAGTACCAACATCTGCTTGTAGCTGCTGATAGGTACTACTAGAGAGGCTAAAGAAGAATTGTGAAGAGAAGATATGTGCTAACGGTATCACAATAGACGGTGTTGTTTCATTGTTGGAGCTGGCGGAGGACCATGTCTGCTCAAAACTCAAGGCTAAGTGCTTTGATTTCCTTGCTGACGGTGACAATTTCAAGATTGTTGGGACATCTGGTGAGTACTTCCAATTGATGCAGACATTTCCGGCTCTTTTGGTTGAAGTGCGGAACAGGCTCAAGATACCGCATGGTGAACCAACCATCATGGAATCTCCAGCTTCATCTCGAGAGGAGCAGCTACTGGATTTGGGTTATGATCTGGCCTTGATGTCAACTAAACAAGATCTGACAGATGTTTTCTTTGATGTTGGTGGGCAGAGCTTCAGTGCACATCGCCTGGTGCTCGCAGCCCGATCACCTGTCTTTAAAGTGCAGCTCTATGGCCCGATGGCTGAAAGCAAACTGCAATCTATCACCATCCAAGACATGGAGGCCTCTACCTTCAGCTCGATGCTCCACTACATGTATCATGGTTCACAAAGAAATGATGTATCTTCCACCATGTTTCAGTACCAGCATCTGCTTGTTGCAGCTGATAGGTACGGTGTAGAGGGGCTTAAAAAGTTCTGCGAGGCCAGGCTCTGTAGCAACGGTATTATGATAGACAATGTGGTCTCAATGTTGGAGCTGGCAGAGGACCATTCCTGCCACAAACTCAAAACCGAGTGCTTTGATTTCCTTGCTAAATCTAAAAATTTCAAGATGGTTGCGACATCTGGTGAGTATATCCGTTTGATGCAGAGCTTTCCATCTCTCTTGGTTGAAGTGCAGAATAGGTTCAAGATAGCACATGGAGGATCGACTACTATGAATCCTCGTGCTCGCAAGAAAAGCCGAGTGTGCTAGGCATGATTGGATTGATGAGTTCCAATCCTCTTCTTAGTAGTTACATTAATATGTATGTATGTTCCTCATGTAGCTATCGTGGTTTAATGTCCTTGGTAGAGTATTTTAAAAGACATGGTAACACTAGTCCTGGAACTGTATTTTGTTAGTTCTGTCCGCATGTTCATGTCTAACCTTTTTACTAGTCACTCTCTGGCAATCTTGTGTATTTCTTTCGAGCAGTGATATCAGGTTTCGAAGTAAAAACCTCTCGTATTTTCTGTACGAGGGTATACAGCTTGATTGGTGGTATTAAGCAGTACAGGCTGGTACAGTTTGCTGTGCCAAGAGGGCCTTTGCTTTCCTCGAGGGAATACGACGAGCACTCATCTCCAGCATACAATAGCTCGGGTGCAGCAGCTGAAGAAAAATTGTGAGGGACAGTCTGTTTTGCTGTTTGCAAGCATGACAACTAGGAGCAGGCTATGGAGTGCCTGGGATGAACAGGGCGGTTCATACCCCTCTTAATTAACAAGTTCTGGAACCTGTTTTTTTTTTCTTTTGCTGAATGTGGAGACAAAATTCTGAACTTTAATTAGGATAATTTCAGGAAGCGGACTTGCAAGCAATTCTTTGTTAAACTACTCATTTAGAATTCATGGTAGAGTTTTATTTTTGAGGTAACTACACAATACCACAACTTCGGGGGCACTAATTAAACAAAACCATGACTATTGCACTTATTTTCTCAATTTGACACTAAAACTGATATGTGTAGTCAGAAGTGCCAATCCAATTCAGGCTCCCAGACCGCCATGGTGAAGATGACTCTCATCCAGGTCATCATAGGGTCAGACCATCGGTAGAATTTCATTTCCCCCAAAACTAGTTGCTCGGAGATGTTTGCCGCGACTATGGTCTCGCCATAGTTGTTTGCCGCAATCATTATTGAGTTGTTTTTAGCCGCCGCTAGAAGCTCTGGGCGCAGTCCCATGGACGGACACATACATAGGTATATGGCTTTTACCTGTTATGTGTTAAATCATGTTTTCTTTCATAAGGGAGATGCTATGTAACCAAGGTTGCCAGTCAACCTGCTAGTGTAAGTGCGTAACCTTGTACAATACTTGAATCTGATGGATCACCAATGGCAAAGTTTTGAGCGTAAAACGGTGCGTGCAGTGATTCCTCAGTAATAAGTTAACAAACATTTGTTTCTACAAATTTGTTTTCTCTAATGAAGTGACTGCAATTACTTCGGATATCTGATTAATAGAACATAATGAGAAGTTAACTGCAGAAAACAAAACTGTTGGTGGTAGGTTACTATATTATTTCTGTGACGAGATTTTGCAAATTTATGTGCTGAACTGCTGATTGAGAAATAGACACGATGTTTTGCCTTCAAGGATCTCCAAAAGAAATGTTCCTTATTTTGCAGCCTGATCTTGTACAGTACCATGGACAAAACTACGCTGGTACCTCGATCGTATTTCGCCAAGTCAACAATGTCACATGCTTTTCCCTGTTCTATAGGTCGTCTTTGTGTTCTTCTCCACGTTCAGCATTTGTTTCAATCATGTTCTATAGGAATCTCAGTCTTGCATTATATGTTCCTCTAGTCACCTTGTCTTTTTGTTTCTGCGCATATACTTTTGTATTTCCATAAGAGAATACTAATCTTAATAACAATAGTAGGATGGATTTTATGCTCATTTGTCATAGGAGTTCATCATCTATATCAAATCTTGTAGGTATATGTTGTTCCTCAGTCCCTTGGGTTCGCATATTGGTAAATTTGAATCATGGTTTCGCTCATGTCATTCACCAATGCTTTGGTGCAATCAGTATCCTTCTCTCATTTTGCATCATTGTTTCCTCTTCATTTGGCTAGATTTTGGTGCTATTTGATTCTTGAAATTCTAGGGTTAGGAAGGTACTTAATTCTCATTTTCTCAGATATTGTAACTGCCTGAATAATAAGCTACACAAATGTGGAGAACATAATCATGCCCTAGCTGTTCGTCGTGTCAGTACCAGTGGCGGTGCAGTGCCAAACCAATTGATCATGCGATGTCTACACTCCTACTTGTATGAGTTTCTGGATAAATATGAAACTATTCAATTTTGCTTTACACAAACTGTGATGTCAGTTGACTTCACTGCCTTGTGTGCTACATGTATTCTTGCAGTAGTAAGATTTTTTTGTGTGGTTATGGAAGAGGTTCTAAAAATGGGGACTCTGATTGATAGATTCTACTTTATTGTAGTGCTGTGAAGAACTAGATTGTGTTATTGTTATGAACTGGCATAATTGTCTTATTCGGTGCACGGTTGAATTATTTCAGGCATGTTTGGTACTGTTGAAGATTCTTGGACGAAAATGCCTGTGAAAAAATCGTGTTCAACACTAGGTTACCGCAGGGGAAATTCTTACATGCATTATCTATTTGAGCTACGACTAAGCATAAATAAGAACTTATCTATTTCTCTACGGAGAATGAAATTAATATTTACCGACCCGATCGGAAAATGCCGAGGCCCTCACCTGGGCGCCTGGACACATGGTTGCGGACGCGACGCAAGAAAGCCGACGAGAATTATATACATTTCCTAACTTCCTTCGCGCTTGCAATCGGCCTCGCCAATCCCCTATCCCAGTCGACACTTCGGGGCCAGGATTGGTCGCCGGATTTTGACAAAGAGAAAGTAGGGCGACATTTTTGTGTGAGTTCATATGATTATAATGACCAGTAGGAAGCTCCATTTGATTGGTCGTGTTGTTTATCGAGCAAATGATGAGTACCAAAACTTTGACAATCAACATGGAACTTTATTTGTCATGTTTGGTGTTGTAACTTGTTATGTCCTAGTTTCATACTACAAATAAAACTGTGAAAGAAGGGGAACACCTAAATCATGTGTTAAGCTCGTTTCCGGTGTAGCCTGTGATTATAAGTATATCGCTGCCACTTGCTTGCTTTCGTCCCAACTCTGATTGTTCAAAACAAATTTGAGGCTGAAATACTGGAACAAAGGCACATTGTTGCTGCTCTCCGAGATGAAGTTATTGACTTACTGAGAAAGTTAACTCAGGACAGGATTCAGAAGTAATCGTCACTTGTGACTGACAACTTTCTTGAGAATCTTCCTGTTGATTTAGTAGTAACACACTTTTTACATCTCCGTTGATAGAAATTAAAACTCCGATGAATTGCTGACTTTGTTGTACATATGTCAGTTTGAAGCTTGACGATGGGAGTATAATGCTGAATTTCATTACTATTCAATTTGTTGAGATTATGTAACAAATTTGAAAATTTTGCAGCTGATATAAGATTTAATTAATTTGTATAGCTCATTTATATATGCATTATCGACCAATTTCATTTCTAACCGACTGTCAGTATATGTGTATTGTACTATTGTACGATGATGTTTTGACCTAGATCGATTTGACTGGGTGAAGCGGTAGAGATGACAATCAACGAGGTGACAACGGGAAGGGTTGCTAATATGTTATCTCGTCGTTTGTGAAAAGAATAGAAATAGGACGAGGTTTCACAATGGAAATAGGAGGTGTCCCTAGATCGGTCATCTGACAACTGGTACGGTCCTTTATTTTACTCTGTGACAATTAATTTCAAGTCATGTTTTTATTATTTTGTATCCACATGAAAATTGCAGGCATATATATGGGAAAACTCTTGTAATCCCCCGGGGGATCGCGTGACTCGCGTCCCCCGCCTCGTCTGCGTGACGCGTGTCCTATTGGACTCCCGCGTGGCCACAGGAAAGCAACGACCCACATTTTTATTTTTCTCCACCTCTCGTCTTCCTACCTTATCCTCTAACACGGACACCGTCCAGAAATTCCCCCGCCATGGCTCCCGCGCCGGTGACCGCGTCGTTACTCCGCCTCCACGCCACCGGAGCACGCCGGGCATCTCTCTGCCCCGCCACACACGCCTCCACCTTTCACAGCCTCTCTGCACGAGCTCGCCGCCGCCGTTCTTCTCCACATCGACACTCGCTGGCGTTCCTTCGAGCTTTTTTCGCCGTCTTCCGGCTCTGCTCCCGGCCGCTCGAGCTTCTCGTCGCGGCTTCACCAACGGTCGAGCTCGCCGTGATGCTCCAAGTCTGCCCGCGGGCGCCGCCGCCATATTGCAAGTCAGAGCTTTCTGCTTTCGTCGCAACTTGTCTGCTTGTTCATCACACGAAGGGAATTTCTGCTACTTATTTATTTTTGGCAACACAGTGAGGAGATTTTTGCTACCGTCGTTCTTCTGTTTTGCGTCATAAGAAAGAGGAATTTGCTACGGATGATTTTTTTTTTATTTTGCATCCTATGAGATGAATTTTGCTACCATTTTTTGTTTTGCATAATAAGAAGTAGCAATTTGCTACAGACAAAAGAGAAATTTGCTACGGATAAATTTTTGTTTTGCATCCTAGGAGAAGAATTTGCTACCATTTTTTTGTTTTGCATAATAACAAGTAGCAATTTGCTACCGACGAAACAGAAATTTGATACGGATGAATTTTTGTTTTGCATCCTAGGAGAAGAATTTGCTACAATTTTGTTTTGCATAATAACAAGTAGCAATTTGCTACAGATGAATTTTTGTTTTGCATCCTAGGAGAAGAATTTGCTACCATTTTTTGTTTTGCATAATAACAAGTAGCAATTTGCTACCGACGAAACAGAAATTTGCTACGAATGAATTGTTTTGCATCCTAGGAGAAGAATGTGCTACCATATTTTTGTTTTGCATAATAACAAGTAGCAATTTGCTACCGACGAAAGAGAAATTTGATACGGATGAATTTTTCTTTGCATCCTAGGAGAGGAATTTGCTACCATTTTTTGTTTTGCATAATAGTAAGAAGTAGCAGTTTGCTATCCCGATATTTTTCTGTTCTGCGCCATAAGGAGAATTTGATACCGATGTTCTACTGTTCTTCATCATATGAAGGATAAATTGATACCAATGTTCTTATGTTTTGCATTATAGGAAGATTCTTTTTGCTACCAATTCTTCGGTTTGCACATAAAATTGCTACTGATGTTCTTCCGTTTGGCATCAAAGGAACAATTTGCTACATGACGGTCGGAGCATTTGCGGTGATTCCTCCAGCGGGAGGTGATTCCGAGGAAAATCTGGGATGCTCTAATGGTTTTCGACGGTGGCCGGTGAGGTCTCTGGCCGGAGCTTCGAGCGAAGGGCGGTTGTGGGCAACGCCTTTGCCTGCGAAACAGGGAAGCTGTGAGGGCGTCTTCTCCGCCGACGGCCGCAAAATACGGCGGAGCGACGAGGACGGCCGCCAAAATAGAAAAGCTGTGACGATGTCTTCTCCGGCGACCAAGCTTCTCCGGCGACGGCGACCAAGGCTTCTCCGGCGACGGCGTCCTCTCCGACGAGGGCCGCGGAATACGGCAGAGCGACGAGGATGGAATCAATTCCGCCCGTGGCCATGGCCTCCCTTGGTCGACGGGAATTTTTCGTTGTGGTTTTTTTCTTTTTCTGTAGGGATAACGGGCGGGTCCATGAGGTCTGTCACATGGGACACGTGTCGCCCTCTCCACCCGGGGATCGGAGGAAAAGATCCCGGGGACGCCTAGTTCTTTCCATATACATGCTTGTCATGTTTCACGCTAATAATCATTGACTAGTCACCATGATTTTAAGAAGCAATCCGAGTAGATTACAAAAAAAAAACATTTGGGCAGTAAATACGATCCAAATGATGATATGAATGGGAGAACCGAACAGGAACAGGTATGCAAACACAACTCTAGATTTCACGGCCCATTTCCAATTTCCAGCACGCAGTCACGCTCCTAGCCCTAGCCGCCTCCTACTCTCAGTTTCCTCATTGCGCTCGTCTTCCACGGTCCACCACCGGCCGATCTGCCGCCCATCGTGTTCCTGCCCTACATTTCCACAAACTACACGGGGACGACATCTCCAGTCACCTCCGCCGCCTAGCTGATTGCCTGTCGCTGCCGTTTCCCCCCAGTCGAATCGATCGAGGTCGGCTTCACCATGACCGAGGGCGTCTCACCTGGTTTCGAAATCGTCCCTACAAGAGACGGTCGTCTCTTCCATCTCCGGGTAAGACTCTTGTCGCCCCCTCCTGCCGAGACTCTGTACAGAGGGCCTTCCTTGCTAGATGCAGTTGCGTTGCATTTTACAGTACCGAAAGTTCGCCCCCCAACACCTTCAAGGTCGCTCTCTATGTGGATCGTGGTCTCGCTCTGGAAGCCGCTGCCAAGGTGACACCACACATGGTTTTCCTCGACAAGACTAGCTCGCCTGCGCCCTCGATGGGGATAAGAGCAACCAACAACATCTCTTCCGGTCTGAATGGTTATGTGCTTATCGCACAGAGGGACGCTGTCAAGGCTAACTGTATGGTGGACAACTACTTCGTGGTGCAGTGCTCCGTGGACATAGACTGGACACCTCCAGCTCCATGGACGAAGGATTTACGTCATGATTTGGCCATTATGTTTGAGAAAAAAGATCTGACAGATGTTTCCTTTGATGTTGGGGACGAGACCTTCAGTGCACATCGCCTCGTGCTTGCAGCGCAATCGCCCGTCTTGAAAGCGCAGCTCTATGGCCCGATGGCTGAAAGCAATATGGCTTCTATCACCGTCCAGGACATGGAGGCTTCTACCTTCAGATATATGCTCCGTTACATGTATTCTGGTTCGTTTCCGGATGCTGGCAATGCAGATGTTTCCTCCACTTTGGCAGAATACCAGCATCTGCTTGTAGCTGCTGATAGGTACGGGCTAGAGAGGCTAAAGAAGAATTGTGAGGACAAGCTATGTGCTGACTGTATCACAATAAACAGCGTGGTTTCATTGTTAGAGCTGCCGAGGACCATGTATGCTCAAAACTCAAGGCCAGGTGCTTTGATTTCCTTGCTGATGGTGACAATTTCAAGATTGTAGGGACATCTGGTGAGTACATCCAAGTGATGCAGACATTTCCGACTCTTTTGGTTGAAGCGCGGAAAAGGCTCAAGATACTGCATGGTGAACCAACCATCATGGAACCTCCAGCTTCATCTGTAGAGGAGCAGCTATTGGACTTAGGTTATGATCTGGCCATGATGTCAAATAAACAAGATCTGACAGATGTTTCCTTTGATGTTGGTGGAGAGCTTCAGTGCACATGGCCTGGTGCTCGCGGCTCGATCGCCCGTCTTTAAAGCGCAGCTCTATGGCCCGATGGCTGAAAGTAAGACAATGTCTATCACCATCCAAGACATGGAGGCCTCTACCTTTGGCTGGATGCTCCATTACATGTATCATGGTTCACTACCCAAGGCTGATAGAAATGATATATCTTCCACATGTGTCAGGACCAGCATCTGCTTGTTGCAGCTGGTAGTATGGGTTAGAGGGGCTAAAAAAATTTGTGAGGCCAGGCTATGTAGCAAAGGTATCATGATAGACAATGTGGTTCAATGTTGGAGCTGGCACAGGACCATGCCTGCCTCAGACTCAAAAACAAGTGCTTTGTTCCTAGCTGATGTTAAAAATTTCAAGATGGTTTAACATCTGTGAGTATATCCGATTGATGCAGAACTTTCCGTCTCTCTTGGTTGAACTGCGGAATAAGATATCACATGGAAAAATGACTATTACAAACCCTCGTGCTTGCAAGAAAAGCCGAGTGTGTTAGGCATGATGAGATCAACGAGTTCCAGTTCCTTCTTAGTAGTTGCATTAATTTGTACGTATGTTCCTCGTGTAGTTATCATGGTTTAATTTTCTTCTTAGTTCTTGAAATACAGGTAGCACTAGTCCTGCAACTGTATTTTGTTAGTTCTGTGCCCGTTCATGTCTAACCTTTTAACTAGTCAGTAGTCTCTCTGGCAATGTTGTGTATTTCTTTTGAGCAATGGCAGCAGGTTTGAAAGAAAATTATCTCAATTTTTGAGGGTACAAATATGTAGTACTTATATTAACCGGTACAGGCTGGTACAGACTGCCAAATAATAGCTCAGGTGCCGTAGCTGAAGGAAAATTTTGAGCGACGGTTAGTTTTGCTGTTTACAATCATGACAACTAGCATCAAGCTATCGGGTGCCTGGGATGAACGGCACGGCTCATACCTCTTAATTTACAAGTTCTGGACATGTTTTCTTTTGTGGAGACATAAATTTCAACTTTAATTAGGATGATTTCAGGTAGTGGACTGCAAGCAATTCTTTGTTAAATCACCCTTGTAGAATTCCTGCGAGTTTTAACGAGGTCATTACACAAAACTTCAACTTCAGGGGCACTGATTAATTAAACAAACCACAACTTTTGCACTTATTTTCTCATTTTGACACAAAAAACTGATATATGTAGCCCACACGACATGTCAGACCTGGTCATCCAATCCAGGCTCCCTAGCGACTGGTCAAGGGGACTCTCACCCAGGTCATCATTGAATTTAGTGTCAAACGGACAAAAACAGGTGATTGGGCCATGTGTTGATGATTAGCTCAAAAGATGTGATACTCTCTGGCTTTGTGTAAATAAGTGTCCCAAGTTTGGCTCTGTGTGATTAACTAATTATCCTTTAATTTTGCAGCAAAATTGAGTTCTTACAGAACGGAGATTAATGCCGATAAGGGATGTGAAAAAATTGCTATAGAATTGGACTGTCGCTGGGTATCTGACATTCCTTCGTTTTTTTTACTTCCAACTATACCAAGACATGACACCACACTTTACCATAACTGCCAGTTTTCTTCTACTAGCATATACGGAGTATATCGTCGTGTTTACATAGCGTCATTTATAAGGGCGTAGTGTAGATGTACAAATGTACAATGCAGCACAGATGGTTCGAAGATTGTATTGCCTTGGAGCAAAAAGGTACCACCGATGCAAGTTGAAATTGCTCCATAAGAAACTCTGACATATGAAATTGAGAGATATGACTACCAGACTATATATCAAACTGAGAGTTGATTACCAGAACTATTGATGACAAGAAACTAATATAATTTCTCACCATAGAGAACCGCAATAACAAAAAATAAGTACCAAAATCATATCTGCAACAATATACATACACATCACTGCAACTGATTAAAATTGTGCCTTGCGACAAATACAATACCAGGTTTCCTTATTTTGCTTTTTAATGTATTTCAGGTAGAGAATAAGTTAACTATCTTCGGCTCTTTGAACCAGCACATGACAAGTGCTGCCAATTTGCCAAACATGCCATTTTTTCTCATGGTCAGAATGCGTACAAGTATCTTCAAAACCAAAATGCCTGAAATAATTCAACCCTGCACCTAATTAGACAATTATACCATATCATAGCAATAGCACACTCTAGTTCTTCCCCACACAATAATAAAATAGAATCTTTCAATCAGAGTCCCCTTTTTGAGAACCTCTTCCATAACCACTGACAAAAGATCTTAGTATTGCTAGAATACCAGTAGCACACAAGGCAGTGAAGTCAACTAACATCACAGTTCATGTAAAACAAACTTGAATATTTATCCAGAAACTCTTAAAATTAGGAGTGTAGACATCACATGATCATTTGGTCTGGCACTAACATGGCCAACTCCTAGGGCATGATTACTCTCAACTACTGAAACAATTACAATATCCTGAGAGCATGAGAATTAAGTACCTTGCTAACCCTAGAATTTCAAGAATCAAATAGCACCAAAATCTAGCCAAATGAAGAGGAAACAGTGATGCAAAATGAGAGAAGGATACTGATTTCATCAATGCATTGGTGAATGACATAAATATACATCCAAATTTGGAGTTGGTTGAGACATACTTTTGTGGAGGGAGTAATATAAAAACACAAGGGACGGATGAACAACATATACATACAGGATTTGATATAGATGAACTCCTACGATAAATGAGTGCAACGCAATGCTACTATTGTTATTAAGATTAGAATTCTCTGATGGAAATACCAAAAGTATATGAGCAGAATAAGAAGGCAAGTTGCGGAACATATAATGCAAGACTGAGATTGCTATAGAACATGATTGAAACAAACGGTGGACATTGAGAAGAACAAAAAGACGACCTATAGAACAGGGAAAAACATGTGAATTGTGGACTTGATAAAATGCAATTGAGATACAAGCCACAAGATCAGGCTGCAAAGTAAGCATGCCCTTCTAGTTCACGATGATCTGTTGCCAAGCAAACAAACTAAGACATACAAAAACATCATAACGACTTTATACATTCAGCTTGGATACCATTTCTTTAGGAGATCCTTAAAGCAAGACATCTTATCTATTTCTCTTACAACAGTTCAGCACATAAGCATGCCCTTCTAGTTCACGATGACCTGTTGCCAAGCAAACAAACTAGGACATCAAGAAAAACGATTTTTAGACGTTCAGCTTGGAGACTAGTTCTTTTGGAGATCCTTAAAGCAAGACATCTTGTCTATTTCTCTATCAGCAGTTCAGCACATAAATTTGCAAAATCCCGTCACAGAAATAATATGGTAATCTACCACCAACAGTTTTGTCTTCTGCACTTAACTTCTCATTTGAAGCCTCAAGGAATATTATGATCTACTACTAAACAGATATCCGAAGTAATTGCAGTTACTTCATCAGAGAAAGCAAAACTGTCGAAACAAACGTTTGTCAACTTATTACTGATGAGGAAACACTGCACGCACCGTTTTACGCTCAAAACTTTGCCATGGGTGACCTATCAGATTCAAATAGTGTACAAGGTTATGCACTTACACTAGCACGTGACTGGCAACCTTGGTTACATAACATCTCCCTTATGAAAGAAAACAGGATATAACACAGAACAGCTAAAAGCCATATACCTATGTGTGTCTCCATCCGTGCACACCTAAAGCAGTCCAGCGAGTAACCATTGTGAAGACAGTCTCAGTGCTGTGACCATTGGATGCTCTTGATGTCGATGCCAGCCTTGGCCATCTCATAGAGTGGGCTCATCTCACGGAGCTTAAGCACCTGATGCACAGTGAGCTCAGTTGCTCTGTCGACCTCCGCCTCGGTGGTGAAGCGGCCTATGCCGAAGCGAATGGAGGTGTGTGCCATGTCCTCGTCCACGCCAAGCGCCCGGAGCACATAGGAAGGCTCCAAGCTAGCACTGGTGCACGCACTGCCACTGGACACGGCCACCTCCTTGAGACCCATCAGCAAGCTCTCCCCCTCCACATACGCGAACGACAGGTTCAGGTTGCCCGAGTAGCGGTGCTCCATGCTACCGTTGATGACGACATCATCGACCTTGGCACGGATGCCGTCAAGCAGGCGCTGCTGCAGTCCCGAAACCCGCCTCTCATCATAGTCCATCTCCTTGGCCGCGATTTCGCAGGCAGCACCGAAGCCGACAACTAGCGGGGTGGGGACGGTCCCGCTGCGGATGCCGCGCTCCTGGCCACCACCGCTCATCTGCGGCTCGACGCGGATGCGAGGGCGGCGGCGCAGGTAGAGCGCGCCCACGCCTTTTGGTCCATAAATCTTGTGCGCGGAGAGCGACATGAGCCCGATCCCCATCTGGTTGACATCCATGGGGATCTTCCCGAGCGCCTGCGCGGCGTCGGTGTGGAAGTGCACGCCCTTCTCTCGGCAGATGCGTCCGATCTCCTCGAGCGGCTGGACGACGCCGATCTCGTTGTTGACGGCCATGACGGAGACGAGTCCGGTGTCGGGGCGGATGGCGTCCTGGAGCTGGGCGAGGTCGACGAGGCCGTCGGGGCGGACGGGGAGGTAGGTGACGTCGAAGCCTTCCTGCTGGAGGTAGCGGCATGAGTCGAGGACGCACTTGTGCTCGGTCTGGGTGGTGATGACGTGGCGGCGGCGGTCGCGGTAGAAGTGCATGACGCCCTTGACGGCGATGTTGTTGCACTCGGTGGCGCCCGAGGTGAAGAAGATTTCGCGCGGGTCGGCGCCGACGAGGGACGCCACGCGCGCGCGGGCCTCCTCGACGGCCGCGTCGGATTCCCAGCCGTAGAGGTGGGTGCGCGAGTGCGGGTTGCCGTACTGGGAGATGTAGTAGGGGAGCATGGCGTCGAGGACGCGCGGGTCCACGGGGGTTGTGGCCTGCATGTCCATGTAGAGGGGGCGGCCCGAGATGCGCACGCCCTTGATGGTGATGGCGTCGTCGTCGTCGTCTTCGGCGTCGGCGGGCAGGGCGGCCGTGGAGAGGGCGCGGCGGCGGTGGGGGTAGGTGCTGGGGGGAGGCGGCGGAGGAAGAGCGGGAGGAGGCGGCGGGCGAGGGCCATGGTCGCGGGTGGGGAGGGTAGGGTTCAGGAGGCGCCGCCGCGATGGATGGTCCCGTTTGGGGGAGGGGCGATTTGGGGAATGGTTGTTTGTGCGGAGAGGAGAGGAGACGAGACGGAGAGGGCTTGTTGTTGGGGTGGGGCCAAGGCGGTGGAGGAGGGAAGCTGGGCACGTAACGAAGATGAGCCCATCGCTGTCGACGCGCCGATTCGGCCCAGGTTTCGGTTGCGGTGGACGAGTTCCGGCCTTCGGGAAAGGAAAGGTCGCGCAGCGTCCACGTGGGCTCGGGTTAACGCTCCTTCTTCCTCGCGAAAGAAAAAAGAGGCGCCGCCAGCCGCCGTCTTAGTGTTTGAATCGCCAACGAGGCTCAACCATGGCAGAGAAACTGCTCTGCCAGCACAGTTATAATGGTGGACCTGGTGGTTGTATCCTACTTCATCGGAGTTTAAACCGCAGGTTTTTAACATTATCGTGTTTTTATTTAGGTAGAATATTTTTCATGTTTGCCATTTCCTTGAGGAGCTGCCCCCATCAACTTCTCTAAGGTGCTTAGAGAACCTGAATTAGGGGTGCTTACTATCCCTGGAAGATTACTATCGGGCCAACCATGGGGCACAACTATGATATCAGGCTAATGTCAATAATAATAAAAGTTGTTTTGGGTCGGACTGTCCATTATTTGCCACCGCTCACGAGTCACGACATATAGATTGGCTACTTCCTCGCCTTTGAAAAGAAGGTCCGACTCATTTCAGAGTAGTCATCTTCGACTACAGTTTGATGTGATTTGGCGAAGAAGTGACCTTAGCACCCAGAAGCCACCGGGAGGATCCTCGAGGAGGATTGCTAAGTTATTGGTGGCATGATCTTGTTGTTCTATGATTACGATAATGATGCTCATCGTGCACTAAGTATGTGTTGGTTACGGTATTGATATTGTATGATTTGTTAATAACTACCTATGTGTAAAACATAAAGACCTATTACTAGGGAGATTTCTTCTAAACAAATTGCCAGGGTGATTGAGAAGAGCTAGAGATGATGTAAAAGGCTAGATATAACAATGAAATAAGAATTGGTTTAAATAATCATCAAAGAATAAGAAAATTGCCATGAAGGTGCTTGTTATTTGTGATGGCATGTCTGCTCGATAATTTGAGACCACTGTTATGATAACAAAGGCACAGGGGATTTCTACAAGTACAAACCAATATAAGCTAATAAGCCTACACAAAACCAATGTGACAATCAATTTTTTAAGATTTCCTAGATGAGAATTAGGTTAGCTCTCACACAACTTATCGACGGTCTTATTAATTTGTTTCTTTTTATTTTGCATGTTGTTGTTTATCTACTTGGTGAGCAGGCTTTTTTTTTTTTTGCTCTGGGCTACTAGTCTTTGTGTGTGGGTCACTAGTCTCTTCCAGCTCCTTTTTTTTGTCAGATGGAAAGTAAAAAAGACTACAGTTTCTAGACCGAGGAAGAGAGAGAGGCTCGACATAGATTTGCGTCTATAGTTGAGTGCCATGTTCATCTACGGCGGCGATATGCTTTTTTCGTTTTGCTGATTCTTGTTCAAACAAAAATTGAGACCGCAACTGTTTTTGTTGTTCCAAGTGGGGTTGAAACTGCAAATAAGATTTTTCAGCTGCAATTAGATTGGAACTAAAACCAATTTATAAATAAAATCAGCTAGAGGTGGGTTGCAACTTAGATTGTTTGAGTTGCATGTGAGGTTACAACTAAGATTTTATAAATTTCCAGCTACAAGTGGGGATGTAACTGAGACTTTCAGTTATAAATGGGGCTGCAAATGAGATTTTCAATTACAAATGGGGTCAAGTAAAATATAGTATTTTTCATGCAGTAAAAAATAATATTAACACCATAAATTGGTTGTTCATGTAGTAGAAGCATAAAACGTGACTCACGATAAGAAAAAGTGGTCAAACGACAATAAAAAAAAGTCCACTATATAATGACAGAACTAATAGCATAAAACATGGCTTAATTCTCCGTCAGCTGAGTACTAGGCGTACTTTTTTTTAAACACCTTCTGCCAAAAGCTTCTGCATTGTATGTATACTTCCAATTCAAATGGCGCCCGTACACGTAATTCTCACGATAATCGTAATCTATCCCGCACTTGGACCAACAAGGAAGGGGAACTCTGCATTAAGTGGAGATACTCATCCGATGTCGCCACGATTTTGAAGTTTTTATCATCGTCGAGGAAGTCAAGGCACTTGGCTTTGAGTTTGGGGCATGTATGCTCTTCTGCTAGCTCCAACGTTGAGCACACCGTGTGGACCGTGATACCGCCCTCGCATAGTTTACTCTCACAAATCTGCTTTAGCGTCTCTAGGGCGTAAATATCGGCGGCGACGAGCAGATGCTGGTATTCAACCATGGCGAGGGCATCATCATCGTCCGCATCGTTGTCGTCGAAGGATGTCAAAAAACCATGGTACATGTAATCAAGCATATATCTGAAGGTCGACGCCTTGATGTCTTTGACGACGATGGATGTCATCTTGCTTACAGCTCTGCTCTGAAGACAGGCGATCTGGCCGCGAGCACGAGGCGATGCGCACAGAAGGTCTCGCCGTCGACGTCGAAAGAAACGTCGGTGAGGTCTTTCTTATCCAGCATGTCGGCTAGATCCTGACCTAATTCCGGAAGCTCCATGCAGGATGAAGATGCAAGAGGCGGCCAGTCCCCTATGATGGATACGGTGCACAGCGCCGCGAAGTAGCCGTCTACCACGCAGTTCGCCTCGACGTCGGCCTTCCATGCTAACAGCGAGTAACCTCGTCCTGTCCGATCTTTATACGGCGGATCGTCTATTCGTATGGCCGTGGACACCGGTGACCCGGTCTTGTCCAGTAGAACGATGCTGACGGTGACCTTATCTCTTCCCGGCGCGCGGTCCGGGCTAATGGTCACGAAGAGAGTTAGCCTGATCCTGGTTCTGTCGAAGCTCTGGGCACAGTACGCGTCGCAGTAGCATCCACCGACGACGGTGCTCGCCTCTTCATACCGGTCGTTTGGGAGATCCGAGAGTCTTACCCGAAGCACGAAGGTTGCAGCGTCTGTCGTCGAGGCGATGTCGCACACCTTGTGTTCGGCCATGATCTGTGTGTGGTGTGGTTAGACGTTCTTGATCAACGATAGATCAGCGAGAGGAGCAGACCTGGTTTCCGTACTCGCTCGTCGAAAGGACGATGAGACGATAGTGATTAGAGGACAGGATTATGAACTTTATGCATCGGACTACGTCCGTCAGTAAGACTTTGTCTGCAGGCTTTTAGTCCGTTGTCCGTAGGTCTAGGACTACCGATCGGACTAGGAAAAGGCTTCGCGGTTGACGTACGGTCCACGGTCGTGTCAGTCACGGTCTCATGTAACTTATCGGTATAGGTTGACCAGACTCTTGTTCTCCTTGACCTGAATCTTGTAAAAGTATCTCCGGAATAGAGTTCTCAAATCGCTACGCTGATATTTGTTTTTTTTATATACTAGTTGAATGCCCGTGCGTTGCTGCGGGATGCTTAGTTTTTTATCTGTAATACATGTAAACATTAGACACATGAAAACTCACATGTATAATAAGAATGCCCACATGACCTCCGGTACAAAATAAGTGTCATATGTATCGAAGTAGTAGTATTTTCAAAATTAGTACAATGTTTTGTAAAAAATAATACTTTGATAAAAATATATAATTTGAGGTGCAACACACATAATTAATTCTTGTCAACTAAGATTCCAGCTCACTCGTATCATGGAAGCGACTTGAATTAAGTCTTGTCAACTAAGTTCCTATATAAGACCAACGGCCCGATGTGTTCCACAAATGGTTCTAAACATACATCCATATTGAAACTGTGTAACTTTATCGCGCTTCAGTTTTATTGCCAGAACCTTACACTGTTTATAACAGAATTGCACTGTTTATCTAACAAAAAGAAATCTCCAATCTCAAGAGCTGCTCGATGTTGTATCAACTTTTAGCTTGACTCAAGATCAACAAGCATAAGTTTCACAATTCGGTACTTCACTTCTTACATTCTTCTCCGTGGCTCAGTTTCAGCAGTGCTTGAAAAATCTCACCTGATTTCTCCTCCATATGAAATGCTTCACCGGATCATATGCCACTGGTCTAGAGCCCAGCACTACCATTGCCATGTTCAAGGGCCTCAGCTGCTTCACCAAAGGGCATGAAGTATGTACAAAAGCTGGAAGATCCCACCTATTATTTCCCCTTTTTCCATGAGGATAGAAAAAATACATATTTTTCTTGCAAACTAATTTGACCAACCGTCTTTCTTTTTCTGAAATAACAAATGTTCGCTCATATCTATGAATAACAGTAAATTCACCACATAAGGATTTTTTTTGTGACATCGAGATGATTTATTTCATGAACCTATAAGAATGATGCGGTAAACAGAGATATGCCCTTGACAAATAAAGCTATAAGAATGAAGCAGTAAGAGATGATATACCGTTGAAAAGCGAGCACACATTGTCGCTAAAGGAAGGAGTTGGTTGATTGATTCGTGAACCAAACTATCTTTCTCTTACGATTTAAATCATCAGGCATGTCTTCATCTAAATGCATTAGAACACTTCAGATATAGCTGCAGATTACTATCATGTCACCTGCCGCCCTCGCAGAGCTTCCCGTCCTGGTTATCAGCATCTTCCAATTCAGTGAACAAAATGAGCATCTGAAAAATTTCAGTACTACATTAGTACTAAATCAGATATAGAGCATGCATGTTTCATCATCCTAAAAATTATAAATACGTACATTAGGAAAACAGGAAATCGCAGGTACACAAATCAGGTACATGAGCAAGAGATCAGCTAGGCAATGCAGCATCTTACTTAGAACACTGATACATAAAGCATAATGCTAACCTGGCTCATATCACGTCGAAGGGAATAAAAATCCGGTGTAGCTCACCTTGGTAGGGGATTGAGGCAACCAAAGAGATTTCCATGGAACTCTGCAAATGTATGTTTTCCGTGAGATAAGTTGAACAATTGTGAGTTTGTTAATTTTCTTGTCAACGGAAATCCTACAGATGAACATGAATTCCAGAGTCATGGTCGCCAAACGGCCTCTAGCCTATCTGGCCAATTTGCAAAATCCAATCTCCACAGAAAAACGATAAAACAAAATAGAGAAAGAACGCACAGGAACCTCACCTCCATAGTCCATACCTAGCGATATGGGGCAGTGCAGCTGGAAGAGGGGCACCGCCGGCTCGGAGGAAGCCTACGGCGTGGTGGAGGTCTGGACACAGCACACCATTGTTGTTCAGCTCCATGCAGATCCCACACTCCTCATCTATCTAGGCATTGACCAGCCGCATGCTCTCCTCCGCCTTGTGTCTCCTCCTTTACCCTTCTGAGCAGACCGTCTTCGGTCCATTCAAGATAATAAAAGGATTAATGGACAATGCATTGGCAAGTATAAAATGAGATGTTGTGCTTCAGTTAAATGTATTTGCAACAGTTAAGTCTCTTCTAAACCGGAGATCAGAGTCCACAAAGACCAAAGAAAGGAAAAGCAAACAAGAGAGACAAGGGCAAGTCCAAGAATTCACATTACGCGAACATCACACACCCACACCTCTAGTTCATCCCAAGTACGTAGCATCTAGCTTCGAACTACCCAAACAGAGGTCATGTGGGCAAGCTAGCTAGGCACAATGAAACTGACAGATTCAAACAAGCAACAGCGGCTTAATTTTATGTGCGGACTCCAAGGTAATCGCAGATGGCATGGCTAAACCGCGTCCCCGCAACTTATCGCGGCACCTCACGAGATCCACACCGCGGCACCAGATCCAACGAATGGGGGCAGGTCACGCACCTGGCCTCCGAGTCTCCGACGACGGCGATGGAGGGCAGCGCGTCCCATAGGGTGGGCTGGGCGCTCTCCTCGCCGTGGTAGCCGAGCGCGGTGCAGGCCCGCTGCAGCTTGTTGACGAGCGAGATCAGGTTCTCCATGGCCGACGCGAGATCTGGCCGGATCGGGGCGCGCGACGAGGGGCGGTGGGCGAGATCGAGGTGGAGATGAGGGAGGTGAGACGACGCCGACTGCCGAGCCGCGTCTGGCGTGTGCGTCGGTCGGGCTCGAGCTGTATGGTCGCTGGCGGGGGCGCTGGGGGAGGCGGTGGTGTGGACGGGGTAGGTCGTGCGTGTGGTGGGGTGCGGTGTATGTGGATTGCGGGTTGATTTGCGAAAAATGAGTGGTGAAAATGCAAAATGTTCGGCGGACGACGGACGAAACGTACGAGCAGGAGACAGGACACTCCATACTTTTATAGTAGAGATAGGAAAAGGGCCCGTGCGTTGCAACGGGTAGAAAACAGAAAAATGCCTGCTTAGTAAAACCACTAATTTGTCTACTGCGTAAATGTAGAGTAGACCATAAGTTGTTGAAGAAGTAATCGAAATGGTGCGTCATTTGGATCATTATCCAGGAGTATTGTGCAACAAAACTACAAGAGTTAAGAACTGGTCTGATAAAAAGCAGATTACCAAAGGCCATAAACTGGTTAAATATTTTTTCAACAAAGGAGGCCATAAAAAGCAGCTTATCATGGTCTGCAAGGCAATGAAATAGAGTATACATGAGATCAGGATCTTTCATTTACCACGCAAAAGCTGCTCTTACAGGCAATGAAAGTGGTTTTAGATCCATAGAAAATGTTGAAGGAATCTGTATAATACTACTCTCCATGGACATTCTCTCTTATGTTATACAGGTATGGTAAGTATTCCTCCCTAGTTTATTCTAAAACGAAAACAGACCACTACCAAATCCAAGGAGTAAAAAAAAGTTAGTAAAAGAAATTTGAATTGGAAGACACATCTAAACCGAAGCTCTCGATCCAATTATTTTGATTTAACCGTTCCTTTCATTTCTATAAATATCTACAACCCTTAAAATATAATCAGAAAGAGGAAACAACACCTTATTGGAGAGGAAGGCATGTAAGGTAAACTAACTGTGACCCCATCAATTTAACCTTGCCCAGGCTGCCTAGAATAAAATAGAAAGGAGTGCAAGTAGCAGAAATAACTATGCAGGTCTTTTCTATATGTGTGACACTGTCTTTAAATGCAATATATTTCTATAAAATCGTTAGAAGTATTGCTTGCAGGCCGTGTTTCTAAGAACAGCAAAAATGACGCAGAAAAAGAGAGCGGTATATGTTCCTTAGTTACAGCAAGAATTGAATTTAAAACAGTATCGCATTTAACAAGACAATTGCATAGGTACACGTTGGCAACAAATGAGCATAACATCCTTTGCATCATAAAAAAAAGTTAAAATCTGATAGAAATGCAACAAAAGAAAATTCAGTGTTTTTAGTAATGCCAAATTCCACTTTCAGCTTTGCAATAAAAAAACTTACTGCCAATGACAGTTAATTAAATTCAGAAGTCTATGGCTTATGGGCAACCAAAGTCTCCACAACATTTGAGATGATAGATGAATCATTTGTTTGAAAACTTCAATACAAATACAGTTGATTTCTATCAACCAAAGAATTCATGCTTTGCACACGGTTTGAAGCACATGATTTCAAAAGCAATGTAAACAAATATATCTGCATTCTAGCAATTATACCATAGCAAACATGAAGGTTTAAACATCAAACGTATCAAATCTGTATAGGTCCTTTCAAAAGCTAGCACAACCTGAATTGGTTATTGGAGCTGTAGAACTGGTTACTTTCGTGCGTAACTCAGAATGGCAATAAGATGTATGCGATAAAATTGGTTAACTCTATTCCCCAGTCAGAATATTCAGGATTTTATTAAAAAACATGTATGCTAATCCAAACCTCATGCATCTCTACCACCGCATCCTCCACCATAGCCGGGTCAGGGCCGCCGCCGCCGTTCCCCGATCTACAAACCCCAAGTTCCCTCCTCGCCATTCCCGATCCCCTTGCGCACCAGATGTGCCGCCCGAGGTCCGTGGTCGGCAGATGCGCCGGCCCCTCCCCTCTCTCCAGGGCGCACGCGGCCACGGCCGCTGCCCCTCCGTTCTCTCTCGCGGCTGTGAGAAAAAAAAACATACCTTGTCCGGATAGAGAGACGACAGCGAGCTTGCGGGCGGTCTCCGGACGGGGGCGAGAGTCGACAGTGGGTGAGTCCGCAGGGCGGCATGGAGAGGTAGAGCTCGACACCCAAGTTCTCGGGTCGGAGCTCCACGTGCTGGAGGTCGTGGAGGAAGACGGCGAGCAAGAGGTGGAGGTTGCCGCCGCCATCAGGTCGCCTCCGCCGCCTTGCTTTTCGGGGAGGGAGAGGGGATTGGGGTGGGAGCTCCAGATCGAGAGGGAATTGAAGGCGTTTTTACACGAAGATCCCTAGGTTTTGCGGAAATTACAAGTAAGTCCGTGCTACGGATGGAGGAAGCCATCCTCCTTTGTCCTGTGGACTGCGGGTTAATTGCACGAATTATCAGGGGGTTGTTTGCAAAAGCGACGACAGACGGACGACGGCAGAAGACAGGACACTGCGTTCTTTTATAGTAGAGAAAGGGCATTTTATTACGTAAAAGTTTACACTTTTTCTAATTTTCAGCCATCTGATTTCACAATTCGGCTTCAGAAGGATCTGTAGCCGTCCGTCCCGTCGTGCGCGAATCTTGGAGCGACGTCCCTCATTCCCCTTTTCTTTACCGTTATCCCGGTTTTTTCAGTGTCCGGTTCGGTTTGTCGGTCAGGACCGGTTTTAACTTTTTGAATTCCGTGCCCAGGCGGTGTCGCGTCTCGGTAAGGACTCCTCATTCCTGACCCAGATCGGGAGAGAAGACTGGAGAGGCGACGGGGACGCGATTGAGTGCGGCGGCGCTCGTCGCCGGTGATTCTCGTACCTCGAGCTCGAATCGTCTCAGTCCGCAGTTCAATCAACACCTCGCGTCCACCTCCTTTGCCTCCCACCAGCAGAAGCGTAGCTGGGGAGGGGACTCGATGGGTACCGAAGGTGGTCGGGGATCGAGATTCTCCCACGGCGGAGCCGGCCGTGAGCGACGTCACCGGCTTCGTAGCAGGTATGTGTTCCCGTTCCTTCAGTTTCACTTTATTTTCATCTCTATCCTCTGCAACGGTGTGGCATTTGTTTTGGTCGCAGTGCTCGTAGTGTGGGGATTCCTCTAGATTGTTCTGATTTGTTGTGTTCTAGCGTTCATAACCGATATGTTTTAGGTGGTGGTTGTATTATAGGCGCCTCAATCCCTATTTTCCTTAGGGTTAAGAATTTTAGCCTTCATATGTCATCAGATTTTGCCTGGGAGGTTAGGGGTTAGGAATCTTAGCTCCTACCCTGTCCCCCTCATTTTCTATTTGTTTGAGGCTCAGAAATCTAGCCTGATTTTGTATCGTATCCGTTTTGTTTGGTGAAGCTGTTCATATTTTTAGATTCTTCTAGTGCCAATTAGTATCAAAGCTTATCGGATCAGTACATCTAGTCAAAGAACACAGTGATATAACCCCAGCTATCTTGCATATAGTTCTCATTTTTTTGCCTGGTTACAATTTATTTTGTAACTTCTCATATCGTCTACAATATATATCACGTTTTTGTAACTAGTTCAGTGTTTTTTCACTGCAGGGCAGCACGCTCGCACGCTCACTGGGGTGATGTCTCTGACGTTGCATCATCTGGATTTGATAGTGCTGAAGAAAGAACCTCATCCAGCAATGATGTAGTTTATTTTGCTGATGTCCTTGATTTCTTCTGCCTCTTCTTGTACTATGCATAGTGGATGACAGTTTTTCGGTTGTTGTTTGTGTGTGTTTACAGGGTATTGGCCGTATCAGTTTTACACCGTCATCTGGTGGCAAGGTCAGTGTAATAGTACACCTTTGTTTTATATTACTTTTGCATTTTAATTAATAATTTTCATTCTTCATCTGTTTTTGGTGATTGTTTTGGGGTGGGGGGTAACTCCGCCTACCAATTTTTTTCAATTTGGTAGCCGGTTTCAAGCCCGTATAGAGGAGGAGGACCCCTTTTTTTAATTTCATCAGTCATTCTTCTTTTCTCATATTCTTTCTTCAGTGTTAGTTAAATTCTTTTCTCTGTCAAATTATTTTCTCTGTTTAATTACTTTCTCAGTCATAGTCTTTTCTCAGTCTTGTCTCAGTCCTCAGTCTATCTCATTTTAATTTATACCATTGTTTGAGTATTAGTGTCTAAGTTTCAGTCCTCTAACTCAGTTATGTGTTTCAGTCAATTTCAGTCCTCTATCTCAGTTTTGTGTCTCAGTTTTCTATCTCATTTTCTCGTCAATATATCATTTTCTCAATCCTCTATCTCAGATCAGTGTGTCAGTCTTGTCTCAATTTTTTCTTCAGTATTCAGTCCTCTATCTCAGTTATGTGTCTCAGTTTTCTATCTCATTTTCATTGTAAGTATATCAATATCTCAGTTTTGTGACTCAGTTTCTGTCCTCTATCTCAGTTTTTTGTCTCAGTCAGTTTCAGTCCTCTATCTCAGTTATGTGTCATAGTTTTCTATCTATTTTCTCGTCAGTATATCATTTTCTCAGTCCTCTATCTTAGATCAGTGTCTCAGTCTTGTCTCAGTTTTTTCTTCAGTTTTTAGCTATTTTTTAAATTATCTTTCTCAGTCTCATTATTTAGTCTCTCATTGTAATTTGCATCTCAGTCATTTCCTCATTTCTTCTTAGTCCTTCTCAGTTTTAGTCTCTCCTTTATTCTTCAGTTATAGTCCCTCCGTATTATTGCTCATTTTTAGTCTCTCTGTATTATTGTTCAGTATTATCTTTCTTCAGTATTGGTCTCTCCTTTATTCTTCAGTTTTACTCTCAGTATTAGTCTCTCTGTATTATTGTTCATTAACCTTTACTCTCAGCATTAGTCTCTCCGTTTTATTCTCTCATTATTTTCTCTGATCATTCTTAGTCCTTACGTACATGACCTCAGTAAAATCACACTGTAAGTTTTTTGTGCTAGATTATTGATGCATCCAAAATGCATCTACTTTTCCAAGCACTTTGCCTCATAATTTGCTCCAGAATTTTCCCATATTTGAATAAAACTGCTGAATCTGATGTTGTTTTTAGCAAAGTCTCTTTTCTGGCTATTTTTGCAGGAAATAAAATCGGGGAAAAATACCACGTCATTTTCTATGGAAAAGGAGGACAACGTGCGAAGGATGGACACGAGGGAGTGCCGGAGGGCCAAAAGAGGGTGCCCCACGCGGCCCCTGTACCTGGCCGCGTGGGCCCACCCAAAATGGGCCTCGGGCACCGCCTCGCCTTCGGTCTTCGATGTACCCCCTCATATATACATAAAAACGCTTGACCTAGAAGGGGGGGAGTTTTCGCGAAACACACCGCCGCCGCCACCACGATCTTCGTTTCGGGGACAGATTGATCCAGGATTTCTCCTCCGGTGGAGGGATCCGAGGCCATCTTCACCGCCATCTTCACCGCCTTCATCACCATCGACCATGAGCTCCCTCTCCATCACCATGTGTGAGTAGTCCGCTGTAGGCATGTGAGGTGGATGGGAATGAATGAGATTGATCATGTAATGCTACCCGTTGTTCGAGATTTTAGGGGTTTATCTTGAGGATATTTTTGTATTGTGTTGATGCACTTATGCTATGTTTAATGCTTGCTACTAGGGACCGATGGCATGATTTCAGTACTGAACTTATATTGCCTCATCATATATTTGAGTTTGGTACTTATCTGCAAAGTGTATCACCTGCTATTATGTTGAACCTGCGAACCCTAAAAGTGACATATAGGGAAAACAAGGGGGAGATGTTTTAGTTTGAGGAGTCTATGTGTTCATGAAGTGTTAATGCATTGTTCCGGTCTATTCGAAAGGGTAGACCTTAATTACCTGTAGTTCCAAATTGGCCCCGGTGAAATGGGCAGGTAGGACAATAGATGTTGTGCAAATTCTCTTGGTTAGTATGCACAACTAATTATGGAACACATACCTACATATATCGGAGTTAGAGATACGTCCCATGGCTAGCTATATCTTATTATATGATCAATCTTATTCATGCAACACCCCGCTGTCACCTCATGCCTACGTTTTAATCCTCTGAGTTGCACATTCACTTTTCCGGTGAAAACTGGGAAACACTCGTTTACTGCTGCTGTTCTACTTGTTACTTGAATCATACTACTGCCATAACTACTGTTGCTGCAAGTTCATTGATATACAGGTGTGTTGAGAGTGACGCCTCAATTGCCAAAGTCTTATTGATATTCTTGTGTTCCCATCGTGTCGAACTATAAATTTGGATAATACTTCTCAACGAAGATTTCAGCAATTCCCTACCTACACTTGTGGGCATCAATTATGACAAGGTTTTGAAGGATAATGCAATTCAGCCTTTTGCATTTCTTGTTTCTTTGTGTGCATGTGTCTTTATCAAGTTTGAAGGAAGAAAATGGTCACGTTGTTTTTCCTGGTGTAGCTAGCTCACGAGGCCCAGCAAGGAATCGGTACCACTTCTGTGTGGGCTCAAATGAAGGGAGGGAAGCAGCACGATAGGGCTAGAATGAAAAAACGGCTAGAAAAAAACCGGACTAAGATGGGCTGTGGTTTCGTCCGTGGGTTTTGTTTTCATGGTGGTGGACTGACCGAAGAACGAATATGGGCTGGTCAATGAGACGAAATGAGTATCAGACTGCTAAAAATGTGTCTGAAGCCGAATTGCATTTTCAGCCATCTGTTGGTTAGACACTCCCGTTTAAGCATTGATGTCCGTAGACAATGGAAAATCTCTCATTGTCTTCGCGATGGTGCCATCTCAAATATAAGGGGTGTAGGTAAGAAAGGTACCCTTGTGTCTGTGTGGGTGTAGGCAAGAGATGTTTTTTTTAACGCAGCAAAAAAATTGACGTTTCACTTTTATAGAAGAAAATAGTTAGCCAATTTATTTAGGCATGAGATGTTGGCGTCACATGGTGGTCTATGGCAATTGATGTCATCTATAGAAGTCTCGACTTTCAGATGTACTTGGAGGATGAGTAGTTCTGGTGTCAGGCAGATGATATGTTGGCTGGTGTTTCCGTGTGCGCATTTTCGAGATCGAAAGCTATATAGTGGGTTTTCTATCGATGCTCAGGAATGTTGTGTATTCCCGTTCTGAATGAAATGGAAAAGGTTAGAAGCTCGGTTGAAAAAAAGTCCATAGACAACAACCAGTTGGAAAGGTCGTTGGTCTGTGGCGCACGCGCGGATTATTTTTGCAAAATTTGATCCACTGGTGGTATTCAACTAGTTTTAGTTTCTATGTGAAACTATTTCCAAATCTGATCCCGAAGTCGACTTCTAAGAGTATGGAGCCGAATTAGTGCAGGTCGGTACCATGATTTTTTTGGTAACATACACTACGTGGGTTAGCAACACGAACTGCTGACTTGTCCAGATAAAACATATACTCCATTGTCCAAAGAATGATGACTAACTAAACAAAATAAATGTAACAATTATGCAAACTATTATTTAGTCAGTGCTAAGAATCGCCCGAGTAAAGAATTATGCTAATTATTGTTACAAATCAATCATACCCTTCCTATACTTGATGGTACTCGTTGAGCCTGAGAAGCAACAACAACCACATTTTTGGGACGTCGGTCTGCCAGTAGAAAAAATTGGCCCATCAAATCAAGCAAACACTTCTTATACTTTTCTTGCGAATAGGATCCTGGCATTGAAAGAAATACCGAACAGTACAAAACATATATCAACAAAACAAAAATTACATCGAAATTCTTGAGATCTTTGTGTTTCAACCTTCAGTCTGTGTCGACGATGCGCCGCCGCTGCCACTCCTCCTTTTCTATACTTGACATCGAACTTCGATACATAACCAAGTAATAAATCTGAGGAGACTGCTGGAAAGAGACATGGTCAGGTAGACAAAGAAGAGTGACCTTGATCCAGTTGAAGCACAAAGTAGGCCAATATCTCACAAGCCTCAGAAAGTATGACCGCTAAAAATAGAAATAAGAGCTTCCTCTGCTTGGTCTATTTGCTCCTTCTTTCTTTCCACACTGAAGATCCCAACTGCTAATTAAAGGGTTGAACATATGTTTTTAACTAAGACTTGTTGGGGCACCCACCTGGCCACTCTTGGGGGTAGTAAGTCCGTGCTTTGCGCGTTGGAACATTATAAGGAGAGAACATTATTAAACCAATACGTAAACAGAGAATATAATACGCCACTTGATCTCTTGCTTATGGAGTGAATGGTCTCATGTCATGTAATCACGAGGAATGGACATTCCTTGTGGCCCGCGGCCACCCATTGGACCCCTGTTGTTGCCCACGGCAAGGCACGCCCTGGACTGTCCATTTCTTTTAAGCCCATGTGTCGATTTTACCTGCCAAAGACTCGTAGGTGTCAGGATGAGACCTCCGCTCTGTTAGAAACTTAGAACTGATGATGATTGTAGTAAGACATCCAACAGTTTTGTCGGGCATAGGCGGAGGAGGGTCTGGTTGAGACCATACTGGGATGTGGGCTCATGGCCCATCCTTCCCTCTAACTTTCACATAAAAATATGGAATTACTTAGGCCCACTAAGAGGAAATTGCCTACTATTTCTACTGATTTGGCCCGTTCTTACTACTGGCTCGGTCTTACTTTTGTTGCACCCTCCGGCACTGACACCTGGCGTGGTAGTTTCTAGGCACCGTACCGTTGTCGGTCAGATGACAAGCGACTCAAATGTGTTGTCGCGTATAACTAGTGTAGTGCAAGACTTGCATGTAACTCATAACAATTTCCGTAGGCCTCTTTAATCAATATATATTAAGAAGACACAAGTTATAATAACTCGAAAGAGAGCTCAGAACAATATCAAGGGAAGAAAATATGGCATTTTTTTTACACTTGCGGGTTTATCACATTCTTGTGATAACTTTCAGCGTTGCCCTCATAACAAGATCGTCCTTGGTTGACCTTTTGTAGTATTTACTCTTGGCCTTTGTTGACTTGCCAAACTGTTGGTTCCTGCATGTTGGAGCCAAAAACATGTCACCAGATAACTCCGGAT
This sequence comes from Poa pratensis, assembly GCA_947311845.1. Lineage (NCBI taxonomy): Eukaryota > Viridiplantae > Streptophyta > Magnoliopsida > Poales > Poaceae > Poa > Poa pratensis. The sequence goes on from CAMZMU010000074.1 coordinate 30,470,762, forward strand.
TCCTCGAAATTAAAGTTCAAACAAATCTTCGTAATTACACCCCCTAGACTCGAAGAAAATAATAAACTGGAGCAGTTGCAATTTGCCAGCTGAATCAACTATGGAAACAAAGCCGATCGATCTGGATGAATATGTAAACCGAGCTATCTAGTAAATCACATGTTTCTTCCGCCGGCTACCGGAAGCAGGCGAATATACTCAGCCTCTGACTGTCGGATAGAGGGGGGCTGACCCATCCTTGCTACGGTCTCACACTCTTGCTAGTTGCTAGTGCTGACCTAGCTCTGTTTTCTATTGGCTATTTGCTTGCTGCAGAGGTGCGGCTGGTTACATCTGTATTTAAGAGCATAGCAAAATGCCCGTGCATTGCTACGCGTAATATAAAACAAATGTGCATGTAAAAAATGTACAATCAGTATAATGATATACAATTTGAGACAACTGTTGTGGATCTAATCTAAGAGTTGAAGCCAGCTTTGCCTAGCTCTGTGTACAACCGAAGTAAATTGCATTGTCAAGTTCGGTAGTAATCCATCGGGCACTCTACTAACGAAATTCCAGTGATCCAACATTAATCGTATATATCAAACATGTAAGTTTGGAATGTTACTGCACACAAAACATCCTTGTCAAACTTTGAGTAAAAGTACATTTAGCAATTCATAAAAATACTTGACGACAATGAACTTCAAAACAACATCAAGATGACAGTACACTCACTCGATCTTTCCCCTCTGAATCTCTCATCGTCTCTCTGCTCCCTTTCTGTCTCACATGAGCTGCTAGCAAGCCTCAATGCTCAATGTCACACAACCATAACACACATGATTTACTTTGTCGTAAAGAGAAACCAACCGTTGAAGCGTTGTGGCCTTGAATCCGGCATGTATATATGGTGTTATGATACGCGGTTGATGCCATATTTTCTGAAACTAACTGGATTTGGAACTGTTTTGCTTTTGATCATAAATTAATGTCACTCCGTAGAATCTGAAGCAGTATCGATGTTCTGAAGCTACATTGCTTGACCAAGAAATTGGCACACGGAAACAGAATCATCACAACTTATTTAATTGATGATTGAATCCAACCATTTTAAATCAAAAATCTAACTGCCATTAATTGAGTAATATCAACCATTGTAGAATGGACATCCCACCTATTCGGATGTTTAGTTTTGAACAAATCAACATAAATAAGTAAACCAAGAAGTCCGATCCAAAGCTAAATGCCGGTTCTCTCCTCTCCGCGGGAAAAATCTCTACTCTCCTATCTTATTCGTCCCTCATACAGAAATAGCCAGGCACGAGATATCTATAGATGCGAGATAGAAGAGGTATACTGAATCTAAGCACAATGCAAACATGCTTGAAAATGCTTATTAATCTGGTTCAACATTTATGTTCTTCCCAGAGACTTTCAGATCATTTAACAGGGTGAGTGAATCTAATTCAAAAACAACTCGGTCCAGTCCCAGAGATATTAATCTAGAAGGCCCCGTTGCCATTGAAGATTAAAATCTTCGTTGGCAACTCCTTAGAGACCGCCTCCTGTCGGTGTGGAGGTGGTGAAGCGCTGGGGCCAGGTGATGGCACCTGCCCCCTGTGTGCGGTTCCGGAGACGGGAATCCACATCTTTTCTCCTGTCCCACGGCGCGCTTCCTATGGAGCTTCGTTTCCGAATCGCTTGGGCCTGCCTGGCAGGCCCGAGACTTGGTGAGTTCCTGGAAGTTCAGGCGAACCTTACCGGCAAGAGAGCGCCTCTTCTGGTTAGTGTTTGCTGCGATGACCTGGCCCCTTTGGACTATTCGCAATAAGATGATTATCGAGCGTGTCTTCCTGCGACGGGTCTCTGACTCTGTGTTTAAATTCTTGTCATTCTTGCAGCAGTGCACCCGTTGTAGACGGCGACAGATGCGGCTAGATGGGACGATCGAGAAGATCCTAGTGGCGGCTCGCCAGCTTCATGCACCGTCTAGTCGTTGAGCTTTACTCCTCTTGGAGTTGTATCGGTGTGCGTTCTTGTTTGGGCTTGTTTGTGCTGTGGCCCCAGTAGGTTATGTCTCTCGTTTCGAACTTGTGTGGTTGAACTCGTTAAGACTGTGGTGGTTGCTTTATTTATAAAGCTAGGCGAAAACCTATTTCGTGTGAGTCCCAGAGATACTGAACCTTCCACAGCAAGGACGCACGGCTTCATCTCGGCCTGAAGACATTACGCAAATGTGTAGTTTGCCTGCTGCTGCGATGTCAACTCGCCATCATGATCCCTATACAAAACCCGATGCACCCGAAGCTCGCGGCTCCCAATAAGTTGCATCTGTATTCACTTATCATGGTCCCCGATCAGGTTTCTGCCATCTGCTGCTGCTAGCATCCGTATGTCCTACAGGTTCCTCCCCCACCTCGTCATTCCTCACACTAACCGGTGGAACTCTAGAGCATGCTTCTGAATAATCATGCATACATCTAAAGTTGTTCTCTCCATCTTCTCTGCATTACTCTTGTTCCTCGTGGTCCACCAGTCCCAAGACCAGCACCAAGACCAACAGCTTCATCTCATTTGGCAATTCTAGGATGTCTTGCATCATATCAATGGGTTCGGGCATCCAACAACTTCAGAGGAACGTCCACAGCAATATTAGAGAGTTAAACATGTTGGTTAATTTTTCTTCCACCTTTAGTTCTAGGTGAGTACTTTATTTGATCTACGAGTCAGATTTGACAAATTTTTAAACAATCTAGATTAAGAAAGTACAAAGGAAATAAAACATTAAAACACCGTAAGCTTCTTATAATCATCTCTAACCAAAAATAATCTTTAGAAAATGGATTTGCTTAAGTTATAAGTATTTGCAATCGAAGTTCAAGCAATTATTAAACATTGAAAATGCAGGTGCCATATAGTAATGAATAAAGCCCACCACTTACATAGGTTAGTGATGAATAAGCCATTTATTGGTATAGAACTGATGACGTGAAAGGCAAACGTTTGTTGGGAACCCCAAGAGGAAGGTGTGATGAGTGCAGCAGCAAGTTTTTCCCTCAGTAAGAAACCAAGGTTTAATCGAACCAGTAGGAGATCGAAGTCACTTATGAATTTTGTGAAGGGGTGTATCGGCGCAACACCAGGGATTCCGGTGCCAACGTGGAACCTGCACAACACAATCAAACTACTTTGCCCCAACTAACAGTGAGTTGTCAATCTCACCGCTTGCTGAAAACAAAGGATTGGACGTATAGTGTGGAAAATGATGTTTGTTTGCAGAGAATGAAAAAGAACAATGATTGCAGTAGTTTATTTCAGATGTAAAAGAATGACCGAGGTCCACATTCACTAGTGTGTCTCTCCATAATAAATAAATAACATGTTGGGTAAACAAATTACAGCTGGCACTTGACATATTGAAAGTGCATAACATCATGTGCAAGTTGTGTGTCTACTATGAGATTCATTTGGGCATTACGACAAAGTACACAGACCGCTATCCAGCATGCATCTGTACCTAAATAGTCCATCTTCAGGTTAACATCCGTACCCCTTCCGTATTAAGTTGCAAGCAACAGACAATTGCATTAAGTAAAGTGCATAATGTAAACAACACATTCATCCTTAGACAAAGCATCATTAGGTTACCCCCTAGTAGCAACAGCACATCCACAACCTTAGGGGTTGCTGTCACTCCCCCAGATTAAATGGAGACTGAACCCACTATCTAGCATAAATACTCCCTCTTGGTCACAAGCGTCTACTTGGCCAGAGTATCACAAGTAACAGAGAAATGCAAGATCATAAAAGACATAGACATAATATTTCAGTATTTAACTTGACATGGTATCAATATTCATCGATCCCAGCAAATACAACATGTAGCATTACAATAAGATGATCTTGATCATGATAGGCAGCTCACAAGATCTAAACATGATGGCACAAGAGGAGAAGACAACCATCTAGCTACTGCTATGGACCCGTAGTCCAAAGATGAACTACTCACACATCACTCCGGAGGCATGCATGACGATGTAAGAGCACCCCGGTAATGATTCCCCTCTCCGACAGGGTGCCGGGAAAGAGCTTCAAACCCCCCAAGTTTAGGGTTAACGGCGCGGCGGCTCTGGAACTTTCGTGGAATATGACTCGGTACTTAGAGTTTTCCCGAGGAAGGCAATTTATAGGCGAAGGGGCAACGTCGGTGAGGCCCGTGGCGTCCTCACCACGTGGCGGCGCGGCAGGAGTGGAGCGCGCCACCACCTAGTGAGGGCGGCCCACGCCCCCCTTCGTCTCTCCTTCGGACTTCGTGAACGTGTCAGAAAAATAGGACTTTGGCTTTTGTTTCGTCCAATTCCGAGAATATTTCCAGAACAACTTTTCTGAAACCAAAAACAGCAAAAACAGGAACTGGCACTGTGGCATCTTGTTAATAAGTTAGTCCCGAAAATGCATAAAAATGATATAAAGTGTATATAAAACATGTAGCAATTGCATAACATAAGCATGGAACATCAAAATTATAGATACGTTGGAGACGTAATCAAGCATCCCCAAGCTTAGTTGTACTCGTCCTCGAGTAGGTAAAAACGATAACAACAAAATAATTTCTGAGGAGACATTGTAATGTGGAACAAAACTCTCCTTTTAGATAAAAACAATTAATTGACATTGTAAGGAAAAAAACAATTAGAAGTTGGACGAAGGGGGTGGGCCGAATGTGGAACAAAACTCTCCTTTAGATAGGAAGAGATTGTGTAATTATTGTTAAGGAAAATGATGTCTACGTGTGCTTCTATTCTTGTAGACAGTGTTGGGCCTCCAAGAGCAGAGGTTTGTAGAACAGCAGCAAGTTTCCCTTAAGTGAATCACCCAAGGTTTATCGAACTCAGGGAGGTAGAGGTCAAAGATATCCCTCTCAAGCAACCCTGCAATTAAGATACAAGAAGTCTCTTGTGTCCCCAACACACCCAATACACTTGTCAGATGTATAGGTGCACTAGTTCGGCGAAGAGATAGTGAAATACAAGTAATATGGATGATTATAAGTAGTAACTGCAATCTGAAATAAAGATGGCAGCAAGCAAACATGTAGCAGAACTTGTGTAAACGGTGTTTCAATGCTTAGAAACAAGGCCTAGGGATCATACTTTCACTAGTGGACACTCTCAACAATGATCTCATAACTGAATAAGTAAAAGCTACTCTTAAACACTCTCTTGTTGGATAACAAACACCATTCATTGTGTAGGGCTACAAAAGCACACCTCAAGCCGGAGTAAACAAGCGCCACAACGTCATAAAGGAATCACACACGGTGCACACACTGTCACCTTTACACCGTGGAGAGTACCGGAGTTCATATTAAAGTAACCTATAGAGTGCATAATAGATAAAGAGTAACATCTACATATTCAACTAGATTAGCACAACTGAACACAAGTAAATACTGCGGGATTATTCTCCTTCTTGATGAACAAGAGTACTACGTGTAGGGCTGCAAAAGCACTCCTCAAAGTCTGAGTAAACAAACACCACAGTTCCCAAGAATAAGCCATGATAAATATAAATTATTCATAGAGTCACACAAGTACCCACACTGTCACCTTGATACCGTGTTGTCACAATGACTCCAGAAACTAGACAAAATCACTTGAGTAGCATAAACATTATTAATGTATTCAGCGATACTAGCAATACACATGATCACATAAAGATCACACCATGGAGAGAGAGATGAACCACATAGCTACCGGTAGAGCCCTCAGCCTCGGGGGAGAACTACTCCCTCCTCATCATGGGAGTCAGCAGCGGCGATGAAGATGGCGGTGGTGTCGATGGAGATGACTCCGGGGGCAATTCCCCGTCCCGGCAGCGTGCCGGAACAGAGATTCTGTCCCCCGAAACTTGTCGTCGATGGCGGCGGCGCTGCGGAACTCTTCTGGAAATATGACTTGGTTTTTAGGGTTTTCGCGTCTGAGGCAATATATAGGCGAAGGGGCGTCGGTGGAGGCCCGAGGGGCCCACACCACCTGTGGCGCGGCAGGGGGCCCACCCGCCGGTGTGGTTTGGCCACCTCGCGCCCTCCTTCGTCTCTCCTTCGGACTCCGTGACGGTGCTGGAAAAATAGGGACGTGGCCTTTTGTTTCGTGCAATTCCGAGAATATTCGCAGAAGTACTTTTCTGAAACCAAAAACAGCAGAAAACAGGGAACTGGCACTGTGGCATCTTGTTAATAGGTTAGTCCCAGAAAATGCATAAAAGTGATATGAAGTGTATATAAAACATGTAGCAAATGGTATAATATAAGCATGGAACAGCAGAAATTATGATACGTTGGAGACGTATCAAGCATCCCCAAGCTTAGTTCTACTCGTCCTCGAGTAGGTAAAACGATAACAACAAATAATTTCTGAGGAGACATGCTTTCACACAATCTTGATCAATATATTGCAAGGCTCATGTCATGAATGAAGTGACTCAAAGCAATGATCTATAGTTTGCTAACAAAGATAAAGAGTAAACAATGAATCATATAAGCAAAAACTTTTCATGAATAGTACTTTCAAGACAAGCATCAAAAAGTTTTGCATAAGAGGTAACTCATAAAGCAATAGATTCAAAGTAAAAGGCATTGAAGCAACACAAAGGATGATTAAGTTTCAGCATTGCTTTCAACTTGTAACATGTATATCTCATGGATAGTTGTCAACATAAAGCAATATAACAAGTGCAATAAGTAAATATGTAAGAATCAATGCACACAAAGTTGACACAAGTGTTTGCTTCTAAGATAGAAAGGAGTAGGTAAACTGACTCAACATAAAGTAAAAGATAGGCCCTTCGCAGAGGGAAGCAGGGATTAAATCATGTGCTAGAGCTTTTTAAGTTTTCGAAAGCATATAGAGAGCACAAAATAAGTATTTGAGAGGTGTTTGTTGTTGTCAACGAATGGTAGTGGGCACTCTAACCCCCTTGTCAACCAGACTTTCAAGAGCGGCTCCCATGAAGGACGTTATCTCTACCAGCAAGGTAGATCATCCCTCTTCTCTTTTGTTTACACATGTATTTTAGTTTCTTTATAGATGACACTCCTCCCAACCTTTTGCTTACACAAGCCATGGCTAACCGAATCCTCGGGTGCCTTCCAACATTCACATACCATGGAGGAGTGTCTATTTGCAAATTAAGTTGCTTACTGATAAATCAGGGCAAAACATGTGAAGAGAATTATTAATGAAAGTTGTAATTAATTGGGGCTGGGCACCCCGTTGCCAGCTCTTTTTGCAAATTATTGGATAAGCGGATGTATATGCCACTAGTCCATTGGTGAAAGTCTGTCAGAAGTAAATGACAAGATTGAAAGATAAAACACCACATACTTCCTCATGAGCTATAAAACATTGACACAAATAAGGAGTAATAAAGTTTTGAATAGTTTAAAGGTAGCACATGAAATATTTACTTGGAATGGCAGGAAATACCACATAGTAGGTAGGTATGGTGGACACAAATGGCATGGGTTTTGGCTCAAGTTTTGGATGCACGAGAAGCATTCCCTCTCAGTACAGAGTTTAGGCTAGCAAGGTTGTTTGAAGCAAACACAAGTATAAACCGGTACAAGAATCACATAAAAACATATTGCAAGTATTATAAGACTCTACACTGTCTTCCTTGTTGCTCAAACATTTTACCAGAAAATATCTAGACCTTAGAGAGAACAAATATGCATCCCAAGTCTCAACAAGCTCTACGGTAGTTCTCCACTACTAGGCTTTAACTACATGATGCAAGAGCTTAAACATGATCTACTTGAGAGCTCAAAACAATTGCAAAGTATCAAATCGAAACAAGACAATGATCTACAAGAATGCATATGTCTTTTCCAATACCAACTACTACATGTAGCATTTTCTTTCTTCCAAACAAACACCAATCAATTTATTTAAACATAAACTCTCCAAATGATAATATAATGCAGCAAGAGAGTATTTATAAACAAGTGCTAACAGCTCGAAGAGATGCATGAAAAACAGGAGCTAAAAGCACTGCAGTAGCTAGTTAAGAATACTCAACAAATATAAGTGAAGAACATGAGTATTCACATGAAAAAGCGGAGCGTGTCTCTCTCCCACACAAGGATTGCTAGGATCCGAATTTATTCAAACAAAAACAAAAATAAAAGCACACAGACGCTCCAAGTAAAGCGCATAAGATGTGAAAGAATTAAAATATAGTTTCACTAGAGATGACCTGATAAGTTGTTGATGAAGAAGGGGATGCCTTGGGCATCCCCAAGCTTAGACGCTTGAGTCTCTCTGAATATGGTTGGGATGAACCACGGGGGCATCCCCAAGCTTAGGCTTTTCACTCTTCTTGATCACATAATATCACCCTTCTCGCTTGATCCTTGAAAACTTCCTTCACACCAAACTCAAGACAGTTCTTAGAGGGTTAGTGCATAATCAAAAATTCTCATATTCTGTAATGATACAATCAATAAAGCTTCTGGACATTAGCTACAGCCACCAATGCTTTGTGGAGCAAAGAAATCCACACAAACACAGTAAAAGAGCGAATGCAAAACAAAAGGCAGAATCTGTCAAAAACAGAACAGTCTGGAATGACGAATTTTTTCGAGGCACTTAAGTTGCTCAGATGGAACTGGCCTTAATGAAAGTTGCGTACATATCTCAGGAAGATGCGTGATTTTTTAGAATTTTTAATTTTTCTGGGAGAGAAAGCTCAAATCGTGACAGCTAAAAATCTGTTACTGCGCAGAAATCCAAATCTTGCATCAACTTTCAATAAGAACTTTACTTGGCACAACAATGCAATAAAATAAAGATACAAAGGAGTTGCTACAGAAGTAACAAGCACCTTGACTCAAAAAAAAAAAAAGCAAAATAACAGAAAATAAAAACATGGGTTGTCTCCCATAAGCGCTTTTCTTTAAAGCCTTTTAGCTAGGCATAGTGATTTTTATGATGCCCACATAAAGATGAGAGTTGAAACATAAAAGAGCATCAAGAAGCATATATAAAACATGTTTAAATCTAACACTCTTTCTATGCATAGGAGTCTTGTAAGAAAAAATCAATAAAACAAAGTGACTAGCATAGAAGCAAAACAAGTGCAACTTCAAAAATTTCAACATAAAGAGAGGAGACTTAATATTATTGTGATATATGAACGTGTCTCCCTCTCTCATAAGACCAGTAGGTCTTAAAGTACCCAGCAAATAAAAGCAAATCAAGAGAAAGCTCAAAACTTCATCATAAAGAGAGAAATTTAGTAACATGAAGATTTCTATAACCATACTTTCCTCTCTCAAAATAATTTTCAGCGGCATCATGAATAAACTCAACAATATAGCTATCACATAAAGCATTCTTATCATGATCCACATGCATAAAATATCATTACTCTCACATAAGCATAATCAATTTTATTAATAGTGAGAGTAAAACTATCACAACCATCATTGTAATCATCATAAATTGCAGGCATAGTATAATCATAATAAACTTTATCCTCCATAGTAGGTGGCACCAAAATACCACTATCATTATAATCATCATAAATTGGAGGCAAAGTATCATCAAAGAAAATTTTCTCCTCAAAACTTGGGGGACTAAAAATATCATATTCATCAAAACCAGCTTCCCCAAGCTTAGACTTTGCATAGCATTAGCAATAATGGTGTTCAAAGATTTATAGTAATAACATTGCTACCATCATGCAAATAATCCATAGGTTTTTTAATTTTCTCTTCAAAAGCATCATGTCCTAATTCAATATAAAGTTCATAAAGATCTCTAATTTTTTTGTTGTTTTCCATTAAGCCTAACTAGTGAAAATAAAAACAAGAAACAAAAAGAAATAATTGCAGAATCTAAAGGAAATAACTTCGAGCACTCACACACTAGCAACAGTACTAGAAAATAGCTTAGTAGCCAGAGGATGTGAATACCTTTTACCTTACCTCCCCGGCAACGGCGCCAGAAAATAGCTTGATGTCTACGTGTGCTTCTATTCTTGTAGACAGTGTTGGGCCTCCAAGAGCAGAGGTTTGTAGAACAGCAGCAAGTTTCCCTTAAGTGAATCACCCAAGGTTTATCGAACTCAGGGAGGTAGAGGTCAAAGATATCCCTCTCAAGCAACCCTGCAATTAAGATACAAGAAGTCTCTTGTGTCCCCAACACACCCAATACACTTGTCAGATGTATAGGTGCACTAGTTCGGCGAAGAGATAGTGAAATACAAGTAATATGGATGATTATAAGTAAACTGCAATCTGAAATAAAGATGGCAGCAAGCAAACATGTAGCAGAACTTGTTGTAAACGGTGTTTCAATGCTTAGAAACAAGGCCTAGGGATCATACTTTCACTAGTGGACACTCTCAACAATGATCTCATAACTGAATAAGTAAAAGCTACTCTTAAACACTCTCTTGTTGGATAACAAACACCATTCATTGTGTAGGGCTACAAAAGCACACCTCAAGCCGGAGTAAACAAGCGCCACAACGTCATAAAGGAATCACACACGGTGCACACACTGTCACCTTTACACCGTGGAGAGTACCGGAGTTCATATTAAAGTAACCTATAGAGTGCATAATAGATAAAGAGTAACATCTACATATTCAACTAGATTAGCACAACTGAACACAAGTAAATACTACTGCTCGGGATTATTCTCCTTCTTGATGAAGCAAGAGTACTACGTAGGGCTGCAAAAGCACTCCTCAAAGTCTGAGTAAACAAACACCACAATTCCCAAGAATAAGCCATGATAATATCTAAATTATTCATAGAGTCACACAAGTACCCACACTGTCACCTTGATACCGTGTTGTCACAATGACTCCAGAAACTAGACAAAATCACTTGAGTAGCATAAACATTATTAATGTATTCAGCGATACTAGCAATACACATGATCACATAAAGATCACACCATGGAGAGAGAGATGAACCACATAGCTACCGGTAGAGCCCTCAGCCTCGGGGGAGAACTACTCCCTCCTCATCATGGGAGTCAGCAGCGGCGATGAAGATGGCGGTGGTGTCGATGGAGATGACTCCGGGGGCAATTCCCCGTCCCGGCGTGCCGGAACAGAGATTCTGTCCCCCGAAACTTGTCGTCGATGGCGGCGGCGCTGCGGAACTCTTCTGGAAATATGACTTGGTTTTTTAGGGTTTTCGCGTCTGAGGCAATATATAGGCGAAGGGCGCGTCGTGGAGAGGGGCCCACACCACCTGTGGCGCGGCAGGGGGCCCACCCGCCCTGGGTGTGGTTTGGCCACCTCGCGCCCTCCTTCGTCTCTCCTTCGGACTCCGTGACGGTGCTGGAAAAATAGGGACGTGGCCTTTTGTTTCGTGCAATTCCGAGAATATTCGCAGAAGTACTTTTCTGAAACCAAAAGCAGAAAACAGGGAACTGGCACTGTCGGCATCTTGTTAATAGGTTAGTCCCAGAAAATGCATAAAAATGATATAAAGTGTATATAAAACATGTAGCAATTGGTATACTATAAGCATGGAACAGCAGAATTATAGATACGTTGGAGACGTATCAAAAATTTATTGACTGTGTAATTATTGCTAAGGAAAATTAATTGACTCTAATTATTACTAAGGATAAAAAACAATTGGAAGTTGGACGAAGGGAGGTGGGCATAACGTGGAACAAAACTCTTCTTTTGATAGGAGATAAATGGTGGGTAGCATCAAGATGCTCCAGCTCCAGGCGGACATCCTCGATGGGAACGGCGAGAGCGAGCTTTTGTTCTTCGGTGGAGTTGGATATCAAACGAGAGTTTTTGTTCTTTTATACGTAGTTTAGATGGAGTAGACCTATACAGATCCTTCTATTTGTCTGATGTTAACCACTAGTGTTACAATATGGAACACAACGTTTGCTGAACCTAAGTCCAAGTTCTTCCTGGTTGGTCCTCCACAAGCGAATCCTGACTCGAATTTCCTTGCCACCAAGGGATGGCCCCACGACCCACCTTCCAGCTATGTCTCTCTCACCCCGAAACGGCTTCCCACCTGTGTATGGAGTGCCCTTTCATGTGGCGGTGTGGAACACCATCGATACTTGGTCCGTAGACAAGATTGGTCCTTTATCCGTGTTTCACGTTTCCGTCTACACTTCGTGGTGTAAGATCATCTCTAGCACCACCTCCATCAGGGCTCGCGAAAGAAGTGGGGAGAATCATCTATATCATGTGGAATGTTTGGAAGGAGAGAAATAAGCGTATCTTCTCTGCGGCGGGACAAACATACCTGGAGGTGGCCTTCCCGCATTTCAAGGAGTTTTGTCAAGTTTTAAGTATGTTGCACCCTTTGAGGTCGACAAGTGTTTTACACCTTCAGGAGTAATCCGCATGCGGGTTTTAATTTTTGCGTGGGATTGTAATCGTTCTTGCTCCTTTCTTTTCCATTCATTACGTTGCTCTATTATGTGTATGCGTATTTTGTATCTCGTCTTTATTATAAATGAGAATGGTATAATGATGTCTACCACGCTTCTATTCCTGTAGACAGTGTTGGGCCTCCAAGAGCAGAGGTTTGTAGAACAACAGCAAGTTTCCCTTAAGTGAATCACCCAAGGTTTATCGAACTCAGGTAGGTAGAGGTCAAAGATATCCCTCTCAAGCAACCTGCAATTAAGATACATGAAGTTCTTCTGTCCCCAACACACCCAATACACTTGTCAGATGTATAGGTGCACTAGTTCGGCGAAGAGATATTGAAATACAAGTAATATGGATGATATAAGTGGTAATTGCAATCTGGAATAAAAATGGCAGCAAGCAAACATGTAGCAGAACTTGTTGTAACGGTGTTTCAATGCTTAGAAACAAGGCCTAGGGATCATACTTTCACTAGTGGACACTCTCAACAATGACAACATAATGAATAATAAATAAATTACTCTTAAACACTCTCTTGTTGGATAACAAACACCATTCATTGCGTAGGGCTGCAAAAGCACACCTCAAAGTCTGAGTAAAACAAACACCACAACGTCATAAATAGTCACACACAATACCCACACTGTCACCGTCACACCTGGAGAGTGACTCCGGAGTTCATATTAAAGTAACCTCTAGAGTGCATAATAGATAAAGAGTAACATCTACTTATTCAACTAGATTACAAATCTCATGATCACATAAAGATCACACCATGGAGAGAGAGGTAAACCACATAGCTACCGGTAGAGCCCTCAGCCTCGGGGGAGAACTACTCCCTCCTCATCATGGGAGTCAGCAGCGGCGATGAAGATGGCGGTGGAGTCGATGGAGATGACTCCGGGGCAATTCCCCGTCCCGGCGGCGTGCCGAAACAGAGATTCTGTCCCCCGAAACTTGTCGTCGATGGCGGCGGCGCTGCGGAACTCTTCGTGGAATATGACTTGATATTTTAGGGTTTTCGCATCTGAGGCAATATATAGGCGAAGGGGCGGCGTCGGTGGAGTCCCGAGGGGGCCAAACCATAGGCTGGCGCGGCAGGAGGTGGGGCCGCGCCGCCAAGTGGTTTGGCCGCCTCCTGGCTCCTCTTCGTCTCTCCTTCGGACTTCGTGTACGTGTTGGAAAAATAGGGACATGGCCTTTTGTTTCGTGCAATTCCGAGAATATTCGCAGAAGTACTTTTCTGGAACCAAAAACAGCAGAAAACAGGGAACTGACACTGTGGCATCTTGTTAATAGGTTAGCCCCAGAAAATACATAAAAGTGATATGAAGTGTATATTAAACATGTAGCAATTGGTATAATATAAGCATGGAACATCAGAAATTATGGATACGTTGGAGACATATAACTTTGAAAAAAAAATGTACCTGTGATGCTCAGACGTCGTAGGTCCAAGTTAAATTAAAACACCAGTTTTTTCTTTTCTTTTTGAGGTTAAAATTCAAGCATTAGTTACAATGCATCCATGTTTCAAGACATCCAGTAAGGTTTAAATTTCCTTGCTTTGCTAAGAGAAACGGCCAACGTTCATGGAATCCCCTATTCTACGACTCGTACGTGAATGTAACCGCATCGCATGCACGCTCGTCGTGGGACGAGTCCCACGACGGTGTTCTTCTTCCCCGCCGATCCCTTCTGTCTTCGTCGCTCCCCTGCCGCCACCATCGGCCGTAACCGCCGGCTGCCGCCATCCACGCTCGGCGCCGCCACCGCCACGCCTCCACACCCCGTCCTGCTTAAGTCGCGGCCTCCGCCGCCCTTGGCTTCCCTCTAACCCCGGCCGTCACCCACCTTTTCTGGTGCCAGTCACCACCCTCCTGATCCACCCCCTCCCCCCACTCGTTAAGTTACTCCCTAGCCTCCACCTGCGCCGCCGGGGTGAGTCGCGTCGTCGTCGGCTACAATGAGGTCCAGTCCTCGCCTGGCCGACGGAATCATCGTCAAGTGTCATGACAAGGTCAGCCCCATCTTCTTCTTCTCCGGTCGCGCCTCGCTTCGTCTTTCTCATCTCTGGCCGCCTCCCTCGCCTCGCCTTTTCTTCCACTAGCAGTAACAGGCCCAGCCCAAGTCGCCACGTAGGTGTGTGTAGGAGGGAATAGGCTCCGACCTGGTCGTAGTTCGCCAACGTCCATCCATGCATGCATCGGACGGATCGATGCCATCCGAAGCTTGAGAAATCGGCTTGGCCTCTCAGTCCGACCAGACTACAGCCCATATGTATCCCACCAAGCCCCATTTGTTGCAGGACAATGGGCCGAATTAGCTGGACCCGAAATTCCAGCATAGCTAAAAAACAGAGGCGCATGCGAAATTGCGAAGTTTTCAGCTCCACAGATCGATTTGGAGGATTCAGAAGGCAGATTGTTTATAGCTGAATTTGGCAATATTGCTGCTGCAGTGGCACGAGATTGTCGCCTATGCGCGGCCGGTGATACACTCCACGATTCAAACCAGTTTACACGAATTCTGTCGCCTTCGTCTAGTTAGATCCACATCGCTGCAACTGACAGTTGGCCGGCCGCCGGCTCGGCTGTTTCATTTCTGTGCTCGACTAACAGACGTGTAATCTCTCCTACGCGTTTCTCCAGGTACGCTTCTAGAACCTTCCACACCCGACCGCATTCCGTTTCTCGCACATTTCACCCCTACTAGTAAGCTTTTCCTCAATCGAACCTTTCGGCTGTATTTCTTCGAGCTCTTAAACCGGGGGGAAAGGGGGATAGGGTGTAAATCTGGCGCACGCTGATTTCGTCTGATTTCCTGCAAGATCCGCCTATTTGGGACAGATGTAGTGTGGGAGCTTCGATTTTGAGTAGTATTTGATTTGCTGCCGAAAGCGCCCGGCTATGGAAGATTGGTCTGGCCGTCTAAGGTTGGATACGAGATCTGGGTAGATTTTGACATCGGCAATGATCCATCTTTGAGCTCTTACTGTCAAGCACTCTTTTATTGGACCTAAATACGCATTGTCAAGTAGAGATCAGACCTAGTACGAACTAGGCAGCAGCTAGTAGTATTACTCCCTGTCAGTGCTGCTGAACAATCTAGACCTAGAATAGGGAGCCAAGTAACCATGTCTCGCTTTAAATTTACTTGTCATAGGTTGATGGTTCAGTCCATTGTATAGTTGCTCCCTGTCAGTTCAATAAGTGGTACCATGTTTGCTGTAATGTTTGCTGGCTGAAGCCGATTTTGCTGTACAGAACGTTACTTTCAGTTAATACATTGTTCAGTAGTTTGTAGGGTGCCCAATGGAAATCATCATCCTCATCTCACTTGTTGTGCTTCTTGCACTGGGAGCCCTCTTTATTATCCCAAGAACCAACAACAAAGGTAAAAAGGGTCATGGCTTGTAATCTTTAGCAAAGTCGATTCAATTTTATTGGTGCTCACTAAATGTTGCGATGCAGGTAAAGGGAAGGAGGCACATTCAGGAGGAAATGGAACGGTGAATTTCATCCTCTATATTAGCATAGTGTAGCTATCTGTTATGTATCGACGTTACCATAAGGAGATACTTTGTCATGAGCAGTGGCGGAGCTAGGAAAAAATAGGAGCCTGGGCGGACCATAAGCTAAGCGAAAAATCGAGAATGGCAACCACATATTTCGATACATATAATCTAAATATAAATATTAAATTGGACAATCGTGCATTCATAATAGTTTGTAAGCACAAAAACTAAAATTAAATATCATAGTAATAGCCCACTAGACAATACGAGACATCTCACAAGTCTAGATAACCAAATATCCATTCAAACACTTGAAACGGAACCTGCAAGATTAAAAACGGAGTAAGAACTAGCAATTCAAAGAGTTGTACAGACTTTGTCACATTGGGATATATGACACTTACCTTCAAATACTAATAATGCCTCGGCAAAATCCCTTTACGATTCTTGTAGGCTTGAAACCGTCGAATAATAATGACCTTATCAATTAATTTAAATATCTCCCGCTCAGTGTAGCATATCATCAAGTGATTAAACCAATCATAAATCATTTATCTTGTTACGCAATTTAGACTTGATAATTTTCATTGCCGAGAAAGCTCTCTCAACAGACGTTGTTGACACCGGCAACAATAACGCCAACTCAATGAACTTGTAAACTAATGGAAATACCAAGTGCTTCTCTGTTTCAACCATTTTTGTAGCCAAACTTTCAAGATCATTGCAAGTAGAAAATGCAACATGATTTCTGAGATGAAGAACATAAGTCTCAAGTTGATCCCTTAGTATTGTACGATCAGCATTAGAAAAATCAGCATCATAAATTTCAGCAAGGCGGCAAAGCTTCTCTACATTGAATCTGGAGAAAGAATTCTTTGGATTGAGACATGAGAAACAACCAATTACCTCCTGCTTTGAGTTATCTCAACACATATTTTGTCAATAACCACATAGAAAATTTCAGCTCGATAATAATGAAGATTGGTGATGGTCCTTCCCTCTAGCCTCGAGCGACCTCGAACCGGTATTTCATCATCCATGTTTGGCACCGGAATACCTTTGGCACTACAGAACTGTTGGACCTCTTCAAAAAGACTATCCCAACCACTATCTCTCATGGAGGCCAACCGGAGTTTGACATCGTCAATTAATTCCATTGCAAGCACAATATTTGTATCTTTTTTTTGCAAGAGATTTGAAAGCTCATTTGTAATACCAAACAATTTCAGCATAAGCTTCAAAACGAGAGCAAATTTAAAGCACTCCATCTTCTCGATGCAGCCTGCTGCACTACTCGGATTACGCCCATTTGCATCAACTGTGCTAAGAACTTTTATCACTCGAGCCCACATTTCGTCCAAACGAAGCAAGGTTTTATGATGTGAACCCCATCTGGCATCTCCCGGTCTAGCAAGACCAGTTTGCTGATTCAAGCCTCTTTCTGTAGATAGGCTTGTACGAGGGAGTCGAGGAGACGACGGACGGATCGATGGAACTGACTTGATCACGTTCGTACGTGGATAGATGCTAGGCCTTTTATCCATATGGGCCAGCTTATTGTGGGCCGGCTGGACAAGAAAATGTGAAAACGGCCATGTCGATTGAAGTTGCCCGGGCAAACAGCTACCCAATCGCTAATTAATCGCTAATTAAAGCCTAATGACTCGATCTTTGCAGGCTTGCCGGACGAAGCAAAGCCCGGGAAGCTGCTCTGCCCGGGCATGCCGGGCTGAAGCTCCGCCCCTGGTCGTGAGAATGACTCAGATTGTTTCATTTGTTAATCTAACGATAAGATTTTTTAGGTTAATCTAAAATGCACACCAGTTCCATTGCATTACTGAAACCATATTTTTAAGAACACAAAAAATATGTGGTCTTAGGAGCAGTAAGTAAAGCCGTATGGCAGAAATACAGGTAAAGTGATGTACTCAACTACACGAACTATCCTGTAGCATTTTGTTTCAGAGTCTGGTGGTTCTTTGTAGTTTCATTAACATGTAATTTTGGCTTGAACACACGCCTTTGTTCTTTACCATGTTCTATATGTTTGTTAATCAATGGACAAGATTTTTCTAGGTTAATCCAAAATGAACGGCATTCTTATTATCTGCTTACTGCTATTTCAAATTCAGACACCTATGAGCTATTCAAAGAACGATGTATTGACTCACAGCACAAGGAAGGATTGTTGGATCATAATCAAGGACAAGGTTGGAGCAAAATATCTACCAGTTTATTTATTGCCATCATCTCTCATTACTGTCTAGATTGAATTTGGCAATTTATATTCTCAGCATTCATCAAAATTGTGATCAAATTCAGGTTTACGATGTGACTCCATATGTGGAGGAACATCCAGGTGGTGATGCCATTCTAAACAATGCTGGTGGCGATTCGACAGAGGGATTTTTTGGGTAAGTAGCTTTTCGTATATTTCTTACATCATATTCTGTCAACACTGTTAAAATCATGATTCCTGCTCATGTTACTTGTGTACCATTGATCACCCAACTGCCAGGTGTTAATTTATTGCACCTTTTGAGGTTAAACTTACTGAAGATATTTAGTGATCTTTCTGTAAGGTAGAAATTCAGTGACTGATAGCGTTAGACTTATGGATCTTCCTATCCCACTTAAAATTTGAATATGTATCGTATTTCAAATCACTTAAGCAGACCAACATCAAAAGGCAATTGGGCTGTCGTCGTTCCTGTCCATGATTCGCAATTGCTCTCATATTCTAAAGTTATGATGCAATGTTTTGTTATTTTTTGGTAGTTCTCATGTATGTTTGTTACCACTAGAACTGGGTGTGTCCACCCCCCGAAAAGGATGGTCCATATTCATGATATCTCAGGACATGTGGATGTTGTTATCCACTTATCCAGAACGTATAAGATATTTACATAAGTAAACTAATAATTTCATGGACTAAAATAATATCTGAATGATGGTTGTTTCAACGCGGGGGATATTAGGTTTAAACTTTAAACAACAACACTAATGTAGAATTTTTCTTATCCTGACGGGGATGTTTCTCAATAGTTATGTCAACGAAAGCTGAGTCTGATTTTTCTATTTAAATTCAGGTTCCACTTTCTCCCCTAATAACACGCAAAGCTTGCAGAGACAATATGTTAGAAACTTTCCAAGCGCCAAAGGCGCACTTTCGCAATCTTGTTACCATTGAGTTTTTTGGCCTGACATAAATATACTAACTCGACGCGCTTTCAGGCCGCAACATGGCACGAGAGTCTTCGATATCATTGAGGATTTCTGCATCGGCGAATTAAAAGACTGATGATAGAGAGGAGAGGCTGTAAAGCTCCAAATGTGAACCCATGCGCTTCCTGAAGAGGACGACTAGGAACGAAAACCGTTTTCCAATTATGATGAGGACTGCCCCCAGGCCCCAGCTGTGTGGTTCTGATTTCATATTTGACCTTATTCTTATAGTAGTACTGGTGTTTTGGACCATGTGCTATTTTATGTGTCCCGAATGTTTTCCTATCTCTAAAAGAAGATATGTTTTCTTAGTTTTATGGAACTTTCTCAGATCAGACAACGAATTCATACCGATTCCTAGCATGACGATGAAAGTTTAACTCTGTACCGCTTTCGAGAAGAAAACTTTGGTCAGTCAAGTTTTCCCTGGGCTTGTCTCAATTGTCTGAGAATTTCACACTGATGGCCTTATCGGGGCACGTCTGATATACTTCTGTCCATGAAGTAATCATGACTTCATGAGGGACACAAATAAATAGCAGGTAATATTTCGTAGTTGGTCAGGTTTGTATCTGCGAGATTGTGCAAGACAAGAGCATAAAACTTCTGATTCACGAGAGATGGTGAAATGTAAACATGGATCACAGGATCTTATTTTCTTGACAACCAAATCAATAATACAATTACCCTTGTGGGCAAAATAATAGAAAAAAAGGAAGAGGACGAAGGATGCACTAATCTTATATCTCCTAAATCTTACAACCTGCACTGAGGAAGAACTTAGTGTTCTTCCCTCCTCTGTCACTGGACAAACGCCAGAGCTCAGAGGGTGGTCACATGAATCTGCTTCTCTAATCTATATATTTTTTCTTCTTCTCGAGTTCTCTCTTTGCAACCATCTCATGCGAAAAAGCTAGACACGTCGAAGTCAAGATCGAAATCGTCCGTTGAGAAGTCCATGGCGGGCTGTGGCGTGCTCGTCACTACCATGAGCGCGGACACCATCGTTTGAAGCTCACACTGCGCCCTGGTGGAGTGGTAGTTCGAGTCCGAGGTCGCCGGAGAGGGTTCGAGGGACGTGGGCACTGACACGACCTGCCCGAAGCAGTTCTCCGGTGTCGACGGCGTCAGGCCGCTCACCGCCGGCGAGGAGAAACTGAAGGGCGTAATGGAGTTCCGGTCCTGCTTAGCCCTTGGCGTGAGCCCCTCGGTTTTCACCGTCAGGCTGGAGCTCAGGTTCTGCAGAAGGCTACGTGCGTCCTCCGGCTGAGCCTTGGCCGTCGCCGCCGCCGTGGCCCTGTGAACGCAGGTGTGTTGGCCATTGTAGATCACGTCGTAGAGCGTCGGATCCTCGTCGGCGCGCTGCACCTGCTTCGTCGCCGTGCATCCCTGCGATTTCCGGTGCGTGCAACGGTAGTATCCCCTGCAATGTTTTATGATCCACATCAGCCCGGCAAAACAGAAATGGCTTCTGAACTCTGAACTAGAATGTTTCCACTTTCATCAAATTTCATGATTGTGATGTCAGAAAAAATATAGCCCAAATTGGAGTAGCATCCGATAGGATCAAAATTCCTCGGAAGATATCCCCAATCAGAGGCAACAGATGCTTGCACTCCCTATCCGACAAGTGGATGCCATACACTTGTGAACAGCGGAAAGGCTGCAACTTCCACCCAGGGAAAAGAACAACCACAGTGTCCGAATCCAAAAGGAAAAGATTTCGTCGCCACTTC
This sequence comes from Poa pratensis, assembly GCA_947311845.1. Lineage (NCBI taxonomy): Eukaryota > Viridiplantae > Streptophyta > Magnoliopsida > Poales > Poaceae > Poa > Poa pratensis. The sequence goes on from CAMZMU010000074.1 coordinate 30,491,657, forward strand.
CGAAAACATGCGGATTAGGCTCGGAAAAAGGTCTGAAATGTGCCAAAACCAACCTTGGGTGCTGGGCTCCAAGGATGTCCTTCTGCCCGTACTTCCTCCAGCTGTGGCCATCGTCTTCCGCCGAGTTCACCCGGACCAGATGCTTCAGCTTGTCCATCGTCTTCCTGCAGATCCAACAACAGCTCAATAATTTAGCCCAAAATAAAAATCTGGAGCACGAGTGATTTCATCATTCATGAACCTTGACAAACTGCAAAAATCTCGAAAAGAGTATTCACCTCTTCTTGTTTGGCTTAAAAGTCATGTCGGAGACGCCGCTGAGGGGGCTGGGCGTCGCGGAGAGCGGCGGCGAGTCAAAACCGGCACTGAAGGCGGAGCGCTTAGGGCCGTCGAAGTACCCGGCCATGATCATGCTGATGGACTTCTCGGTGACGGTGGAGATCTGCGCGGCCAGGCGCTTGCAGAGGTCGGGAGAGCCTCCGAGGTTCACGTCCAGCTGTTTCACCAGCTCCTTGATGTGGCTCAGCTCGGTCACCACCAGCCGGCTCCCTCCTCCATTGGCATCCACCACGCACTCCATCTCTGTTTGCTCCGATTCTTCACAAGCTAGGAAAAGATGAGATTAGCGATCGGAGGGCAAGTTGGAATAGCAGAGCGATGTGAGAAATGGAGATGTGATCGGTGTTGAGGTGAGTTGGAGCGAAGGTGGGGGATCGGAGTTCATATATAATGGGGGCGGAACCGCGTCTGGGTTAAGGTGAGAGAGGAGCGGAGCACACGATACTGACCGGTGATCGAGCTTGGAGTAGTAGTTAGCACTTAGCAGAGATGATTTGATTGGCCAATGCCATGCCGAATCGGGTTGGAAGTAATGGATGCCCGGCCAAACGGTTACTAGCACCATGGACTGTGACCTCGCCTTGGCAGCAAAAATGTTAAATAGTGAAAAAAAATCATTTTCTAGAGCACCAGGGATTTCCATAGAAATTGTGTCGAATTTCACCCGGAAATCTTTCCTAGGGAGAAACTTCAGATCAGACCACCCAAATTTCTATTCACAGTAATTTTGTCAAATTACACCGACGAGATCTTTCCTAGCGAGAAACTTCATATGAGACCACCCAAATTTCTGTGCACTGCTTAAATACATAATAATTCTATGTCAAGAGAAATAAAGAACACCGCGCGAACAAAGAAATGGGACACGCAAAGCGGCGGAGATCCGTCGAAAATACATGTGCATTTGCAATACTAGCAAAGGAAGAATTTTGTCCAGGTTTTGGAAACAAGACGTCATTCCTTGTGAAAAGCCTCGACTTCATGTTGCAAATCACAGCCACAAGTATGCATACCACTCTTAAAGTAAATCGATCGTGAAAGCTAGGTACCCAGCTTAAGAGGCATGTGACGTCGTGTTGTTTTGTTCATATTGAGGAATAATGTACATATATGAGATGCATGGTTCGAAACCATCGCTTTCCGGCGTGTTTTTGGCCAAGCACAATGTGCCCCTTTTAGGTTGTGATGTTGTAATGAGACGGCCGGTATATGCCTGCTATTTTCCCTCAGTTCCACACTGAATTAATGTACCGGCATCATCTGGTATGAAAATAAGTGCCCATTTTTCCTTGTTCTTTTTCTTTGTCTCTTTCACACCTACTATTTTCTCCGATTGCATATTCGGATGTTCAAAATATGCTTTCATCATGTACTCTCTCCGTTCCAAAGTACTCTCATTTGTCTACATATAGATGTATCTAAACATGTTATATTCATATTTAGACAAACGGAAGTCACATAATTTGAAACGAGAGAGTATAACTATCAGTACGTGATGCGAGATAATGATCCTTAGAGCATCTCCAGTCGGGGCGCCCAAATGGCCACCCAAAGGCCTTTGGGGCGTGCCGGACATGTTTTCGCCCCCACTCGCGCCGCCCAAATTTGTTTTATGTCCGGCGCGGCCCAGTTTTCTGTCCGGCACGCCCAGCCCACGCCCTCAAACTGGGGAGGCTTGATGCGGCCCCGAACACTACGAAACGGTCGTCCCCAACGCGCGGGTGACGCTTGGCAGTGAGACACGAGGCGGCCGCGGTCGTCCTGGTCAGCTATATTAATGGTTTCCTAGCCGGGCGCAGCGACGCGTCTCTTCACCATGCTATGTCTCTGCAGCGATGAAGCGTCTGCGCCATGGCGGCGTCAGTGCCAGGTGAGCGCTCCTTTTGAAGCGTCGGCGTTAATGGTGTGGTAAGCGAGCCGTTGGCCGGCCGGAGTTAAGGCGATTTCATCTGTTCGCCTCCCCGGCCGCTATATAGAGGGGGTACCTCGCCGTCTCCAACACAGACATCTCCACTGAAAACCATCGAGGAAGAGGCGATCTCTACCCCACCGAAAACCTAGCCATGACCCTTGTCCGACGCTCCACGGAGGATGAGACGGTGGCCCGCCAGCGCCGCCGCGACAATGCGCGCATGCGCGACCAGGTGCGCGCGGCGCTGCGGAACGACCACGAGGCGGGGTCGTCTGCTCCGGCACCACCTCCACCGCCGACGAACCTGCTCACCAAAGCCGAGGCGTGCGAGCTCATCCGTACCAACACGCCGGTGCCGGCGAACAGCCGCCTCCCCGAGGGATGGGAGACGAACCCAGTCCACGTCCCGGTTGCACTGAGGCTGGCCGGTCAGGCGCGCCTGGACTACTTTGCCATGTGCATGCAGACCATGCCGCCGGAGATGTACGACGATGTCAGGTTTGAGCCGAACTCGGCGTACTAGGACGAGCAGATCGAGCTCGAGCACACCTACCGCCGAACCTCCTTCTTCGCCCCCGAGCCGTCTGCGAACTGGTTCGACTCCGACTCCGACGTCCTCACCAACACCTCCGACGAGAGCTTCGCGGTGGGCATGGAAAGGGAGAGGGTTCGCTGCGAGGAGGCGGAGCAGGCTCGGCGCGCAGGAGCAGAACAAGGCCATGTGCAACCTCCGCCGCCACAACCTGAACAAGAGGCGGAGAAGGTTGATGGTGATGATGACGGCTCCGACGATTTCAGCTGGCCGCCGACGCCGGAGTGGGATCCCGACCACATGCAGCTCGCCATTGAGGCAGACATAGCCTCCGCCGCCGCCTCTGCCGCCACCGCCCAGCCTCCATCGTCGACCTCCGGCTACCTCATTACTGCCTCTGCTACAGCTATCATCAAAGTCATGTGCTCGCCGCCGCAAGGGCCGGCGACTGCCCCAACTGCCAGTGCCCGGCGTGCCACCCGACGAACTAGATCTAGGTCTAGATTTTAGTTTAAATGAATTATGTTTGTTTTTAACCAATTTCAATGAAATGTAAGACCTTTTCGTATCAAGAAAATCGTATTTGAATGACCTTTGGGCGCCACGAGTGGGGAGCGATGACGCCCAAATGCGTCAGGCCTTCCAGACAGCACCCAAAGGGCCTGTCCGGAAGCCTTTGGGAGACCATTTGGACGCCGCGAGTGAAGGTACTCCTATGAATTAACAGTTGTATAAGCTAAAATGAATGATCCAATCACTCTACCGGGCCGAAGACAATTGGAGAGTACCCGTTAATCCACACACATGCGCTGCCAACGATGCAGGAATCTTTGGCCAAACAGACAAGAGAAGGAGAGAGCAACGTGAGTAAATTTGAAGATCGGTTATTTAGGCCAATACTAGAAGGAAAAGGCGCGCCTTGCCGCGCCCATTTTGCCCTATGTCGTTCAATAAATTCAACATCTAAGAAAAAAATGGAGTACCAAACAAACTAAATCAAAATATGATGGACCACGCTTAGCATGTTGCCTGCGTAATTGATGACATGGATGAGAACTAAGAAAATATGAAATCGAAATATGATTGATCACGCTACGACCACCTGCCGACATTGATTACCAACAAGATATCCGGGAATAAACGGATGTCCCAAATTCAGTACTACCGAAGAGTTGCATTTTGAACTGAATGGGACCGTAGGTGGTACATGTACCATCTTCCTAATTCTTGTCTTAATGGCTACCCAAAAATTACATCAAAAAGGATATCGATTGCTGATTGTACACATGGTACATTATGCGGTTCAATTCTGCAATGAATTAAACACAGTGATAATACATGCTAGTTTTCGAAGCTTGACACATGGAGGCTGACTATGCCACGAATCTTAACGGCAATACGCATGCATTTACCTTTTCAATAATATTGTATGACATGATTAACTGAACGTGAAGAGTTGTCAGTCCAAAAGCAGAATGACATTGCACTTGCGCACACTCCGTCCGATAGATAAAACTCTGTAAGATATTGCATGAACTCATGAAGCCACAGTCCCGCTTACTCGCATTCAACTGCAGCTTCTTATTTTAGCTGAGAGGGCATTCACCACCTATTATGTATTCACATGCTCCCTGTCAGATTTAGAGTAGAAAATAAGGTGTATGTGAAGCCTGAAAAGAAATGAAGCTAGAATACACTGGTTTGCTCTCAAGTAAGAAACAGAGAATAACAACTTTTGCCTAGTAATTTAAGTGTTTCCCTTATTTTTATAGGAACGTATCATGACCTAAAGGCACATTTACCAAGTCCATTTATATAACAGCTGCAAGCATTTAAATAGGGTAATAACTAAATTTAAGCAATGACCACAAAAATGACAGGAAGCATGCTTGGTCTAAAAATGTCCCTACTTGAATCTAAATTCAGGCTAGCACTCCCTCTAGTAGAATTCATACTTGTTTGGACTATCATCCTAGACCGTTCGACAAAATAATTTCTCAATGAATCAAGTAACCAAACAAAAACGTATACACTTTCCTTTGTTAGCACTTGTACTAATTTGACAGTGAATAACGTTGCAGTCTACTAAAAGTGTTGGGGTGTTGGAAATCGGTGGCACCTTGGAGGGTCCATCTTTTGGGTATACTTCTGGTGCTCATCCTCATCGTCACACGAAGAATTCACATCTCTAGCAGACGCAGCTCCATAGGGAAATATGTCACATGAACATAGCTCAGTAAATCCAAAAAAAAAAGAGCAATTAATACTGTCTTGTGTACATATTTGGTTCTCTTCCTGATTTCCAATTACACGCATCAAACTGAAAATTTTCCTTGTGAAAAAATAGCTGAAAAAACTGAATCTATACAGGACCACATCCATGGCCACATATAATATTCTTACGGGAACACACACAAAACATAGATAGGGGAAAGAGTGTTTTTCAGATTCACATGAGTTATGGGAAACAAATCAGTTATGCAAGAACCATCGTCAACAAATGATGGGTATTTTTCAGGAAAGCTAGAAAACGAAATCTAAGATGGCTCAATCTTGAAAAAAAAATTTGCCTTACTTTTGTCCCTCCAGTCTACAAAATCTATCCAGGGAGATGATTAATAGTGGGAAAGGAAGAAATCAAGAGCACAAAGGAATATGCCCATACCATGTTATTCAGAACATACAAGGATAGGGGCAGAAGTGCATCTCGCCATGGTAGTCCGTTGAAGACTATCGTGCTCCTCCAACGTTGCATGTCCAGCGACATACTAAATTCTGTGAGCAGGTAACAACGGTCCCCAATTGATCCCAACACCAACCACCAGAATTGGCAAGCAAGCAACACTGCAGCAAAAAAGAACAATCACCTCTCAAAGACACAGCTAATAGAGGTGGCCTCGCAACCGAATCAGCCCGGCTCACCTCCCTAATCACATGAATCATAGGCTAATAATTAGGTGCGCATGAATCATACGTTGGCATAGGTGTTGCTTTAAGCATCAGGCTCTTCCTATTCTGTTTAATTTTAACCTCCTAGCTCTCGTGAGTAAGGACTTAATTCTTATATACAAACATATAATCCAAACGTTTTAGATAAATATTATGAGAGCAGCTATCACCTTAGAACTTTCCTGCATATCCGTTTAATCAAGTTCCTTAGCATGAATTTGCTCTTCAAGCTTTTCTAAGAACTAAAAGGGACGCCTATGCATGTTTAGCATAAAAAGACAGTCACAATATCTATTTGGAAATTAATACCTCTATACACTTCTTTGCACACTCCTACAATCATTAATTTCAGCCTAATAATAAATAATAAGCAAACAACTTTCGCCGGAAGTGAGTAAGTGACTGTCTAAAAGGTGTAGTAGTGTGTTCTCATCCTGCTAGAGATACGGTTCCAGCTTTTCAACTACTAAATGAACTTTTGTTTCTTACTAACCTTTGTTTCCTCAGTAGAAGTGCTTCTTAATTTCCTCCATTATCTGATCAGCTTGTGAACATAAGTCCGAGTAAAAGTCCACCGAAGTTGATCTTGCTCCAGCTGTTTGTATTTGTTCAATTAAACAACTAAATTTATAAAAGCTGATGTTGTTCAGCGTTCTCCTCAAAGCACACTCCACCATCAACTGCAGGAAATATGACTTGATCGTCGGCTATACTGTGTATCAACAAAAGAGAAGAAAAAACAACAGCTGTTCAAACTAAGGTTACAAGATTCCTATAAATAGCAAAATCGAACTTGCCATTCTCCCTAAATTTTCCTTTAACTTGAGAGATCAGGAGATCAGCACAACTGATTCGAAATAACATTTTATCCAAGGTGGTACTGAGCTTCTCAGAATTAATATGGATGCACCAGACTTGTAGAAGAAAAAGGGGTTGACAAGGGCTGCAAGTCTAATAATCGGTGACTGCTTTACAGAGAAACAACAAACCTTGGTATGGTGCATGGAAAAATCGTATTTGTCCTGCGGAAAGAAACTTCTTCCCAACAGAATCTAGAAAAGACAACTCAACATCATGTCACGAGGGTCGGAGTCGCAAGCCTCGAGAAGCTGAGCCCGGCACCGAACTGTGTTGGCTGAATTCCAAAATAAGACTGGCTGAGACCGCTCCCAGCGGCGAGGGCATGGTTTAGCACGGGAGGCGCCTGGTGGAAGACCACATCTTCAACCTTCAGCGATGCGAGAGACTGTGGCTGCAGGAAGGGCCTGGATCGCAAGATTCGGGCACGGGGAGACGGATTTCATCAGCCAGCAGCAGATCAACAGATTCAGCGACCCATCCCTCAAACCGAACTCGAGCAGTACAGAATCCCCACCAGTGCCATGGATTCGGCCGAGAGCAGCCAGCGGACAGCAATAGGGCGGCAGGGAATTTCGCTCTCCCGACGCCGATTCGATGACCGGCGGCCTCCCGCTCGGCCACCTCCTCCGGTGCGTCGAGAGCCCAACGATGCTGTGGCGGCCAGAGCTAGCGAGGGAGTCGAGGGGGCGGGAGAGAGGTCCACCAATCGCGCGAGGAGGAGGCGCAGTTTCGCCTCACGTGAGGAAGATGGGTGGAGGACGACTTGACCTCATGGTCCTCTGCCCGGCGCCACGGCCGCCACGTCCGGCTCCGTCCGCGTCTCCGCCCTCCTCCGGGACGAGCTCCTGCAGCGCCTCCTACCTCCGGCTGGCCGTCCCCGCTGGCTCTGTTCGCTCACCGCGCAGAAGGCTTTGAGGAGAGGCGGCTAGGAAGGGCGCGGGAGCGGAAGAGAGGAGAGAGGAGCCTCGCGTTTGGGAACTGAGAGAGAGAGGCGGCGTGATATTTTTCGATCTAGGGTTTTCACCATGGGACGTCATCGGCCGAAACGAGCGACACGGAGGAGCCCGACAGGTGGGGCCAGGACGCACCACAGGCCACCAATTCCAGGGAGCTTAGTATTTGGAGGGATTTAAGCTCAGTTGCCCATGATGAGGACCAATTCAAGGTTGCCCCTTTGCATGCTTGAACAGGAACCGGATTAGCAGAAGAGCTGCTCCAACAATCATGAATCATCTATTATCGGCCCAATGGATGATATTCTATCACAGTTCGAAAGTCTAAACTACTACTCTACCGGATGAACAAATCCATATGTTAATCTGCTATCTGTCGTTTAGCCATGGAGACTTGGAGAGATTGTGTGTTGTTAATCTGTCTGCGTTTCTCTTCTAGGTTTTGTATATTCTTGTATAGCTGTTGATAGCGTAATCGTCAACTAAATAGAGCCCTGCCTAGTGGTCGATCATGTGCGTTCAAGCATTTCTTCCGCCGTTATTCCAGTCCCATCCTTTGAGCTCCTTCAAGTCATAAATTAATTAATCTGCGGCATATTACATCCTTCAGTGATAAGGATATAGTACTAACCTAGCTAGGCTACCGCAGTCAAAATGCTCTTCCCGTGTAAGCTAATTTTGCAGCATCGAAATTAACACATTGCCAGTAACACCACCAGTTCTTCGATGCATGTATACCTCGTTTGATTCATGATTCTGTCAAAGTTGCCGTCAGATCTTCAACGATTGGAGAAAGTTGAGTTCTGTCTTTGTCATGGCATGAAATATTTCTGTCAGCCGGTGCGTGCGAGCGCTTAATTTGTGCTTTATATTGTATGAAAAAAATAGCTTATCTTTGGTGGTAAAGCGCCCGTTTCTAGCTAGAGAGAATTAAAAATCGGCAGTTGGGTTGATATTTTGTGGAGGGGTCAGAGTTAGCGTCCATCCCAATTCCCAATTGGCGAGGCGAAGCAACGTGGAAGCTGACCAGATGGAGGAATCTTCAAGCCTCTTTGCGCGTAGATGTCACGCTGACGTCGTCGTTCGGTGGGCCCACTGACGTCATCTCCGTGGTGAACGATTGCTACGTACCATTTGTGGCTGCCCATATATGGCTAGCTTGGACCTTGCTTGCCAATATATATATATAACGTATAACCGTGGAGATTTTTTTAAATGTTTAACATGGTTTGGTAAGCGTAGTAGAGCATGAGAGCCAAACATAGATTATGCTCTCGAATGATGCCATGGGTGGTTAGCTTCGTAGTACCTACTGTCATATTATAATCCTTGATAACCCCTAGCAGCCTATTTTGCTCGAAATAATACTAATAACAGAAACCGTGTGTACTGTCTAACACACATGCTCATGCATGAGAGGCACTCAGGGTGCAGAAACGGGGATAAGCTCAACGGGAACCACGTGTGCGACACATAAACAAGAAAATGAACCCATACCTTTATATATAAAGGAGCGACACGACCTCGGCGTCTCCCGTGAGCCACGTCGCCCGTTTTCCGCTGACCGTCCGACCGTCGCGATGGACGGCTCAGATGAAGCCACATCGTCCTCAAAACGCGGTATTGTTCCTAGGAACAGTTCACACGCCCCCGCACCAATCGCATCGCGCCACGTCATCCGGTACTCACCGGTTGAAACGGTGATCAACCGGTTGCCCCGCCCGCACGATATTTGGCGCAAATATTTACGAAACCCCCTCCCCCGAAAAGGACTGAAATGTAATATTGGAAATCCATAGGGACTTTCGTGTAAAATGGCGCCACATCTCCCCTTCTTCTCCTCCTTCTCCAGCGACGTCGGAGCTCACCGGCGCCGCCGACGTCTGCCACCGCCGTTCTGCTTCCCCTCGCTCAGATCGACGACTACGAAGACATTCGCCGTCGCCTCCTCTTCTTTCTCACCAAATATCAGCAGCTGGGACGTTGCGGGCTTGCCGGAATCGACGTCGCCGTCGCTCCCAGGCCGCCACCGCATCCGCGCGTCGCCGGTGCCGCTCCGGCGACCAAAGCGAGGCGGCGCCGCCACTCCCGCGTAGCTCGCCTCCGGGCGCGTCGGACGCGCCCGTCCACGCATCACGGCTCGCCGTCGCGCAGCGCCGGCGTCGGCATCGCCGCCGCGGTGGCTCCGCCCCTGGTGACGTCGTCACGTCGTCAGGCGGGTTTGGGCTGGCCGACTGGGCCGCTCGCGGGCTGGGCCAGCTGCTTTGCGGCTGGCCGGCCTTTTTTTTTCTTTTTCTTTTTCTTTTTTCCTTTTTTCTTTTTCCGAAAACTTTTGTAGTTTCTGAAATACAATTCCAAATTAATTTTAATATTTTCAATTTGCTAAATATGTTAAAATATATCAAAATACTCGAAAAAGGCAACAAATTTGAAAATTTTAAACTATTAAAGAACATAAAAAAACACATTTCAATTTTATAGAAAATTAGAAATTCGCTAAAATATGACAAAATGCTCGAAAAAAAATAAAAAAATGCAACTTACCTGAACATTTAAAAATATTAAAGGAATTTTTTTTAAGCTCTTAAAAATAAATGCAACTTATTTGAACATTTGAAATTACTAAAGGAATTTTTTAAAGCTCTTAAAAAAATATCAGCATACTCAAATTTCGATCTTAAATAAAAATCCAGGAAAACAATATCAGTTTTATCATTCAATATGATAATCCCAACAAAAATAATTTAAACAATTTAAAAATATTGTTCTAAGATATTTAAACAATTTTCCAAATGTTATTAGATAATGTATATTTCAAATTTACAAACACCTTCCAAATCTAAGCACTTTGCAAATGTGAAAACAATTCAATCAAACATAACTAACTTCCTAAATTTACTAATTTTCTAAAAATCTAAACAATTAATAAATGTAATTTTTTTTTAGATTCCTGCAGTTTTAAAATATGAACAATTTTTTTAATGTAGACAATTCCAAATATGAAATTTTCCACATGGACGCCGGCGTGTCGACGCGCCATTTTATCTAGTTTATATTTATGTGCGACAATGACAGCGAGTGTTGCTGCTGATGAGTAGGTGTGGAGCAACTTAACTGCCAAAAACATTAAGTGTGGTGTACTAGCTAGTCCCTAACATCCTAGTATATTTATTTGGGGCCCCATGAGTGAAAGGTGCACTTGTTACATCAACGAGGGGTCTTTGAAGAATTCTCTGCACAAAACATAAGTACTCCCATCTGCTGAGATCCAAGGCTTTTTGTTTTGTTTTTGCGAAACTGAGAGATTCAAGACTGGTTAATTAACATTCTAAAGCGCTTTGCATTTTAATGGCATACTTTCTTACGATGAACACGCAAAGAAAACATTGTAGGACTTTGCATCCTTCTACTCCTAATATAACATTTCGAGATTCATTTCTCCTGAAGAGGAGTGCGTGCTGGCCGATTAGTAGCAAGACTTGCAAACTTTAATACTCCACGAAACACTGTCTTAAACAGAACAACACCACACCTTCCTCCAAATCATCTTCAGTTTTTCCCTTGAAATGCATGCAAGACCATGTGACCTGACTAAAACATCAATTTCCAGCCGTGGGATCTCGCCGGCCCGGACCAATCAAAGCAGGAACTGGCTCTAAACTACACCAAGGCCACGCCGTACTATAACGCGTAAACATAGCCTCAACAGACACGCACAAAGTAACACCTTGCGAGTTGCGACCACCGTAGGACGATCGATAGGAGTACTATATGCTCATGATAGGAGTAGTATATACAGGTGCAGCTTAGGTGCTCATGTACCACGTGCTGCAAAACACACTTGTGTGCCCCCACTGATCTCCCATTGGCCACAACTTGCAAATGCCAAGTGGTGACGATCAACTTGCCCCCATTGGCCGCTTGTCAACTGCGATGATCGATGGAATCCATAAACAAAGGCGGCATCTCGATCAAACCCCTTCCAATCCCACGGTTTGCGTCGGAAAACCAGCCCTGGTTTTGGACGTAGTGCTTCCGGTTGGAGGCAACAGATCGCTGATTATATCAACGATTGAGAACGTTACTATATCGGCTGATTAGATCAACGATTGAGAACGTTACCGTATGGTGCGGTACGGTACGGGTGCATCTATATGTATATCAGGAATTCAGGTTCGATATAGGTACAGGCGCACGCGGTGCGATACCGTGTGGGTGGGGGCATGCCCCGGCGCATACAACAACGAAAATGCGTGGCACCAACGACGCGGTCTTCTTCCTCCCTATTGCTTTTCCCTAGCTTGGAGTTTTCCCTCCAGGGAGTGCTAGCGATGAAGAGGAGAAGGAGCAAAATGGATACGGTAATTTCTAGGTTTGCTATATGCTATATTATTGGATGAGTTGGACACAAATATTTGGATGCTCTGTTTTTCTGTCACACACCTCGGGTTTCCAACGACATTTCTTTTGTGCGACTAATGGGGATTTGTACCCACCTTGTTGAGTTTGGCTACATTGATGTGTTCAAAATTCGACAAAGGTATTTTACTACAAGTCTCAAGTTTTTATGGATCCGAAAAAAATTGCTACACAAGATGCTACATGCGTAAAAACAATGTGTTGCTTGGTCTTTTTTTGTTTGCTACGTGCAATGTTGCATATTTAGAGAAAAACTGCTACACACAAAACGGTTTAGCTAAAACGATTGGACGCCAAGATCTATACGCTAAAACGAATCGGACGGACGGCTCTGGAAGCAAATGATAATATGCAGTTTACAGCCGGCTAATTTCTATCATTTGCAGTAGAAAATCGGCTTTGTACCAACTACTGCATACTTTTCTTGTTTGCGAGTACTATTTATTTTGGGCACAACTCTTGTCACGTCCTTGGACACTATGGGCGTGTTCGGTTTTATAAGGCACACTAGCTAGCTATTCCATTTAGCATTCCATTTAGCCACATACATACTAAAATGAGTGAACATACGTACCAAATATGTCTAGATTCACTCATTTTTGTGTGCATGTGGCTAAAATGGAATGACTAGCTAGTGTGCGCCTTATAAAAGTGAACGGAGGGAGTACACACACATATGAAAAAACTATTCCACGAGATTAAATGGAACTAGTGCTTCTTATACTCCATACACTTCGATATTATTAGTGGTCAACGTTGGGAATTAGAGATGGTGAAAACCGATGACCTGGGTATCTTAACATAAGAAAATGGTTAAATTGCAGAAAAAATACAAACCACGGGCTCCTTGCGATGTAAGAATGACCCTGTGACCGGTAACAACAAGTTTAGTTATCATGATATTCTTCTTTCGGTGAATTTTGTAGTTTTTTTTTTTGAAAATCCACGAAACTAAACTTCCATGTTTAATTTCACGAAAAAATGTTGATTTCATAAACCGGTGACAAATTTGTGTACCATAGATGATAATAAACAAAGTGCATAAGATCATATAGAATAATAAAATGTACATATTGTAGTGTTTCGAAACACGGACACCGGGAGTGGCGATCACCCCCTGTTTGTTCGGTACAAGGGCGCGAGGTGCTTCGAAATCAGTTCCCGGAAACCAGCACGAACACACGAGATTTTACCCAGGTTCAGGCCGCGTTGCCACGTAATGCCCTACGTCCTGCTTGTCTGGCTTGATTGAAGATGAATGGTGAAGTACAATATGCTGCTCGCAACCTTCTCGTCTACACTTGGGGACTTTCCGAGTTCCACCTCGTGAAGGTCTCTGAGGTGGGTTCAATAAGCCCCCGAGCGATGTGTCTATACTAAGAAGTATTGCTCGCTCTCCTATCTTCCCTCGACCTTGGGCCTCCTTTTATACTGAAAGGAGGGCACCACAGGGGGTCGCGCGGGAAGCCTGCCACTACGGCACGCGTCGCACCGCCCACACCAAGTGGCAGTCTCCTGCGGTATTCGTGGCGCCGCCCGTGCCGCGTTGTTCTTCAGGCCGCTTCTTCCGCCGGGGCCGAGGTGATGGCCAGTCCAGTCTTATCCATGGTTTGGGTTCTGCGTCGAACCCTGCGCCTACCCTGACGGGACGACGCGTGGGGCCTTGTCGATGTCCTGCCTGCGCCAGGCAGCTGGCCTGTACTGTCTTGTCTCTGACGCCTGCTGCGCTTCCTTCCCTGCAAAGTTACCTCTCCAAGGTGGCCGCGTGGGAATCTTCCGCCACGTGCTGGCTTCCCGCCCCCCGGGAGGGGCGGCCTTCGGGCTGGCTTTCCTCGCGTAAAGAAGGCTTACCCCGGGTCTCCACCCGAGATCTCCTCGGGGCGCAATGCCGTCGTCGCGGGGGGCGGTTTGAGCTCACCCGGAGGCGTGATGACCCACAAGTATAGGGTGTATCGTAGTACTTTCGATAAATAAGATTGTCGAACCCAACGAGGAGCAGAAGGTGCTGACAGGCAGTTTTGATTAGGAATTCACTGTAAATACTAGCAGACAAGTTTTTAGCGATTTTTGATATAGCAGATAAATAAAGTACAAGTAAATAAAAGACAGTAATAATAATTGCAGCAAGTGGCCCAATCTTTTCTAGCGCAAAGGACAAGCTGGTAGGTTTACTTATGATGACCAGACGTTCTTGAGGATACACGGGAATTTCGTCAAGTACTTTCGCTTCATATAGCTGATTAATCTTTATTGTTTTGATAGGTGTTGTGTGGGTGAACCTATGCTAATGCACCGCCCTTCCTAGGACTAATACATACTTGTGATTATACCCCTTGCAAGCATTCGCAAATACAAGAAAGTAATTAAGATAAATCTAACCACAGCCTTAAACTTTGAGATCCTGCTATCCCTCATGCATCAATATACCAACGGGGGTTTAGGTTTCTGTCACTCCGGCAACCCCACAAATAATATTCGAATACACAATGCATTCCCCTAGGCCCATAAAGGTGAAGTATAATGTAGTCGACGTTCACATGACACCACTAGAAGAATAGCACCACAACTTAAATATCAAACCATTAAATATTACTCAACATGATTCACTACTAACATCAAGATTTCTCCCGTGTCCTCAATAACTAAACGAACTACTCACAAGACATCATGTGGATCATGATCAGAGGTGATATAATGATGAATAACAATCTGGACATAAACCTTAATTCAACGGTTTTCACTCAATAGCATCAACCACAAGGAGTAATTAACACCATGAAAGTTTCCCCTATGAACTAGACAAGATTCAACCCTAGATGTTACAGCGGAACGGAGTGGAGCGGTGGAGATGATGGTGTCGGCGGTGGAGATGATGATGATCCCAATGAAGTTCAGCTCGATAACAGTGACGATGGCGATGATTTCCCCCCTCCGGGAAGGAATTTCCCCGGCAGATTTCTCCTTGCCGGAGAGTTTTTCTCTCTCTGGTGTTTTCCGCATCGTGGAGGTGGCGGAATATTTCCTCGATGACTCCCCGAGTGTTAGGGTTTCCTAGGATGAAGTACGCAAAGGGGCACCGGCAGAGGTGGGCCTTGGCCACCTCACCACGTTGCGGTGCGGCAGCAAGGGGGCCGCGCCACGGCATGGTGAGGCCCATGGTGGCCCACCTTGGCCTCCCCTTTTGGCTGCCTCCGATATCTGAAAAAATAGGGATTTCTGGATATTTTCTATTAATTGCTGATCTTCAGAAATATGGCGTCTTGACGGTCCTTTTTCCAGCAGAATCCTGACTCCGATGGTTAATTCTCCAATAATCATCAAATATGCAAAACAGGTAAAATAACATAAGTATCATCCCTAAATATGAAATATATCAATGAATAACAGTAAATTATGATATAAAATAGTGATGCAAAATGGACGTATCAGAGCGCGCGACCGGCGTACGAGGTGGTCCCCCTCTTCCTGTATGCCGACACATATGCAAAAATACTAGAATACATAGTGCTCTTTTAGTTGGTGAGCAATTTAAGCAATTTTTACTTCAATATCAAGTACACAGCATGCACATTTTGGTAAATTTTGATTTGCTAAAAAATTTGACCACGAAAAGTAACGTCATTGGTTAAGTTTATACTCTACAATTTCTATAAATATGGTTACTTACTAAAACACTAGAAATTTATATTGAGACATCTGTTTGATCGTACTCTTTGCAGATGTTTGCCATAAATAGTTATAAATTCTATAGACTATACCTTCTAGAAAATATAGTTTTACAAAAATCTTTGTTACAAAATATATTTTAGTATATTTCAATGAATACCGGAAAACTATGCAAAACAACAACTAATATTTACAAATATTTGCAAATATGTGGTGAAACTATGCAAAAAAAACCCAGAAAACTATACATGTAACCCTATAACATGCATAAAAATAAGTCCAGAAGAAGTATAAAAATTCACTATAAATTGTATTTACTTTTATACACTCTAGGACCAATTTTTTTTGGACCGTCCCTACATGACCGGTTACTATCAGCACTAAATGGATATTTTTTTGGCAAAAAGACCAAGCCTTAGTGTATGTAAACAATGAACAAAGTAGTTGCACTAAAATGATCATATACACGGGTTTGGTGCCATACTGTATATGTATGCTCAAAAGTACATGATGTAACCGCAGTGTAAATCTCTTCGGCAATAAGTTAATAAAAAACTATTGATTAGATATAAAATGTATCAATGGATTGCTTGAATAAAACATACTTTATTTTCAACTATTTATTTATGTTTTTATGATACGTCTCAAACATATCCATAATTTCTGATGTTCCATGCTTATATTGTACCAATTGCTACATGTTTATATACACTTTATATCATTTTTATGCATTTTTTGGGACTAACCTATTAACAAGATGCCACACTGCCAGTTCCTGTTTTCTGCTGTTTTTGGTTTCAGAAAAGTTGTTCTAGAAATATTCTCGGAATTGGACGAAACAAAAGCCAAAGTCCCTATTTTCACGACACGTACACGGAGTCCAAAGGGGAGAAGGAGGAGGGCCATGGGCCGCTCTCACCATGCCATATTCCACGAAGAGTTCCGCAGCGCCGCCGCCATCCAGAACAAGTTTCGGGGGACATAACTCTCTGTTCCGGTACCTTGTCGGGACGGGGAAGTGCCCCTGGAGCCATCTCCATCGACTCCACCACCATCTTCATCGCCGTTGCTGCCTCCCATGATGAGGAGGGAGTAGTTCTCTCCCGAGGCTGAGGGCTCTACCGGTAGCTATGTGGTTTATCTCTCTCTCCCATGGTGTGATCTTTATGTGATCATGAGCTTTGTAATCTAGTTGAATAAGTAGATGTTACTTTCATCCATTATGCTACTCAAGTGATTTTATTAATGTGATCTCCGGAGTCACCTTGTCCCACGGTGTGAAGATGACAGTGTGCGCACCGTGTGTGGCTCTTAGGCTAAAGTTTGCATAAATACTTATCATGAGTTATAATTTGAGTTGGATGTCTCCATGGAATTGTGGTGTTTGTTTACTCAGACTTTGAGGTGTGCTTTTGCAGCCCTACGCAATGAATTGGTGTTCATTATCCAACCGGAGTGTGGTTCAGAGTAGCATAGTGAAGAGAAGATATTTATGTATTCAATTATGATGTCATTGTTGAGAGTGTCCACTAGTAAAAGTATGATCCCTAGGCCTTGTTTCTAAGCATTGAAACACCATTTACAACAAGTTCTGCTACATGTTTGCTTGCTGCCATTTTTATTTCAGATTACAATTACTACTTATAATCATCCATATTACTTGTATTTCACTATCTCTTCGCCGAACTAGTGCACCTATAAACCTGACAAGTGTATTGGGTGTGTTGGGGACACAAGAGACTTCTTGTATCTTAATTGCAGGGTTGCTTGAGAGAGATATATTTGACCTCTACCTCCCTGAGTTCGATAAATCTTGGATGATTCACTTAAGGGAAACTTGCTGCTGTTCTACAAACCTCTGCTCTTGGAGGCCCAACACTGTCTACAAGAATAGAAGCGTGCGTAGACATCAAGCTATTTTCTGGCGCCATTGCCGGGGAGGTAAGTGTTGGAAGGTATCTCCTTTAGATTCTGCAAAAAAAAATTGTCTCTTGTTTTTATTTTCACTAGTTAGGCTTAATGAAAAATTACAAAAAAAATAGAGATCTTTATGAACTTTATATTGAATTAGGACATGATGCTTTTGAAGAGAAAATTAAAAAACCTATGGAGGCTTGTTTGCATAATAGTGATATCAATGTTATTAGCATGAATTCTTTGAACACCATTATTGCTAATGCTATGGAAAAGTCTAAGCTTGGGGAAGCTGGTTGTGATGAATATGATATTTTTAGTCCCCCAAGCTTTAAGGAGGAAATTTGCTTTGATAATACTTTGCCTCCGATATATGATGATTATAATCATTGTGATGTTTTCAGCCCACCTACTATTGAGAATATAGTTTATGTTGATTATGATATGCCTCCTATATATGATGTTTACAATGATGGATATGATATTTTCAGCCCATCTACTATTGAGGATAACAATCATTTTGATTATTCTATGCCTCCTATTTATGATGATTACAATGATGGATGTGATACTTTTACTCTCACTATTACTAATGATACTGTTTATGCTTATGTGGAGAGTAATGATACTTTTATGCATGTGTATCATGATAAGAATGCTCTATGTGATAGCTATATTTTGAGTTTATTCATGATGCTACTAACAATTATTTTGAGAGAGGAAAATATGGTTATAGAAATCTTCATGTTATTAAATTTCCTCTCTTTATGTTGAAAGTTTTGAAGTTGCAATTGTTTTGCCTTCCTATGCTAGTCACTTTGTGCTTCATTGATTTATTTTCCTACAAGATTCCTTTGCATCGGAAATGGGTTAGACTTAAATGTGTTTGATATTTTCTTTTTGATGCTCTTCTATATTCAACTCTTATACATATGAGAGCATCATCAAAATTATCATGCCTAGCTAAAAGGCTTTTAAGAAAAGTGCTCTTGGGAGACAACCCATTGTTTTATTTCTGAATTTTTCTTTGCTTTTTGAGTCTTGGAGCTTGCTTACTTCTGAAACAACTCCTTTTTATCTTTATTTTATTGCATTGTTGTGCCAAGTAAAGCCTCTAATAGAAAGTTGATGCTAGATTTGGATTTCTACGCAGAGACAGATTTTTGTTGTCCACCGTTTTGAGCTGTACGCACTCCAGAAAAATATAAAAATTCTGAACAAATTCAGGCGTGATCCTCATATATGTACGCAACTTTCATTAGTTTTGACTTTTCGCATCTGAGCAACTTAAGTGCCTCGAAAAATTCGTCTTTCCAGACTATTCTGTTTCTGACAGATTCTGCCTTTTATTTTGCATTCTCTCTTTTACTGTGTTTGAGTGGATTTCTTTGCTCCACAAAACATCAGTGGCTGTAGCTAATGTCCAGAAGTATTGGTGATGATTGTTTCATTACAGAACATGTGAATATTTGATTATGCACTAACCCTCTAATGAGAATTACTCTAAGTTTGGTGTGAAGGAAGTTTTCAAGGATGAAGAGAGGAGAATGATATAATGTGATTAAGAAGAGTGAAAAGCCTAAGCTTGGGGATGCCCCCATGGGTCACCCAAGCATATTTCAAGAAGACTCAAGCGTCTACGCTTGGGGATGCCCAAGGCATCCCCTTCTTCATCAACAACTTATCAGGTCATCTCTAGTGAAACTATATTTTAATTCTTTCACATCTTATGTGCTTTACTTGGAGCGTCTGTGTGCTTTTATTTTTGCTTTGTTATTTTCATTTTCTGAATAAATTAGATCCTAGCATTCTTTTGTGGGAGAGAACACGCTCCGCTTTATCATGTGAATACTTGTATTCTTCACTTATATTTGTTGAGTATTCTTGACTAGCTACTGCAATACTTTTAGCTCCTGTTTTTTCATGCATCTCTTGTTCAGAGCTGTTAGTTCTTGTAGAGAAGTACTCTCTTGTTTCATTGATAAATTATTTGGAGAGTTTATGTCGAAATAAATTGATTGGTGTTTGGTTGGAAACAGAAAATGCTACATGTGGTAGATGGTATATTGGAATAGACATACATATTCTTGTAGATCATTGTCTTGGACAATTTGATGCTTTGCAATTGTTTTGAGCTCTCAAGCAGATCATGTTTAGGCTCTTGCATCATGTAGTTAATGCCTATAAGTGGATAACTACCGTAGAGCTTGTTGACATTTGGTTTGCATGTTTGGTATCTCTAAGGTCTAGATATTTTCTGGTAAAGTGTTTGAGTAACAAGGAAGACAATGTAAAGTCTTATAATGCTTGCAATATGTTTTTATGTAAGTCTTGATGTACCAGTTGATATCATGTGTTTGCTTCAAACAACCTTGCTAGCCTAAACTCTGTACTGAGAGGGAATGCTTCTCGTGCATCCAAACCTTGAGCCAAAACCCATGCCATTTGTGTCCACCATAACTACCTATTATGTGGTATTTCCTATCATTCCAAGTAAATACTTCATGTGCTACCTTTAAACTATTCAAAACTATTACTCCTTATTTGTGTCAATGTTTTATAGCTCATGAGGAAGTTATGTGGAGTTGTCTCTATCACCTTGTCATTTACTCATGACATACTTTCACCAATGGACTAGTGGCATATACATCCACTTATCCAATAACTTTGCAAAAAGAGCTGGCAAATGGGGTGCCCAGTCCCAATTAATTACAACTATAACTTCTTAATTCTCTTCACATGTTTTGCCAATGATTTATCAAAAGCAAATTTCAAAGTGTTAAACAATATGAAATAGGCACTCCTCCATGGTATGTGATTGTTGGAAGGCATCCGAGGATTCGGTTAGCCATGGCTTGTGTAAGCAAAGGTTGGGAGGAGTGTCATACCAATCTATAAATATGCATGTGTAAACAAAAGAGAAGAGGGATGGTCTACCCTTGGGTAGAAATAATGTCCTTCATGGGAGCCGCTCTTGAAAGTCTGGGTGACAAGGGGGATAGAGTGCCCACTGTCATTCGTTGACAACAACAAACACCTCTCAAAAACTTACTTTATGCTCTCTATATGATTTCAAAAACTTAAAAGCTCTAGCACATGATTTAATCCCTGCTTCCCTCTGCGAAGGGCCTTTCTTTTACTTTATGTTGAGTCAGTTTACCTACTTCTTTCTATCTCAGAAGCAAACACTTCTGTCAACTTTGTGTGCATTAAATCTTATATGCTTGCTTATTGCACTTGTTATATTACTTTGTGTTGACAATTATCCATGAGATATATATGTTGAATGTTGAAAGCAATTGCTGAAACTTAAATCTTCCTATGTGTTGCTTCAATGCCTTTTACTTAGAATCTATTGCTTTATGAGTTAACACTTATGCAAAGCTTTTTATACTTGTCTTGAAAGTACTATTCATGAAAAGTTTTGCTTATATGATTCAGTTGTTTACTCTTTATCTACTTGTTAGCAAACTATAGACCATTGCCTTGACTCACTTCATTCATGACATGAGCCTTGCAATATTATTTGATTAAGATTGTGTGAAGCATGTCCCTCAGAAATTATTTTGTTGTTATCGTTTTACCTACTCGAGGATGAGTAGAACTAAGCTTGGAGATGCTTGATACGTCTCAAACATATCCATAATTTCTGATATTCCATGCTTATATTATACCAATTGCTACATGTTTTATATACACTTTATATCATTTTTATGCATTTTCTGGGACTAACCTATTAACAAGATGCCACAGTGCCAGTTCCTGTTTTCTGCTGTATTTGGTTTCAGAAAAGTTGTTCTGGAAATATTCTCGGAATTGGACGAAACAAAAGGCAAAGTCCCTATTTTCCCGACACGTACACGGAGTCCAAAGGGGGGAAGGAGGAGGGTCGTGGGCCGCCCTCACCATGCCATGGCGCGGGTGGGCCCTGGGCCGCGCCGCCACGTGGTGAGGAGCCCTCGGGTCCCAACCGACCATCGTTCCAACCGACCGTGGGCCGCCCTCACCAGGCGATGACGCGGTCCCACCTCCTGCCGCGCCGCCACGTGGTGAGGACGCCACGGGCCTCCACCGACGTTGCCCCTTCGCCTATAAATTGCCTTCCTCGGGAAAACCCTAAGTACCCGAGTCATATTCCACGAAAAGTTCCAGAGCCGCCGCCGCCGTCAAACCTAACTCGGGAGGGTTCTGAAGCTCTTCTCGGCACCCTGTCGGAGAGGGGAATCATCATCGGAGGGCTCTACATCGCCATGCCTGCCTACGGAGTGATGTGTGAGTAGTTCATCCTTGGACTATGGGTCCATAGCAGTAGCTAGATGGTTGTTTCTCCTCTTGTGCCATCATGATCAAGATCATCTTATTGTAATGCTACATGTTGTGTTTGCTAGGATCTGATGAATATTGATACTATGTCAAGTTGAATACTGAAATATTATGTCTATGTCTTTTATGATCTTGCATGCTCTCCGTTACTTGTTGATACTCTGGCCAAGTGGATGCTTGTGACTCCAAGAGGGAGTATTTATGCTAGATAGTGGGTTCAGTCTCCAATTAATCTGGGGGAGTGACATCAACCCCTAAGGTTGTGGATGTGATGTTGCCACTAGGGGTAACCTAATGATGCTTTGTCTAAGGATGAATGTGTTGTTTACATTATGCACTTTACTTAATGCAATTGTCTGTTGCTTGCAACTTAATACTGGAAGGGGTGCGGATGCTAACCTGAAGGTGGACTATTTAGGCACAGATGCATGCTGGATAGCGGTCTGTGTACTTTGTCGTAATGCCCGAATGAATCTCATAGTAGACAGCACAACTTGCAGATGCATGTTATGCACTTTTCAATATTGTCAATTGCCCAGCTGTAATTTGTTTACCCAGAGCATGTTAGTTATTTATTATGGAGAGACACCACTAGTGAACTGTGGACCCCGGTCCATTCTTTTACATCTGAAATACAACCTACTGCAATTATTGTTTTCTTTCATTCTCTGCAAACAAACATCATTTTCCACACTATATGTCTAATCCTTTGTTTTCAGCAAGCCGGTGAGATTGACAACCTCACCGTTAAGTTGGGGCAAAGTATTTTGGTTGTTTTGTGTGCAGGTTCCAAGTCAACCGCCAGGACCTCCCCTACGACACCGCCATTTTTCTGGCACCATTGCTAGGAAGAGGAAGCACTCCACCAACACCACTTTTTCTGGCGCCGTTGACATCTTCAAAAGTATCTTCATCTCCTACTGGTTTGATAACCTCGGTTTCATACTGAGGGAAAACTTGCTGCTGCACTCATCATACCTTCCTCTTGGGGTTCCCAACGAACGTATGACTTTCACGTCATCAAGCACTTTTTCTGGCGCCGTTGCCGGGGAGTGAAGACACTTTGGATACAGCAGGCTTTTATCTCCCCTGCGCGCCAGACTTTTTCTGGCGCCGTTGTCGGGGAGGTCAAGCCTTCTGCAAGGGGAGTCTCTCACTTCCAATCTCTTTACTTTGTTATTGTCTTGCTTAGTTTATTTTATTTTGCTTGTTTGCTCTCTTTATAAAAAAACAAAAAAATTAGTTACTTGCTTTTATTTTGTTATTTCGGCCTAGTGTTATTTTTGCTAAAATGAGTACTCCTGAGAACACCAAGTTGTGTGACTTCACTAGCACAAATAATAATGATTTCATATGCACTCCTATTGCTCCACCTGCTTCTAAAGCAGACTTTTATGAAATTAAACCTGCTCTATTAAATCTTGTTATGAAAGAGCAATTTTCTGGTGTTAGTACTGATGATGCTGCTGCCCATCTTAATAATTTTGTTGAACTTTGTGAGATGCAAAAGTATAAGGATATAGATGGGGATATTATTAAACTGAAATTATTTCCTTTCTCTTTGAGAGGAAGAGCTAAAAATGGTTGCTATCTTTGCCTAGAAATAGTATTGATTCATGGACTAAATGCAAAGATGCTTTCATTGGAAAATATTATCCTCCTGCTAAGATTATATCCTTGAGAAGTAGCATTATGAATTTCAAGCAATTTGATAATGAACATGTTGCCCAAGCATGGGAAAGAATGAAATCATTGGTAAAGAATTGTCCCACCCATGGACTGACTGCTTGGATGATCATCCAAACCTTTTATGCAGGACTAAATTTTCTTCAGGAACTTGTTGGATTCGGCTGCAGGAGGACCTTCATGTCCATCACTTTGGGTGCTGCAACAAAGCTTCTTGATGATATGATGATTAACTATTCTGAGTGGCACACGAAAGGACTCTCAAGGTAAGAAGGTAAATTCTGTTGAAGAAACCTCTTCTTTGAGTGATAAGATTGATGTTATTATGTCTATGCTTGTGAATGGTAAATCTCATGTTGATCCAAATAATGTTCCTTTAGCTTCATTGGTTGCTCAAGAAGAGCATGTTGATGTGAACTTCATTAAAAATAACAACTTCAACAACAATGCTTATAGGAATAATTTTGGTAGCAACAATTATAAGCCTTATCCTTCTAATAGTGGTAATGGTTGTAGCAATCTTATGGTAATCCTACAGCAATAATAGAAGTGTACCTCTGATCTTGAAGCCATGCTTAAGGATTTTATTAGTACACAAATGCTTTTAAAAAACTGTTGAGGAAAAGCTTGGTAAAATTGATGTTCTTGCTTCTAAGGTTGATAGTCTTTCTCTTGATGTTGATCTTTTGAAACTAAAAGTTATGCCTAATGATGTTAAAGAGAACAAGACTTTTGCTACTGCCAATGCTATCCAAGTTAAAATTGACAACAATATTAGGATGTTGGCTGAATTGCATGCTAGGTGGGAAAGAGAGGATAAAATTGAAAAAGAAATAGTATAGCTAGAGTTTGTACTATTACCACCACTAGTAATGCTAATGTTTCACATGCTAGTAATCCTACTATCAATGGTAACATAATTGGTGTTGGCAATGTTTCTACTACTCTGCAAAACGTTTAAAATTGCCCAAAACCACTGAAACTGTTCCTGATAAGAGTGCTGAAATTTTTCGAAATATGGGAGACAATGGTTCCTTTGCCATTGACCATAATGATTTTGATTTTGATGATTGCAATATTTCTGAAGTAATTATGTTCTTGCAAAAGCTAGCTAGAAGTCCTAATGCTAGTGCTATTAATATGGCTTTTACAAAACATATTACAAATGCTCTCATACAAGCTAGGGAAGAAAATTAAAACATGAAGCTTCTATCCCTAGGAAGTTAGAAGATGGTTGGGAGCCCATCATTAAGATGAAGGTGAATGATTTTGATTGTAATGCTTTATGTGATCTTGGTGCTAGCATTTCTGTTATGCCTAAGAAACTTTATGATATGCTTGATTTGCCACCTTTGGAACATTGTTATTTGGATGTTTATCTTGCTGATAATGCTATGAAGAAACCTTTGGAGAGTTGATGATGTTCTTATTATGGTTAACAATAACCTTGTCCCCGTTGATTTTGTTGTTATGGACATCGAATGCAATGCATCTTGTCCTATTGTTTTGGGAAGACCTTTTCTTAGAACTGTTGGTGCCATTATTGATATGAAAGAAGGAAATATAAGGTACCAATTCCCACTCAAGAAAGGTATGGAACACTTCCCTAGAAAGAGAATGAAGTTGCCTTTTGATTCTATTATTAGAACAAGTTATGATTTGGATGCTTCTTCACTTGGAAACACTTGATTTTCACTTTCTGCGCCTAGCTGAAAGGCGTTAAAGAAAAGCGCTTATGGGAGACAACCCATGTTTTTATTTCTGCAATTTTTCTTTTTCTTTGAGTCAAGGAGTTGCTTACTTCTGTAACAACTCCTTTGTATCTTTATTTTATTGCATTGTGCCAAGTAAAGCTCTAATAGAAAGTTGATGCTAGATTTGGATTTCTGCGCAGAGACAGATTTTTGCTGTCCACCGTTTTGAGCTGTACGCACTCCAGAAAAATCAAAAATTCTGAAAAAATTCAGGCGTGATCCTCATATGTACGCAACTTTCATTAGTTTTGACTTTTCGCATCTGAGCAACTTAAGTGCCTCGAAAAAATTCGTCTTTCAGACTGTTCTGTTTTTGACAGATTCTGCCTTTTATTTTGCATTCTCTCTTTTACTGTGTTTGAGTGGATTTCTTTGCTCCACAAAATATCAGTGGCTGTAGCTAATGTCCAGAAGTGTTGGAGATGATTGTGTCATCACAGAACATGTGAATTTTTGATTATGCACTAACCCTCTAATGAGAATTACTCTAGTTTGGTGTGAAGGAAGTTTTCAAGGATCAAGAGAGGAGGATGATATGATATGATCAAGAAGAGTGAAAAGCCTAAGCTTGGGGATGCCCCCGTGGTGCATCCAAGCATATTTCAAGAAGACTCAAGCGTCTAAGCTTGGGGATGCCCAAGGCATCCCCTTCTTCATCAACAACTTATCAGGTCATCTCTAGTGAAACTATATTTTAATTCTTTCACATCTTATGTGCTTTACTTGGAGCGTCTGTGTGCTTTTATTTTTGCTTTGTTTTCTGAATAATTTGGATCCTAGCATTCTTGTGTGGGAGAGAGACACGCTCCGCTTTTTCATTTATATTTGTTGAGTATTCTTGACTAGCTACTGCAATGCTTTTAGCTCCTGTTTTTCATGCATCTCTTGTTCAGAGCTGTTAGTTCTTGTAGAGAAGTACTCTCTTGTTTCATTGTTGTATTATTTGGAGAGTTTTGTTGAAATAAGTTGATTGGTGTTTGGTTGGAAACAGAAAATGCTACATGTGGTAGATGGTATATTGAAAAGACATACTCATTCTTGTAGATCATTGTCTTGGATAATTTGATGCTTTGCAATTGTTTTGAGCTCTCAAGTAGATCATGTTTAAGCTCTTGCATCATGTAGTTAAAGCCTATTAGTGGAGAACTACCGTAGAGCTTGTTGAGACTTGGTTTGCATGTTTGATATCTCTAAGGTCTAGATATTTTCTGGTAAAGTGTTTGAACAACAAGGAGACAGTGTAGAGTCTTATAATGCTTGCAATATGTTTTTATGTAAGTCTTGCTGTACCGGTTGATATCTGTGTTTGCTTCAAACAACCTTGCTAGCCTAAACTCTGTACTGAGAGGGAATGCTTCTCGTGCATCCAAACCTTGAGCCAAAACCCATGCCATTTGTGTCCACCATAACTACCTATTATGTGGTATTTCCTGCCATTCCAAGTAAATACTTCATGTGCTACCTTTAAACTATTCAAAACTTTATTACTCCTTATTTGTGTCAATGTTTTATAGCTCATGAGGAAGTATGTGGCGTTTACTCTATCACCTTGTCATTTACTCATGACAGACTTTCACCAATGGACTAGTGGCATATACATCCGCTTATCCAATAACTTGCAAAAAGAGCTGGCAAATGGGGTGCCCAGTCCCAATTAATTACAACTATAACTGCTTAATTCTCTTCACATGTTTGCCAATGATTTATCAAAAGCAAATTTCAAAATGTTAAATTTATCAAATAGGCACTCCTCCATGGTATGTGATTGTTGGAAGGCACCCGAGGATTCGGTTAGCCATGGCTTGTGTAAGCAAAGGTTGGGAGGAGTGTCATACCAATTTATAAATATGCATGTGTAAACAAAAGAGAAGAGGGATGATCTACCCTTGGGTAGAAATAACGTCCTTCATGGGAGCCGCTCTTGAAAGTCTGGGTGATAAGGGGGATAGAGTGCCCACTGCCATTCGTTGACAACAACAAACACCTCTCAAAAACTTACTTTATGCTCTCTATATGATTTCAAAAACTAAAAAGCTCTAGCACATGATTTAATCCCTGCTTCCCTCTGCGAAGGGCCTTTCTTTTACTTTATGTTGAGTCAGTTTACCTACCTTTCTATCTCAGAAGCAAACACTTGTGTCAACTTTGTGTGCATCAATTCTTATATGCTTACTTATTGCACTTGTTATATTACTTTGTGTTGACAATATCCATGAGATATACATGTTGAAAGTTGAAAGCAATTGCTGAAACTTAAATCTTCCTATGTGTTGCTTCAATGCCTTTATTTAGAATCTATTGCTTTATGAGTTAACTCTTATGCAAAGCTTTTTGATGCTTGTCTTGAAAGTACTATTCATGAAAAGTTTTTGCTTATATGATTCAGTTGTTTACTCTTTATCTATTTGTTAGCAAACTATAGACCATTGCTTGAGTCACTTCATTCATGACATGAGCCTTGCAATATTATTTGATCAAGATTGTGTGAAGCATGTCTCCTCAGAAATTATTTTGTTGTTATCGTTTTACCTACTCGAGGACGAGTAGAACTAAGCTTGGGGATGCTTGATACGTCTCCAACGTATCTATAATTTCTGATGTTCCATGCTTATATTATGCCAATTGCTACATGTTTTATTACACTTTATATCATTTTTATGCATTTTCTGGGACTAACCTATTAACAAGATGCCACAGTGCCAGTTCCTGTTTTCTGCTTTTTTGGTTTCAGAAAAGTTGTTCTGGAAATATTCTCGGAATTGGACGAAACAAAAGCCAAAGTTCCTATTTTCCTGACGGAGTCCGAAGGAGAGACGAAGGGGGCGTGGGCCGCCCTCACCAGTGGTGGCGCGGTCCCACCTCCTGCCGCGCCGCCACGTGGTGAGGACGCACGGGCCTCCACCGACGTTGCCCCTGCCTATAAATTGCCTTCCTCGGGAAAACCCTAAGTACCCGAGTAATAATCCACGAAAAGTTCCAGAGCCGCCGCCGCCGTCAACCCTAACTCGGGAGGGTTCTGAAGCTCTTCCCACACCCTGCCGGAGAGGGGAATCATCACCGGAGGGCTCTACATCGCCATGCTGCCTCCGGAGTGATGTGTGAGTAGTTCATCCTTGGACTATGGGTCCATAGCAGTAGCTAGATGGTTGTCTTCTCCTCTTGTGCCATCATGTTTAGATCTTGTGAGCTGCCTATCATGATCAAGATCATCTTATTGTAATGCTACATGTTGTGTTTGCTGGATCTGATGAATATTGATACTATGTCAAGTTGAATACTGAAATATATGTCCATGTCTTTTATGATCTTGCATGCTCTCCGTTACTTGTTGATACTCTGGCCAAGTGGATGCTTGTGACTCCAAGAGGGAGTATTTATGCTAGATAGTGGGTTCAGTCTCCATTTAATCGGGGGAGTGACAGCAACCCCTAAGGTTGTGGATGTGTTATTGCCACTAGGGATAACCTAATGATGTTTGTCGAAGGATGAATGTGTTGTTTACATTATGTAATTTGCTTAATGCAATTGTCTGTTGCTTGCAACTTAATACTGGAAGGGGTGCGGACGCTAACCTGAAGGTGGACTATTTAGGCACAGATGCATGCTGGATAGCGGTCTGTGTACTTTGTCGTAATGCCCAAATGAATCTCATAGTAGACACCACAACTTGCACATGCATGTTCTGCTAGGGACAGGACATGGCATGCCCATGCCTATCTCATAGCCTTTTCCCCGGATGTCCCGCGGTCAGCGGTTAGGTGAGGCCTGTCACCTCGCTCCCCCTGCACGATCCCGTGTCAGGCGCTTCCGCGCCTGACGCTCCCGTCTCAGACGGGATGTGACAGGAGCATTGACTACTCTCCGAGACACCAAGATGCCTCGTCTCGCCTGATCTGACATAGACATGTCGGATTCTCCTTCGAGGGTTATCTCTTCCTGCACATAACCGAAGATAGGAAGCTACCGACATACACATGTCGGTCAATATATCTCGGTTAGTATATGCCGGTTTGCACCAACACGATACCTCGGTCTCTTCTGGCCCGGGTTACCTCGGTTTGCCTATGTCAGTTTGCACCAACGTCACACCTCGGTTACTTCTGAGGTCCAGGTATGTCGGCTTTTACTGTAACCTGGCCCACACCTGGGCATAGCTTTTACCCTGTCATGACCCTACAAGGGGTATCCCCCCGACATTAGTCCCCGAAGCTGGCGCGGTCCTGCAGCCTTGGATGACGGGCCACAGCAGGTTTAAACAACCGAAACAACCACACCAAGTATCCGACATAACTATGTCGGTTCAACCGTAAATCCACTAATGACCTCTCCAACTGACTCCGACATTTGACTCTATGCCGGTTTTCCGACACACAGATCCCTTCAATATTCCTCTAGATCTCGACAGCGCACGTGGCAGCGAATCTCTGCTCGATGCCTCGGTTCTTGCGCGTGGTCAGACGTGCCACTGCACGCACTTCACCCACGTCACGCGGGCCCCATGGACTGTCAAGTCCACAGAGCACTCAAGTGCTTTGACCCTGAGGTGCCTCCTCGATTCCCGCTTCAGTAACCGCACGCGATCGTGTGTGGGGTGGTTACCACTTTGCAGCCCACGATGCGGCCGATCGTGTGGCCGTCCTTATCGCAACCGCACGGATCGTGCGCATTAATTCCGCGTAACTGCTTCGGAGATCATGCACGGATCTTGCTAACTGCGCACACCCCTCGCCTATAAATAGGGGAGCGGGGTCCTCTTCTTCTTCCCCGATCTTCTCACTCTTCTCGCTCTTTGCCTCCATCGCCGCCGCCGCTCAGAGCTCTTCGCCCTCGCACGACGCCGGAGCCCTCACGCCGCCGACGATCGGAGCTTCTGGCGCCGCCGTGCCGCCCGTTTCTCCGCAATTGCTGCAACTCCGGTAAGCTCCTTACCCTTAGCATTTCCGATGAACATGTTCATCTTCCCCGGTGAACTTGTTCATCTCCTCGATGAACTTGTTCATCCTCTTCGTAGATGCTCCTAAATCCATTCGCTTAGATCCCCTTTAGATCTTCTTCATCGCGTTTCTTATTACTCTCGCAATAGTTCTTCCGTAGATTCCCCTAAATTCAACTTATAGATCTTGCATTTATCCTCTATTTTTTTCTTCTCCGTAGATCCTTCCGCAAAGCACTTAGCCACAGATTTGTGTTTCCCGCCATTTATGTATTTTCCTCAGTTATTCAAACATTTCGAGATACTTATCTCGGTTCAACATGTGCATCTGTTCAGATCCCTTCCAAGATGTCGTCCAGCCATACCTCGGATCCTGCCGACACACCCGCAGAGGAGGGAACTCGCGGAGGATGGGAAGGCTCGGATGTCTCCCCGTCCGAGATAGACTGGTTGGTTTGGACTCGGCGACTCCCTGCCGAGGTTATATGCCGGATCCCGGGGAATGAGGCCGAGCCAGATCCGGCATCCGATGAACGGGTAGTCTTTGTCGCGCATTTCGAGCGCGGCTTCGGGCTCCCCGCCAACAAGTTCTTCCGAGCCTTCCTCAACAAATTCGGCCTCCAACCTCATCACCTTCCAGCGAATGCCATCACCGCGCTGTCGGCATACGTCTCTTTCTCCGAGGGATACCTCGGACTCTGGCCCAGCGTCGAGCTCTAGGCGAAGTACTTCCAGCTTCGGAAGCAGAGCATTCCGGATCAATCTCCTTCTCGGAATACCCGAGGGCTGATCTTCCGGCTATGATAGCGCCGGAGATTTTCCTGATATATCGCTGACCGAGATAAGGTCAGTTCTCTTGCTTCTTCGAGCAAATCAACATCATTTTCCCGAGCTTCTTTTGCCTCGGTTTCAGTGTACAACGCCACTCTCGGTGAGTCATACTCCATGTCGGTTGGCAAGACGGCTTCTGCCCCATAGACCCGAAAGAATGGCGTATAGCTAGTTGAACGATTCGGTGTGGTCCTTAGACCCCACAATACTGCTGGTATCTCCTCTATCCAGCATCCCAGAGTTCGCAACAGTGGTTCAATCAACCTGGCCTTGATGCCGGCCAATACCAACGCATTTGCTCTTTCCACTTGCCCATTTGCCTCTGGGTGCGCCACCGAGGCTATGTCCAACCGGATTCTCTTTTCCGCACAGAACCGAGTGAACTCTCCCACAACAAAGTTTGTGCCATTATCCGAGATAATGCTATGGGGGTAACCATATCTCAAAATGATGTCCTTCAAAATGGACACAGCTGTGTGATCATCACACTTCCTGATTGGCTTCACCTCGATCCACTTGGTGAACTTGTCCACCATCACCAGCATATGAATCATGTTACCTCGGGCTGGCTTGAACTCCCCCACCATATCCAGACACCAAACTGCAAAGGGTCAAGTGATCGGAATTGTCTTGAGTGCCGAAGCTGGCAGGTGGGTCTTCTTAGCAAATCTCTGACACCCTTCACACTTTCGGATGATATCTTCGGCCTGATTCAAAGCACTGGGCCAATAAAATCCATGCCGGAATACTTTAGCCACCAGGGCTCTTGATGAAGCATGATGACCACACTCTCCTTGATGAATCTCCAGGAGCATCTCTTGCCCTTCCTGCGGCTCGACACAGCGCTATAGTACCTCGGTTACACTTCTCTTGTATAACTCCTGGTTGATGATGGTGTATGCCTTGGATCTTCTTTGCACCTGCCTGGCCTCAACTTCATTACTTGGCAAACTCCCATCCATCATATACGCCATTATAGGTTGTGCCCATCCCGGCACAAGACGCACAGGAAAGACTGGGACATCTATCTCCATTGGCTCTACCGACATTGCCTCCAACGATACTGAGTGACCAGTCCCCGAGTTCTGCCAGGCAGTCCCCGGGTTTTCCCAAACGCATCCGACATCAACGTCCTTGGGCACTGCTCCAGATTCCGGTTTTGCCGGGATAAAAATTGACTCGGATTCTGGCGACTGTTTGATTGATGGCTTCCTCAGATGCTCCAAGGATATCCCGGGTGGAATTGGATCCCGAGATGAGCCCAGCTTGGACAATACGTCGGCAGCTTCATTTTCCGCCCAAGGTATATGCTTGAACTCGCACCCTTCAAAGAATCCCGAGATCTTTTGGACATGAAACCGAAATAGCGCCATATTGGCGTCAAAGCGTCCCAATTTCCCGAGACTTGCTGTACTACCAGATCCGAGTCTCCGAAGCACTCTATTCGGCGGATACCACATTCCTTGGCCACATTGAGCCATGGACTAGTGCCTCATACTCGGCCACATTGTTAGATGCTGCAAAATGAATCTGTAGTACATATCTCAGCTGGTCTCGCTTCGGCGAGGTAAGAACTACTCCGGCACCCAAACCAATCTTGGTCTTGGAGCCATCAAAATGCATCCTCCAATAATTTGAATCAGGCAGTGGTGGCTCATATTGCATTTCGGCCCAATCCACCAAGAAATCCGGTAGTGCCTGAGACTTAATGGCATCTCTTCTCTCATAATGAGGAGTGTAAGGGGACACCTCGATGGCCCACTTGGCTACTCGGCCAGTTGCATCCTTGTACCCAATGATCTCTGAGATAGGAGCCTCACATACCACGGTGATTGAATGCTCTTGGAAGTAATGTTTCAACTTTTTAGCAGCCAGATAGACACCATATGTCATCTTCTGGTAGTGAGGATAGTTCTGCACGGTTTTGCCCTCTTCTTCTCTCTCCACCACCACTACAACACTCACAACTCGGTTTGTGGCTGCAATGTAGAGCAACATCGGCTCTTTGGGTAATGGTGAGGCCAGTATCAGCGCAGTTGCCAGCATCTTTTTTAACTCGGTGAACGCCGCATCCGCTTGCGGGGTCCATACAAAGTTGGTGGTTTTCTTCATGAGCTGATACAAAGGCAATGCCTTTTCTCCCAACCTGCTGACAAACCGACTCAAGGATGCCAAGTGAATTTCTACACGTCCTTGAGACATGTCGGTAATCTCATGCTTTCAATAGCACGGATTTTTGTCGGGTTAACCTCGATACCTCGGCTTGACATAAGGAAACCGAGTAACTTGCCTGCCGGCACACCGAATGTACATTTATCCGGGTTAAGTTTCATCCGGTATTTTCTCAAGTTTATGAATGTCTCTCTGAGATCATCAATCAGAGTGGATTTATCTTTAGTTTTTATGACGACATCGTCGACATACACCTGCACATTTTTGCCTATTTGCTCATGAAGGCATTTCTGCATGCATCTCTGATAAGTACCACCGGCATTTCTCAAGCCAAAGGTCATGACACGATAGCAATAAGCCCCATAAGGGGTAATAAAAGCAGTTTTCAATTGATCAGCAGGGTTCAAAGGTATCTGGTGAAAACCAGAATACGCATCTACAAAGGATAACAACTCACACCCGGCTGTAGAATTGATCACTTGATCAATCCGAGGCAGCGGGAATGGATCCTTAAGACATGCCTTGTTTAAGTTCATAAAATCGATACACAAGTGCCACACCTTGGCCACCAAAGGTTCATCCTTTTTCTTTTCTACCAGGACCGGGTTAGACAACTAGTCCGGGTGCAGCACTTCCATGATAAAACCAGCCGCAAGCAGCTTGGCCAGCTCATCTCCCACTACTTTTCTTCTCTCATCCGAGAGACGTCGTGGC
Source organism: Poa pratensis (assembly GCA_947311845.1). NCBI lineage: Eukaryota > Viridiplantae > Streptophyta > Magnoliopsida > Poales > Poaceae > Poa > Poa pratensis. The sequence goes on from CAMZMU010000074.1 coordinate 30,525,615, forward strand.
GGCTGCTTCACAGGCTTCATGTCCGGCCTGACGAACAAAGAGTGCTCAGCCAGCCCCCTCGGAACACCCGGCAGGTCCTGATTCGACCATGCAAAAATGTCCCGATTCTCACGGAGGAAGTGACACTAGTACAGAACGACACATCGGAAACGGGCCAAAAACCCCATCGGAAATGGAAAAAGGGTCCGTGTCCCCGACCCCATTACTGATGTGAAGGCCCTCATCGGTAACGGAGGCGAAAAACCGTCGCTGATGAGGCGTCGGTTTGGCAACGGTAGTGCACAACCTCTGTTTCTGATGTGTCGGAACATTAGTAACGGAGATTCTGTTTCTGCTCATTTGCATTGAGGTTTCTTCATAAGCATAGAGCAAGAATAGATTTGGCACTGGACATTTAAAATTTCACAGCAGAAGCACAAAAAGGCTAACAAATTCATTCATTCATAAGGTATAACAAATGTCACCGATACATTGCATCACAAGACAACCAATTACTTATCTTCATTATCATGCCTTTCTAAATCTATCATTGACATGTCTAGCTAAATCTATCTATGTCATGCCTCTCTAAACTTATCCTTGTGATTTCCAACTTAATTTATCTTCATGACTTGCTGTTAGAGTTCATGAATTCAATCTTCTTCTTGGACGGTGTCGCCAAAATATAATCAACTCGCCGCTTTGTCCCCGACCTTGTATTTAGCTCATTTAAATGAGCTAAACGGATCAGCACCATGCTCTGCACATAGTGCAATAAGCGAGTGCTGATGTACTGAAGGTGCCTCTTTTGTAAAGTGGTCACTGAAATGCAAAGAGAGAATATATGACTCCATGTTAGCTCACTATACATCTAGCATAAAGGACATACAACACAAAAGGATGCATAAGACAGAATAACAAACTTACAAATCCATTGCATAGTTGTTGTGTACCAACAATTATGTCGGACGACAAGCGCACCTTGGCTAAGGACCCGACTTTTTATACAGTGTCACCGAAATGTACATCTGTTTTGCAAAGGAGATAAGTCAGCCATGAGTTTCATACACTACCGATTTGTGCTAGTTATGTTCTTTTCGAGCGACACTACGTAGTCGTCCTCAGTGGCGGAGCTAGAACATATTGAATCAGGATGCACACATGTTACCACAATACATTTAAAACAATTTTTAGGGGTGCATATGTGATGAAAAATTGCTAATTTACAAAGAAAAATTCCTTCTCCCGGTGTCCTGTGCACCCGGCTGGCTCAAGGTGGATCCGCCAGTGGTCGTCCTCATCATCCTCGGATGTATTACAACCCTAGTTCTAGTTCTGTTCATGAGTGTCCTATGGAAGAAAACCTAAACAGAACAATGACAACAACCCTAGTTCGTCGGCACGACGGCCGGTCACAAATAGATGTATTACCTTTGGATCTGGCGGCGGGAGTACGTAGTCATCCTCGTCATCCTCGGATCGACACGCCATGCGCCCTCTAGCTACAGATCAGGCGACGAGATCTGCCCAGGTGGAGCAAAGAACGGGTACGCGTTGCCACGGTCGGAGGAGAGGAAGATGCGCGCCGATACGGTCGGAGGGAGGAAGATGTGTGCCGCCACGGTCGGAGGAGAAGAAGATGCGCGCCGCCACGGTCGGAGGGAGGGAGATGCGCGCCGCCACGGTGGAGCTAAGATCTGGTGCTGCGTGGAGGCGCCGCCACACTTTGAGAGTGAGGCTGAGAGTGAGAGCGATGGAGTTTAGGGCTGTGAGAAGGGCGCATTTATAGCAAAGTAGAACATTGGAAACGGAGGGTATAAACAATCGTTTCCTTTGATTTTTCACTGACACACTGGGCTTATACTGATCTCTACTAGTATTGAAGTTGAAGAACAAATAAATAAATAACTATAACTACTCCTCGGCCTCCGCCTTCTCCTGCTCGTATGCGAGGAGAGCCGCGTAGTCGTCCGTGTCGTCGCGCGGCTCCTCGCCGACGATGTCATCGCCGCCCGTGCGCCCCTCCCACATCTCGTCATCGTCGTAGGAAGGATCGTCGCGCTGCTCCGGCGGGAGGAGGAGCCGGCGGCTCTGAAGCAGCTCAACTCTTTCCGGCGGCATAGGCACCGACGCGCGGTTGAGGTGCCAGCCACCGGGTAGCCGAACCTTTGACCATGGCACTGGCCTCCTATATTGCCAGTGCCGCTCCCCGACGGCCTGCCCGACGATGACGCGGTTCCAACCAGGCGACCGCGGACGAGCGTCTCTCCGCCGCGGCGAGCGGCTGCGGTCGCGGGCGCCCGAGGATATCGCATCCTCTTCCGGCGGCATGGGCACCCTCCTGTGGTTGACGCGCCAGCCAGCAGGGAGGCTAACATTTGACCAGGTCACTGGCCTCCTATATTGCCAGTGCCTCTGCGCGACGGCCTCCGGCACGACGACGCGGTTCCAATTCAGCGAAAGCGTGAAACTGCTGCGGCGAACGCCCGAGGAGTTGCTAGGAGTATCCATGGCTGCGGCGAAGTGGTGTACTGAGATAGCAGGGAGATCGTGGGTTTTTAAGGGGTAGTGGGCGGTGCCGCGGCGTCACTATGCCACTACACCATAGCAGTTACTCCGCTCGCATCAAATTCGACGAAGATGGAACGTGTCCACATTACACACGGACACACAAAGTCTCCGTTGCTATAGAGGCACATATCGGAAACGGAGCCAGAATTATGACCGTTGCCAATAATATGGGTAACGGAGTTAATACTTTCTCCGTTACCTATGTTGACGGGCCAGCCACGGCCCAGGTCAGGTTTGGACGCACTGGCCACGCGGAAAGCGCGATTCTCCGTCGCCTAACGCCTGCCGTTTCCATAGAGGGGTATCCGATGTGTCGTTCTGTACTAGTGTGACTGAGCTCGCTTTCCTATTTCTCGGTTAACCCGGAACCGATGATGACGTTGTGCTCCGGGAATGTCGGGTCGACATTGATCTTCTTGGTCTCCTTTGGCACCTCAAAGTTAGCATTCTGCTCCGGGTTAGCCATACCCGGCATACCGAGTTGCGCGGATTGAGCCAGCGCCACCACCTCGTGTATCTTCTTCTTCTCAGCAGCAATGATCAAAGACTCGGCCAAGCAAGATCCAGCCGAGGCACACTCTAGCACAAGCTTGTAATCACCCGAGATGGTGATGATGCCATTAGGACTCGGCATTTTCATCTTGAGGTACCCCACATAGGTAGATATCATGAACTTGGACAATGCGGGCCTACCAAGCAATGCATGGTATGGACTTTCGAGGTCCACTACCTTGAACTGGATACTTTCAGTTCTGCAATTGTCCTTGGTGCCAAACAGCACATCAACCCAGATTTTGCCCATGGGTGCTCATGAGACACCCGGCACTATGCCATGGAAGGTCGTGCTACTCGGCTGCAGCATGTTCATCGAGATACCCATCTTCACCATGGTGTCTCGGTACATGATATTAATGGCACTCCCATTGTCAATGAGAACTCGGGTAAACCGGACATTGATGGTAGGTCCAACAAATGTCGGATCCACCACCAGAGCATAACCTCCCGGGGTTGGCATGACTCGAGGATGATCTTTTCTGCTCCAGCTGATCTCCTGTTCGGACCAGTGCATATATTTCGGCACTGCCGGCATAACTGCGTTCACCTCTAGTGCACGCCGATGCAAGCTCTTCTTGTCAGTTGGCTCAGTCACAAATACCACATATGTCTGATGAGCCTCTCTATAATCTCCCTAGGGATACTCTCTCTGCCTGCTGGGACCAGCATTGCTATTGTATCCTCCGACATTCACCTGATTCGCAGCTTTCAGAGCTGCTTGCCTCTGAGCAGGTGGATTCACCAGGATAGCATTTGCCCCGGTGAGCGGTAAGTTTTGCCTCGGCGGAATTCTCTGAGGTGCCCCCGCCTGATTTCCTCCGGCTCTGGCTCCTTCCCCCCTTGTGCGCTGATACCAGCTGCACTGCCGAGTTGTGTGGTTCGCCGGTCTGCGGATATCTTGGGTGTGTAAGCTGCAAGGTCCATCCAACATAGCCTCATAAGTGAAGGACTGCTTCTGGTCACTCCATGGCTTCTTCCCTTCTTGATTCTGGCCCCATGCTGGGCCACTGTTCTTCGGACGCTGGTTACTACCGGCATCTGGCTGGTCTTGGTTCACTACGGCAACCTGGTTTGAGCCATACTGGTAATCCGGTTCTCTCCTCTTGTTGCCGAAGTCCTGGTGATCGTTCTGTCTGACTAGCCCGGGTATGTTATTCACCGGGTATTTCCTACTCGGCTCAACCGAGTTCAGCAAAGGCTGTGTCAGGTCACCGAGTGCATAGCTATCCGCGATCCGGATTGTCTTGGCCAAAGTGGCCAGCATTTCCCTTTGCAGCTTCTACCAGAGCATGGAGCCATGTCGGCATCTTTGCGCAAACCATGAAATGGCCTGTGCCTCTACAACTCCTTCGCAGGAATTGCGAACAGTACTCCACCGATTTAAGTAATCTCGGTCAGTCTCATCATCACTCTGCCTGAACATGGCAAGCTGCTGAGGACGGTTGGGCCTCTTGTAAGTGCTGGAGAAGTTGCTAACGACAGCTTCTTCGAAGTCCAGCCTGCAGTCGACACTGCCCTCTCTCAAGTTGTTCAGCCAGATCCTAGCTGGCCCTTCCAACATCTGCGGGATATACCTCACCGCCCATCGGCGTTTACCTCCCGCAATGTGCACTGCCGACACATAATCTATCAGCCAGTCCTCCGGCTTAGCGTTGTCGTCATATGTCTTCGCACCTCGGCTCAATTGAAAGTGCGGCACCGGTGGTTCCCTCATGATCCGAGGTCCAAAGCATGCAGGGCCAGGTGGGCCTTGCTCTTCCAACATCTCGGACAGATAAATTCCGTCCAGCTTGTAACGTGCATCATTTGGTGCCAACTGGCGAGGTCCCAACCGGGATCCCAGTGCACCCTCATTTCTTTGACACCCGGCTCTCTCCATAGCCGAGTTACCATCATCATATCGGTTGGCCGCATGGCTAACACCTTTGTGGCTGCTGCAGATGTTCGACACTCTGCTGCTGCCGAGGTTGATTCTGCACCGGATTCTGCACCGGATACCGAGGTGGGTGACCTCGGCCAGCCGAGTTAACATTCCCGACAGTCGGGTTGCCCGGACCGGGGTTACTCTTACCTCGGCCAGCATAGGCCTACCCAGCTAACTGTTTTCCGGCATACTCCGGATCATATGTCTGCATCTGCTTATTCTTACCGGAGTTCACACTCCGGTCACGACCTCCACCATTATGTGGAGACGAAGCTTGCCCCCTAGATTTGTCACTAGCTGCCCTAACCGAGTGAACTATCTGGGACCCACCAGCACCGGGATTAGCCTTGCGAAAATCTTTGTTCTGTCGGTTAGCAACACCGATCAGCTCATTAACTCGGTCTTGCTGCTTACGCAGGGCTTCTCCGGATAAGCCAGATAACTCGGCTCTTGCTGCCTCGGCAGCTCTAAGAGTCTTAGCAGGGGAACTATACTTCGATTTTTCAACTGTCATATGGCTAGGAGTTTTACTAGAACTAGATCTACCATCTCCAGCAATCTCAGCATTGAGGCCTTTGCCTCTCCTACGCACCTCCTCTACACGGCTAGAGTGATTAGCTACCGGGGTAACCCATGAGCTGCATTATACTCACGGAGGGATATGCCGAAATCTCTTCGTATCTCGGCCACCTCAATGGCCTCTTGGTGCAGCTTCAGGCGCTGTGCCTCTAACTCGGCAGCTGCAAGGACTGCATCTGTCCCGGCAGATACCGGAACAACCAACTTCTCGATGATCTCCTCTAGAGGAGCTGGCCTGACCGGCACATTGGATGTACCGGCCCGGAGGTGCTCCTCCCCTTCCAGCGGAGGTTTTGCCGTGCGGGCGGATTTGGTGGCAGGCTCGCCGGCATTGCCTTTGCCAGCACCACCCACAGGCCCGGTCATCATTACCTCAGCGCAGCTCCCTGGGCGATCGATACGCCGGCCGCGAGCCGCGCAGACAGCAGCAGGATCCTCGGCCACAAGCACCTGCTCGGGGTACTTGCACACAACCTTGGTGGCGACGTAGGTCACGAAGGTGCCGAAGCTCATGAGGCAGCCGTTCGTCGGGAACGGCTTGCTGCCGAAGCATCCCGCATTGTCGCTGATGAAGTTCAGCGACCCGAGCTTGCAGATGAGCCCGGAGACGACGCGCTCGCCGGAGTCGATGATGGAACCCGTCCGGATGATCACACCAGCCAGCGCCGCTGCTGGCCCCACGGTGGGCGCCAACTGTCGTGGTGGTATCAAGGCAGATGCCATGGGATGGCTTAAGGTGGGGGCCGATGGACGCTGATGGATCCGGGAGAGGGCTAGCGCGCTAAGGAGCGCACACAGATGAACTCACAAGCACACAAACACGCACGATCTACCCAGGTTCGGGGCCCTCGTGAGGAGGTAACACCCCTACTCCTGCCTATCTCTCTGTATATATCTCTCAATCACAAGTACAAGCTGCACCTTGAGTTGTATGATCCCAACAATGGGGATGAACACGAGGTGGAAGATGAAGCTATGGGGGAAAATGAGTCTCAGGGCATCGTCCCTCACGCAGGAGGGGGGTGAAGACCTATTTATAGGCTAAACCGAGTTACTGAATTACCCCTCATGATGCACTATAGCCATGCCAACGGTATGTCATGATGGTGGTCCTGTCAGAGATAGGACGTGACATGCCCATCCCCTGCAGCACAACAGTACAAGTAGAATGTACCCTCTGCTAGGGACAGGACATGGCATGCCCATGCCTATCTCGTAGCCTTTTCCTCGGATGTCCCACGGTCAGCGGTTAGGTGAGGCTTGTCACCTCGCTCCCCCTACACGCTCCCGTGTCAGGCGCTTCCGTGCCTGACGCTCCCGTGTCAGACGGGATGTGACAGGAGCATTGACTGCTCTCCGAGACACCAAGATGCCTCGTCTCGCCTGATCCGACGTAGACATGTCGGATTCTCCTTCGAGGGTTATCTCTTCCTGCACATAACCGAAGACAGGAAGCTACCGACATACACATGTCGGTCAATATATCTCGGTTAGTATATGTCGGTTTGCACCAGCACGATACCTCGGTCTCTTCTAGCCCGGGTTACCTTGGTTTGCCTATGTCGGTTTGCACCAACGTCACACCTCGGTTACTTCTGAGGTCCAGGTATGTCGGCTTTTACTGTAATCTGACCCACACCTGGGCATAGCTTTTACCCTGTCATGACCCTACCCGGGGGTAGCCCCCCGACAGTAGACACCACAACTTGCACATGCATGTTATGCACTTTTCAATATTGGCAATTACCCAGCTGTAATTTGTTTACCCAGCATGTTAGTTATTTATTATGGAGAGACACCACTAGTGAACTGTGGACCCCGGTCCATTCTTTTACATCTGAAATACAACCTACTGCAATTACTGTTTTCTTTCATTCTCTGCAAACAAACATCATTTTCCACACTATACGTCTAATCCTTTATTTTCAGCAAACCGATGAGATTGACAACCTCACCGTTAAGTTGGGGAAAAGTATTTTGGTTATTTTGTGTGCAGGTTCCAAGTCAACCGCCAGGACCTCCCCTACGACACCACACTTTTTCTGGCACCATTGCTAGAAAGAGGAAGCATTCCACCAACACCACTTTTTCTGGCGCCGTTGACACCTTCAGAAGTATCTTCATCTCCTACTAGTTCGATAACCTCGGTTTCATACTGAGGGAAAACTTGCTGCTGCACTCATCATACCTTTCTCTTGGGGTTCCCAATGAACGTGTGACTTTCACGTCATCAATATTCCATGAAGAGGTCCGCAGCGCCGCCGCCATCCAGAACAAGTTTCGGGGGACAGAACTCTCTGTTTCGGTACCTTGTCGGGACGGGGAAGTGCCCCCGGAGCCATCTCCATCGACTCCACCGCCATCTTCATCGCTGTTGTTGCCTCCCATGATGAGGAGGGAGTAGTTCTCCCCTGAGGCTGAGGGCTCTACCGATAGCTATGTGGTTTATCTCTCTCCCATGGTGTGATCTTTATGTGATCATGAGCTTTGTAATCTAGTTGAATAAGTAGATGTTACTATTCATCTATTATGCTACTCAAGTGATTTTATTAATGTGATCTCCGGAGTCACCTTGTCCCACGGTGTGAAGATGACAGTGTGCGCACCGTGTGTGGCTCTTAGGCTAAAGTTTGCATAAATACTTATGAGTTATAATTTGAGTTGGATGTCTCCATGAAATTGTGGTGTTTGTTTACTCAAACTTTGAGGTGTACTTTTACAGCCCTACGCAATGAATTGGTGTTCGTTATCCAACCGGAGTGTGGTTTAGAGTAGCATAGTGAAGATAAGATATTTATGTATTCAATTATGATGTCATTGTTGAGAGTGTCCACTAGTGAAAGTATGATCCCTAGGCATTATTTCTAAGCATTGAAACACCGTTTACAACAAGTTCTGCTACATGTTTGCTTGCTACCATTTTTATATCAGATTGCAATTACTACCTATAATCATCCATATTACTTGTATTTCATTATCTCTTCGCCGAACTAGTGCACCTATACACCTGACAAGTGTATTGGGTGTGTTGGGGACACAAGAGACTTCTTGTATCTTAATTACATGGTTGCTTGAGAGGGATATCTTTGACCTCTACCATTCCTGAGTTCGATAAACCTTGGGTGATTCACTTAAGGGAAACTTACTGCTGTTTTACAAACATCTGCTCTTGGAGGCCCAACACTGTCTACAAGAATAGAAGCGCGCGTAGACATTATTTTACAACCTATATTAACGGTTAAAAGGTGAAAATATTCTCCTAAGCAAATACGTTACCCCCTCATCTGTGTCGCTCCCAAGTTGGGTGACTCGCGTACGGACTCTCCTGTGCCGCTAGAGGAACCCACCCCCTCTATGTCCCTAGCGTCGTTGTTGTCAATCCTCACCACGGTAGTAGTTGCTACTTGGGCCGATGGGCGACGGTGGCTAAGCTTGTCATAGATTTGGAATGGTGGCTCTGTGGTGCTCGTTGGAGCTAGTGTGATGAAGGAGGGATCAAGCTATGTCGATGATGCCAGAAGGATGGCTATGCTATGGTTGATTTGGTGGATTTTGGTGCATCGCGTAATATCACCATATTTGGATCTACACATGTATGAAATAATACTCCAGAGAAGAATACGCACCACGACATGTTGTGAGTTTAGTATAAAGTACAAAGTATTGCATAAATAATGTGGCATAAATTTGAGCACCACACCATGGCCTCTAGCAGTACCAATCATTTTCATCGCTAGTGAGGCGGTTCGAGAAATTTCACCTGACACAAGTGTTTACTCTTTCTACTGCAATTATTGCACAACATCACTGCAATTGTCCTATCTCTCCCTCAGGTAAAAAAAATGATTGTCCTATATCCCAAGGTGATCAAGTCTAGCATCTAGAACGGAATGAATGCGTCTACAAATTAAATATCTCAATGACTACCAAAATAAAAGGATGACACTGGCTTATAAACAAGGATCCACGTACCATATGGTTTTTAACCTACATGGTCACACACTTAAGAGAAACAAAACCCACTCGTTTATGGTATCGTCGACTTGGGATAAATAAGGGTCCTACTCAGATACAATCCGGTAGAACTAGAACTAGCAAAATGCCCGTGCGTTGCTACGGGCAGATAAAAAAATTTAATAATTATTTTTTCATTGGTTAAATAAATGATACATACCCATGTGTTGTTAGAAAATCACTAACGCCTATATCACAAATTGATAAATACCCGTAGGTTGCTCGAAAATCAGACTTCTAATCTTGTCAGGATCGAAAGTGTTGTTGATGAACGCCAAATGTGTTTTAGAATCTGGATTTCCCAATTTCAAGGGGCAGCGATGGTGTCACTGAAGGGGGACGTCACTGCAAATATTGTGAGTGATCAAGGTCTGAAGAAGTTGAACTGCTTTGATAGCTAGCCAGCAACAGGCAGTAAGCAATGAATAAACAGCCGTAGAGGATGCCAAAATGCATATTACATTTCTCTGCAGTAGGGGATTCGGTAAGCCTGGGGTTGCCGACTCTTGTATACATTAACGAATAGACTGCACAACTGATTGGCCAGCTTGTATCACAAGACTGTCTTATTATGCTGTGTCATAGCTATCTTTTAATATCTATTATTTTCCGCCAATTTAAGGTGTCACGATCTGCTTTTCACTGTGATATATATAAGCTGGCGTCCGTGCGTTAATGAGATTCGAAGGAAATCCAGTGTGTTTTCTCTCCAGGTGGCTTTCACAAATTTATGTCAGGCAAGTCATGGACCGTTCTGGATTGTTGTTTTAAGGATTGGAGAATAGGAAAAGAGTAGAAGACTAATCTGATCTCGTGTGTCCTGCGTGGATGCATAGGCATAGTGTCTGTCACTCTGAAAATTGGGAGCGTAGAAACATCCTGTAAATTCCACATAATGAAACCGAGATGGGATGGTACGACTACGGACGGAGGTGCGCCCAATTTTTGGCGAACTGAAATCTTTTGGATGCTGTGATTTTGGAAATTCATAGAGCACCATGCCGTGCGTGGCGAGGCTCCAGTGATCAGCGTCGTGCAGGTCCTCCTCGGTGAGGGACGCTCGAGCCCTCGGTACTGCCGGCGAATGCGCCCACCCGCTGGCACTCCTGCGGTGTCAGCACGAAGCAGATGAGCTCTCCATCGGCGCACTTGGCGGCCGACTCAGCCGAGGAACGAGAAGGTCGAGCCCCGGGTGTGGGACTCACATCCGACTGCCTGGTGTACGAGGAGGACTATGCGAGCAGAGGAGATGACCTCGCGCCCGCGTGCGGAGAGCCGGAGACTTGTGTCCAACTCTCGTCGACTGACTGCATGCAGACGGCGGGAACGGCGACGAGCCGACGAAGTGGCAGTGGTGTCCATCGATGCGATCTACGCCGCCGGGAAGTACGTCGGTAGTTGCTCGAGATCGATTGATACGACTGCTGCAGATAGATTTCCATCGTATAAAGCAGCGAACCGGATCTCCTCCCGATCTTTTCCGACTCTACCTCTTCTCGTCCCCTTGCTATTTTCTTTTCTCATATGCATGTGTTGCGATCCGATTGCAATTGTTTTTCTTGTACGTGTGCGTGGCGGTCAGAGAAACGGGGGAGTTGGGCGACCTACCGCTACGCACGACGTACCACCAACGGACGAAGAGAGAAACACTACTCGTATTATATAGTAGAGATTATAGTATGACATGGACACAAGTATTGTGCACATAAAGTGAACATATATATAAGGTAATGGCACCCATGATCGAAAGTTACGCAAAAATATGAGATGTGTTCTATTATGCTCTAGCCGGGTTTTGGAGACACTAGCCACCAGCACCTCCCAAGTCATGTGACAGGATATGCCTCCATTATCAGACCCCGCCACTAGGGGCGGATGAGAAGGACTAGACCGAAGCCCTCGCTCCCGTGCCGCACCCAGGCGGCACCGGGGCGCCACCCTCGCGCGAGCCATCCCCGCCGCTGATGCCGCCGGCTTGCGGGCCGCCGCGGCGGCGGCGCTCCCCGCTGCCGCACATCCGGCAGTGGGGGTGGCTCTCTCCTTCCACGACGCAGGCGGACGCTGGGCCCGACTGGGACGGCAATGGCGGGCCGCCGGCGCGGGCACTCCGGAGCGGCGGTTCCGGGGACGCAGGACCGCTGCGGGTGGGGCGCGCTAACCTGGCCTCGAGGGTGGCGGGTTGGCGGCGTGGCTGTGCGGCGCAGGCGCGATGGGCCCGCGCGGGCCGGATCCGGGCGCGGGCGGGCCCGACGGCGGGGTGCTCGCCAGGTGTAGCGCGGGGACCGGGGCTCCTCCCAGGTCGGCGGCGCGCTGTGGATCGGTGTCGGCACGTGTAGTTGGTGCGCTCGGGCCGGCGGGCTGGGGGCTACGTTGCGGCTGGTCTTCTAAGAGGCGGCGGAGCTTTGTGGGGCAGGGGACGGCGGCGCGGCGGCGCCGCAACGATGGGTGCTGGGTGTTCTGGTGCAGGTTGAGGTGTTGGCACCGGTGCTACCCGGCTCTGGCGGGCCCGTCGTTTTTGGGGCGGGTCGACGGCCAGGAGGAGTCGTCGCGTGCGCGTAGGGCGCGGCGTGGGCGTGTGGGCTTCCGGCTTCGTTTCTGGATGCCCAGGGAAGGTGAGTGGAGGTGGCATGCGTGCTGGTCCTATGTCTCCGGTCGGCCGGCGGCCGTGCGGAGCGCGTGGCGCGCGTCTTCGCGTCTGATGCGACTGCGGCCAGGATCCGTGGTGGCTCTTGGCCACGGGTGGCGCTCCGCCTTGCCTTGCCGGCATGGTGCTCGGGAAGGTGCGGCGGCTCGTGCTGCGTCCGGTGGTTCTGCTCCTGGTTGTCGGTGTTGGACCTGCTGGCATGCCTGGCGGGGTGGCTGCTGGTAGTCTCCGCGAGGTGCGGTTGGCTGCGGCGACCTTTTTGCACCTCCTCGTCGTCGGGCTTGTTGGTGGTGGTGGTGATTGGTGAGGCTTGTTGGTGCCGGTGGTGGTGCGGCGGAGGGTGTGCTTGGAGCAGGGGTGAAAATCCCGTCTCGGTTTGTACCGTGAATAGTGATGGTGGCGGCTGCGGCCGTCGTTTACCTCCTTGGAGGCATCGCTGCCATGCTGCAGCCCCCTCTTGCACCGTTCCGATCGGTGGTCCAGCTCCGGGGGAAACTCTTGATCTTGTGATCGGACAATGACGGCGCCTTGGCGTCGTTTTCCCTCTTGAGGGCTTCGTCTTTGGAGCTGGATATCGGCAAGAGGGACCAGTGGAAGGCCGAGGTGTTCGTGTAGAGGCTTCTGTGGCGACGATGATGATGATGAGCGATGTCGAAGACGTGGCTGTGGCTGCGGTAGTCGGCTCTTCTCCTGCATGTCCTTGGGGTTGCCTCGGCGTGTCTTGTTGCTGTGAAGTCGAAGCTGCTGCGGTGGGTTCCCGGTGGTGTACGATGACTGGCGGCAGATGTTCCTTTCGGCGAGTTTCCATGGCGCTAGCCTGCCTGGTTTCTCCTTCTTAGCTCTTCTTCAGAGTCGGAGCTGCGCTGACTTTGCTCTGTTGGGGGAGCTGTCGCAGCTCCCCGGAGGGTTGTTTCTTTGAGTTGTGGTGGGCTTGTCCCGTGGTGTCGGTGTTGTTGTTTGGTTTTCGCCCGGTTTCTTCCATTAATGAACCGGGCACCTTCTGCTTAATTAATAGATAAGGCAAAGCTTTTGCCTTCGGTTCGAAAAAAATGTGACATGATATATCAATTTGTTGCCCGACATTCTACTCTGAACGCTGGATACCATAGACATTGCACCTAGGACACTTGGAAGATATGTTGGTGAGATCCACAAGGAGTTGTTCTAAGAAATGAACAAGGAGTACTACAATGCCCCGACGCACTTTATAAAAACCCGCACTTGCGTGTCTAGTGGTAATCCTAGAAACCTACTACCTCATCATGTTCCTGGTGTTGCATGGTAGGTTTTTAAATTTTGTGCTAGCGTAGTATGTCGTGTGATTGAACAATATTCTCTCTTTCTTAAACTGATAAGAAAAATAAATCTAAACTTAAATTAAATAAAAATAAATCCTATTGTGTATGAGTTCTATGTACCCTTTCCTATACTCAACTTAAATTAAATAAAAATAAATCTTATTGTGTCGTTGCTACGTAACATTCAGTTGCTATGTTCATGTTACTAGATCAATTTTGCTTCTTTCTATTTACAAGAGAAATTTATGTGCTCACTTTTACTCTTTTAGTTACCACATAGAATTTACATAAACAATGACCTAGTTAGATGTCATTATTTAAATTTGCATTTAGTAGTTTGATATGTTAAGATATAGTTAAAACAAATCGGTGCTAGTTTTGACCTCATTATTTAAATTTGCATTTAGTAGTTTGATATGTTAAGATATAGTTAAAACAAATCGGTGCTAGTTTCGACCATAACATTTTAAACATACTTATTCAATTTTTAATGTTTTTAGGACAAGGTGAAAGACAGAGGAGACGGTGAAGACACAATGAGCCAGAAGAAGATGTGCTCGGCATAATCACGAGGTAGTAGCCGTTGAAGGTGCTCTAAAACGCGTCACACCATTTTCTTGTTCTGTATATCTTCAAATCATAAATTTGTTGAAATGCTTTAGATTTTTTTAACTTTATCTTTTGTTTAATATACACTTTAAATAAAGACTGCATATTCACATTGGAGCCAAAACGCTGATCTCCCGTACTGCTTGTTTTGGGCATAACTCTTCTCAGATTGCTTTGAGACTAAATTAGTAGATGAACTTGTTGAGTGTATAAGTGAATTGCCCTCCCTTTTTATCAGATCGGTCTTATGGAATAGTGGCTAGAGCATGAAGCTTGACATGGTATCAGAGTTCAGGGTCTCGAGTTCGAGTCCTGGCTTGCGCAATTTATCCTGAAAATTACTGGTGCCCCCTCTTTCCACGTACAAGGTCCCTGTCTCTTCACGTGCCTAACTCTGAGTTTACACATGTTGACCTGTATGTGGCCGTCACATGTGAGGGGAGTGTTGAGTGCATAAGTGGATTGCCCTTCCTTTTTATCAGATCGGTCTTATAGAATAGTGGCTAGAGCATGAAGCTTGACAGAACTGACAAGAAAACCATCACAATTCGGGACGAGCTGGAATCCAAAAAAATTTATGAAAAAACACTAAGAACATATTAAACTAATCTCATCTCCTACCAATTACACTTACACATCACACACTGCACTGGCCCAGGAAGAAGAACATGTACTGTCCCTGAAGTAGGCATTGGCCGAGAGGGTGGGGCTTCTCTAATTATCTATTGTCGTGGTTTTTTTCTCTTGTATTTCTTCTCGCGTTCACTCCTGGCCGTCATCTCCGACAAGGAACATGGAAACATCAAAGTAATCCTCCACGGTGTTCTCCGGCATGCTCGCGGCGACAAGCGCGGACACCATTGTTTGGAGCTCAGATTGCTCCGTCCACTCCGCCTCGAACGGGTTAACGGAGAAGTAGCTCGCCTCCGAGGTCGCCGGTGAGAGTTCAAACTGGGACGGCGAGAACGGCACGCCTTGCCCAAAAGAATTCTCCGGCGTCGACGTTGTGGAGAACAGGTAGTGCTCCGGCAGCGCCAGGCTACTCACCGCCGGCGAGGAAAAACTGAAGGGCGCCGATTGCTCAGGCCCGGACGTGAGCCCTCGGTGTTCACCGTCAGGCTCGAGCTCAGGCTCTGCAGATGGCTACGCGCCTCCGGGTTCGGCGTCGCCGGTTGAACCTTGGCTGCCGCCACCGTCTTGTGAAGGCACGTGTGTGCGCCGTGGTAGATCACGTCGAAGAACGTCGGGTCATCCTCGGCGCGCTGCACCTGCTTCGTGGCCGCGCATCCCTGAGTTTTTTGGTATGTGCAACGGTAGTATCCCCTGCAATTGTGCACAGTTCAGGTCAGTGACGGCGAACAAAATCACGACAAGTGGATGCCATACATTTGGGAACAGCAGAAAGATTGCAACTTCCACCGATGGAAAAGCGCAACCACAGTGTCCAA
Source organism: Poa pratensis (assembly GCA_947311845.1). Classification (NCBI taxonomy): domain Eukaryota; kingdom Viridiplantae; phylum Streptophyta; class Magnoliopsida; order Poales; family Poaceae; genus Poa; species Poa pratensis. The sequence continues at coordinate 30,541,236 of CAMZMU010000074.1, forward strand.
ATCCAGAAGGAAAAGATCTCGTTGCCATTTCGGAAAACATGTGCGGAATTGGCTCCGAAAAAGGTAAAATTCTGCCGAAAATGTGCCAAAACAAACCTTGGGTGTGGGGATCCAAGGATGTCCTTCTGCCCGTACTTCCTCCAGCAGTAGCCGTCGTCGACTGGGCTCGTCTCCGCTCCTCCTCCCTCCGAGCAAACCCTAACCTGATGCTTTTGTTTGTCCATCATCTTCCTGCAAACCAAAGAAAAAAACGATTCAATAATCCAGCAAAAAAGTCAAAGTAACTCTGATTTTTGACAATCTCGAACAATTTTTCGAACTATGACTCACCTCTTCTTGTTCGCCTTGAAAGGCATGCCGGAGACGCCACTGAGGGGGCTCGGCGTCTCGGGGAAAGTCGGCGAGTCGATGCCGGCTCCGTCAGCAGAGCGCTTCCGGCCGTCGAATTGCCCGGACCTGATCATGCCGATGGACCTCTCGGTGACGGTGAAGATCTGCGCCAACAGGTGGTTGCAGAGGTCGGGGCAACCTCCCAGGTGAACCTCGAGCTGCTTGACCAGCTCTTTAACGTGGCTCAACTCGGTCATCACCAGACGGCTCCCTCCTCCATTGCCATCCACCACGCTCTCCATCTCTCTCTGGTCTGAATTTCCTCTCTGTTTTTCAAGGCAGGACAAAGAACGAATTGTGCAGCGTGCCGCGTGCGTGAGAGGCGGAATGGAGATGGGATCAAAGCTGAGGTGAGATGGTGAGTGAAGAGAAGAGGGGACGAGCGGAACTTATATAATGGGGGAAGGAAGGAACCGCGTCTGGGCTAAGGAGAGCTGAAAGAATAATTTTGTTTTGGTTTTTAAGTAAAAGACAGAACAGCATTCAGACCGGTGAGCTTAGCAGAGACTGTGATTTCATTGGCCGATCCCACGATGGGTTAGCTTAGTATAACCAAAAATCATCAGATTGTTAGCAGAGGATTCCTGCTTGCAACAACTATCAGTTGGTCCCTGATTTAGTTTGGAGTTTGGACCAACTTCACTGTTGAACCCAAAATGCTAAGGGACTGCAAGATATTTTCCTTCTGCCTTACTACAGCAGCTCTAGACAGAAGAAATATTTATTTAAATTTCGTAGAATTTAAATCCATGTCAATCTTACTATGGTGTCATATTTGATCACAAAAAAAAAGATGGAATGAAAAAAAAACCTGTCATCAATCAATTAATAGACGTTGTTTCTATTTAGATTCTGTTTGTACCCATAAGAGCACGAAGTCATGATATCTGGATCTTCCATTTTTTACAAGTACCATTTGACGTTGTTAGAATCTTTATGTTCCAAAGACTCGAATGTCTGTACAAATTAAGACCACACTGTCACACCCCTTTTAAGGCAGAGTGTGACGTTGCATTCTTGTCTTGTTGAAATCGGGAATAAATGAATAACCTATGCATGCATATTGTTTCGAAACATCGTTTTCTTGCTGTGTTTAGTGGTGCGTTTTGGACGGTACTCGGCTACTCGCTGCACTACCCCTTTTAGGCTGTGATTTTAACGTAGGACTGTAAAGCTTACTTTCTTCACTCAGTTCCACACTTGAAACCGAAAGTAATGGCAACTGCTATGAAACTCCGTGTACATTTCGCCTGCATCTTGCTGTCTCTTTCACACCTTCTGTTTTCTCTCACCAATGTTCAGAATTCGCTACCAACAGATTGGCCAGGTAAATTCTACATTTTGAAAAGGAGTATCAAGAGGAGATAAGAGGGTCTGACTAAACTTGTTTCTTATGACTTTTTGACAAACTTACTGATCAACTTTTGTACAAAACTTGTACTAATATTCTAGTATATACCGTTTGATAGGCCCCGATTGGATCACTAGAAAATATACAAAACAACATGTAAAGTTTACGGACCACTTTAGTTCCTGCTAAAAATCCTAGCCTCGTAGGAATTTCCGCTCTGTAATGTAAAATGTCCAACCAAGCAAGGCATAAAGGTATAATCTATAGCGCCAGTGCTAATAAAACAATAATCAACACCCATTAACTGGCAAGGACCCATTATGTCACTGTCAGTCACACCCTGCCAACACTGGAAGAATCTTAGACCAGATAGAAGATCGAACTCATAAGCTCACTTGCCCATGTTGCTAACCAATTCAATCTTGCCCCTTCGCATGCTTGAAAGTCGATCAGAAACCACCTTAGCACGCGGCTGCTGCTCTTTGATCGACCAATGGATTGTACTTATCCATGTCGAAACAAATTTTGTATCCCAAAGCTGAACTTGTCGTTTACCAGATTACGTATCGTGTATGTGTTTGCATTTGTTTTTTCGTAGATTTATGTATTCAGATATTGCTGGTGAGATCCGCCTTAGACTACAGCATAAACTATAGTGGGATAGAGGTGGTGGTGGTCATATGCGATCAAGCATTTCTTGTGCTCGTGGAAATTGGAAAGATGATCTCGATCGGCAGCTTGCGCGGTGGCCGAAAAGCAAAGCTCCTGTTTCTAGATGGATTACAAATTTGTGGTGAATTTAAAGTCAGAGCTCGCACATCCATTGGCGCAGCGAAGCAGCGTGGAAGGTGACCAGGTGCATGGGTCCTTTCGCGCTGATGTCACCGTACGGACGGCCACTGACGTCACGTCGGAGAGAACGCCGAGTGCTGATCGATCGATCGATAGGCATCTTTTTTTCCGTCCTGCATCATCTGTGGTCATACCGCATGGCTACCTCCACCTCTCACTCTCAGGCTTAAATTCGAAAGATGCTTGATACTCCCTCCGATCTGTTTAAATTGTCGTGAGAGAACAGCGTCTCACATACAACTCGTACGTATGGCCTTCAACTTTTTTTTTTGGATCGGAGGAAGTATATATTTCGTTCTAGATATGATTGCCTCAGTGTGGACTATGTTGAAGTATTAGGAAAGTTTTGGATGCGTTTATTTAGCGAAATCACCATTATAGATGCCTTGAGAAATTCAACCACATATGACAGGCTAGAGACATCTAACAGATTCAAAGATGGCCAAGATACTAGTGCAAAATAGAGATAGGACCAACACATACGTGTTGACGGGAGGTTCCCACCAGGACATTATTGTTGTTGGCCATGTCGTTGAAAAGGCGTACTCGTAGACGAAGGCGGAGTTGAAGTCGGCTTAGCTGGAACTGTACAATCGGTGCCGCTGGAGTCAAACAAAAGCGAGCATTCGTGGCAAGACTACGGGTCCAAAAACCTTATCGGCCGTATCCAGTGTAGGATCTAGAAGACCGGAGCTTCGAAGGCCTGCTCTAGCGGATACCTGTCCAAGCAATTCTCGAGATGGAAAAGGCCGGAAACAGCACATCAAAACAACAAGAGAGTGTGTACACAAAGTGTGTTATCTCTCACGCGTCCGCCTGTTCTGTCTCCAATTATATTGTGGGAGACGAGCAGACTACAAGCGCCATGTGTTACAAGTGTCGGACAACTGTCCTTCATGCAGGGTAATAGTTAGACAAGTGTCGGGTACACTGGCCACATGGTGAAAGAGTCAAGACTGACACGCGTATACGCCTCGATTCACGAAACCCGTTCTGTGTGGCATGGCGAGGTGAGGCGGGCGGTGAGGCAAGAGAAGTGCGTGAAAACTCCTTATATGCTCATCCTGTTACTAGTGCCAGAAGGGCTGCCCTTATAAACTGCTCTCCGTCTCTCCCAAGTAGCAATGTAGATGGGCTGCAGACGATTAAATCCAACATACCATACCGTCTTCCGTATGAAGTACTCAACTAAATTTCTACAAGTTTAATTATCTTTTCGGTTGCTTAGCGACTTCTTAATTCACCGAGATCTGACCACTAACGCACTAGCACCATAGAGCATAAATTTCCAGCTAATGAAAGAGTGATACGCGAATGGTAAAAGTAGTACTCTCTCGGATTGGAACTCAATGAGACAAATTTGTCTAAATACGGATATATCTAGGTATATTTCTAGTGTGTAGATAGATCCATATTTTGGCAAATGGGTGTCAACCAATTCCGATCAAAGGGGCTACTAGTGTCTAAATCAGGATGGGTATTAGAACAAGTTTTTACCTCAACATTCCGAATCTAAGAAATCTGAATGGTTTTGAAAATCCGACAGTTTTCTTAAGCGGTCCGTAAATCTAGCTGCTTGAGCTGTATAATAAGGAGTTCTGTTCGATTTGACGACGCTAGATGCTGGAGTAATGAGCTTGCGGTCAAAATCTACCTACCAAAGCAGTGTACGTAACGCGCGTGAGAGGGAAAGCAGAGAAAATCACGAAGGACTAACTGCCAAAGGCCAAAGCACTACCGATAGAGAAATGGAGCTAAACACACACACCACATGTGTGGCACATCAACAAAATTTATGTCGTTTGAACAACTAAATTTATGTCTGAACGCATGCTTTCTCGATACAACACGGACAGGGATTACAAGTGGGTGGAGAAACTGCCAAGATGAAGTTATAATAACATCTAAAGAACAGGATCATGTTTCAATGATAGAATAAATAACTGGTTGCTAGTACATCTCTATCCCTATATCGCTGAAAGGGAGTGCAACTGACATCAACGCGCCGGGTCAAGAGTTCTTTTCTTGCAGAAAGGCATTGTTCCCTTATTTGCTAGGATTTAAGCTTTGTGCCTTTGTCCATGTGAGGGAGGTACTTTTGTTTTCTCGACCTAAACATTTTCCAATGCAGTCACTTTGTCTCAGAGAGAAAGTGCTAGCTCATTGTCACCGGTAAAAACACTTGCACACACACTTAGAGCAACTATAGGAGATACGTAGATACTTTAAAGAAAATGCTAGTACTTTTTTAGTACAGAAGGTTGTCCAGCGGATACTCAAAAGGTCACCATACACTGGTGCCTACGTGTGACAGGTGAGCCCTAAGTCACAGAGAGAGATTTTCTTGGCATGGCTTTTTGTGTAAAGTATTTCTTAAATTTCTAAAAAAAAATCGGTGACAAATGTATACAAGGCTTTACATACTGCCAAATTTCGTGATGAAATGATATGGGTGAAAAAAAATCAGTGTTCAGTAAATATGTTTTTAACTCTTATTTTGAAGAGTAATTGTGTTTGACGGTAAAACAAAAGCAAATGAATTGTAGAAACAGGTTTGGTATAATCTCCATGGCGTATAGTACAATGGTTCGTATGGGAAAATTCTTTACTGAAACCAACCCTATAAATCAAACGACAATTGTAGTAAAACTCCTATAAGATGATCTATTTTCAAAAATCTTATGAATTTTATTTGAATCAAAATAGGACTTAATTGTTCTCCACTGAAATGGCAACTCGATGCGACGTGACACAAGCTTAGCTCTCGTTGGGATCTCTGCCGCAATTCCCTACAAATATTGTTCTTCTACAATACACTAGCATGTACTAGAGTTTTTATGTTAGACAAAAATGAGATGGTTGGTAGGGGATATTTAGGGATTATCCCCTACCATCCCCTAGAATACACTAGAAGTAAACAGACTAGTGGCCATTTTTCAGGATCCAGAATAATCCTCTCTCGTCCCCTAAAATACTCTAGAGTTAAACAAGACCTTTATATGGATGCGCGCATCATTTACACATGGACCTACGTACACTTGCGTTCACACGGTGTCCCCACCATTGGTGATTGGCCCAACCAAATACGGAACAAAAATAAAGGGATTTCCCAAACGATCCCTTCCCGGAGGTTTTGCAAGTGTAGTTTTCTGGTTGGAGGGCTTTGATAACTCATAGAGCGACAACAAATGGGGTACCGCGTCTGGTGTGGTCTCCCCGGCCGTGTGGGGCTTGCCTAGGAGCGCCACCGTGCACCGTGGTGCGGACTGCAGCGTACGCGGGCGCGCATGTGGATGTGGAGTTGTGGAGTTGTGGAATAGGCATCGGCATGCATGCATGGCACGGCAATGTCGCGCAACAGACAGGGGAACAGTGTAGTACATAACATACGCTGTGTGTTTTTACTCGCTCTTTTCCTTGGACTTTTCCCTCCTATCCAGTGGTTATCACCAAATATGTGTCGTGTGCAGACCATAGCTCAATATGGCTTCAGGTTTGGACACGTAAGTGACATGTCAACAGCTTAAGAATCCTTGCTTAACAACTCAGCAAGCAATTCATCTTGCCAGGGGCTAGATTTTGACCACAACTCGACATAAGAAATAATCACATACGTGTACATGCATAAAAAAAAATAGATGTGAACATGGAATCGACGAAAAAAAATTGATTTTGAACACGGAATCAACAGAAAAATTAGATTTTGAACACGGAATCGGCAGAAAAATTAGATTTTGAACACGGAATCGGTAGAAAAATTAGATTTTGAACACGGAATCAGTAGAAAATTAGATTTTGAACACGGAATCAGCAGAAAAAATAGATTTTGAATAGGGGATTGGAAGAAAAACTAGACTTTGAACACGGAATCGAGAGAGAAACTAGAGTAGATTTGATGAGATGAAACCGCAATAGAACCGAGCGGCAGAGCGGAGGCCGGCGTGAGGCGCACGCCCGCGCGCGCGGCGATCCAGCCTTATCCGTACGTACGTGCCGCGATGGAGAAAGGAAACCAAACCGACGAATCTCGAGAGCGGAGGCGGAGAAGGAGCGGTGAGGGCACGGATGGATGGAGTGATGGAGGACGAGGACGTACCTGGCGGCGGCGATGGCGGAGAAGGGGATCGCGGGAGAAGGAGGCGCACCCGTCGAGCTGGGGGGTGGCGTGGGGCCCAGACGGACGAGCGACCCCGCACGCGCGCGCCTGGACTCGGTTGCGGTTTGGGTCGGGTCTAACCGATGGATGGACCGGGTCGATCGATCGCATTGGATGGATGGATAGAAAAATTAAGCAAACCATTAAACACCTCGTGGGCATATGAAATCTGGAACTTCGATAAAATCTTAGAAAATTTTGAACAAACTAAACGTCGTTGCTAGGCCAGCCATCTAGTCGTCATCGTCGTTTGCGTCGGTGGTGTTGTGGTCTACGGGGAGCGGTTGTGTTGTGGTGAAATGAGTGCACGACGGGGAGCATTTTTATAGCTGGGCCGGTCGAGATCCGAGGCGGAAAACGGAGGCGGGAATCGGTTGCGGTGGGCGAGGAGAGGGGGTGGGTGAGCACACGTCACGACGGAATTAATGGCGGCGAAACGACTCCACGACGTTGGCGATGCTTGGAAAACTGTTGGGCGCTAAGCAGGCGCCGCCATAAATACGACTTGTGCGGTAATCAGTCCGTGTCGCCTGCGAAAATACGGCACCATTAACCGTCTCTTCGCGCCTTATGTCCACCACAATCCACAAGGGGGTGAAAGTGGGGTTTTGATTTAGTGCGACAGAGCCAAAATCCACAAGGGGGTGAAAGTGGGGTTTTGATTTAGTGCGACAGAGCCAAAGCTAGCTCTAGAAGGGTGACCAGGTGCAGGGTTCCTCTGCGAAAACACACGCGATATTTCTGGAACCCCTCCCTCTCTACAGTACCCAGAGGCGCATCGAAGGCGACTTCGGTCCTCCCGGCGGCCGCCGGCGTATCCGTGGGATTCCCCACCCTCCGCCTGCCGCTATGGCGGCGGGAGGGTGGGGAATCCCCGGATCTGCGTTCCGGCGGGTAGTTAGTGAAAGGACATTTATTAATCCCTTGTGTTTTGTGTGTTAGGCAACAACACTAGTGACAATTTAACATGTGAATCAAGTGATGCAGGTTTTAAGTGTGTAAAACATCTTTGCATCGAAACCAAAAAGGGAGTTGAAAAGAGCCAGTTTTCTTTGCTGAAGTAAACCGGATTATCCGATGTTGAAAATATCGGATTATCCGATCTGAGATTTCGCTGAAATTCTGCTAAGGACTAGAAGAAATCTCGCACTGGAGTTGGTCGGATTATCCGAGTTGCAAAATATCGGATTATCCGATGATCGAGATTTCGCTGGAATTCTGCTAAGGACTAGAAGAAATGTCACACTGAAGATGTTCGGATTATCCGAGTTGGAATTAATCGGATTATCCGATTCTCAAGATTTCGCTGGAATTCTGCTAAGGACTGAAAGATTTCTTCACTGACGCTGTTCGGATTATCCGATGATGTATGATCGGATTATCCGATTCCATCGGATAATCCGATGATGACTTGAATCGGATTATCCGATTTGCCTGTCTGCAACGGCTAAATCTGGGGCAGTATATAAAGACCTTCTCCTACATTGGAAAGGTACCACGACCAGAAATACTTCCCCCACCATTGTTGCAAGCTTAAACTTGGTAGATCTCTCTCCCTAGCCACTCAAACACCTTGTCCTTCTAGGACTTGGGAGAGTTGACCTAGATCTACCCTTCCACCAAAGCGATTTGATTTCCATATCCATTCCTTAGAGGAACTTGTGCATCTTGGGTTCATTGGAACCCGAGACGGTCGTTGGTCGTTCTTGTGGCTTTGGGAGCCGCGGGGACTAGCCGGGAGCCTCCAATTCGGTTGTGGAGACGTGCCCCGGCCTTGTGATTCTTGCGGCTTTGGAAGCCGTGGGAATTGGTGAGAGCCTCCAATTCGGTTGTGGAGTGTGCCTCATCCTTGTAAAGGTTTGTTGCCGACCTCGAGGGCATCATATAGTGGAGGAGATACGGTGTGCCATATCACGGCTATTCGGGGATCACTTGTGACCCCGCACCGCTCCAACGAAGACGTAGCTTCCATTGGGAAGTGAACTTCGGGAATCATCTCCGTGCCACCGTGTGCTTATCCTTTTTATATATACCTTTACTTGTATTGCTAGCTTACCTTGCTTAGTATATCTTGTTAGCTAGCTTCTTGCTCATCATATAGGATTGTTCACCTAGTTGCATATCTAGAGAACTTATATTTGAGCAATTCCTTAACTTGTTGAAAAGAAAATTAAAATTGGTAGTTGCCTATTCACCCCCCCCCTCTAGTCAACCTACTCGATCCTTTCAATTGGTATCAGAGCAAGGTCTCTTTATTAAGGGCTTAATCGCCTAAAGAGGAGGATGGCTAGTGCGGAGGAAGTACAACGTGCTAAAGATGAGGAGTTAAAACTTGCTAAGGAACAAGAAAAACGTGATAGAGAACAACTTGACAAAGAACTAATAGAAGCGGGAATAATCCCTCCCGAGGGTGATGCCCCAATCACCATGAAGTCCATGATTGAACTTTTGGGTACATGAAAGGCAAAATGGTGGAGGAGGTGTATACTCGGGTATCTAATCAAAATAGCTCCTCATCATCCGCTAGCCCTATTAAGGGTGCTAGTGACAAGGATAAAAATGATAAACCTAATGAGAAGCCTTCTCTTAACTTTGCTCCACCTAGCTCTTATCTCACTCAAGTTTCACTCACTCAACCTCATATAACCAACCTTGGTAGACCCCCTCCTAAGCTTGATAATACTCGTTATTTCACTTGGAAGAAATCTATGGAGTCTTATTTTCGCAGCTCATCGGTGCATCTTTGGAGGGTGGTTCTACATGGTTTCAACCCTGTTGATCCCAACAACTTGACCAAGCAAGAAGAGATTGATGAGCAACTTGATGCAAATGCTAAGTTCATTCTTGAGAGTGCTATGACCGCACATGATGAAGATCATGTGCGGAATCTCAAAACTTGCAATGAAGCTTGGCTCCATCTTGAAACTGTGTATGAAGGAAATGAGGGCATTCAACGCTCCAATGCGGCCGTCCTTCAACATCAAGTTGACAACTTCATCATGCTAGACGAAGAGACTCCGACCGAACTTTACCGAAGACTCTACAAGCTTGTGGTGACATGTCGGGAAAATGGAAAGAAGGATATGGATGATGAATGGGTCAAGGCCAAGTTCCTTCAAGCAATTATGCCATATAGTGAAACTATGGTGATGAACCTCCATGCAAGAGCGGATTACACAACAATGACTCCCAATGACATGTTGGCTCAATTTGTCACATATGATACATTGAAGTCCACATCCAAGTCTTTCAACCAAGTCCGTGGCCCGAAGACTCTTGCTTTGAAGGCTCGTGTGGTAGACCATCCAAGATATGAAGAAAGCCCGGTCCATGAAGGTGAAGAAGACTTGGAGGGTGAGCTCAATGAAGTTCTTGCACTTGCCGCCACCCGGTTTTGGAACAAGAAGAACAAGAGCGTCAACCCTCCACCAATAAAAAGAATGTGCTTCAATTGTGGAAAGGACACTCATCTTGTGAAGGATTGCCCCTATGAAAGAAGAGAGGATAATGGTGGTCAACTCATTCTAAAGAAGAACAAGTACCACCCCAAGCCTACCTACATGAAGAGATCACCTCAAAAGGCTCTTGTGGCATCCCATCAAGAGGAATACGAGTCCGGAGGTGAGGAGGATAAAGAACCAAGTGAAGAAGTAGGAATGGCGGCTCTTGCAATGGGCACCCTTCCTCCATCATTGGCCAACCTCTTCTCATCTCCAAACGACGACAAGATCTCCAAGCCTATGTGCCTCATGGCCAAGGAAACTAAGGTGAATTCCCCACCAAAAATTACTATCTCCTCTAACCCATCACTATTGGATTGTGTTGAGGATGTAGGGAAAATTGAAGAAGAGGATAAAATTTCTATCTTTATTAGCAAGCTCCAAGGTCCAACCAAGAAAATGGTTGAGGCCCTCATGTATCAATATGGAGAAGCCAAGCATCTTCTTAATGAGAAGGATGTTAGGATTTGTGAGCTCGAAGGGCATGCATGTGATCATGCCGACAAAATTGGTGAGCTAGAAGATCAACTTGTTGAGGAACAATGCTCCGTGAGCAACTTGAGGAGACACATGCCATGGATCTTTCCAAGGCAAAAGAAACTCGTGAAACCTCTATTCAAATTGCTATTGATCTAAAAACTAAAAATGAGGAACTTGTAGTGAGTCATGACAAGCTCTTTGAGGGTTTTGAGCAACTTAGGGAAACCCACAAGGTGACCTCAAGTGAGCTCACTACACTCAAGGAGTCGTATGCCAAACTACAAGCTCAATTTATCTATGCTAGCTTCACCACCTCTCATAATGATAAAGATGCAAATGCTTGTTCCACTAACCCTTTATGTGTCAAGGCATCTCTTATTGAGGAAAACACTAGGTTGAAGGCCCAACTTGAGAAGGGCCTAGCCACTTGTATCCAAGGGGAAAAGAACCTCAATGATCTTTTGAGCAATCAAAAGGGAGTGGTTGGCAAAGAAGGAATTGGGTTCACACCCAACTCTAAGAAGGTCAACAACAAGAAGAAGAAGGCGACTCCCCCTTCCAAAGATATTGTTTTTGTGAAGGAGGGGGAGTTAGCCAAAGCAAATGACAACTCTATTGGGAGTGGTAATGTCACTAGGGGCAATGCCACTCACAATAACTTTGCGGGAAAATACAACCCCTCATATGTTCTTTTGAAATCTACAAATGGTTGTGTTTTTGCTAAATATGTTGGCTCTTCATATGGAGATGATTATCACTATGCTATTTGGGTTCCAAAGACCCTTGTGACTAACAAAAGAGGACCCATTCCAAAATGGGTACCTAAATCAAAGATTTGATTTATTGTAGGGTTTCTCTTCCGGTGGATCTTCATGGCTCATTGATAGTGGATGTTCATCCCATATGACCGGAAGCAAAGAACTAGTAAAGGACTTATTGAAACAACTACTCTCATTCTCTCATGTCACCGTTGGCAACAATGCAAGACTCAAGGTAGTGGGAGTTGGTAAAGTGGTGATCACTCCGGAGTTATCCATTGAGAAGGTCCTCCTTGTCGAATCTCTTTCATACAATTTACTTTCCGTTGGTCAATTATGCAATGCCGGTTACACCGTTATTTTTAATAAATACCACGTGACCATCCTTTTCACTCAAACACTCAATGTCGCCTTTGTTGGATTTCGTGAAAACGGTTTGTATGTGGTTGATTTCTCAAAAGAGACCACTCAAATCGCTACATGTTTAATGGCTAAAGGCGACAAGGGGTGGCTTTGGCATCGCCGACTTGGCCATGTCGGTATGAGAAATTTACAAACTCTTGTAAAGGGTGGACACGTGGTAGGACTAACCGATGTTAATTTTTCCAAAGATCGTCCTTGTAGTGCTTGCATAGCCGGAAAGATGCATGAGAAGAATCACCCCAAGACGACCATTATCTCCACTAAGAGGCCTTTGGAGCTCCTTCATATGGATCTTTTTGGGCCTCCCACATATGATAGTCTTGGTGGCAAGAAATATTGTTTGGTGATTGTGGATGATTATTCAAGATATTGTTGGACTTTCTACATCAAGAAGAAGAGTGAAACTCAAAAGATATTCATTGATTTTGCAACCCTAGTTCAACGCCAATATGACTCCAAGATTTTGGCAATTAGAAGTGACAATGGTACGGAGTTCAAGAATTACACTATGGATGATTTCCTAAGTGGGGAGGGCATTCAACACCAATATTCCGCTGCATATACTCCCCAACAAAATGGTGTTGCCGAAAGGAAGAACCGCACTCTTATTGATATGGCAAGAACTATGATGGCCGAATTTAATTCCCCATACAACTTTTGGGCCGAAGCCATCAACACCGCTTGTCATTACTCAAACCGGCTCTTTTTCCGTCCTCTCAAGAACATGACACCATATGAACTCCTCACCGGTAAAAAGCCAAATGTATCTTACTTTCGAGTCTTTGGATGCAAATGCCATGTTTACATTAAAGGTTGCAAAATTGCTAAGTTTGAATCTAGATCTTTTGTTGGTATATTTGTTGGATATGCCGCAAAGTCTCATGCTTATAGGGTCTACAACATATCCACCGGGTGTGTTGAAGAATCTATGGACGTGGAGTTTGTCGAGGATAATGGCTCCCAAGCGGAGCATATTGATCATGATGATGTAGGTGATGTTGCTCCATCTCAAGCCATAAGAACTATGGGGATTGGAGAACTAATTCCTATTGAAGGACCTACTCAAGAAGAAGGAACAAGTTCTACCCAAGTTGAGCCATCTACCTCAACAAGTGATCAACCAACTATCAATGATCAAGAACAAGAACATGTAGATCAAGAAAATGGTCAAGACCCACCCAACTCTAGTGGTGAACAAGAACATAATGAACCCACAACCCCAAGAACTCCACTTCGGGTTGACCATGAGCAAAATGAAGGAAATGATGAAGATATTGTGTTGGTGAAACAATTGGTCAAGCCTGGAACGCCGGGTCATCCGGCGTGCATCAACATTGGATTACCAACAACACTTCAAAGAAAATATCCTTGGAAGTATCCGTAGAGGTGTGTCCACACGCAATCAATTAGCTAACTTTTGTGGTCATGTCTCTTGCTTGTCTAGCTTAGAACCTCTCAAGGTGTATGATGCCCTTGAAGACATGGATTGGGTTGCGGCTATGCATGAAGAGTTGAACAACTTCGAGCGCAACAAAGTATGGTCTCTAGTGGAAAGACCCAATGACTCCTCCCATAATGTCATTGGAACCAAGTGGATATTCAAGAACAAGCAAGACTCAAATGGTCAAGTCATCCGCAACAAAGCAAGATTGGTTGCACAAGGGTACACCCAAATCGAAGGAGTCGACTACGGTGAAACCTATGCCCCCGTTGCTAGACTTGAATCCATTCGCTTACTTATTGCCTATGCATCTACTCATAAAATTACTTTATATCAAATGGATGTTAAAAGTGCTTTTCTAAATGGTCCACTAAATGAACAAGTATATGTGAAACAACCTCCGGGTTTTGAAGACCCAATTTCCTAACCATGTCTACTTACTACATAAGGCTCTTTATGGGCTCAAGCAAGCTCCACGTGCTTGGTATGATCATCTCAAGGAGTTCTTAGTAGATCGTGGCTTTGCAATTGGGGTAATAGATCCCACCCTTTTCACTAAAAGAATAAATGGAGAATTTTTTGTATGCCAAATATATGTTGATGATATTATCTTTGGTTCCACTAACCATGAATTTAGTGATCAATTCTCCAAGCTAATGACCAAGGAATTTGAGATGTCCATGATGGGGAATTGAATTATTTTCTTGGCTTTGAAATCCATCAATTCGAGAAGGAACATTCTTATGTCAAGCCAAGTACATTAAGGACATGCTCAAGAAATTTGATATGAACAATGCCAAGCCATATAAGTTTCCCATGGACTCCAAGGCGGATCTTCACTTAGATCCGGATGGTAAGGAAGTTGATCAAAAGCTTTATCGTTCTATGATTGGATCTTTGCTTTACCTTTGTGCATCTAGACCGGATATTATGTTTAGTGTGGGTATGTGTGCAAGATTCCAATCAAGTCCTAGGGAAAGTCATGAAACCGCGGTCAAAAGGATTCTAAGATATTTGTTGGATACTCCCAACTATGGTCTTTGGTATCCCCATGGTACAAGCTTTGATCTTGTTGGTTATTCGGATGCGGATTGGGCGGGTTGTAAAATGGATAGAAAATCAACTTCGGGTACATGCCAATTCCTTGGTAGGTCCCTTGTGAGTTGGTCTTCCAAGAAGCAAAATTGTGTGGCCTCGTCATCCACCGAAGCCGAATACATCGCCGCCGGTAGTTGTTGTGCACAATTATTATGGATGAGGCAAACTTTAAAGGATTATGGTGTCATTTGTGACAAAGTGCCTCTTTTATGTGACAATGAAAGTGCTATTAAAATTGCACACAACCCGGTTCTTCATGGCAAGACCAAGCACATTGAGATTCGGTATCATTTTATTCGAGACCATGTTGAGAAGGGTGATATTGCAATCAAGTATGTCAACACCAAGTATCAACTCGCCGATATGTTCACAAAGCCTCTTGGTGAAGCAAGATTCAAGGAGTTGAGAGGAGAACTCAATGTGGTGGACATATCCAATTGGATTTAGTGGATTTCTTGCATACCTACCCATATTAGACGATACTTATTTGGTTTAGGTGTAGGCATGGACATAGGGGGAGTGCGGTCCTAATCATTGGGCTATCCCTCCCCCCATTATGCCGATAGTAAGAACTCATTTTGTCTCTATATTTTCATTTCATGAATTGTGAGCTTAAATGACGAGTAGTGGCCGTGAACCCGAGATACATCTTCGCGGTGTCACACCACAAACTCATACATGGTGGCCTTGGCCACCGCCCTCTTCTTTATGAAGAGTTGGTTCTTCTCGGTCTTAATTGAAAATCATTTGGAATTTTGGTCCTATTGTTGGTTTTATGGGAAACCCACTCATCTTGGCATTTCCGTGTTCGATTTTTGCAAGTTTGAGTGTGGAGTACCAATGTCAGTTTGACAATCTTATCCCAAGCCTATCTTCCTACAAACACTTCATCTTATGCACACAAGTCTATTTTGAAACTGAGGAGAACGGGTGTAGCTGGGCAGAATTTCTAACGAAATCCTGAAAATCGGATTATCCGATTCTGACTTGCTCGGATTATCCGACTATCGGAATATCCGATTCAAGTAAAAATCGGATTATCCGATTTGGCGGTTTGTCTCCAAATAGAACAGGGGTCGGGGTGAAGGGCTCATTTGAGCATCTTTCTCCACCCCCGACCCCCTCTCTCCACAACCACCGCCCCCTCTCTCCCGGCTCCTCCCAAGCATCTCCGGCCGCCCCAACTCCGGCATTTGGCCGGATTTGGTGCTCCTCCTCCCCGGGAACACATTCACCGAAGCTTTTTCCTCAATGGACGAGGGTAACTTCTTCTCTCTTCTCCTAGGTGTTCCTCACCTAAATCTTTGGAAGAAGTTGTTTTGGCTGGTGTTTGTGGTTCCCATTGATACTTAGAACACTAGGCTAGCCCCCCTTATTGTCGATCTACTGCTAGACCTAGGACTTGAATCACTTTGTTGCTGCCGATCCAGATCGGATTTTCCGATCCAGTCTGAACCGGATATTCCGACCCGTCGGATTATCCGATTCACACTGAATCGGATTATCCGAAATTGTTCAGTACTATTTTTCAGCCACATCTTGATTTGTCCAGGACTTAGTAGACTCAACTTAGGGATGCTCTTCTAGTGTACCTTGTACCATTCCTTGCTCTGTGACTTGTGTGTACTCATCTATGCTATCCATCTATTATTCTATCTCACAGGTGGTTCCGGCAGTCGTGATTCAGGTAGTCCTCCACAGAAACATGCTAGAAAAGGCAAGCAACCCATGAAGAAGAAGCAAGTTGCCCATAGAACCAAGAAGAAGCTCAAGGAAACTCGCCCCAACTATTTGACAATGCCCCAAATTGACTATGCCCGAATCCGTCAGTCCAACTGGTATACGAGTATGCCAAGAGATGATGATATTGAAGATCCCAACTTCTGGTGCATGGAGCAGATATATATATACAAAGACATCTACAAGCACTATAACCATCCTATTCGCCCGATGCAGCCCTACAAAATGCGAGATATCAAGGCCAAGGCCAGTTATGCTCAAGCTGCAGATGTGATTGAACAGATGGGCTTGGTTTCACTCATTGAGAAGCAATGCCCCTACAATGTGGAAATGATTCTGCAGTTTTTCTCCACCTTGGTGATCGAGAATGACCACATAAAGACCATGAAGTGGATGACGGTCGCACTCAGTGCACATCCTCCTTTGCTCGGTTGTCTACTCTTCTTGGTTATGCACCCTACCAGAGCAACCTTCCTCCCAATGGTTACATTATGCACACTACTGAGAAGTTCAACAAAAACATAATGAAGGATATGTATGGGGCTGGTGCAATTATTGGTGAAAAAAGGGGCCTCCTACCCCTCTATGACCAGCTTGCGATCATCTTCCGCTCAACTATTGCTCCCAGTGGAGGTAACAATGACAATATAGTTGCTCCTCTTGCAAATCTGCTTTGCCTTGCTAAGAAAATTGTTGAGAATGAAAACCCTGAAGAGGATTTTACAGTGGATGTGATGCATTTTATCTTTCACGAGTTTGGGACTCTTTTGTCAGTGGGCTCACTATTCCCTATGCTCCTTACATCATGATGCTCATCAAGGACACTCTGAAGAACCACAACTTCAACCGGTATGATTTGGAGCCTCATACATACAAGAAGGTTTATCAGAAGAGGAAAGAGGTCATTCCATCTTCTGCTGCTGCAACTCCTGCCCGTGGTTCCTTCATGGGTGATGCTCGTCGTGGTGCCACTGGTCCGTCTTGGTTCCTTCCTTTGCTCCGCCCAAGAAACTCAACTGGTTCCAGAGGAACATTCTGTGCATGAATGCTGACATCAGGAGGGGACAATATGACACTTATCTGCGGCAGGAGAACATTCTCAAGCACCTTCCTCGCCTCCCAAATGATCCTCCAGAGTCTGCTCCTCTCTCTTTTGCTCAGTGGAACGAGGGCTCTCAGTTTCCATGGACTCAGCTTGAGTCTCATCTGCTAGAGACAGCATCTGCCGGCCCTTCCCGTCCATCCTACACTCGTGCCCGTACTTATGAGACTTCAGATGACACTGATGATGATGATACCTCTGCCACGGAGTGATCTACTTGGGTCGTAGCATCGCTCTTTTCCCTTTTTGGCGTTTCGATGTCAAAGGGGGAGAAGTAGTTCTATTAGGTCTCCGTGTGGGATTTGCATGGGTTTCGGGCACAAGCATATGCTTTTACCATTCTTGTTGCGCTTGTGTCGAACTTATTTGTGTTGTGTTTTCATGTGGAACTTATGTGTGTGAACCTTTAAGTTATGAGACATATGGATTTCTAATGTGGTTATGAGTTGTATTCTTGTGCTAAGGTTCATTTCTACTCTATTATGCACAAGGTATAGTCCTCTATCGCAACTCAACCTATTTGATATGTCTCCATCTAGTTTCCTCAACATTTGGAAGTTCCTCCTCCCATATATATTGCATTTGTATTCCAATGCAATTTAATTATATGCACACATTCAGGGGGAGCTTCTCATGACTTAAGCTCGGGAATCTAGATAATATATAACTATGCTTTCCTTGCAAATCCTAGTGTTGTCATCTAACACCAAAAAGGGGGAGATTGAAAGGACATTTATTAATCCCTTGTGTTTTGTGTGTTAGGCAACAACACTAGTGACAATTTAACATGTGAATCAAGTGATGCAGGTTTTAAGTGTGTAAAACATCTTTGCATCGAAACCAAAAAGGGAGTTGAAAAGAGCCAGTTTTTTTGCTGAAGTAAACCGGATTATCCGATGTTGAAAATATCGGATTATCCGATCTGAGATTTCGCTGAAATTCTGCTAAGGACTAGAAGAAATCTCGCACTGGAGTTGGTCGGATTATCCGAGTTGCAAAATATCGGATTATCCGATGATCAAGATTTCGCTGGAATTCTGCTAAGGACTAGAAGAAATGTCACACTGAAGATGTTCGGATTATCCGAGTTGGAATAATCGGATTATCCGATTCTCAAGATTTCGCTGGAATTCTGCTAAGGACTGAAAGATTTCTTCACTGACGCTGTTCGGATTATCCGATGATGTATGATCGGATTATCCGATTCCATCGGATAATCCGATGATGACTTGAATCGGATTATCCGATTTGCCTGTCTGCAACGGCTAAATCTGGGAGCAGTATATAAAGACCTTCTCCTACATTGGAAAGGTACCACGACCAGAAATACTTCCCCCACCATTGTTGCAAGCTTAAACTTGGTAGATCTCTCTCCCTAGCCACTCAAACACCTTGTCCTTCTAGGACTTGGGAGAGTTGACCTAGATCTACCCTTCCACCAAAGCGATTTGATTTCCATATCCATTCCTTAGAGGAACTTGTGCATCTTGGGTTCATTGGAACCCGAGACGGTCGTTGGTCGTTCTTGTGGCTTTGGGAGCCGCGGGGACTAGCCGGGAGCCTCCAATTCGGTTGTGGAGACGTGCCCCGGCCTTGTGATTCTTGCGGCTTTGGAAGCCGTGGGAATTGGTGAGAGCCTCCAATTCGGTTGTGGAGTGTGCCTCATCCTTGTAAAGGTTTGTTGCCGACCTCGAGGGCATCATATAGTGGAGGAGATACGGTGTGCCATATCACGGCTATTCGGGGATCACTTGTGACCCCGCACCGCTCCAACGAAGACGTAGCTTCCATTGGGAAGTGAACTTCGGGAATCATCTCCGTGCCACCGTGTGCTTATCCTTTTTATATATACCTTTACTTGTATTGCTAGCTTACCTTGCTTAGTATATCTTGTTAGCTAGCTTCTTGCTCATCATATAGGATTGTTCACCTAGTTGCATATCTAGAGAACTTATATTTGAGCAATTCCTTAACTTGTTGAAAAGAAAATTAAAATTGGTAGTTGCCTATTCACCCCCCCCTCTAGTCAACCTACTCGATCCTTTCAGTTAGGGAGCCTTGGGGCGGTGCTGGCGTGGTGGGGTCGCCGGCGGCGTCCTTTTGGTGCTCTGCAGCTCCCTCGATCCGGCGTCGTCTTCGACGGCGCTGCCGAGCTGCGGGTGAGTCACCTTCTCCCCGTTGCTTTCTCCAGCGGCGACGGCGGGATCGTGGCGTGTGTACAGGTGGCTGGTGGAGGAGTTTCAAGACGGCGGAGGTGCGGGCTGGTGGCGTGAAGGTGGAGGATCTGAGGCGCAGGCCTCAGATCTGGGGCAGATCAAGCTTGGGGAGGCCCCCGGCGATGTTGCTTCGTCGGCATCAGATCCAGCTCCACGGAGCTGGTGGTTACTGCGGCTCGTCAACGCCTTCGGGCTAGGAGCTCTTCTGCTCCCGCGGCGGGTGTTCCTGGTGGCTGCCTTCTTCGGCGTCTTCGACGGTGGAGGGGCGGCGTGTCGGGCGACCTGGAGGTTGAAGATGGACGGTGCCATCGCTGCTGTTCTTGTTTTCTTCTCGTTTCTTCCTTTGCTTGTATTTCGATGTGTAAGGCTCCCTTTTTCGTATGAATACAAGTATGAAAAAAAAAAAAAAGGTGCAGGGTTCCTTGTGGGTGTACGTCAGCGTACGGAGAAGCCATGACGTCGGAGCTAGAAAGCCAAATAGCCAATGCCGATCGATCGAGCTATTTTTTTTTAAATAATACATTTATTTAGTTATTTCAAGAAATAATACGTGGTTTTTTGTATTTTCAAAAATATTACCCAGCCGTCCTGGCCAAAGACGATTAGTACTAATCGTTTTTGGCAAGAACGATTAGACAAATCGTTTTCGGCCAGGACGACTGGATAATATTTTTGAAAAAAAACCGCATATTATTTTTCTAATTTAATAAATTCCGCGTATTATTTTAAAAAAATAGCATCTTTTCTGGCCACGCATGGCTAGCTCTAGCGATCAATGCCCAGTAACGCGCATGACAGACCAGCTACGAAGCACTGTGGCGCGTGACACTGAGAATCATAGAAGATCATGAAGGAGACTAGCTACGAAATTAAGCACTGTTGTCATGTGTGATTGTGTGAACGCATGCATGTTTGATCTTCTTGGTGCAACAAGGACAGGGTTTCCAAGTGGGTGGAGCAACTGCCAAAACAAGAAAAACTACACTAGTGAGAGAGAGAGACAGAGCAGGTTCATGTGTCAAAATGGAATAAAATATGCGTCTCCTATATCTCTGCCCCTGTAGGTTGTAGCTGAAACCTGAAAGTGAGTGCAGCTCTCACATCAACGCGGCTTTCCTTCTTCGATGAAGATCAACGCGGCTTGCCTACCATTTCAGAAGTTATTTTCTCGTAGAACACAGGGTTTCCTTCCTCGTTTGCCACGGTTCAACCTTTGTCTGTCCATTTGAGTGCCGCCAGGAAAGCGCAGTAGTTAGCCGTTTCATGCACCTAAACATGTTGAGATGGAATAATTAATTTCGTCCGAAAGAGAAGTGCTATATATATACCACCAGTAGCACTTGCTCACATGGAGTATGTATGATAGAGTCTAAACAATGTCTTCCTCCATCGATCCCTTTCCATAGGGTTTGGAATTTTGGATCGGTTACAAGTGTACTTTTCTCTTCTCGTTGGTAGCGACTAGCTAGTAGGCGACGTACGCGGCGGGCACCGCGTGGCCGCGTGGGGTAGATCCGACCGCGTAGGCGCGCGGGAGGCAACAACGAGAGAAGGCCTCCGCGTTGCATTCACGGTCCTGCCGCTCAGCAGGGGGACAAGCGTCCTCCGGCCGTGTGCAACTCGCTCGTTTTCTTGGAGTTTTCCCTCCAAGTGTAGTGTAGCTAGCAGCGGATGCGCCGGCACGCGACCGGTAAATTTCCAGTAGGAGGTGTGGTGTGGCCAGTGGCCGTGTGGGTGTCAGCTTTCAAATGGGCGGGACTCGATTGGTCATGACTCTGACGGCTCTGCCAAGTGCCAAGTACAGCCAACATGTAGTAACACGAACTTCCTCTTCTTACTGAACTTTCATCTCCAAAATTTGATGAGTTCTTTCATCTCGAACGGCCGTCCATGTGTAAACGTATGTATAGCGAAAGGAGCAAGACGTAAATATGTACCGAAGGTTTTGAGCATGCATGCGAGGCAAACGGTGCAACAGTTGTGCTTAAAGCCTGAAACAAACTACCCGTGTATTCTCTGAAATTCAGATAGACACCAGCTGCGACATTGCAGGTTTCTATCACATGGACTGCGTTCTTGCAACTTAATTTTGGCCGCCAAATACCTGTGACATGCAACCCCATATAAATTGGTGTGTGGATGCAGACTGTTTGTGCCATTGTGGGACTTGTTTAGGAACTTGCTCTCATTGGCATGATATTGGTCAACAGCTAGAACAACGAATTGAATCATACTCCCTCCGTTCCAATTTAATTAACTTCCTAACCACCACATTTTTTTTTGAACCGGAGGCAAAAGCTTTGCCTCGATCTATTTATTAAGTAGAAGAGAATTGCCCAGTTAATCAACGGAAAACGGGCGAAAACCGTTACAACAAAACCCGAGTGAACTAAGCCTACAACTTAGAACTCTCTGATCACCTAGGTAAAACAACCAACTCTCCCAACCTACCGCAACCGCAAACTCTCGACACACTGATCACCGAAACAGTACAACAAACATCTCGAGCATGCCAACTCGAAGAGAATGAGAACCAACCATCACTCACTTTGGAAGTCTTCCTTGTGGCGCCACTCTTCATACTTTTGCTCCTTAGGTATTCTTTCACATTCTTGACTTTGCCCCTGTACCATTCCCTGACAAGAGGCAAGCAACATCATTGCTAGAACCAGGGCAAGTTGTCTCCAAACAAGCGAGAAGGTCGCAAAGTTCTTTTGCAAAGTGAGCCTCTGAGTCGAAGAGAACAGGCGGTTGGCTAGGCTCCAAAGATGGAACCACCACACATCCACCACATGTGGATGTATCTAGACATGGTTATATGTCTAGATACATCCACATGTGGTGGATGTGTGGTGGATAGGAAGTCAATTAAATTGAAACGTAGGGAGTACTAGATATCAGTCACATCAGAACATATATGCAAATATCGTTGTTGTCGCTTAGCACTTACATTAAGAAAAAAAAAAGTAGAGATCTGACAGGCAATTATCATGTGATTATATACTTTTTTTTAAAACAAGGTAAAACCTTTGAGACTTTGAGAGTTAAAATTTATCCATTATGTGCTCCCAAATTTCATAGGCTCAATACCTGCAGCCGCTTCCTCCAAAGCAAAGTCATCTTGGAAACTGATTGTGCCACCCTCCTTGCTAGCCTGAACCATTCTAGGCTCTGCTTTGTTCTTCCGAAATCGAGTCTCTGGTTGAGCATTTGCCTGATGTTCATTTTTGTTTCTCTGGTAGAGATAGCGACAGAGTTGCCCACGTTTGGCCAAACTGGAACGCTGCAAAGGTTTATTTGGTGTTTGGGTGTCTACTGTTCCATAAACTTTATCGCCTCTCCTACAGGCTGATCTTGTAAACATGGTTACTTATTATGAATAAAGATAGCTCTGTTGCCTAAAAACAAAATCGTGGAGTTCTGTGCATATCCCAGCACTACTAGTTGCTCCTCTGTCCTCTTTCTACTTTGGGCCCCCAAATCCAACAATTTTGGCCGACTTGTTTGACTGGCAATTCTTTTTTTTTTTTTGAGGGAAGGATCCGTATCAAATACAAGACAGCACCACACTTACAAACAAGGACCACAAAGACACAGAAAATACAACGAGGCCCCTGAAAAAGTGCAAGAAACACCTCCTGCAGTCGAAGAAAGCACGAACAGATCCTTCATCCGCTCCCAACCCTCCTAGCAATCGCCGGAGATGCCGTACCTCGAACCGCCGGGAAGAAGCCACCGCCACGCTTTGTAGACGGCCGCAGAAGCTGTCCGCCGCAGGCGACGGAACCTAGCCTCGATGAACGAGCTCGACCACAGCAGCAACTCCCCGCCTCCACCCAGCAACCAGCCACCTCTTTAGTGAAGTTATTTCTTCCAACAGGCTACAATATCCTTTATCATCAGACAACATATCTGAGCATGTTTTTACAGGAACGTTCGTGGAACTGTCCAAAGATCTAGAGAACATTGCCCGACGATCTAATAAATAGCAACCTAAAGTTTGAGTACGGGAGGTACAAAGCGTCAAGTGTCATATCACGTAATTGCCATACGTTTTCTTCGGATGACGCGCAGCTTGATGTACACGCAGCAATACTTTTTTTTTTGAGGAAAGGATCCGACGATTATATTAGGGTAGCTCTGCACACTTTACAAAAAGGTCCAAAAGAAACAAGAAATTATAAGTGGACCCAGCAAAGTGCAAAAAGCACCTCAAGCCACCGAGAAGAACCACAATCAGATCCTCAGACGCTGCCCAAGACGCCTAGCCGACGACGGAGCCGCCGTACCGCGAACCACCGGGAAGAACGCGCCGCCACAACAAGTAGAGGACCGCAGGAGCCGTCCGCCGCCGCGCGACGGAGCTGAGAGACGATGAACGCGCACGGCCACGTCGCGAGCTCCCAGCAACCAACCATCTTCCAGCCGACGCCGCGCCGACAAGGCCAGCCATCACCAGCACCGCACCACCTCCCGCCGCCACTCCCCTCGCCACCAAGGCCGGCCGGAGAAACGACGAGGAGCACCACCAGCACCAAAAGCGGGACAACACCCACCACCAGCTTCTCCCCTCGCCACCGCGGCCGGCCGGAGAAGCAAGGATGGAGGAGAGCGCCCGAAGAACCTTCACTTCCTCCCCGGCGACGAGGCCGGAACGGGGGCAGGAGGGGAAGGACACGGCCCACCACGACGATGCCATCGCCACCGTCCTCGATGCCGTCGACAGGCCACGCACACCTAGACTACCTAACTACACGCACAGCAAGACGGCGGTGCTCATGGTGCCGAAAACGGCAGCCGGAGGCCGAGGGGAGCGCCGGCCGCGCCGGCGAGAACACGAACACCCGAGTCGCCTCCTTACTCGCCTCCTCTCTACTGTAGACGAAGGGATAAGGTGGACATACACGCAGTTGTAATATGTCTCGCACGTTGGTATTTGGTGAAAAACTGCCATTCTTTGGTTTGTTTCATGGATATAAGTTAAGCTCGAGGTTGCACTAAAGCTGCATCTAAATCTAAGATTCAACTTAACCATGTAACCCTTTCTTTTGTCTGGTATAGAGACAGGTGTGTGCCTGCACTAACACTGCACATGTGACATTCCCTTTGATGAAAATTGTGACTTTCGACTTAATATAGGATCCGGATTGTTGTATATGCATGGTCGTTTCGGATACACTACATGATAAATCTCGATAATGACCAGGTGCACTAAGGATTAAGTAATTCTAAAAAATAAATAAAATAAGTAGTAAGTAAAACGGTTTTGCACAATTCTTATATCATAAGTTTTTTTTCAACTAAGTGAGAAAAAATGAAAGTAATACTACGATTAATGACATTTTGCTTGTGACAGATGATTGCTGCTTTGTTCCATTCATACTTACTTCCGCGTGACTTTTTTTTTTGTAGCTCAAAGTGGTCATATTCGCCGTCCGAATAGATAGAAAGAGGTCACCCAGTTTATAAGGTAACCAGGCCCAAAATCATACGAATTATACAATGTCCTGTCTATGAGAAAGCCATACAAACTATACAATGGCCAGATCGGGTCCAGGCCGCGTCGCTGCTGCCAACAGGTAAGCTGAGGGGCCGCCGCATCCAACTGCCGCACCACACCGCCCGCCGCCCCTGACGACCGCTACCAAACCAGTGCCGCCGCCTAGCCGGCACACGCGCCAGAGAGAAGCGAGACGGGGTGACCTTCATCTTCCTGTCCACTGCGGGTCGCCCCCATCCACCTTTGATGGCGGGAGCCGTCGCCACTGCGGCGAGGCCAGCGGTAGCGGCGGAGGAGAGGAGGCGCCGGGACCTTGGCGGCTACGCAGGGGGTAGGGTTCCCTCGAGTCGCCCGGTGCAGGCGACGCGAGGGACGAGTCGGGGTTTTTTGAATGTCGGACATTTCTACGGATACATAAACGTGTTGAATCATACATGTTTATAATCTCATGCATGCCCACTAGAAGCCTACGTGATCGCCGTGCCTATCGAATCCATCATGGGTGTGGCAAAAAATTCTGTTTCACTACGGAAAAACAAAATGATTCTTGCCAAGAATATTAACTAGATGGAAAACTACAAGCTCACGGAGATAAGTGGATGTAAAACGAATGAGTTTATATCTCCTTACGAATGCCACATCAGTAAAACGTTTATAAAATCACAATAACAAAACTAACATTGGCACATGCCTAATAATTGCTCCCATTTGTAGTAGCATAGCGCATGAAGGCCATGTTTCCGTCAGCCTTTTATATTGAAATATCCACAATCACTTGAAAAGAAACCTGAAACTGGAAGATAACGACATAGCACGTCGCCGTCATGGAGATGGAGACGGCAACCTATTACTTACTCATGTGAGCTTAAAAAACATATTGATTTATGCTAGCCTACAACTCATCCTCCTGCTTAACTTTGGTTCTACGATCCAGCGGTTAGCGACTATTACGAATTAGTCTATGATACAGAAGAGTCTTTGTTCAATTTGGATTGAAATCGAGATATAACTGACCATGCGTATACGGATATCTTGTCCCCAATACTATTTAATTTGCAAAATAAAAACATGTGTTGTAAAAACGAAAAGTTATTACGTATTATAAATCATCTGTTGGATTTTCTCGTGATATATCGTGCTATTAACAAGACATTATGCACGATTTACTTAGCGAGATTATTCTCAAAACATTGTTTTTTGTTTTGAGGGGTATTCTCAAAACATTGTAACCCGCTGTTTTCTTCCCATGGGCCGAAACCGGTGAACGCAGGAAAACAAACCGGCCGACCAAGGCGAAACTGGGCTACGTCGGGAAGTTCGTGTCTTCCTTGAAACACTCGGGTATTGTGGGGAGAAGGAGAACCGGAGAAGAATAAAACCCCATCGCCGCCGCAGCCTTGCCTAGATCGCCGGCCGCCGCCATGTCGACTCCGGGCGCCGCCTACGACGCTTCCCTCGAGCCCAAGGAGTTCTTCTGCTACACGTGCAACCAAACCGTCTTCATCGACGCCTCCGCGGCGGCCGCCGGTGAGCTGTACTGTCCCGAGTGCGGCGCCTTCTCCCTGGAGGAGGTCACCGCCACCGGCGCCACCATCCGCTACTTCCCCTTCAACTTGACGCTCACCGCTTCCTCCCCACCCGGATCCCCTTCGTCCTCCACCGCCGCGCCCGCGCCCCCCTCCAAGCTTTCGAACTTCATCACCAGCTTCCTCGGCCTCCAGGATGCCCCCCGCGCCAGGTCCAGGAGTGGGACCTCCGCTGCCGGCACGGGCACAACTGAGAACGAGCCTGAGCCCTTTGACCGGCTCGCCTTCTTCCAAAACTACATCCGAGATCTTGAGCGGCGCGGCGACAACATCGAGATCCTCCTCGACGGGAACGTAGTCGACGGCCTGGAACTGGAGCAACTAATGTCTGCGAATGATCCGAACCTCTACGGCTCACCGCCTGCTACCGAGTCGGCCATGTCCACGCTTGGTGACGTCGTCCTGACCGATGCCGTGGTCGAGGGTGCCGAGTGCGCTGTGTGCAAGCAAGATTTCTCATCTGGAGATGAGGCTAAGCAGATGGGAGGGCAGATACCACAGCAAGATGGGAACAATGAGGGTGCTGGCAGTAGCTCGCGGGACTTCGGCTCTTAGGATGGAGGCAGCAACAAGAATTAACTCAACCTTGTGATCATTTAGAGGTATTATTTACAAGTAAAACACAGTTCTGTATGGCGTAGATTATATCCTGTTCCACACTCTTCCCATTTTAGCTTAAATTACTTCATTCTGTGTGTGGACTATAGAAGTACTTTTCTTTCTTGATTAGAAGGGAAATAGAGAGCCAATGTTGAATTTTGATGAAAACTCTGGTAAATGCAATTGTATTTCGTTATCGATTGGGGCTAGAACTTAAAAGCCTGCAGATGCTATGGTAGATACTTGATTGCTCACGTACGATTTCGACCACATCTCTGCTCTGGTGGTTTTGTTCCATTGTACAGTAGCACTTGCATATGCTCATTCAGACTTGTAATAAGGTCATCATAATAACCAATTTATATTAGATAGTAGGCATTTGCTATCACAATGCGCACCTCTAGAATTTTATTTTTGATGAGGAAGCCTTTACTTTACTTGTTGACGTTTATTAGCTCCTTTGGAACACTTCATAACAAATTTTTTTTCAAGAAAACAGTAGTGCTGCAGTTAAACATTGTCAGGGGTCGTGGGAGCCATTCCTACATAAGAGGTTTGTGCTGTATCTTATTTGATCAAACAGGAGATGAATTAAGCAAAATCTTCCTAGTTCTTCTAGAATCGTCCATATCCCAATCTATATTTTTCTTCGCCTAGAGCCATCCAACCTCTTTCCAAAGGATGTTCCCTGCCATCAACTATGTTCACTGCAAATTTTCTCAGAGCAGCAACTCATGTAAGATGCCGTTTATCCTTTCGACCAGGTAGCAACCATTGAACCATATGTAGGAGATATTCCACAATTGAATAGGAATAGGGAAAGATAGGTTTCCTTGTCTGAAGGCTTCAAAATCTTCTGATACATTTCTCAGGCTTGGGTGTGCATAACCTTAGATTGACAAGGGCCATTCTTTTGCCAAATTTCTGTCAAAATCAGCCTTTTCTGTACATCCCATGTATGTATGCATTAGGGTACTCCAGAAATGTACACCATTCCTCATCGCTGATTTAAGATTGATTGGCCAAAATATGTCACATTAGACTCCTGACCAACTTTTGTAACCAGCCAAAGAATGGTAATAGTTTATTCTTCGTTTTTAGATTTTGAAAATCATTTTTTATCATAGAGCAGAATTTTAAACAAAATAAGTAGCAGAACCATCAAGAAATGGTTCTTTGTCAGTATTTAGGACGTTTGGATTCATTTGCTAAGATGTTGAGAATCTTGCTGTCAGCATAATTATACTTCTCATCAAGCTTCCATAAGTTATCCATCTCTAAGCATACATGTTTAACTTTAGGGCATGGAACCTCTATGAGAGGAACATAGTTGTCCATCAGTAGACCAACATAGTGGCTCCTAGTATTGCTGTACCATCTACCTCTGGAATTTCCTTTTCCCCTACTCTCATATCATTTTAGAACAGAGTTGTTTTCCCAGATTATTCTGTTGTGTTGCTGTGTTTATTCCATATGGTTTGCCCATTCGTCATCCTCAATTCGGCTCGTCTCCTAAATATTTTTCTTAGGTTGTACTTCAAAGTTCAAAGTGAAGGATCCTCATGCCTGCATGTTCTATTGGTTTAGCTGTTTAATGGTTACATAGTAATATCTCGCAGGTCTAGTTGACGGCTTGAATTTTTGAAGAGTGCTCAAGTTTCATCTTCTTTGCAATTTTCGTTCACACATTTCCTCAAGTTTGGTTATAGGAAAAATTCACATTTTCTGAGGTCAGAATGCATGCACTGCCCAATTTCTTCCCTTCCCATTTTTTCGTGAGACTTGTCAGGCAGCTGTCAGCTATTTTGACCACTCATCTTTTCTGCCATGGGTCAATTAACCAGTTTAGGATATAGCTTTTGGCATACTCTTTAAAAAAAAGTATATAGCTTTTGATTACATTAGCACATCATACGTCTTGACATTTTTTTTGCCACCTTGTAATTTATGACAAAAAAAGGGTTTGCATCAGTGTATGGCCTTGAAATCAGTTAATTTGCGAGCTCTTGTGGTGTATATTAATCTTCTACGGTGAAATGCAGAGCAAGTCAGCTTAGTACATTGTTCTATATTAGCTTCGATTTCTGCATTTTCTTTGATCCGCACCTCCATGTCTCTCGTCTTTCTGCCCAGTACTCAGAGGCATCTGTTGCCCTACCCATTTGCTGATTTGCAGTATGTACCGGCTGCTAACATGAGTCATATATCCCTGCAGGTTTCGTTCTTGGCGAGGAAGATAAGAAATGTTGAGATGTGCTACAGACAACGGAAAGACAAGGAATCACAGCCTGTTTAGTTGGTGGAATTATGTTGGTTTTAGTAGACGTTGTTGCTGTCCATTAGGCCGTACACAAGGCACAGAATCTGTCGTGGCAGGAAGTGTGCGTTGCTCAGACTCTTTGTGCATCGATCTTCTTTCGTCAAGGACTCATACCTAGCTAGTCTTCCCCTTTTGTTTGCTAGATGAGATCGGGGCTCCTTGGCGTGCAAAGTTAGAAGAAATTCTTGTGTTTCTGTTTGTCTTTGCAGGAATGTGCGGCATCTGCAGTTTTGCACTGTGGGTGTGTGCAAGCTGTACTTCTTTTCATTGGGATGCTCATACTGGAACTCACGATGAAATCTTGATTCCAGCTTGGGCCGATTGGCTTTGCCCCCTGGCGAAATAACTAGTGGGGTGTAAAAATGGGTGTAAAAATGGGCCGTTTGGTTGCCCACGTTTTCGCTTGGCCCGCACGTGCACGAACCTTAATGCACCCCCCGATAGGAACGCTCGAATCGGCCGTTTTTCCTGTTGGCCAGTACACTAGCGGTGAATCTCGTGCGCGAGGAGCTGCGGGGATGTAGCCATGGAGATGGCGGGAGACGAAAAATTGGTGCGCTCGTATTGCGCCAACGCTACTCTCACCCCCTTTTTTTGTCTACGACCGGAGGCGGTAAGATCTTAGGCAGGGCGGCGGCGGCTAAAAGTTCGGCGATGGCGACAGAGACACCGCTGGCGGCTAAAGGTTCGGCGACGACGACAGAGACGCCGCTGGCTCGTCTCTTTACCCAGATCTGCCATGGCGGTAAGCACTATTCCCCACCTGATTTCGGCTCGATCTTATAGTAGAACAGCAGTATCTTGATTTCGACTACACTAGTCCACTATTCTCCATCTGATTTCGGCTCGATCTTATAGTAGAACAGCAGCTTCTTGATTCCGACTACACTAGTCCACTATTCCGCACCTGATTTCGGCTAGATCTTAGGGACAACCTCGTACGCCTCTCATCATTCAGGCCGCAGCACTCATAGCTGTGATGCAGGCATGGCTCCTCTTACTCCATCGTAGAGTAGTACGCCGCAATTACAGGGGCGTAATCAGGTATGGTCCATTGTTCCCCCGAGATCAGGAGAGGATTGCGAATCTGAACTACAACAACAACGAGGTCGAGGCGGTGAACATGCTTCGAATGGGCAGAGCTCCTTTCACCAAGCTTGTGGAGACGTTCTGGTCAAGGGGGTGGCTAAAAGATAGCATCCACACCACAATAGAGTAGCAAGTGACAATGTTTCTTCACATTGTTGGTCATAACCAAAGGTTCAGAGTGATTCTCAGCACTTTCAGGAGATCTAGTGAGACTATATCTCGCTATTTCAGGCAAGTTTTGTACGCTGTTGGAGATCTCAGAGCAGAGATGATCAAGCCACCAACTGGCCAAACTCCACCGAAGATTCGACAAAGCCATAGGTGGTACCCATTCTTCAAGGTGAGAACACCTGATTTCGTAGTTGTTGGATGCATATTAGCTTTGTCTTAACCTAATACAGTGTTCTTGTCATCAGGATTGTATTGGTGCAATTCATGGCACTCTTATCACTGCTAGAGTCCCAAGGTCTGATGCTGCTGCTTACAGGGGCATAAAGCATTACACCAGTCAGAATGTGCTTGCGGCTGTCGATTTCGACATGAAGTTCACTTACATGCTAGCTGGTTGGGAAGGATCTGCTCATGATGCTAGCTTCCTTGTCGATAGCATGAGTCGACCAGATGGGATAAACATTCCGGATGGCAAGTTCTACCTTGGAGATGCTGGATATGCTTATCGCCCAGGTGTTCTTCCACCGTTCAGGGGTACCAGATATCACCTCAACGAGTTTTCTTCGAGAAACTACCCTAAGGATGCCAAGGAATTGTTCAATCTGCGACACTCAAGCCTTAGGGTCAAAGTTGAGAGTGTTTTTGCTGCTCTGAAGAACAGATTCAAGATCCTGAATCAGAAACGATACCACCCGTTCCCCGCCCAAGTTAAGTTGGTTCTTGCATGCTGCATTCTACATAATTGGATCTTAGGTTGGGGTATGGATCATTACTTCCCGGAGGAGGAGGAGGATGTTACACCTGATACCAATGATGATCTTGGGCATGGCGTCGGAGCGAACGACCAAGAAGTTTGGAAAACACAAGAGGCAGGAGTGGGCTGACGCAATGTGGGACACTAGAGGTGACACCAGAATCTGAAGGAACGTGCCGAAGAAGAAGAAGATCAAGAAGAAGAAGAAGTATAACAAGTGAACTTTGTACAATGGTGTTTCTGCCATGAACTACCCATTTGCTAGTAGCTAGGTTAACTATGATGTCGTGACGAACTCCCATTTGCAACGAACTACCATTTGCTAGTAGCTAGGATTGTACTATGAACTTTGGCGTGGTAAGGTCACCACTACTGAGAAGTGGTGACTGGAAGTACCAACATTTGGCAACCAAACACCATGTGTTTGCAACTGAAACACTAACACAGCCGACCAAACAACGCGCGCTAAGAATGTTGCACTGAGGGAAACAGGCATGGCCAAAACATTGTTGGCAACCAAACGGGCTGCAGAACATGGCTGAGGACTCGTTTTTCCAGGGCCAGGCTGAGTTGGGCCACAGAGACGGGAGGCCCAATATTGATGCGAGCAACCAAACACGGCCTTATCTGATCTCCCCCTCCCACTCCGTTGCCGGCCTACCCGTAACCGAAACTACCTATCCAAATCCAGACGTCTCTCCCTCATCTCCAGCGGTCATGGTATCAAATTAATATTTATGGATTTTAATTTCATACTATACAAATAAATATCAGGGTAACAGTCGTCGGCCGGGTATGTGTCAGGTGTTACATTTGGTTGTTACAATATCAAATTAATGTCACCAGACACATTATGAAGCTTCATTCCATGCCATACTAAACCCTAAATCCTAAGCCCTTAATATTTTTATAGAGTTTGATAAACTTTAAATTGTTGGACTTAACACAAAACTAGAAGTACACTTACTTGGCTAGTTCATGGGTTATAATTGTCTTCCCGACATGAATCAGATTTGAAAAGGACTATGGGTATTTCAAAAGGAAGTAATCGAGTTGGGGCACCGCCAGCGGAAAGCTGCACATTTTTTGAATTGCTTTTCGTTTTTTATGAAAGCCAATCGATGTTCGTATTTGGTGACCTTTCACGTATGACGTACGCATACACATATACATAAAACGTGCGGATCAACATTCATGCATGACGTCTCATCAATTATTATGTGAAAGTCCACCCACAAAGGCAAATTCGACACTAGCAGAAGAGCAGGAAATTTAAGCAACCAAATCCCAGTTAGGTCCGGCCGAGTCCAGCGGACCCATAAAGACTCCGCGGAGGCACACCAATCCCAATAGGGTCCAGCCGGGTCTAGATCGGATCCGTAAAGCCCGCTGTTACGCTGCAACAAGCCCGGTTGCCGTCACCGCCGCACCCTGCACAAGCCACACCGCCGCCATCTGTAGAACGCGTCGTGCAAGAGCAGACCCGCCAACCCCGACCCAGATGGGCCCCGAAGGGCCCAGATCTGGGCCGAGGGGCTCAGCCAGCCGCCTCGCAACTGCTCGTCGCCCCGCCGCGCTGCTCCGCCCAGTAGCACTACGAACACACCGCCGCGCCGCCAGAACCCAGCCAGCGCTGAGCCGCCGTCGCCCTAGGAGCACCGCCGCCGGGAGGGATTGAGCCCTGACTCCACCTCAAGGCGCGCGTGGAAGCTGCCCGGGCGAGCGAGGAGCTGTTCTGACTAATGTGCGTTCGACTATGGGTATTTCAAAAGGAAGTAATCGAGTTGGGACGTTTTTTGTATTGCTTTTCGTTTTTTATGAAAAGCCAATCCATGTTCGTATTTGGTAACCTTTCACGTATGACGTACGCATACACATATACAGAAAACGTGCGGATCAACATTCATGCATGACGTTTCATCAATTATCATGTGAAAGTCCACCCACAAAGGCAAATTCGACACTAGCAGAAGAGCAGGAAATTTAAGCAACCAAATGTCATATACACTGTACCTTTACCTGTACATTGTTCCTTTTTTTTACGTGCCTGTAGGCACACATATGTGTCAAGACAGAGACAGCGGTGAGAGGGACACGAATGGGAACTTTGTTGGTTAGGAACTAGCACATCGGCAGTTGAAAAGGAGAGATGCCATGATGCATACCACAGGATGGCAGCATACCACCACTAGCGTATGTTGCTCGCTAAGCGATGTGATTTGAATTCCTTAACGAAAAATATCAGTGTTGACCTCACTTGGCCAACTATGATATTATAGGCTCATAGCAGCCCGACATACTAATGCTTTACTACTCACTCCGTTTATAAATATAACATTTTAGTCTGCACCTGAACATCTTTGTGAAACATTTAAACTATCTTATATTTAAAAATGGGAGAGTAGTACAACAATCATATCTCTTTTCCCTATTGGATTGCGCGAAATACACGGAATTTCTCAAAAGAATCCATGCAATTTCTCAAAATTCTCATTAAGAGAATGGTGCCCTACTTTTTTTTTGATTTTTTGTGCCCTACTTTTCGCTTGAACTACACATGTTTGCTATGCTTTCTATTATATTATTATAAAAAACGCAGGAAGAAGATAATACAATATAGTGTCATGCCTATCGAATCAATCATGGTTGTACTAAACCTTTTCATTTCACTACAGCAAAAGAGAATTATTCTTGCCAAGGGGATTAAGTGGATGAAAAAATTCCTAGTAGTGCAATGGTTTTTTTTTTATGAAACATCATGTATGCTTATATTCTATATAAATCAAAAACAAAATTACTAAAAAAATCTCAATTCTCTAATATTAAAACAAAAAATCTTCGAAATCCAGGAGGCCGTAAGACGTACCCATAGATACTTATGCAGTGTATATATCAATGTGTTTGCAGCGATACAAGCTTTTTTATGCTCTACTTCCTCTGTCCCAAAAAATAAACCAATTTGGTAGGTTAGAATATCCTCCGAAATGTATTATATTTTGAGATAGTATGTGTCCAGCGATATAAGCTTCTTTATACTCTACTTTCTTTGTCCCAAAAGAGAAATCATTTTGAAAGGTTCAAATATCCTGGAAAACAGATTATATTTTTAGTCGGATATAGTGCACAAAGAGGAGATAATCGAGAATCCCTCGAGTTGTGGGTTCTTCTCCTTCTTCGGCGATCTCGGTGGGCTGGGTGGAAGAAGGGTGGTGGCCGGCGGTGACGGCGGCCTGGCGGCGCCTCGAAGCCGTTTTTCTTTCAGCGTCAAGATCCCGGTGCTTGCGTCGGGTGGTTTCTGCGGCAGCTCAACAAGGTTGGTCGACGGCGTTGCTTCGGTGTGAGGTGTGTGTGGTGGTGCTGAGTTCGTCGTCGTCGGCGAGTTCTTTGCTTGTGTTCGTGCGTGTGTGTGCTGTGTTGGTTTGATCCTGTACACGAGCTTCCTATAAAATAAAAAAAGACCATGCAGCCGAGAGCATATGCGTGAAAAAGACGTCCGTGTAATAAAAAGGACGGTATCTTTTTGAGACGCCAAAAGATGGCCGTGTAGAATAAGAAAAAAGGGCCCACCGGCAGCGCACCTGCGGTATCATTGAAGATGGGATAAGTCAAACTACGTGGCGTTTTCACGTGATGTTGCCTGTCGTTAATGGCCAACAAACTGCCCTCTTGGCGCTGCCAGATAGCAGCCATGGAAAATCTCCTTCTTTTGGCTTTATCCCGATACTATCCAGTACTCCAGTAGGGAAGGTGCTATGCTACGGTACGGGTGCCATTGGACAGCGCCCTCTCATCTCCAGCACGCACCAAATCGCTGGCTCCAATAATTGCTCTCATTTTGTAGTACTAGCATAATAGTAGGGCACATTGCAATTTGCGACTTGCGAGTGTGGATAAAGGGAGGCCACGTTTCAGTGAGTCTGTTATATAGACTAGTTGGTAATTAGGGGACAATTTAGAAGAAGATAAAAACCGTACCAGGGTCTACATGGATTTTTTGTGTGCAAGTAAATAGCATCACAGGTATCTCAACAATGTGGTATCATACCTCATCATCAAAAGTAGCAAAACCATGGATTTAGAGATAACTTGTATTGTTTAATAGTCAGAAATAGGGAAAATCCGACATTTGAAAGTAGTGAACATGCAAACTTTGAACTCTTATGGATCTGTCAGATTTTTTTATTTCGGTGTAGCGCACAGTATGAACTATTGTGAGTTGAGATTTTGCATGTTGATAGAATATATCATCATATATGTCCATAATTTTTCTTTTCAGTTTTTTTTGTGAAATTTCATGATATGATTTTTTAACCTTTTGAAAGTAAAAGAGCTCTTTGGAGATCGACCTCCAACTAATTGTGGTTCCTGAGCACATTGCACGTTCGAAAAAAAAAAGCAAAGCAAAGGACCGGCAATACCACATATCGCTGATATAGTAAAACGTAATGCATGAAAGCCGTAGCAACTGTTGTCGTGGAGCGCCGCCTACCCTATCTACCGCACTACTCCCTCCATCCCGGTTTATAAGAAACATTTTGCAATTCTCTGTGACGAAGGTGTAACACCCCGGCCCACCCTGGGCCACGCCTGTCACCACAGCCAGCTCTCTAGAATCTCTAGACTGTCCCCATAGATCAACATTGCGCACTTTGTCCTCACTCGTGCGCACTAGGAAAGGACTTCCTAAAAGGAAGTTGCAACTTGTTGATATGAATATTCTATCAATTCTGTTAAGTCCCGAGCCAGATTCTCACGGAAGGTGAATGAGGATTGGTTATGCAAAATCTATCTCCCCAATATTTCACCCAATTAGCACTCTCATATTATTTAATGTCAACATTAATTAGGGACATGCCAAACCAAATCAGTTTTGTATTGTTTTTGAGAAAGGTCAAAACCTAACATTAATTGTTCTTAATTAATGCTAATTGTTGCTTATACTACTTGGGAAAAAGGATTTTCGTATTGTTACTTATAAATCGGAAAGGAGCGAGTACCACTTACTTATGTGAGCTTAAAAACACAATGCTTTATGTTAGCCCACAACTCAGTCCTCCCTACTTAAATTTTTCGAGATCATTTTTTTATAACATCCTCCCTACTTAACTTCGGTTCTACGATTCAACGATTGTTTCGAATTAGTCTTTAATTACTTGGATGTGTGCATCGTCTAAATGCAGAGGCCAGAACAACCCATATCGAAAAAGCAACGAATTAGTCTATAATAATACAACAGTCTCTGTTCAGTTTGGAATTGTAATCGAGATCTAACTGACCATACATATATATACCGTCCAATACAAATTTTGTTTCTAATTTGCCAAAAAAAAGTACTAACTTGTTTCTAGAAGGGTTTTGTGCCAGCTTGTTTCGTAGCAGCACAGGAGTCTATCTCCTCCATATTTAACCCAGCCAGACGCAACCCCAACACCTGATGCAAACGCCGTCTACGTACTACGGCGGCACCGGAACACCGAAACGAAATTCGCTTCGAAACTGTCGTGAACAACTTCCCTAGACCGCGCGTCGTCACGGGCTACATCAGCACAGCTCCTTCGCCGTCGTCGTCGGCTCCACCACTCTATATAAGTGCCAATCTCTTTCTTCTACCCGTGGAATCTCATCTGCAGCGCCAAGAAAGCAGCCCCGCACACGAGGGAGGGGTACAGCAGCGACGTCCCACTCCCACCTGTCGGGTTCTTCCATAGATATTTCGCCAAGTCGCCGGAAGCGGCGGCGGCGCCTTCTCCCGGCGCGCGGGAAGGTAGACAGATAGATTGGTAGGATAGATGGACGACGCCGGCGAGATACACGCGTTCGGGCGCAGCCTGCGGGAGGAGAGCACGGTGTGGTCGCGGGGCGCGGACGACGTGTTCTCGCGGTCGTCGCGGGACGAGGACGACGAGGAGGCGCTGCGATGGGCGGCGCTGGAGAAGCTGCCCACCTACGACCGCGCAAGGACGGCGGTGCTGGCCATGCCCGAGGGCGAGCTCAAGGAGGTGAACGTCCACAAGCTCGGCCCCCAGGAGAAGCACGCGCTCATGCAGCGCATCGCATGGGTCGGCGACGAGCACGAGCGCTTCCTCTCCAAGTTCAAGGAACGCGTCGACCGGTGAGTAACATACTACGTCTATATCAACACAAGCTTGTTCTGTTCTTTAGTTCTTCTCAGATCTCGATTGACATTCATTCACTTGGGATCTGTGTTCGTCAGAGTTGGGGTTGAGCTGCCGACGATCGAGGTGAGGTACCAGAACCTGAACGTGGAGGCGGAGGCGTACGTCGGCAGCAGGGGCCTGCCGACGATCCTAAACACCTACGCCAATGTACTCGAGGTATGTAACCAACTGCTGCTGCTGCCCTGTCTCTGCTCTCCGAGTTTTTGTGGCTAATAATAATGTCAACAGTGGATATGAGATGACATAACTGATTGACGTTGACTCCTTTCGGACGCCGATTGGCCGGTTTTGACTAGCCAAAGTCACTCTTTTTCTCTGGTTGCTATTGTTTATTATATACTCCTCTACTAGTGAACATCATAAACATGTCATCCACACACTTGATGCTATTTTATTCATCTTTGACGTGGTACTGATGAGTAGTACTGACAAATTAAATACATTAATCCAAATAGAAAAAGTTCCTAACTGCAAACCGAGTACGCACCTTGGGACGGTAAAGTTTCCTGGTTGACATTAGGATCACCGCAAATCCAGCAGACCATACGATAAATAATAATCTGCTCACAGGCCTAAATGATACACACATAGTTTGATTGTAGTCAATTTACCTTGCCTCTTTCTACTGCATAATAAATAATATGTTCATGACATAGTGATAATCGTCTTCAAACAGGGCATGGCAAACGCTCTTCACCTGACACCAAACAGGAAACAGAAATATCAATCCTTCACAATGTCAGCGGAATCATCAAGCCTCACAGGTAAATTTCTCGACATATTGACACCTCAACATCATCTCAACAGGATTCTAACTTACCCTTATTTCTTTAGGATGACCTTGCTTTTGGGTCCCCCTGGCGCGGGGAAAACCTCACTGCTTTTGGCCTTGGCCGGAACTCTGCCTTCAGGTCTCAAGGTACAACATCTTTTTGTTTTGGATGCTATGTTTTTCATGGTTATAACTTGCTACGAGTGACATGAGAAAACTTTGCAATGACAAAAGATGTCAGGGGAAATAATTTACAACGGGCATACGATGGACGAGTTTGTGCCACGGAGATCCGCAGCTTATGTCAGCCAACATGATCTGCATATGGGTGAGATGACTGTCCGCGAGACGGTCAATTTCTCTGCAAAATGTCAAGGAATTGGTCACCGATTTGGTAAGAACAGGAAAAAGGAGACTCCAAAACTCACTACAGTATCAAATAGCATTATATAACTTGATTTTTCTAAAAATGATCAGACCTGCTCATGGAGCTATCAGGAGAGAAAAGGAAGAAAATATCAAACCAGATCCAGAGATAGATATCTACTTGAAGGTTCCGTATTGTTACATTCCATATAGGAGTGCACTTCATTCAGTGTTTCAGCAGACCTTTCGATAAAGGTTTGATGCACATTAATCTCTCATTTTTCTTATGCAGGCTGCTGCAACAGGAGAGCAGAAAGCGAGGTGGTCACAAATCACATACTAAAGGTGCATGCGAATCTGCCATTTATTTGTGGATTACACTCAATCACACAATTATAACTAGATGGAAAATTGATTACGTTACTAATTTTTAATTTCCATTTGAATTATCGAAGATCTTGGGGTTGGATATCTGTGCCGACACAATCGTAGGCAATAAATGTTGAGAGGTATATCCGGTGGGCAAAAAAAGAGAGTAACCACAGGTAAATATAGTTTGAGAGTAAGAAACATCCAGATGCTATGTCTTACGGAATTAAATTGCATTGCATTCCTGTACAATCTAACTCGTCCATACCTGACATGGTTTTGCAGCTGAGATGCTTGTAACACCAGGACGCGCCCTTTTCATGGACGAGATATCAACTGGACTAGACAGCTCGACAACCTTCCAGATTGTCAACTCTATCCGGCAAACAATTCACATCATTGGTGGAACGCAGTCATCGCATTGCTACAACCTGCACCAGAGACATATGAATTGTTTGATGATATAATTCTCCTCTCAGACGGTCAGGTTGTCTACAATGGCCCTCGAGAACATGTCTCGAGTTCTTTGAATCAATGGGATTCAAATGTCCTGAGCGAAAAGGCGTGGCTGACTTCTTGCAAGAAGTGAGTTTCATCAACTAGTTGTCTCAAGCTTTCTCTGATTATAGATTTAATATTTAAAACACATTAATTGAAATTCCTTCAAGGGAATTTTCATAATGCAAAGTTTGTTCAAAAGTGGTACAGATGGAACAACATATTTTAAGTTTGGATTTTTTTAATACCAGGATCATAATTGTCTACAATGTTGAAGTGTGACTGACTATTATTGAAATTTGATAGGTTACATCAAGGAAAGATCAGGGACAATACTGGATAAATAGTGACGAGACATACCAATATGTTCCTGTTAAGGTGTTTGCGGAGGCATTTCAATCTTTCCACGTTGGTCAGGCTATAAAGAGTGAGTTAGCAGTCCCATTTGACAAGACAGGAGTCATCCTGCATCCCTGAAAACGTCACAATACGGTGCCAGTATGAAGGAACTACTCAAAGCTAACATCAACAGAGAGATACTGCTCATGAAAAGAAATTCCTTTGTGTATATATTCAAGGCAACTCAGGTGAAAAGAAAATCAACTAGAGTTTAAATCTGATTGATTTTTGTTATCCGTAGAAAGTATAAAAGTAAATATCGTGTGTTATCTTATTATATCTCTTTATTCTGCAGTTGACAATCATGGCAATCATAGCAATGACCGTCTTTCTGCGCATCAATATGCATCATGACTCAGTAACAGATGGAGGGATATACATGGGTGCTCTCTTCTTTGGGATCTTGATGATCATGTTCAATGGTTTAGCAGAAGTAGGTCTAACCATTGTAAAGCTCCCTGTTTTTTTCAAGCAAAGGGACTTCTTTTCTTTCCAGCATGGACATACACCTTGCCGTCATGGCTCATTAAGACCCCCTATCCTTGCTCAATGTAACAATTTGGGTCGGCATAACATACTATGTCATTGGATTTGATCCCAACATACAGAGGTAAGGGGTATATTCTACCATACATTAGTTTTTTCAATGTATCCCGAAGCTAACCAAAACAATGCAATATTGCAGATTTTTTAGACAGTTCCTGCTGCTCTTATTAATGAATGAGGCATCATCTGGACTCTTCCGATTCATCGCTGGCCTTGCAAGGCATCAGGTTGTTGCAAGCACCATCGGTTCCTTCAGCATACTTATTTTCATGCTCACAGGTGGATTCATCCTGGCAAGAGGTATGCAAAAGTAGCAAAGCTCAAGTCCTAACACTATGTTTAAAGTTTCCAGCTAAGAACATCTGGACTAAGTTCAGTTGCTTTTTCCACATTGGATGTGGTATTGTGCATCATTAATTCAACCATTCCTTTGATTTAACAGAGAATGTGAAAAAATGGTGGATATGGGGGTACTGGATATCACCCCTGATGTATGCACAAAATGCTCTATCGGTGAATGAGTTCCTAGGTGAAAGCTGGAATAAGGTAAAGAGACACTTATGAAATAGGATAAAAAATCATCTATATGAGTACGTATGGCTAAAACATAGTGTTACTGCTACACTTCAGATAATCCCCGGTTCCATGGAACCACTTGGAAGACAAGTTCTGGAATCTCGTGGAGTTTTTCCTGACGCAAAGTGGTACTGGATTGGCGTTGGTGCATTGCTCGGATATGTGCTGCTATTCAATATGCTCTATACCGTCTGCCTCACATTCCTCGACCGTGAGTCAACATCACTTGTATTTTCTGCCAATAGATAGCTATCTTGCAATTCTCGAAACAAAGTTGAACATTCTAATCTTATACGTTCTCCAATCCGCAGCATTTGACAGCAACCAGCCAACAATATCTGAGGAAACGATGAAGATAAAACAAGCTAATCTCACTGGTGAAGTTTTAGAAGAATCATCGAGAGGACGGGTTAAGAATAACACATAGCATCTACAGGTACTATGATTTTGTATTGATAAATCTGAGGAAGATATAAGATAATGCCAAGGGTGATAGTAAAGGTATAATTTAAAATTAACCCCTGCATATGTTTACCAGATACTGCACTGGATCAATGAAGAATCAACTTCCAACAACGCAACGTGAATTCTAGTCCAGGCAAGAAAGGAATGGTCCTCCCTTTTGTACCTCTCTCCATCACATTCGAAGATGTAAAATACAGTGTAGACATGCCACAGGTATTTTTTTATGGAAATTATTAGAAATACAGATATGTTCAATATATGGAACATATATGAGCGAGAACTTCTTTATAATTCCTTTATCCAACAAAAACTGTAGGAAATCAAAGCACAAGGTGTGGCAGAGAGCCGGTTGGAACTACTTAAGGGTATCAGTGGTTCATTTAGGCCAGGGTACTGACAGCTCTATGGGTGTCAGTGGTGCCGGTAAGACAACACTCATGGATGTGTTGGCCGGACGAAAGACCAGTGGTTACATAGAGGGCAACATTACAATCTGGCTATCCAAAGAAGCACGAAACTTTTGCTCGTGTGTCAGGATACTGTGAGCAGAACGACATCCATTCACCGAATGTGACCGTGTACGAGTCTCTTGCATTCTCGGCATGGCTCCGATTACCTGCCAGCGTTGATTCCTCAACAAGAAAGGTTTGCAAAGAACACAATTTTCATATTTTTTAAATATTTTCATAGTATACAAGCATATATTTAGAAATTATATGAAACATGATTATATGTGAAGACTAATATTGTCAACTGCTTTTGAATGTCACAAATTCAATAACAGTATAATTTAAATTTTAAGTTATCTGAAATTATCGAGACAGAT
The DNA here is from genome assembly GCA_947311845.1 of Poa pratensis. Lineage (NCBI taxonomy): Eukaryota > Viridiplantae > Streptophyta > Magnoliopsida > Poales > Poaceae > Poa > Poa pratensis. The sequence continues at coordinate 30,583,759 of CAMZMU010000074.1, forward strand.
ATTTTGGCATGATTGTAGATCACTCTTATGTACTACTCCCTCCGTTCCAAATTAATTGACTTTCATTTCCCCACATGTGGATGTATCTAGACATGTTACAAGTATAGATGCATCCACATTTGGACAAATGGAAATCAATTAATTTGGAACGGAGGGAGTACTAGTTACATCTTCGTAAGGACGACCATATCTACTGACTGCTTTAACACATAAAAACCTGGCGTGCAGATGTTCATTGATGAGGTTATGGAGCTAGTGGAACTTTTCCCCTTAAAAGATGCATTGGTTGGATTACCCGGTGTTAGTGGATTGTCAACTGAGCAGAGGAAAAGGCTGACAATAGCAGTGGAGCTGGTTGCTAACCCTTCTATCATTTTCATGGATGAACCGACATCTGGACTTGATGCACGAGCAGCAGCCATTGTCATGAGGGCAATAAGGAATACCGTAGATACAGGAAGGACAGTCGTTTGCACCATTCACCAACCAAGCATCGACATATTTGAATCTTTTGATGAGGTAATAAATATAGTGCCTAAGTATATGAAAGAAGAATAAAGTAAAGCCACATGGGGTTCATCCTTTTTGTAAACCCTTCTAATACCTGATGGTGATGTGTCTTTGCAGCTCTTCCTGATGAAACGAGGAGGTGAAGAGATTTATGTAGGTCCACTAGGCCGGCATTCGTGTGAATTGATCAGATATTTTGAGGTGGCAAAAGAGAACATAAATTACTTTAGATTCTAGATGCAATCTCACAGTGAACAGAAATGTTATTTAACTGCTTTGCTTTTGGTTCTACACAGGCTATTGAATATGTCAGAAAGATTAAAGATGGCTACAACCCTTCAACATGGATGCTGGAAGTGACAAGTGCAGCGCAAGAACAGATAACTGGGATTAGCTTCAGTCAAGTATACAAGAATTCTGAACTACATCGGTAGGTTTCTGGTTGTATATATTTCGAAATGAAGAAGAATAATCAATACTTTCTTGAGTATGTTTAGACTACTATTTAAGAGCGCAGATCTATACTCTCTAAGATACAAAACAACAGAAACTTTGCGAACAAATATACATTTATGGCCATTGTAAAAGCGTGATAATACTAGTATGTCTTTTTTTTTTTCACAATTGATGTTTTAAATATCTAAAATGTGCACGAATGTTTTCGGTTGTGTTGCATTTCAGGAGGAACAAAGATTTAATAAAGCAGCTAAGCACACCCCCTGAAGGTTCAAGTGACCTATCCTTTCCAACGCAGTACTCACAAAACTTCCTCACTCAATGTTCCGCTTGCCTGTGGAAGCAAAGTCTGTCATACTGGAGAAATCCTCCATATACTGCAGTCAAGTTCTTCTATACTACATTAATTGCGCTGTTGTTTGGAACAATGTTCTGGGGCATTGGAAGAAAAAGGTAATATAATATATATAGTAAATAAATCATGTGCACAAATTTATGTAAGATATTTGTTAAGGAGACTACCTATAGTTCCCACCTTTCTAAATCACCAGAAACATTTTACTATTGCAGGCACAGTCAACAAGACTTGTTCAATGCCATGGGTTCCATGTATGCCTCAGTTTTGTTCATGGGAGTGCAGAACTCGGCGTCTGTTCAACCGGTTGTGGCTGTTGAGCGCACAGTCTTTTACAGGGAAAGAGCGGCACATATGTACTCACCTTTGCCGTATGCGTTGGGACAGGTAGATTTTATTAGCATTGACTTTTATCTTTAGTTATTAGTAAAAATAAAACGAGTGAGTTCAACAATCAAAAAGCATGGTATTGTCAGGTAAATCATCATAAATAGGCGCAATCATGTACATATGAGGCTTGACAAAAGATTTAAGATAATTCGAGTTACTGCCAGTGCAGATGATACAGATAGTTAAACCAATACCCTAAGTCAGTGGAGAGTAACAGTAAAACAATATGACCACTAACATCTAGTTTCCCTTGCAGGTTGCAATTGAACTTCCATACATCTTTGTTCAGTCCTTAATATATGGTGTGCTAGTATATGCTATGATTGGGTTCGAGTGGACAGTTGCCAAGTTCTTCTGGTACCTGTTCTTCATGTACTTCACTCTAGCTTACTTCACATTCTACGGAATGATGTCGGTAGGCCTGACTCCAAACTACAACGTTGCCTCTGTTGTTTCCACGGCATTCTATGCTCTTTGGAACCTTTTCTCGGGATTTATTACACCAAGAACTGTAAGTATACTATTTGTTCTCAATGTCTAACTTCTTATACTTCCACTTCTACAGATAAACTAGAACTGTTACAAAACTTTTGCTCATCCTTTTCCTAATATTTTGTGAACTGGATACTTTTCTCTACAGAGAATTCCGATATGGTGGAGATGGTACTACTGGCTCAGCCCTATTGCGTGGACACTCAATGGTCTGGTCACTTCACAGTTTGGTGATGTAACAGAAAAGTTCGAAGACAGTGGCGTGCAGGTGTCCGAGTTTGTAGAAACCTACTTTGGGTTCCATCATGACTTCTTGTGGGTAGTCGCTGTGGTGGTCGTCTCATTTGCCGTTCTCTTTGCTTTCCTTTTTGGAGTCTCAATCAAGCTATTCAACTTCCAGAAGAGATAAGTGACCATGGAACCACGGAAGACATATCCAAGTTTGATCAAAGCGACATTACAATAGGGTTAGGTCCTTGTAATTGCACTGTATATATGTGAATACTAGTATAGCATATATTTACGAGAACAACAATGCCTGTACAAATGTACAGTAACATTGCACATTGTGCCTAATTTTTATGAACTAGTTCAGTCTCAAATGTTGTATCAATCAAGTGAGTTTGACACACTGACGATTTGCTCTATTAAGCTTTATCGAATTTGCGATCACAGTACAAAACCGTGGCATACTGTACTCCAATTTTAACGAATTGAACTGTTACGGACAGAACTTTGCACAAGATGCCAGAAATCCCATGGGAAAAGTACTGCGGATAGAATTTGCGAAACTTCTGAGTTCTGAGTGACCGGTTGAACTGAACTACGGCCACCGAGACAAGAACTCGATCTACAAGAAGCTCGCGCTCACCCTTTCTCACCAGAGTGGCATGGCAAGCCGTCGCGAAGAGACAAACCTATTCGCAAGAACAGGATAGGACATAGTGGAGCGGGTAACTCACCAGAATCAGGAGGAGATTGGCGAGAAAATGACAGAAAACTACGACATTTGGGGCTGAGTTGTCACTTAACTACGACAATTGGAGTAAATGTCACATGACTACCATTTCAGGGGTATGGTTGTGACAGAAAGCACTGATCACTCGTTTTACTCGGCTTAATAGGATTTCTGACTGCGTGGGCCCATCTGTCAGGTCCGACGTGGCACGAGGTTGACGGAGAGAGACGACTGTCGTTAGCAGTGACAGGTGGGCCCCACCTATCAAGTGTCCTGTTTGTCTTCTACCTTTGTCAGATCAGAAGTCCCCTGCAGTCGCCGCCGCCGCCGGGTCATGGTGGCGCCGTCAACTCCGAGCTTCCCGAGCCCAAGCGAGGGCATGTACAGCTTTGCCGTGAGCTCCTCTCCCTCCCTGCTAAGTTTCGCGTGCTGGGCTTCCCGGAGTACACCGAATCAGAACTTTTTTCCGCCGCCGTTCCCCGAGCTCGATTAGCTCGATTCTGGCCTCCCCGATTTTTCTGATGCTGGGACGACATGGCGGCCAAGGCTTTGCGCGCTACCGAGGCGCTGGCGGCGAGGGCGTGACCCCGTTGGCGCGCGCGAGGCAGCCGAGCAAGCTGCGCTTCCACCAGAACGGCGTGCGAGCTGGGCGTGCGACGTGTGCTGGCACTCAGACGACGCGCTCGCGACAGACGTCTTCACCCTCGGCAACGCGCTGCCGCTCCGCGCGGCGTTCGGCTGCATGTCTTCCGTGTTCGAGCTGGCTAGCCCGCGAGCGCGGCGAGCAGAAAGGGCGAGATGAGCTGGCGGCACGGCCGGTGAGCGCGGCGGCGCCGATGGCCGAGCGGGGGCACGGGAATCTGGCGGCATGGCCGGCAAGCGTGGCGGCGCCGATAGCCGAGCGGAGGCACGAGCGCTGCTGCCAGAGCAGGCTTCCGCAGCCGAGCGGGATGGCTGGTGACCTACCAACTGCCGGCGAGCGGGCGTCCGGCGCGGCGAGGCGCATGGACATGTCGCGCTAAGGAGCTCTCCGCTCCGTCCCTCCTCCCACCACTAGTCCGTCTCAGGGCAGGCGGTGGCCCAGCGCCGTCTTGCCGGCCGGCCGGCCTCTGGCTCTGGCTACTAGCTGGATTTGTTTAACGTGTGGGCTACCTACGGACTAGTCAACGAAAATTGCGAGGTAAAAAGTAAAGTGAAAAAGAAATAGAGAGAAACGGCAGTCGTCTCTCTCCGTCAACCTCGTGCCACGTCGGACCTGACAGATGGGCCCACGCAGTCAGAAATCCTATTAAGCCGAGTAAAACGAGTGATCAGTGCTTTCTATCACAACCATGCCCCTGAAATGGTAGTCATGTGACATTTACTCCAATTATCGTAGTTAAGTGACAACTCAGCCCCAAATGTCGTAGTTTTAAGTCATTTTCTCGAGATTGGCGGACGCCATGGAGCCGCCGCCGCGGCGGTGGCGATTGACAAACGCCGTGGAGCCCCCCGGTGGTGCTCGATGAAATGCTCAGGAGAATGGACATTTTGCGAATGCTCGCTGACATAGTCTGTAGCCACCCGGGCCCATTACGCAAGGCGGCCGCCCTGTCTCACTTGGGCCATTTTCTACCCGCAAACACTAAAATCACTGGCCCATTTTCACCGGCATTTGGACCATGCATAGCTTGTTGGAAGGTTAGAACCAGGGCCCACAAATAACAACTATCCAATACCCCCAAAAGTGTATTCCCCTTAAAAAATAAAGTACTCTGCAGATTTTTGGCAGCGAGTATAGGGAAGTGTATGCAAATTCCTTTTTGTCTAGCAATCTTCACTGTTTAAAAAATTGGAAAATCATATTTGTGAGTTTCAAAAAATTCTGAAAAATATTCAGATATAGAAAATAATGTATCACATAAATGTGTAAATTTCAATTTGAAATAATTTCTATTATGGCTACACAAAAAAAAATTGTACTTAGATCCACACTTTATCATTTTTTATGTAGGTCTGAATACAAATTATTTGAAGTTGATATTTTGGTTGTCTGTGCCTTCGTGGGATATTTGTTTGGTACCCCCCCCCCCCCCCTCCCCGGATGTTTTTCCAGAATATTTTGAAACACATAACTATAATTTTCGAATTTTTAAAATTAGAAGGAGCACCAGAAATCAGGAGCCAAAAAATCTCCACTCAACGAGTATAGCTTAATTGACTTACCCTTCTATTCTAGAAGAAAATAGCTTCCTCGACTTAGAAATAGCTATCTCTCAGCTAGCACTCAATGCCTATACTTTCATGAATCTCAATATCCAGATTACATGGTTCAGTGTTCGTCTAAGAAATATCAACACCGAACACATGTATGACGATATTTCTCTCTCACATTCTAATGAGAATTATAGACCTAACAACCACCAATACGTGTGTGGTAATTTTGGACTCCTCCAAATCGACATTATATTGGTCATACAACCAGTTATGCCACCCAACTGGTGTGGAAGCAGAGCCATGTAGGGAGATCCTCAATTAGTGCAGCATCTAGCTAATTTTGGCCAAGAAGACATCTATCGATGAGTGGAGAATTTTTATTTTCACTGGACGAAGGTGGAGGGAAAAGGAAATGTATGCCCTGGTTATGGTGGAAAATTATAATCAAAATTCAGGAGTTAACGAGTACTCCAAAACTCAAAGTTGTACTCAACCACTAACAATTCTGAGCCTAGTATCCCCGCCATGGCGCCATGTGTCTATTTATCACCAACTTAAAACTTGTTTCACCCTTCAACTTTCCCAAAACGGGAAAGGGAAATTATAGGAAGTGGCCAGATAAGAGCGAACCCGAGAGAAGCCAAAGACAAGCAGGCCGAGAAACGTCACGATTAGCTAGCTGTCTGTGCATGATCGTTTAGCCAGGAACGGTGCAGCACCGCTCGCTAGGTAGCAGACGTAACACGCAAACATCCAGAAGGGCCAACGTGTTCGACGTTCTTCTCATACGTCATGACGTACGCACGTCAGCTCAAGTCACCAACACAATAATTCTCTCGCTAATTTACCAGCCAATCGGAGTTCACAATTATTGGAGTGTAGGGCACTCCATTGGAAGTGATCATCCAAAGTTCACTCTGCTTGAAATCATGCGGAAATTTGGTTCGAAAGTAGTTTCAGAAAATGGATTAAGAAAAAACATGCAAGGCAACCTAGAATGATGCAGAAATGAATTTGGCAGCTGATGCGTTGCTATTGGCTTAAATATGCAGATTCTGACGTCTCAACAAACGCAATTGATAGAAGCTGCCACGAGATCTCAGTAACCTGTCTACGATGGGTTGCTGAATGTCGAGGGCAAAGAAAAGCCGTTGTCGTACTGAATTAATGGGTTTCAAAATCCTCTGCAGTAGAGCAGTGTTTCAATTGCCGATCACAGGGGAAACTGTACAGTGGCGAAAGTGCGTCAGATAACAGTACCAAGCTAATCATCAAAGATAATCAGGCACATATCCATGTATAAAAACTACAGTAATTACCTCAAGAACTTATCTACTCTGTTGTCTACACACATATACTCGAGAACAGTAATGCATAATCTATGATTAAGGACAGTACTTTTCTACAACCTTTTAGAAGAAGAAAAAAATCACAAAATAAAACCTGCCCAATTGACAATAACAAGTTCGGCATGAAACACAACTCCTATCGACAAGTACTCTACGGCGCCCGAAGAAGAATCACCAAACAGAGATGGAGCAGCAGGGCAACCATGCACGTCGTCCTCCCGTGCACGGCCAGCGGCGAGCACGCCGCCGACGTCGTGGACCCAGTGATCGGGTTGTCGTGCTGGTAGTACCACGGGAACCATGGCAGGATCGGGTTCGGCGGGGGCGGAGCCGGCCCGGACGGAACGGCGCTGTACGGCGGAGGGAGGAAACCCGGCATGACCCCCGGCGGTGTCAGCTGGAAGTTGCCCGGCGGCGGTGGCGGGTAGCTGCCGCCGAATACGTCGCCACCACTACCACCGCCTGTTCCTGCTGGTGGCGGTGGCGGGTAGCTGTTGATGATGCCTGCGGAGGGCGGTGAAGGGAGGCATGGGTACGGGCAGACCGGCGTGTCGGCCACCGTCGTGGCGGCGAGCACGGTGATCGCGGCTAGGAGGACGGTGATCAGGGAGGATCTAGACATGTCTGCTTACGTGTGTTTGTTGCAGAGGGAGAGGGGAGAGCACTGGATGTTTGTAGTAGGTGTACTCAGTGGTTGCACCGAGATTGCTCTTTGTTACTGGGACGTTTGGTGCTAAAAGAGCCGCTGGTGTGTCTTATACTCGACTGACAGGAGCAATCATTCATTTGCTACACTTGCTATGACAGAGATAACCTGAAGCTCATGCCACGGCGTGTCCTGCAAATTCTAATTGATTTTTTTTAGCAATATCAGAAAAAGTTTGGAATAAAAGCTTAATTACTGGCTTCTGTAAGTATAATTTAGAAAATCAGATCATGGTATCTTAGATATATCGTCTAAGGAAAAAATATTCAACTTATTGCATTTGAGGCTTAATAATTCAATTAGGTGTATCTTGAATGTTCATGTTCTGTTTGACTTAAGAGTTCAAATAATTGTGTATACAGTTAAGGTTTTCAGTTAGGTTGAGTCAAAAGATTAACTTTTCTCAAGTGAAGGGCTTTCGTCCACACGCACGATTCGGGAGACTCATAGTTTTGTTTTGTTTTTATAGGGATTTTCCCAAGTCTTACACTCTGTAAATAACATTCTATTCTTTCTAATCGGATGGCGGATACGACCGTCTTAAAACTCAATTTTTTTTGCTAAACCAAGTTAAGCATGCCAACGTTTATACTGGTCTGACAAAAAAGAACCAGACCAGGTGCATAATAACTAGCGCTTAAGTTTTTAAATAAAAGTTTATGAATTCTCCGTTAAAGGAAAGAAAAAAAAAGGTATGAACCGTATACTAATGCAAGGCCGGCTTTGAGGGCCATAACTTGGCCCAGCCCAAGTACATGAGCTCTATTGTTATGGCCCCTGGGCCAAATATTTTTATTCCTGGATAGAGCAGGAATACGTTAGCCCAGTTACAACTTCTCTATTATTGAATCCTTGGCCAGTTGTTGACTCCTGTTTGTTTGTCAAAAATAAATCGGAGGTTGTTTTCTAGAAGCTGGCAACCTACCGTGCCTGTAATGTTTTATCGTTTTTCATATTGGGAGTGAATTGAAATTTGGAATCTGGTTCCAATTCAGTATCAAATAGAAATGTAAATTAGCAGCATTTTTATACATATTAAAAAAACTGGTGCGCAAATATTTGACCAGACCTAGATAAAATAATGTTTGGTTGCCATGAAGTATGTATGTTGGGAATGCAAACCAGAAATCGGAATATTATTTCACTCATGCATAATATTGTGACTCATAAGTATAGCCAACCACAATAATTTCGAGAGAAGTATTACAACGAAAATTTATCGATTAGACACCAGGATAAAGACTATTTCCTTAGCAGTTGAGTATTCAATTCAAACACATTTCGACAAATACTTGCTTGAATTTTTTTATTAGTAACTAAGTGATATGATGTAAAAAGAGAAACAATATGGACATACTTACAGCCTAGTTGGCCTGTGTGTAGATTATGAAGGTTAAGCAAGCTAGACCTAATTCATAAATCATAAGCTGCCATTTAATATATAAATAGTTGTATGTGCTTGCAATGAAAACTTGCACATAATTTTTGGTCATATCCTCCACGGGTGAGATTTTTTTGGATGAACATGGTCCTTCCTATTAGTGGAGACAAGTCCACGTAAGGTCTCAAGACGTCCAACCACATGGTCATTACCTGCTTAATCATAATTTGTTGATCGATCCAACTGATCTCTTTTTTATGTGCTGTCAATTATTTGTAATAAACTTACATACTATAGAATGAGTGAATGTTAGCTTCTACGGTGGACTACTCATAGAGTGATGGGCTGTTTTTCATGCAAAGATCGAGAGATAAACATTGGTTTACATGGAAAATTATCTTTGGGTTACAACTTTGAACGAGTAAAAACTAAAAAAGTCATCAAAACATGGCGGCCTATAGTTTTCACAGTCAAATAAGTTTTGCAACTGTGAGATTCACAAAACCGAAGGAAGACAGTTAATTGTGCACACGGTCGAACAGTCAAATCAGTTTGAAATCCAAGTTGATGCCATTGTTTTCTTTACCTTATGTGCATGCATGAACAAAGGAATCTTAGGGAACCATTCTCTGCCTTCCTATCGGGATCTCAATTTTGGTTGTATCTAATTGTGCTCATTCGAGTAAATCGATCAGAGATTTTATTAACGTTTTTCCGCCCACAAAATTGTCCGTCCATGTCAAACAACCGGGGCCTAGCTAGGCGGCTTCATCGATCCATACAAGACTTAAGGATGAAGGAGATAAATTGAAGGAGGAAGGTACACTTGTAAAGAATGAAAATAATCTGAATTTGGACTGATATGGAGAATGGTCATTACAGAGCTTCCACGGCACCACAGAAGCCAAGAAAATAGCTTTCTTTACAGCAACAAATCATGAAATCAATCTTGTTGTGTGTGTGTCCTCATCTTTGTAATATTTCTGTGACAGGGACCAATAGGCCGTACCTATGTGACATTTGGAACTCCAGAGACCAGTTCCCAACTTTGTGTTGCCGACGACTATAAATAGAAGCAACGTCCAGCATTTTCCTCTTCAAGCTCTTCTTCAATTACACAACGCAGAAACTGTGGGAAGAAATAACTATGCAAACTTCAAAGGACGATCCCTTTAGCGGCGACGGCGACTACGAGGCTCTCATGGCCGCCCTGATGGCTAACAGGCAGCTGCTAGAAGCCAAGGTCGTCCTCAACAACGCAATACTCACCACCAACGACGTAGCCGCCTCGCAGTCGCGGCCCGGCGATTTCTTCGTCGTCGGCGAGTGTGACGGGCAGAAGATAATAGACGGTGAGCAGGTGCCACTGGTCCTTACCCCGGCAATGGAAGGCGAAGCCGGTGGCGCGGGCCACGAGGCGCTCGTGGCCGCTCTGCAGGCCGAGAGGCAGTGGCTGGAGGGCAAGGTCGTCGCCAACAGCGCCGTGCTGCTGCGTGGGTTTGCTGTCCACGACGCGGTGGAGTTCGACGCCGTCGTGGAGTCGCTCGGGTGGCCGGACATCAGGTACGTCGGCCCGGCGCCGCGCACCTACGTCCACGGCCGCGTCTGGACCGCCAACGAGGGTCCCCTCGAGCAGAGCGTCTACTTCCACCACGAGATGGTGCTGGTGGGTGCTTAGTATACATGCACAATCTGCATCTGCAGTCGACGTATCTTTGTGTCAAGTGTTTATCTGTATCCGTGTGTGGGTCTTGATTGCATGATTTGTTTTATAGATCAAGGAGTTTCCGAGGATGGTGATACTGTTTTGCGAGGTGCCGCCAACGGAGGGCGGGGAGACGCCGTTCGTGCCGAGCTTCCGGGTGACGGCGCGCGCACTGGAGGAGTTCCCGGAGCTGGTGGAGGAGCTTGACGCCAAGGGGCTACGGTACACGTTCACGGCCCCGAGCAACAACAACACCGGGTCCATGAGAGGAAGAGGATGGGAGGACACTTTCGCCACGTCAGACAAGGCTGAAGCAGAGAAGAGGTTTGACACGTCAGTTTTTTTTTTTTGTCTTGCATGCTAGATTGCTAGCTCGATTTGTTTTTCTCTCTTCCCCCGATTTGTCCCATAATTATAAACCCACTTGAACACACCACAGAACTATCGTTTTGACTAATGTCGCACCCATATGAATATTTTTTTTACTTTAATACAATCCATGTGCATTGTGCACAAAACAACGTTGAATTGGCATGTCGAAATTTTGGCAATTGTTTTTTGTTGAGAAAATGCGACTAAATTTCTGTAATCAAGGCAACAATCTAAACTATAGTAAAATTTCCTAAAACTCTAAAAGGTTGGATAAATATAAATCCAAAAAAGGGGGAAAACAATCTAAGTAATTGAGAAAATCAACTTTCTACAATTAAATTTATAGAAATAAGATAAATATTTAAAAATAATATTACTAAGACTTTTCACAAAAGAAACTAAAACTTCAATTCTTTTTTGAAATACTAGTTTAATCATTTGTAATTTATTTAGTTTTCCCACAAATTTTAGACTCTTTCCAGTTTGCAATATTATTTTTTATATATTATATGGTTTCATCATATTTTTATGTTTTCTAGGTTTATCTTGATCCCATGGGCTTTCGATTTTTGATTAATTCCAAAATTTTGACTTTCATCTTTTGTCTATTGACACGATGCTGCCAAATAGGCCAAACTCAACGGGAGTGGCGTTTTGGCTCCCGGGTGCATATGCACCCTTTATTTAAAATACATTTTGCACATATTTTGAAATATCAAAAAAATTGAAAAAAAAATGTCCGCGCATAGATCTGGACATGTTATGTGTTCACAAAGTCGTTTCACGAAAAACCGACATTTTTTGTGGCTTGTATGAAAAAATACAAAAAATGGTGCTAAAATAAGGCTTTTCACGCACTTTTTTTGTCTTTTTTATACAAGGCACAAAATATATCGGATTTTGGTGAAACGACTCTGTAAACACATAGAATATGAACAAGTATCTGCAAAATTTTATTTCAGTTTTTTTTGACATTTTCAAATATGTTTTTTAACTACCGGGTGCATATGCACCCGGGTGCCAAAGCGAATTTCCCAAACTCAACATTGTTTTTGGGAGGGAGGTTGTGATGAATGGTTTTAATTGTTGAGGGTGTGTCTTCCTAGCTTGATCCAGTTATCCTGTTCATCTTTTATTTTGCAACAAGAAAATAATTACATTCAATGGTTGTGGATGCATGGTAAGAAACTTGATATATTCATATGTTTAGCTATCAGATAAATCAAAATCCACACCCACAATATTTTAACCATTTTTTCACCATTTTAGGATGTAAATAGTCGAGAACGCAGACAAAACACAACGCAAAAAATACTGAAAAATCGGAGATAATAATGCTGCAAAACAAAGGTGGAATACTATCGATCCGGAGCCTGAGCTTCCATCCATGTTTGGTAAACACCTCCTTTTTTTTGCGTTTTGGTAAACACCTCCTTGCTACTCTAATATTGCACACACTGCCGCCAGCTAGTTCAGTACAACGACAACAGGAAATACCAAATACAATACATAGCTGATGTGCACATAATAATATAGCGTGCAATAGAAAAGAAATGTTCCTTTGGAATCATGAATATTTTTAAACGTGGAATCAAACAGGACAAAAATGGAATAATCAATCTTACTTGCCCGACCCCTTGCGTCATCTCCTCAGGGCAACCGAGGGGCAAAACCCTAGCCGCCCCGCGCCGTCACCTCCTCCGCCCACCTCCCTCCCCTCATCGCCCCCGGAGGCGGCTGCCGGACTCGGCCGTGCAGCGCCGGTGAAGGAGGCGGCTGCCCTCTGCGCCTTCGGCGCCCCAGCGAGCGGGTTGGAGGTAAAGTTGCTCGGGCGCGGGCTGTAGCGGCCCGGCAGCGCCCGCCGCTGGCATCCACTCCCCTGCGCCGTCGCCGGATGATGCCATCGGGCTTGCACCGTGGCGGACGGTGCCGATGCGGGATGTCTTCTACGCGTGGCAGCGACCCCTCTCCGCGAGGGCCCCATGTTGGCGGGACATTCCTCGGCGACGCGGCCAAACACCTGGCAGCGGACCTCTATGGCAGCACGGAGGTCCATGGCGTGGGGCATCATGGTGATGCCCCTCTTCCCTGATGGTGCGCCCGCTCGGTGCGGGGGCTCCTGGATGAAGATCTGCTCTGCCGCTTCCTCGGGTTCGCTTCTCTGGCTTGCTTGGCGTTCTCCGTCGTCCTTGGTGCTCGAGGCCTCTTCCTCGCTGATCCGTGCACTAGACGGATAGACGGTGGTGTGGGCACGGAATTGGGGGAAACCCTTGGCCGCTTAGGCCACGACATCGACGACGCCCCGACGCCGGTGCCCTTCTCGGAGGCTTCGTTGAAGTTCCATCCCCAGCACCCACCCCCCTTGCCGGGTGAAAACCCGGTCCCCTGCTTGGGCAACGGCAGCGTTGTGACGTCGCTCCCCTCCGTGGAGGTGTTGCTCGGGGATGACAGGGGTGGTTCGTGAGCGTTCCAAGCTGGTGATGGTGCTGCGTCTGGTGGTGGTAGTACGACCAGTTTGGGGCCGACGGGGTGTGTGTTCCTCTTCGGCGGGCCTTCGAGTGGTCTCGGCCTTCTCGATGTGCTTGCTCAAGACTCTCCCTTGGTGGCCCTTGTGGTGCAGAGAGCTCACAACTTTTGGTGGCGTCTTGGCTCACCATTGTTTAGTGACGACTCACTGATGCCTCCCTTCCCGCAAATCGTCTCGACCACCGTGGCGGAGTTCCCTGTCTAGGTTGTGCTAGGTGCTAGGCTTGTCACTCACCGATGATGATAGTGACGCTCCTCAGTTGTGCCTGGAGTTCGAGTCGCATGCCGGAGCGGTGCGCTAGAGTTTACCGAGTCTTGGCATTGTGATCCCGACTGCACCCCTCACCTCTTGTGCCTCTCATGGTGGCTTCTTGCTTTTCCTTTTCTAGTTTTTTTTTTTTTTTGTATTTTCTTTGTTTTCTCTTCCCTTGCCCCTGTAACCTCTCCATCTGTATGTAAGAACATAGCCCACCAGACTCTTTCGATGAATGAAACAAGCGGTGGGGAATTTTATTCCCCCGTCAATCTAAAAAATATATATTTTTAAACTTAAAAAAAAATATGATTTTCGAATTTGGCAAAATAAAAGGCTCCATGTAGCTCGGCCTCCATTCATCCACTCTCGACAATCACCTCATTATATTATTGCAGTACTATTTCACCTTTTGTGCTTTGCCGGAAAAAAAAGTCTCTTGTGGCACATAACTACGCAAATAACAAGAACTTAAATTTCTTTCCGCACCAAAAAATAATTAAAGAGCTAAGTAGCTGTATAATTTATCAGAAACATTAGAGCGAAATAATGGTAAGCTCTACGTTTGCAGGGCGAGTGCACTAGGAATGGACGTGGAGTGGCTCCCGGACGGCGGCGTGAAGACGATCCTGGGTCCCCGCCCACTGACCCGCGTCTTCCCCGGACGCAAGGGCCGGAGGATGTGGTTCAACACGGTCGTCGGAATGCACGGCAAGGAGCTGAGCTCCGCCACGGCTGCGGACGGTGCCGAGATCCCGGCAAGCTTCGTGCGGCGGTGCGAGGAGATCATCGAGGAGGAGAGCATCCAGTTCCGGTGGTGCAAGGGCGACATCCTCATCCTCGACAACCTTGCCACACTCCATGTTAGATATATTGTATAGGCCTAGTCCAATCCTAACCTAATACGGTTAACCCTTGTATTTGTACATGTACATGACTCTCCTATAAATATAGACAGGCCACGCAGTGCGTGTGCTATTCCATCATATCATTGTTACGATTACATGGTATCAGACGACGGGAGATCCTAAACCCTAGCCCGCCGCCATGAGCTCTTCCGCATCAGCCGCCGCCGCCGTGTCCCAGGCCGCCGCGACCACCTCCACCGACGCCAGCACCCAGGTCACCTCGACCTCCTCCGTGCCCGTGGCGTCCATCCCCGCGCCCACGATGCCCTCCAGCGCGTCCCTGCCGGCGATGTCCTCGCTGTACACGGACGCCCTCGTCCCCTCCGCCATGGCACTGGCGCACACGGGAGCTTTCGGCTTCCCCTTCTCCGGCCAGTTCCCGGGCCTCTCGGGCCCGATCGCCGGCTCCTGGGCCCCGCTCTCCGGCGTCTCCGTGCCGCCTCAAGCCGCCTTCAACCCGGCCGCCTATGGCCTCGGGTCCTCATCGGCGCACCCTCCTCTTGGCAGCCTGTATGCCACCGGTGCGTCCTCGTCCTCGTCCGTCGCACCACCGACGCCGTTCCACTTCGGCCATCTCGTGACGGTCAAGCTCGCCCAGGACAACTTCCTGTTTTGGCGCTCGCAGATCGTGCTGCACCTCCGGAGCCGCTCTCTGCTTGGCTTCATCGACGGATCCTTCCCGTGTCCGCCGGAGCGGCTCTCGATCCCGGGCGATGGAGGCCGCATGGTTGTCATCCACAACCCGGAGCACCGTGCGTGGATTGAGCAGGACGCCGCCATCCTCTCCGCGATTGTTGGCTCTCTCACGCCAGCAGTCTCTGGCCTCCTCCTCTTCGCCACCTCGGCGTATGATGCTTGGACGACGCTGACCACGAGCTTCGGCTCCGAGTCCAATGCGCGTGCCAACCAGATCAGAAACCAGCTCGGCCAGATGAAGAAGCGCGACCTCTCCGCCTCGGCTTTCTTCAACCAGGTCAAGACTGCGGCGGACACCCTGGCGTCCATTGGGCAGCCCCTCCGCGACTCGGAGTTCGTGGGTTTCATCCTCAACGGACTCGACTCGGAGTATGACGGACTTGTTGAAGCCGTCGAAGGTCGGGAGCCCCCGATCTCTGCGTGCGACCTGTATGCGCGCCTTCTCAGCACGGAGCAACGCGTGGAATCCCGCCGCGCTGTCTCCGAGGCCTACCCGGAGGCCAACGCCGCCTTCCGTGGCAATCGTGGCCCCCGCCCGCAGCAAGGCGGAGGTGGCAATGGTGCTCCTCGTGCTCCACCGCCGGCGCAGTACTCGCCTCGGCCTCCCACCGCCCCCTCGCAGCCGCCCCCTCACAACAACAACTCAGGTGGGGGTGGTTCCCGGGGTGGCACCAATGACAACCGCCGGCGTAACGATGGCTCTCGCCCGGTCTGTCAACTCTGTGGCGTCATTGGCCATATCTCCTCGCGCTGCTATAAACGGTTCGACCGTGATTTTCTTGGCATTGGTAACGATGGCGCCAATACTGCGCGTCAAGTTGCTATGGCAACTCACGGCCGCCCCACCGTGCAGCCAACCGTCGACCCCAGCTGGTACATGGACACTGGATCAACGGAACATCTCACTGGTGATCTTGACCGGCTCACCATGAGGGAACCCTACACCGGGAAGGATCAAGTCCACACCGCCAATGGTTCAGGTATGCGCATCTCTCAAATTGGTCAATCATCTATTTCCACACATACTTCCACACCACTTAAACTTAAAAATGTCCTCTATGTTCCTGCCGTCACAAATAATCTCCTTTCCGTTAAGAAACTTACACGTGATAATAACGTTTTTGTTGAGTTTCATCCTTATGATGTTTTTGTGAAGGATCGGGATACGAGGGACATCATCCTTAGTGGTCGGAGTCGAGGTGCCTTATACCCCATTGGTGCGCCCCCAGTTCGTCAAGTCTTCAGCAGTGTTCGTGTTTCGTCGGCCAAGTGGCATTGCCGCCTTGGCCATCCAGCTTCCCCAGTCGTTCAGCATGTTCTTCATCGACATGTGCTTCCCATAGAGTCTACCAATAAATCAGTTTTAGTGTGTGATGCTTGTCAGCAAGGGAAAAGTCATCAGTTGCCTTTCCCGGTGTCAACTCATGTAATCAAAAATCCTTTAGAGATTATTTATTCCGATGTTTGGGGGCCTGCACAAACTTCTGTCAGTGGGCACAATTATTATGTCAGTTTTATTGATGGTTATAGTCGTTTTACATGGCTCTATCTTATTAAGCGCAAGTCTGATGTTTTTGATGTCTTCCTTAAGTTCCAAACACATGTTGAACGTCTCCTTGGCCACAAAATTCTTCACGTACAGTCTGATTGGGGTGGTGAATATCGCAACCTCAACACGTTCTTTGAGAAACTTGGTATTCTTCATCGTGTAGCCTGTCCTCACACTCATCAACAGAACGGTGCTGCAGAACGCAAGCATCGTCACATCGTCGAAACTGGGCTCACTCTCCTTGCACACGGATCAGTTCCTTTTCGTTTTTGGAGTGATGCTTTTGTTACTGCCTGTTTTCTCATTAATAGGTTGCCTACACGTGTTCTTAATATGCACACCCCCATTGAAAAATTGTTTAATGAGTCTCCGGACTACACTTTTCTAAAAGTGTTTGGGTGTGCTTGTTGGCCTCATCTTCGCCCATATAACAAACACAAACTTGAGTTTCGCTCTAAAAAATGTGTTTTTCTTGGCTATAGTTCTCTTCATAAAGGGTACAAATGCTTGCATATTCCCTCCAATCGTGTGTACATCTCTAGGGACGTTGTTTTTGATGAAAACGTTTTCCCTTTCTCACAATCCATCTCTAGTTCCGAGTCCGCACCACCTACCTCTACTCCTGCTTCCGTTGACCAGTTTGCAGATGTTGCATATTCTCCGCTGTTGTTGCCTAACCATGGTGCAGGTACTGGGCGTGGTGCTCGCCTTGAGCTTCTGGATGACCCCATCCTTCACGACACGGACATGTCCACGTCCGCGCCGCCTGCAGCCGCTGGAGCTGCTGATCACGTCGATCGCCCCATGCAAGGCCATGCATGGGCCGACCAGGCTGCTACCTCGCCACGGCCCACTCCCCAGTCCCGCATGGACCATGCCGATGGGCCGCATTCCCCTGGGCCGCGGTCACCCGCGCCTGCGTCGCCTGCCTCCGGATCGACGCCCTCGCCTGCCTCGAGTCCATCGCCTTCGTCACCAGCGTCTTCACCTCCGGCTGCACCGTCCATTGCTCCTGCCCCAACTCGTGCAGTCACGCGCAGCCGTAACGGCGTCTTTCAGCCTAAGCAGTGGACCGATGGATGTGTTGCCTGGATTGCTGCGTGTAAAGCAAATGGTGTTGCTGATCCAACCCTTGAGCCTGCGAATCATCATGAGGCTCTTCGTACTCCGCACTGGCGCTCTGCCATGGAACTTGAGTACAGTGCGCTTCTCCGGAATAAGACGTGGCAGCTGGTCTTGCCGCGCCCTGGACTTAACATCATTGACTCGAAGTGGGTTTTCAAGACGAAACGCCGCTCTGACGGGTCCATTGAGCGCTACAAAGCGCGCCTCGTTGCCAAAGGTTTCAAACAACGGTATGGTCTTGACTATGAAGATACCTTCAGTCCGGTTGTCAAGCCGGCCACCATTCGTTTGCTCTTGTCCTTGGCTGTTTCCCGTGGATGGCACCTTCGTCAACTTGATGTGCAAAATGCATTTCTTCACGGTGTTCTTGAAGAGGAGGTGTACATGCGTCAGCCACCTGGATTTGTTGATCCTTCGCAGCCACAGCATGTATGTCGCATGATCAAGGCTCTCTATGGCTTGAAGCAGGCACCGCGAGCGTGGCATGCTCGCCTTGGTGCTGCTCTTCGGGCACATGGGTTCATACCTTCCACAGCGGACACGTCCTTGTTCATGCTGCGTCGCCCCGAGATCACTATGTATCTTCTTGTGTATGTGGACGACATTATTTTGGTGAGCTCCTCTACCGCTGCTGCTTCTCGCCTGGTTCAGGACCTTCGCTCTGAGTTTGCTGTCAAAGACTTGGGGCCCCTGCACTTCTTTCTTGGCATTGAGGTTTCCACCATGTCCAAGGGACTGATTCTTACACAGAAGAAGTATGCCCTGGATCTTCTTCGCCGTGCTGGGATGCTTGAGTGCCAGCCTGTCTCCACTCCGATGGATGCCCGTGAGACGCTCCATTCTGCCGCTGGAGATCTTTTGTCTGCTGAGGAAACGACTCGTTATCGCAGTGTCGTTGGTGGCCTCCAGTATCTCCTTCTCACACGTCCGGACCTTTCCTTTGCGGTCAACAAGGTCTGTCAGTATCTTCAAGCTCCTCGCAGTTCTCACTTGACTGCGGTTAAGCGCATCTTGCGCTATGTTCAGTCGACTGTCACTCATGGTCTGCTTCTCAGAGCAGACTCGTCCTGCCTCTTGTCTGCATTCTCTGATGCGGATTGGGCTGGAAATTCTGATGATCGGCGATCCACGGGGGGACATGCCATATTCTATGGACCTAATCTGATCGCCTGGAGTGCTCGGAAACAGGCTACGGTGTCTCGTTCGAGTACAGAGTCAGAATATAAGGCGCTTGCAAATGCAACAGCTGAATTGATCTGGGTACAGTCACTACTCAAGGAGCTTGGGATTTCACATGATCGTTCGCCTATTCTTTGGTGTGATAATATTGGAGCCACGTACTTGTCCTCTAATCCTGTCTTTCATGCCCGCACGAAGCATATAGAAGTCGACTATCACTTTGTGCGAGAACGAGTTGCACAGAAACTTCTGCAGATCCGGTTCATCTCTTCGAAGGATCAGCTTGCAGATATCTTCACCAAACCGCTGCCACTGCCACAGTTTGAAGCATGTAGGCGCAATCTTAACTTGACTGATACCGTTAAGATTGAGGGAGGGTGTTAGATATATTGTATAGGCCTAGTCTAATCCTAACCTAATACGGTTAACCCTTGTATTTGTACATGTACATGACTCTCCTATAAATATAGATAGGCCACGCACGGGTGCGGTGTGCTATTCCATCATATCATTGTTACGATTGCACTCCACGGCCGGCGGCCGTCGCTGCCTCCCAGGCGGGTCCTCGTTGCTCCCTGCAAGTGATGGATGATCCAAGAGCTGTCTCGTTAAGCATCCGAAATTCCAAATTGAGTAGGTTGAGCATTAGAGTCCAGTACGCTACAAATTAGTTGGGTCGGCCTGTGGTGTTTAGAGCATTTTGGGGCCAGCTCACTTGGTACATCCCAGTTCGAGCCTCCTGGCCTCGTACCGGCCCCCTCAGGGCATCTCCAGCCGTCCTCCCAGAGCCCCCCAGGACGCCTTTTTAGCGCCGGCGTTAACGAAAATCCACCAGTCGCCCCCCCTAGAAGTTGATTTAGCGCCGGCTTTCGCGTCGGCGAACCCAGCCCAAACCCAGCCTGCTGGGTTCGGCCTGGGGGCAAAAGGCTTCCGCAGGCCAGGCTTGTCGGCGAGGGAAGGCGATTTCCCTCCATAATTTGGCCCTTCCCTCCATAATTTGGCCCTTCCCTCCAATTTTTCCCCCCACATATACCTCTCCCCCGCCCCGTTCCCGCCATTTAGCACAGATCTGGACGCCATGGCTCCTGCCCGATTCACAGGTCCCCGCGCCGTCGCCGTTCCCGCGTCCTCCGCCGCCTCCATGATCGACACCTCCATGATCGGCAAGAAGCCACGGAAGCCGAGGGCGCCGAAGGAGAAGCCGGCGGGCATGAGCAACGCCACCTGGATCGCCGAGGAGGCACGCCTGAAACAAGACAACCTCCAGCGCCGGACGAGGGAGAAGGCGCAGCGGCAGAGGCAGCTGGCCGTGCACCTGGCGGCGGAGGCCGAGGCCCAGGCCGTCAACGAGGAAGAAGAGGTGGAGGCGCTGGATGAGCCGCCAACTCCGGCTGCGTCTGCGGCGCCGCCGGCCAAGCGCAGGGTCGCGGGCATCTCTCCTCATCCTCATCCGCAGTTCGCCGGCTGGAACCAGCCCTCCGCCTTGCCATCGCCGTCGCTGCGCTGGATCGCGCCCCCGCACTACTCCCCCGGGTACGCCGACGCTGACCCCCATGGTGGCTTCAACCCCAACACCACCTTCCCCGCCATGCGCCGGTGATGTATGTCGGCTCCCCGGGCTACGCCACTTCGCCATCGCTGCTCCGTTCCCTCCCCTTCGCCGCGCAGTCCCTGTTGGGCCAAGCCACTGGCCCCTTCATGGACGAGATCATCACCACCGGCTCGGTGGCGGCGGCGGCATGCCCGGGCTTCCTCTTGCAGGGCGGTGTGGAGTTCTTCTCGCAGGGCGGCGGGTATTACGGCCAAGGTGCGTCTGGCGCCGGCGCCGGCACAGAGGAGGCGGATGCGGAGGCGGAAGAAGGAGACGAGATGGCGCCTGCGGAGGAAGAAGAAGACCCGGCCAATGATGGCGGAGGAGGCCGCCGTCCCAGGAAGGGGCCGACCAAGACGGCGCCGAAGCCGCCCGTCGAGCCGCGCATCAAGTGGACGTTCAGAGATGATATCCTGCTCACCGAGGCATGGAAGGTGGTCAGCTGCGACCCGATCGTCGGCGCAAACTAGGCCCTCGATAACTACTGGAAGCGGGTGAAGACGGAGTACGACGAGCGCCGGATGATCGACCCCGACTATGCCTCGTGCGTCATCGATCGCGGCCAGAAGGCCATGGCGAACCACTGGGCGAACATCCAGGCCGCCTGCAACAAGTGGCACGACATACAAGAGGAGGTCACGCACAGGCCGAAGAGCGGCGCCAACCGCGAGATGGAGGTGAGAATTTCCGCCGTGATTCCTTTCTTTGCGCCGCCATGTAGCTCAGTTGTGCCGGTCCCGTCGCCATGTAGATCGTCCGGATGCTCGAGGCGTACAAGGAGGACGAGAAGACCGACTTCAAGTACCTCCACGTCTTCGTCGTCATCGAGGGGTGCGAGAAGTGGGCGGAGACACGCCGTGGGCTCGCCAAGGGCAAGGAGTACGTCCCGGGCGCGGTGGTTGCTGGTGCGTCTGATGGCCAGCCGCCGATGGGCAACAAGAAAGCCAAGGCGGCGAGGGACGCCGCGCCGGCAGCGGCAAAGCTCTAGGCGTCCATCCAGACCTGCATCGCCGACGCCCAGACCAACGCCGGCAAGAGGGAGGAGATCACCGCGAAGAGGTGGTCGGCACTCATGGCCAACTCCAAGGTCAAGATCGAGCTCCTCAGGACCGGCACCGTGGCGAAGAAGAGGAACCACGACCTCGCCTTCCTCACGGGGGCCGATCCGGACGCGATGGACCCCGAGCTAAGGACATGGTACATGGCGCAGCGCCGGCTCATCCTCAGCGACATCAGCCCGGCTCCGTCGGACACTAACTACGACACCCCGATAGACAACACCTACGACACCCCGACGGAGACGGCCGACGACAGCCCAACGAGCTCGGCCAGTCCAGCCGAGACACCGCCTGTCCAGCCTCCGTCCACGGCGCCGATCGATCTGGACGCCGCCGACACTGCCGCGACGAGCATCAACCTGGAAGCCGCCTAGGCTGCTACTCCGAGCTCTGCGCCGGCTCCGACCACCACACCGATCGTCGACGTCGACTCTGACGCCATGCCGTCGCCGGCCTCAATCTGATCTGTGCATCAGCAGAATGCCGAATGTGGCCGTGGATCGCCCGACTGTGGCTTGATCGAGACTATTTGATCGCCCAACTGTGACGTTTTTGTAATATTGCCCAACTGTGGCTGCCGTGATCGCCGAAATCGGGCTATTTTTTTGGGGCGGGAAGAAGAACTTTCAAATTTTATGGGCTATGTGTTTTCCTGGGCCGCCGAACGGCTGGTGAGTTCGCCCCCCAGGTTTTGGAGACGGCCGGCGCTAACGCAAAAAGGCGCCGAATCGAAACCTGGGGGGCCGAACGGCTGGAGATGCCCTCAGCCTCGGCTTTAACGTTTGCTTAGTCTTGCTACTTTTTTTTTTTGAATTTCAAGGTTTACACCGTATTTATGGATTTGGGACACTAGTACACATGTGATGAAAAGCATATAGTGTACTCATTTAGAAAACTTTGTGCCTTTTTTATGCATGTCCATTGGGAAACGTGTGAGATGATGATCGAAATTTCAAAATATCATGACAACGACAAAAAAATGTATAGATGGTGAACAGAAGAAGCATGGACATTATCGTCGATGACGTCCTTCGATCTTTTGAATATTTGGACGCACCACAGATACCTAACACGTCAATCTATTCTAACGAAACATGCAGAATAGGGTATAAACCATGTTCAAAATTCTATATATAGTTTTTTTTTCTGATTTTGTTTCACTAATGTGGTATAAGTGTCAGAAATGTACAACTATGGGGTAAAACGTGAAATTCACTTACTTTTTCTTTGCCAAAAGAAAGTTTTGGTCTTCTGGAAGGTGTGTATCATACATATTCTCCCTAACCTTAAACACTTACATATGGAGAATGATAGCGTGTTCTCTGTGGCAAAGAAGTGGAACCTAAATCTGAAGAAAGGTACATAGTTACATACAGAGACTGGCACTTTTGCCGGATGGATCTAATTCATAAAACAAGCCTTCTGCTCCTACTGGTCCTCACCAGCTCACCATTCAAAATGTGCCCTTACGTGATGTTTAGGGAAGAATCGCATATATCTCTCCATTCTTTTCTCAAGGCGGGAATAATTAACGCATTTCTCTTTATACTTTGAGTCAGTCAAGCAGCCACCTGCTGGCTCTCTCTGTCTCCCTAGTACGTCCTTAACCAGTCTCACATATACATGCGATTGAGAGCTGATATCTGACACGAGTGATCGAGTGCCACTGTCACCAATTATGGCTCCAGAGAAAACTCCCAACCTGCAGATCAGCAAGCCAAATGTGATGTTCCACCCGCATCCGGAGCTGCTCATGGCGGCGAGGCGAGGCGAGGCGATTGTGGGCGGCTAGAGCGTCTCCTTAGCAAACAGGATGACGCAGCGGCACGTGATGTCGTTATCCAGGTTGACGAAGCTGTTGACATAGTCGTCGAGGTCCCAACTGCAATGGCATCCGCCGAGGCAGTCACCGTGGCGCGGGACTCCATCCTCCACGTTGTCGCGTCACGGGGAGACGGCCACGAGTTCCTGGAGAGCGCCAAGGTGATCTACGGCAGGGCAAGCCACCTCCTCGAAGCCCGGAACAGCAACGGGGACACGCCCCTGCACTGCGCCGCCAGGGCCGGGTGGGGCGAAATGGTCACCTATCTCGTGGCTCTCGCGAAGAGAGCCGACAATGGCAACAACGGTGGCGGCGACGAGAAGGTCAAGATGATGCTGCGAATGCAAAACGAGCTGGGGGAGACGGTGCTCCACGAAGCGGTCCGTCTGAGAGACGGGGGCATGGTCGACCGGCTGATGTCGGAGGACTCGCAGCTGGCTCGTTTCCCGCCGGCGGATGGAGCCTCCCCGCTGTACCTGGCCGTCTCGCTGGGACACGACGACATTGCACGGCAGCTCTATGAGAAGGACCAAGCGCTCTCCTACTCCGGGCCAGACGGGCGAAATGCCTTGCATGCAGCTGCTCTCAAAGGCGAAGATGAGTGTAGTAGACTAGTAATACAATTGTTTTCCATAAGTTGCCAACCAAAAAAAATCCGTAAGGCAGAGGGCAAGCATGATCCCAACAGGTGATACTGATAAGTGAAGGAAATTCCAAAATAACTTAAATAGAGTCTCCTCTTCTGGGCAGTTCATTGTTGCGCATTGTAGCTTTGGAGGTGGATATTATTTTCTCAGGAGCTAAGTTCCAAGTGTTTAGTCTATCATATAAAAGTAGCCAGAATAACACTTTATGCTCTGATTGCCGAGAGCTTTTCCAAATCCACTAATAATTAGGTGAGGCAGATTGATGGCAAGCAAAACTTTATATATATGCCTAGATAGAAGAAGATTGCTCGATTGCCAAGATATGGCTCCAACCATCAACGTTTTCAACTGATTTTGAGCAACGGTCTGTTCAAATATAGATCTCCTTGATATGCTTGTTGGGAAAAGTGGCAACCTCAAAAGTTCCCCATTGAACTCATCGTGCCAAACCAGATGTATTGCCATATTCGTGTCTTCAGCAAAAGTGAGCGAGGAAACTTCACGTGAAGATGGTATCATGCCAAGAAAGTTGTGAATGAGCACACCTACACCTCCAAGCTGTTTCAAATTTCTCCTTTTTGTTTCTCTCGAACTTTTTCCTATCACCTGTGTGCCTCCGCTGAAAACTTGCACTTGCAGAGACAACAAAAATGCTATTGGAATGGAACAAGGATCTCATCAGGCAAGCAGACCTATCCACCAGAAGCACACCCCTTCACTTTGCGGCATCATGGGGAGCGCACGAGGTGATCAGCTTGCTGCTGGCCGCTGACCCGTCCGCGGCGTATCAGGCAGACAGCGACGGTTCGTTTCCCATACACGTGGCGGCGTTTGCAGGCAGAGTGAAGGCAGTCTCCATCCTGCTCAAGGGACGTGAGGACTGCGCCGAGCCGTGCAGCTGGATTCAGTGTCGCAGAGGCCTTCGCCAGGGAGATCCCCTGTCCCCCTTCCTTTTCAACTCCGTCGCTGATGTTCTTCAACACCTCATTCTCCAAGCCTCCCGCGACGGCCTTCTTCCCCACCCGCTTGTTGACGACCTCCCCTGCCCCGTTCTCCAGTACGCCGATGACACTCTCATCATTCTTCGTGCTGGCGTAGACCATGTTTCCACCCTTAAATCCATTCTTAACTCGTTTTCTGAGGCCACGGGACTCCACATAAATTTTCACAAAAGCACTTTCGTTCCCATCCACGTGCCGCATGCCGCCGCTCTTGATATGGCCGCAGCCTTTGGCTGCTCTGTCGCCTCCTTCCCTCAGGTCTACTTGGGTCTCCCCCTATCCACCCACAAATTCCGTGCTGCCGACCTAGCCCCTATAATCTCGCGATGTGATAAGTACCTCGCAGGCTGGCGCGGCAGATGCACTCCCATTGGGGTCGCCTCATCCTTGTTAACTCCGTCCTCTCTGCTCTTTTATCTCATGCTATGGCTGCCGGTATCCTTCCCATTGGTACCCTCGAAGCCCTCGACAAGCGACGACGCGCCTTCTTTTGGATCGGCGAGGATGCTTGCAACGGTGGAAACTGTAAAGTCGCCTGGAAAGATGTTTGTACCCCTAAGTCGAAAGGTGGACTTGGGGTTCTTTGCCTTTACTCGCAAAACTCCTCCCTTCTCTCTAAATTCATATCCAAAATCCATGAAGGCTCCACCGCCCCGTGGGCCTCCTGGCTCCGGCGCTTCTACGGCTGGCATGCGTCCAGGGACTTGGGGGACACGCATCGCCTTGATACCCCCATCTGGAAAGACATCGTTTCCACCCTCTCTTCTTTTCGCGATAACTCCACTGTCAACATAGGCTCCGGAGAGCTCACTTCTTTCTGGTTCGATCGGTGGACTGGACCCAACACTCTCGCCGAGGCTTTCCCCGCTCTTGCCTCTCACGCCTCCCGGCCGCACATATCTGTCCGTCTAGCTCTTTCCTCTGACCTCTCCACCTTCCTCGCCCCTCGACTGTCCAACGTCGCCTCGTCCGAGCTTGCCTCCATCCGCCACCTCCTAGCAAGCTTCTCACTTAACCCCTCCCAACACGACACCCGTCTTAACCGCTTCACAAGCAACTCTGTGTCAAACAGGGATACCTATGCTAATTTCTTTAGGCATTTGCCAAATGATGAGTTTGCAGGTGCTGTTTGGTTCAATGCCGCCCCTAACAACTGCAGGATTTTCAATTGGCTCATTCACCGCCGCCGTGTCGCCACCAACCTGCGCCGCTTTCGACACTCGCTCGCTTCTTCGCCCGCTTGCCCCTCCTGCCCTCACGACGAAGATGTCGACCACCTGCTCCTTCGATGCCATCGTGCTACGGAAGTCTGGAACCAGCTTCCTCCCTGCGCCCCAACCCCGCTGCCGGCTACCATTGAAGAGACCTGGGGTGCCCTGCAGCTAAACTCGGCTAAGCTCACGATCGTCACTGCCGTCCTTTGGAACATTTGGAAGAGACGCAACTCGCTGGTCTTTGATGCACTTGATGTGCCCCCCGAGATCACCGCTCGGAAATGTATCGATGATGTAAAACTTTGGTCTCACCGCTGCCGAAACCTAGTTTCTAAAAACTTCTTAATTTCTTGGTGTAATTCCTTTGAGCCGCCTTGAGCCCGTTGTAATCTCTCTCTCTCTCATCTCGGCTCCCCTCTCTCCATGTGTAAGCTTGTAACAACTTTGGCAGTTCATATATAAAGTTCAGGCTGGCCTTAGGCCCGCCGTAGAGATAGTCAAAAAAAAAAAGGACTGCGCCGAGCTACGTGACGCCAATGGCAGGACCTTCCTCCATGTGGCCGTTCTCGAGGAGAGCCAGTCTGTGGTGACGTACGCTTGCGAGATGCAGCGCCGGAAGTTCGCGTCGTCGGTCATGAACATGCAGGACAAGGATGGCAACACCGCGCTGCACCTTGCGGTCCAGGCCGGGAACTTCTGGATCTTCAACCCTCTCATGAAGAACCGAAAGGTCATGCTCAATCTCCGAAACAAAATTGGCCAAACGCCACTTGACCTTTCATGGACCACGATACCTGCAGGGGTGCATTATGGATTGGTAAGCAATAATCTTACTTGGTTATGCATGCATGTTGATTAATCCTTTGAGCTGTGTTTATGCGTATATATATTACCACTGCCAAGTAGTAGTATTAATCGGACGATTTTTTTTATCTTATCTTCTTCTCATATATTTTTGCAGAACCCAAGTATTATGATACATAACTTGCTACAAGATGCCGGCGCTAAGAATGGTACTTCTCGATGTGACCATTTCCATAAGAAACACATTCCTAAGCTGGACAAAGATAAAGAAGCCAAGAAGATCACCGAGTCCACGCAGACCATCGGCATCGCTTCCGTTCTGATCGCCACCGTCGCGTTCACAGCAGTCTTTGCCCTACCCGGCGGCTACCGAGGCAATGACGACAATAATGGACCCGCTGGCACGCCGACGCTCGCTGGACATTACGCCTTTGACGTGTTCATCATCGCCAACACGCTGTCCTTTATTTGTGCGGGCCTATCCATCACCAGTCTCATGTACGCGGGGGTCACCTCTGTGGACATACGCACCCGCATGATCTCCTTCGTCATCTCGGTGACCTTCATGGCCGGCTCCGCGAGGAGCCTCGGTGCCGCCTTCGTGTTTGGGATGTATGTGGTGCTCGCCCCGGTCGCGCATGCGACGGCCATCGCGTCTTGTGCGATCACGGCTCTCGGGCTGGTCGACGCCGTTTGGGCCTTCTGGATGGTAGGCACCGCTGAGTTGATGCTGCTGAAAAGGCTCGGAGTTCGGGCATGGTGGAGGCTGGCATGGGCTATTCTAGTGACTTCTCTGTTGCAGTTCTGGCCGTACATTGTGATAGCCGGCGTGCTTGCTATCTCCAAGATTAAGAGATCGCATTGATCTGGAAATGAAATTGTGTAGTAAATGGTTATTTCGGAATTTGGATGATCTGCAATCTTCTTCTTGATGAGCTCAGTCAACATCTTGTTAATCGACTCAATTTGTCTGTTGGCTTGCGCATAATAGGGAGATGAGTTGAGCATCTAAATATGACACGATTCGACAAACTGTTTAACCTCCTTCACGACAAAGGATGTTCCTTTATCTGTTGTTTAAGTTTGGAAAATGCCGAATCGGCAAATATTGTGCTCGACAATGAACTGGATCACCTCCTCATGGGTCATAATCCAGAGAGATATTGGTTCAAACCCTTTAGTGAAATAATCAGTAGCTGCTAGCATGAATCGATGCCCTTTGAAAGTGTTCGATGGAAGGGACATATCACTATTAAATCCTCGCAAATAGAGCATTTTTAGTGTCGTGGTCTTTGGATCCTCAGGCTCCTTCACCACTCACTCCTATTTTCAAGCGTCTATGTCAAGGAGGCTCGGTACATTTTGTCAAAGATATGCGGGATGTACGGCTACCACTTAAAATTAAGATCTTTACCTGCTGGTTCGCTGACACCTTTTTAATGATCAAAATCTTAAACAGCATGGCCTCTCAGATAACAAATGCACCCTGTGTGGCCATCTAGAGATGCTTCTCATACCTACTTTGCTTGCTACATCACTTAATCTGCCTGTGTAGGGTTGCAGATGCTGGGAAATGGTTGGTCCCTACATATTTTGCACATATTTTCTCTCTCTTTCAAGATTTTCTGGGTAGATCTAAGGGTGTGTTTAGTAGCCTGGGTGGACTATCTCAGCACATACAAGCTGAGTGTAGCCATGCCAACCCCATAGTTTTATTTGTTGTGTTTGGTAGGTTGTATAAGATGAGCCGAGCTCAAGTGAGATGTTGTTTGGTACGCTGTATGAGTTGAACCATGCCATACAAAAATAAAAGGCAATCAGGTACCTGAGTCCAAAAATAAAAAGCAATCAGGTCCCTGCCAAAATAAAAATCGGGAGCACTGGGAGTCTGGGCTATCCGAGCTGCTCGGGATCGAACGCCGGTGAGTGCCCGCCGCCGCCGCCGGCGAGCTCCGCCGCCACGGGCGGCCACAGCGCGCCGCCGCCCTCCTAGTACTCGTGCGGGTGAGGCCGAGCCCTCCTGCTCGTCGTGCGGGTGAGGCCGAGCGCCATGGACGCTGGAAAGCTTGCCGGAGGGCGGAGGGAGGCAGCACCGGGCGCAGAGCGAGGCAGCGCCGGCCGGAGCAAGGCGACGCTGGCGGAGAGAATAGTTGCGTGAGATGCGGAGGAGAGATGAGGGAGCAGACACGGGGGAACGAGGAAGGATTTCGGGAGGGGCTGTCCGCTGGCCTCGCGGCCCGCTTGTGAGGCCCACGCGTGGGAATATTTTCATATGAGCTCGCCCATGCTGAGGAGAGAAGCTCGATTCGAGCTTCCCAAGCGGGCATGGCTGAGGGGTTGTTTTCGCATGAGATGGGCATAGCCCGATGGAGCCGACCCGACCTACCAAACACCAAAACGTGGGGTGAGGAGAGATTTTCTGGGTTGGCACAGGCTACCAAACACACCATAACCCTAAGAATGATGTGAAACATTTTTTTGCCGCATAATGTTGGGTGTTATAGATAACCGGAAACAAATTTACTATTAAAGGAAAATTCACCCCACCGACCTGCTCACGTGAGTTTCAAAATTCCCCTTTTTATGCAACAATAGTGGCCTCCGGTGGAAGCACAAGGATCTTCAGCTCTTGGATGAGATGGGGGCCATGGTGCGGAAGATGTATGAAGCGACGCACTTGCATGCTACAATACCAACGCTTTTACATAATGGTGCTAGTTTCTCTTTCGAGACATTTGGCTGAACTCTCTGAGCTCTTAGCTAGCTCTATTTTATTCTGGTATGTAATTGTGAGCTAAAATCCGCAGCAATACCTTGTGGTGTGTTGTAAGACTCTATCCTATTGGGTTTTAATGAAGTCGACACTTCTTATTTGTAGAGCATTGTCGGCCAATTCAAAAGGGACCTGATGCATCAAGGCTTCCGGTGACTGCATCCGAGTTTGAGCTTTTATTAACAGACGTGAATTCCACTTACTCCATCGGTGACCAAGTGTAGACTAAGGCATAACCTGGGCCAATGGCTTTTACTACTAATGTTTAAATCATCATGTTTAGAATCTTAGTGAAAACGTCAAGGGTCTCGCTAGATTTGTCTTCGCTCGGTGGGCTTGCAGTTTATGATCCGCCAGCTCCATCCCTAAGTTCTACTCTGTCTTAGGGCATCTCTAACTGATCCCCTAAAGTTTAGTCCCTAGCTTATATGGAATCTTATCCTTAACTCATTATATTTTGGGAAGTTAAAGGGTTGTGGTACCTAACATATCCTCTATATTAAAACCATTGAAAAAACTAAGTATTACTTCTTCGGCTAACGGAAAGGCTTTTCCAGTAGGCGCCTATCGAGTATATTTTGAGAGTTGCGCCGAGTTGTGACTTGTGAGGGTGAATAATTTTTGTCCTCTGACGGTTTAAGAGTTCGGTTAAGTGCGCATCAGAGAACCGTTTTTAGGGGATCAGTTAGAGATGCTCTTATGTGTGAGTTGGTAATGTCAATATGTACCTTCATTGCTATTATCTTATACTGTAGAACAAATGTCGCAATCGCTCAAAGTTGTTCTGACTACTCTGGATAACTTATTAAGGTGGAAACAAATTAGCAGCCATAACGTGTGACGGCTAACCTCCCAATCAGCTCCTACTAACCGAAGCTTCATGATTAAGCACAATGACCAGTTGTTCACAAACCTTAATCTTTGTAATAAATTCAGCTAGCTTGCTTCTACAATCGCACACAGAAAACATCTCTGACTTAGCTAGCGCCTACTTTCCTCTCGAGTGCCATGGCTCTTGCTACCTCGTCCGCAGACTCCCATGTGCTCCTCCCTCACGTAGCAATCTTCCCCTTCATGGCCAAGGGTCACACCATCCCGCTCATCCATCTCGTCCACCACCTGAGCCGCCGCCGCCTCGCCACCATCACGTTCTTCACCACCCCCGGCAACGCCACCTTCGTGCGCGAGGGGCTGTACGGCGCCAACGACACTGCCATCATCGAGCTTGCTTTCCCCGCCGACGTCCCGGGAGTACCGGCGGGCGTGGAGAGCGCCGAGGGGCTCACGTCCATGGCCTCCTTTGTCGCCTTCGCCGGAGCCGTGTCGCAGCTCCAGCCACAGCTTGAGGCGTCGCTCGCCGCCATGAAGCCCCCGGCGAGCCTCCTCGTCGCTGACGCGTTCCTGTTCTGGGCGAACGCGTCTGCAGCCAGGTTCGGCGTCCCGAAGGTCTCGTTCTTCGGCATGTCAGCGTTCGCGCAGGTCATGCGAGAGCTGCGCATCCGTCATGACCCCTGCGCCGTGCTACGGCCAGGCGACATCGATGGCGATGCCAATCCAGCGACGTTCGTTGTGCCGGAGTCCCCCACATCAAGTTCACCTTCGAGGACCTCATGGCACCCTTCGGGGAACCGTCTTCGGTCGCGCCGATGATGGAGCTGGATGGAAAGCTGGGGAAGGCCATAGAAGAAAGCCGTGGACTGATCATCAACACCTTCCATGGTGTAGACCGTCCGTACATGGAGTTCTGGAACCAGCACTGCAGGCCCAGGGCCTGGGCCATAGGCCCGCTCTGCTTCTCGCAGCCCGCATCTCCGTGTGACAACGGCCGGCCAGCATGGATGGAGTGGCTGGACGAGAAGGCACCGGCTGGCCGGCCAGTACTATACGTCGCACTCAGCACGCTGGCCGCGATCCCGGAGGTGCAGCTGAAGGAAGTTGCACACGGGCTAGAGCGGGCCGAGGTGGACTTCATATGGGCCGTGAGGCCCGAGAACATTGAACTCGGTGCAGGGTTCGAGGATCATATCAAGGAAAGAGGATTGGTGGTAAGAGAGTGGGTGGATCAACCTGAAATCCTGCAGCACGAGAGCGTCCGAGGGTTCTTGAGTCACTCCGGGTGGAACTCGGTACTGGAGAGTGTCACCGCCGGCGTGCCACTAGCTGTTTGGCCTATGCAAGCAGACCAACCTTTGAACGCCACATTTGTAGTCGATGAGCTCAAGATTGCGGTTAGAGTTCAGACCAGTGATGGAACAATGCGTGGTTTGGTCACAAGTGAAGAGGTCACAAGGGTGGTAAGGGAGTTGATGCTTGGGGAATTGGGAGCTAAAGCGGCGAAGGATGTTGCAAAACTGTCGGTGCTAGCGAAAGAGGCCGTCTCGGAGGGAGGATCCTCCTGGACGGAAGTGGAACAAATGATCTATGAGTTGTGCGCAACGAACATAAAGTGATGAGGTAAACATAGAGGAGCCCAGAGATGTTTAATTATCATGGTGTTGTTTGGAACAAATAATTTGCTGCGGCTCCCTGAATCTATAAGAAAACAAGTATGTGTGTCACTGCCAGTCACTGGTAGTAGCCCATCTGCACTTTTCACTGGATGTTCCCTTAGGCTCTGTTCGGATATAGATATTCAGCTCAAAGATTTGAATTGGGGTTCAATACCAAATCATCCAAGATACTGAAAGGAGATTCAATTTAAGTTTTCTCTGTTTCGAACTTTGCAGTTTGTTTTCTTTCTTGTTCTCCACCTACAAAACTAAGTAAAGCTTCAACTTCATTTCAGTACCAATTCACAGTTTCTTCGGTCACCTAAAGGCTAGAGTTGTTCCACCACTCTTACCTTCATATAATGTATCCTCCTCGTGTTGATGATGCACTTTAGTTTAGGACAAGATTTTCTATATTGCAAATGATTGCAATAACTGCCGAGGAGTCTGGACAAAGAAGCTGCCGGGCCTAGGAACAATGTCGTTGGACGATCCATAACTTCTATCGAACGCAACAACCATTTCAGCCAGACTAACTTAACGTCCCGTCTGTCTGCCATGTAAATACATACATCTGCAGTAGATGATGTTTGGTATTTTACTGATCACGAATGGACTCAACGGATTTTTTTCAGATTGTAAAATCGTGTTTGGATGAAAAATGTGGCTAACCAAATGGTCAAGATCCCAGTACACCAAACAAAATTAACTTACTGCTAGTTGTTGTAAGATGAAACTTCAAGTGAGCTACCACAATTAGCTTCTCAAAAATAAATAAACAAATAAAGAGTAAATCGGAAGACTGGAAAGAAGAGGAACGGAGAAGAGAGAGAAGATCGAACCTCAATGGGTAGGGATGCAAACGAACTTGCTGGAGATGTAGCTAGGTCGCTGCCAAGTCCGGTGGCCGGTGGAGGAGCAGCCGGAATCGAAGAGCTTTGACGCGTCGTCAAAGAAGTGGACGCACGGCAGGAGAGGATTTGGTCTCGATCGAAAAATCGATCTCCCCGGCATCCTTGCCGGCGCAGCGCTCGCGGACGACGGACGGGGAGACGGCGGCATCGGCGACTGAGAACCGATGGGGGCGGGGCTGGCGGCTTCTCTGTCTCCGCTGGTCGGCGCGCCGTGGACCGCTGTAGCAAAACTGTCTACCAGGTCCAAAACAACTCGGGCCGCAGCCCAGTCGACTAGATCAGGGGAAGCTGACAGAGAGCCCAAAGGCCACAATGGCACGGCCTCTTATCGTTCCAAAGTAGCAGCTGAGGAGGCTGCTTTCTTTTTCTGATTTGACCATCTGCAAACGGTGAACAAACTGAACCAGGCAACGAACACATTTTTGTTTATCCTTACTTTCTCACATGGAACTACAATATGAAAAATCCTATGATCACTTTTTACTCGGTCTATCATGTTCACAGTTCCGTCACTACTTTCTAGGTTAGGAATAGGCGAAGTATTTGCATTTTAAGTGCTACATGCTGAGCATGAACAAGGTGCTATCGGATTTCACATATTTCTTACCTCCCCCCTTTGCCACAAACAACGCAATTTGACCAACGGTATCATACTGAAATGTCCATATGTGCCAAAAAAGAAGAATCTTTAACTCAAACGAAGTATAAAACATAGAGGATTCATTCACATCAGAAGATCAATCAGCCACCGTCCAAGTCATGTCTCCCTGGAAGATCCAATGGCACACCTCCATCTCACCGGGTTTTCCACCAAGCGCCATGAACGCCCCATGATTCGGGCTCCAGTCGGACGTGTCGAGATGGCAGATGGCCACCCCACGGTTGATCTTCTTGTCGGAATCGACGGCGAGGATCTCAGCCTCGTACACCCTGACGCTCGGCACCGAGTGGCAGTAGTAGACCAGGTACGGGAAGAGGCTCTGGTGGCACGACACGGACGCCGTGACGCTGCCGCCGTCGACCCCGATGATCTTCCCGAGTCGGATGTCCCCGCCGCTGCCTGCCGCGGACTCCGTGCTGCGCACGGCGATGTGGTCGCCCAGCATCTCCACGGCGAAGTCCAGGACGTCCTCGGCCGACGTCGCGCACCGCTTGGTCTCGCCACGGCTGGGCGGGCGCGCGCACTCGTCCACCGTGGACGTCATCATCTGCCTCATGGCCGTCCCCGGCGGTGCTCCGAACAGTTCCGACACGGCGCTCGCGTTGAACGGTATCTTGGCGGCGATGTCCCTCGGCAGGAACGCGCGTGGCGGCATCTTGTCGCTGATGTCCGGCATCGGCATTCGGTTGCCGGTTATGAGGTCACGCTCCCGGAAGAACTTGCCCGGCTCCGGCGACCACTTTGGTGGCAGCCGATGGTGCCCGGACGACAAGTCCGCCATCACTTTGGACACCTCCATCTTGGACATGTTCTGGTACTCCTTGAACTCGACGCCGTCGTTGGAGTAGGCCTTGAAGGTGGTGTTGTCGCCGGTGTAGTGCGTGAACCCGATGCGGTGGTTGGGGTTGGAGCCCTGGCCGTACCCCTTGAACGCCACGCTCCCCGGGTTCACGGACTTGCCGTAGCCCTCGAAGTCGGCCGTGGCGCCGTTGGCGTCGTTCGCGTAGGACATGAAGCTGTCGTCCCCGACGTTGGCGTTGTCCCTGTACGCCTTGAACTCGTCGGCGCCTGCGTTGCTCCCGGAGGAATAGCTTCTGAAGGTGTTCTGCGGGGCGTTGCCGTTGAGGCCGTAGTTGTCGAACGTGTCCTTAGCGCTGTTGGCCTTGTCGCCGTAGTTGTTGAAGCTGGACATGATGGTGTTGGAGTGGTTGCCGTACGCCTTGAAGGACTCGCCGGCGCCGTTCGCTGTCTTGCCGTACCCGGTGAAGCTCTCAACGCCGGAGTTGGCGTCCTGCGTGTACGCCGTGAACTCGCGGGCACGGCCGTTCCCGTCGGCGTCGTAGGTTGTGAATGTGACGGCGGCCGTGTTTGTCTCGCCGTCGTAGGCGGCGAACTCGCCGGAGCCTCCGGTCGCGCCGGAGGTGTAGGAGTTGAAGCTCGCGGTGCCGACGTTGCCGAGCGCCTCGTAGGTGGCGAAGGAGTCGTTCCGGCCAAGCGAGCCCTTTCCGTACCGATGGAACGAGTCCACCGGGTTGATCTGGCCTCTCGAGTAGACGGCGAACGCGTCGGAACCACCGCCACCGCTGTTGCCGTAGCTGCTGAAGTTGCCGTTGTCGTAGTTCTTGAACGGTGCGGCGGTGGAGTTTGAGGATGACGATGAGCCGGACGCGTCGCCGGCCACGGAAGACGATCCCGACCAGATGGCGTCGGAGGTGGCGGGGCAGAGGATGGAGGCCGCGGAGCAGAATGCGGGGAGGCGGGAGCCGAGCTGGCCGGCGGCGGCGAGGGAGGAGAAGGCTGCGGCGTCGGGCGCGGAGAGCGGGGAGAGCTTGGCGAAGAAGAAGGCCGGGTGGAGGCGGTTGCCGTGCACCTTCCGGTTCCAGTACCGGATGAAGGACGCCTTCGCCGTGAACGGGTTCACGGGCAGCGACAACGACGGCGTCAGTCGCGGCGTCGATGGAAACCGCGGCGGCGCAATAGGTGGTGGGGAGAATGCATCGAAGGACACCGAAGGCCGTGGCAACCCGCGTGGCGTTGGGAAACGTTGAAGTGGTGCTGCCTCCCTGTGGCGTTGGACATCGGAGGACGGTGTGGGCAGCGGTGAGCCCCGTGGCGCCAGGGGAGGTGGCGCTGGAGATGGGTCAGGAGAGTCGGCAACATAGGAGGACGGCACAGCACTTGGAAATCCCCATGGCGTCAAGGAGCGTGGTGCCGGAGAAGGGGAAGGGGAGACGACGGCAATGTTGGCCGGCGAACGGCGTGGCCAGCCTCTTGGCGTCAGGAAATGCGACGGGGGAGGGGGTGGGGAAAGGTCATCGGGTAGCCATGGCACTGGCGATGGAGTGAAACGTGGCAGGCGGAATGGAGTTGAACGTGGCAGGCGGAGCAAGAGGATGGTGACCAAGAAGAGGTGAGAGTAGCGAGAGGGCGCCATTGTTGGGTGGGAAGTTGGGGATCAATGCAGCGGGAGATTTATAGGAGCATGAACTAGGTGAGTTCATTTGGGCGGGAGGCAGAGGGGGCGTGAAGACCTGAAGTCAAATGTGAACCGTGTGAGTCTGGACTGCAAAGCACAGCTACAAAGCGTTGGAGAATTAGAAGAGGTGTTGGTGGCTTGGCAGTTCAGAATCAAGTTTAGTCTGACCGTCAGGCGCACAACCACCTGCACCTCTCCTGCAATGCGAGCTCGCACCCTCAGGCGGCCACAACGCCGGCCATCAAAAATTACACTTTGTATGCTAGTTTTCCCTATACCTTTGGTATTTAGAATTTTTTGAAGATCACACTTCGAACAGGAGACTTCAAACATTACAGATGGCAACCGTCCACTAAAAAAATACTCTGTGGTGTGTACAAAATGGCGTCGGAGTCCTTCAACATACATGAAAAATTATCTGATCGGTCTGTAATTATAGAACAGAGAAATGATTCTGTTTCTTCAAGTCCAAATGAAACCAGTATCCTATTGTCATTTGTATCTTGAGGAATAAACTAGCACCTCCAGCTTACTGGATCTCAGCAAAGGGCCTCATATCACACATCACAATATGTGAGGTCCAGTTTGTGGAACCTCTAGAGCTCTATTAGTGAACGTATGCAAAATTCTCGGGTACTCTAATTCAGACAAGTCGGCAATAGACTCTGGTAATTGCTTTAGACTAGAGCAACCTGCCAAGTTTAAATTCCGAAGGGAAGAAATGTTACCAAAAGATTCTGGAAGTTGTTTTAGTCTGAAGCATCCCTCCAAGTTTAGGTTTTGTAAACTTTCCAACTGAAACGGGTGAGGCAACTGATCAAGACTGGTGCAGTTCGATAGATCCAGCCGCTTCAGTTTATGAAGCCCACAGACAGATACAGGTAACTTGCAAATCCGAGAACAGCACGACAGGTTGAGGTTCTCTAACCCCTTTAGATCACCAAGGGCTGGGGGCAAGTTTTGGAGCTTATCACATCCATGCATATTCAAATATTTCAGCTTCCGAAAAGTTCCGATAAACGTAGGTAATGCCTCAATGCATGTTTCCGAGATATCTAAAAACTTGAGGTTCTGCAAGCAGCCCATTTCATTAGGTAAGAGCATCTCTAGCAGAACCCGCAAATGCGAACCCGCAAAACAGTTTTGCAGGTCGCGCAACTCGTGTTTTTTGGCTTAAAACACGACGCGGCGGAGCAGAACCCGCAAAATAGAACCGCAAAATAGAATATGTTGTAGAATATTCCTCTTTCTTCTTGCTTCGTCTTTTCGTCAAATCCAATCCCAAAATCACCGCCGCCGCTGCTGCGCTGGTACTAGCTACCACCACCTATCGATCGATCGAGAACGTACTAGCTAGCACAAGCTAGCTAGCTCGGCAGGCAGGCAGCCCCGTGCTCGACGCGGACAGACGGCGGACGAAGCTGACGGTTGGCGGCGCGATGGTCAGCGGCGGACAGAGCCCGTGCTCGGCAACGGACGGAGTCCGTGCTCGGCGGCGTACAGAGCCAGTGCTCGGAGGCGGACGGAGCCCAGAGCCGGCGCTGATGCGGTCCTCGCCGGCGCTTGCGCCGACGGTCCTCGCGTGCTCCTGCGAGCTCCACCGTCAGTCGACCTTGACGTTTGGAAGGCCGGTGGCGAAGAGCAGCTGCCAGTGTTCTTTTGCACGAGCTTCCGATGAGATTCTGGCAAGTTTCAGGCGATTCCGGTGAAATTCCAGCGAGTTCCGGTGGCGAAGCAGCAGCGCACCACCGATTTCTCTTTGTCGTGTAGCGTTGACCGGTTTGCAGGCACCTTATATTTTTGCCTCAAATCAGTAGATACAAGGGTCGGGGGGTGGATTTGCAGGCCCCCTCAAAACGTTTAAGGGTTCCACCAATTTTGCAGGCTCTGTTCGGGGCGTTTTTTCACAACAAAAACTGCAAACTCCGGATTTTTGCGGGTTTGACCAGTTTTGCAGGCACTGCTAGAGATGCTCTAATGCTCTTATTCTGAAGCCCGAAATATTGAGATATCTCAGATGATTCAGCTGATCAACGGAAGCTGGTAATTCGTCAAAGGGGCAACCACTAAGATCCAAGAGAAGTGTGTTTCTTAGTACCGGGAGCATATCCGCTATAGGCTTTGTTGCCTCACAATTTCTGAAAAACACTGCCTTTGCACTGCTAACCAAATATTTGTCAGTTGCTGATTTCTCATTGTAATATGTCAATGTTGCGTAGCGGAAAGGAGGCTTCCCTACAGAACCACTTGGTGCCGTGCCATAATCCAAATGTACGACGTCGTCTCTGGTCAGATATCTCAGAAAATCATACGCCAAATTATTCACACAAAGAACAACAGAAGAACTGGTGCATTTCATCCCGGCCTAATTAAGAAAAGAGATTCTGTCAGTTTCATTGAACTACCCGCCACCACTGAATTACACATTATAAGCTAACCTTAGTAAATAAGAAGATTATTACCTATGAACTAATCTACAGTGACAGACCAAAAAAGTCTGAAAGATAAAATAAAAAACGAGTTCACTAAACATCTCATGAATTTCTCAACAGGGGCCAGCAAGTATGGTACAGCCATTAAAAACTTCCTAAAGGACCTGATGTTATAATTAGCAAGTATAATGAAGAGGTGTTTTGTGGTACTCTCAAATGAATAAAAGCCCTTCATTTTTATCTATCCAATGGCTAAGAAGATTTCATACTAGTGCCAAAAAGTTGACTAGTATGATCGTACTAGTGCCAGAATTGTGCCGCACCACAGACGAGCCCGGCCCAAGATCGTATTTTTAGCCGGCCCAAGATAAAAAGTGGTTCCGTAACCTGTATCGTTATGAATAGCCAATTCCCCAAATTGAATGAACCCTAATTCCAGATGTGCTCTCACTCCCACGCGCACACTCGCCGCCGTCACTGTCACCTTCATTCCCTTCGCCGTCTCGGACTCCACGGTCAAGGAGGAGTCGTGAAGGCGCTAGCCGCGCTGCCAGTCCCGCCGAACATCGCGGGGGTGATGGTGAAGGGGAGGCTGCAAGGTGTTCGCGGCGCTGGTCGCGGCCTCGCCGGACGCGTGCTCCACGTTCGAGTCGGCCGGGAACGGCGGCGTGACTGCATTCCAGAGAAGAAGCATGGCGGGGGCAAGGCGCGCAAGTGGAGCCGGCTGTGGCGGAGCTCGTCGCGCGGGCAGAGCCAGAGGGGGTCAGTGGTCGCCGGCCCCGTCGGGAGGATCTTGGCGGCGCATCGGGAGGACGTCATGCAGGTGCAGCGCAAGTCGCGAATCGTGCAGTACGGGTGCACAGTTCATGGATGAATCTCTTGAAACTGAGAACATGGAAATGGTGTCAAGATGCGCTCATTTGTCTGAGAATCGACTCTGCGCTATGTTAAAAGAAGAAGATATCAGTTTAGCTGAATCTCCTCCATCATTCTATTCATGCTTGGCGTTACTTCTCCGGCATCTAGCCCTTGACTACAGGAGTTGGTCTAGTGGGATGCCTGATTTTCTGCTATGGCGTTTCCTCGATGAACGAGGAGGTGCTGAAGCTAAACTCGTGGAGGTCAAAGGACCAAAGGATCAGCTCTCTGAGCAGCAACGTGCTTGGACTTTTCTCCTGATGGATTTAGGATTTTGATGTGGAAGTTTGCGAAGTGAGCCTAGTTTCTAAGCGGAGATAGCTCCCATTTACACATGGTGTAATGCCTGGTTTAGCTATTCAAATTGCATTGATCTCTTCTGCAATTTTTTATCCAAACATACCAAAAGTTGTAACATGTATTGTTCTTGATGTTTGCATCGAACGTTTGAAAGTAAAAGCTTTCTTACAAAAAAAAATAGTGTTATTCTATCAAAACTACTATTGCTGAATTAATTTGTGTCCACGGTTTTGGTAGTTTACTTTCAGAAAGCAAACCGATTGATGAACTAAAACTAATCCATCTTTTAAAGGGCTACTGTTCCAAATATTCACTACTTTGTAGGAAAGTATAAGCATGTTCATAAGCCAGAAGGCACTAGAATGGAAGGATCTAGCCCTAATTTGATTATTTTGTGGAGTCATCCAGACTCAAATTTTCCAACTTACTACCTCGGCAACTTTGAACTAAAACCACGACAAGAATTATGAACATAGGGAGTACATAATATCAGAGAGATCAGACAAACCGGTAAACATGATCCTCACCGAGAACAAGGAACAAAAATTACAACAAGGAATGTCATATTGATATGGACAAAGTGATGCTGATATTATATTCAAGGGAGCTGATGTTCGATGAACAACAAAATCATGCCATTACAAAGGAACTGTGCTTGATTGATACTTCAATCCCTTCTGCTTGAAGTCCAGATGTGTAACATAACTAACTATGCTATAGCTTGACAAGCAGTAGAGCTGTTGCCTGGGGTCGTCCTAAGTTAACCATGTATATTCTGAGACATTGATGCGCTTGACATAGATTTTATACAAATATGCTGTTAAACGCCTCCTCCAATGCTCTTCGCTTGCCCAACTCAGCAGTCCAACCACCTGCTCGTGCTCCTCTCTCCACGCGTAGTCTCATCATCTCATGGTCTCCTCATCATATCTATGTAGAGGATCTAATGAACCGCCAATTGGTCATGGGGCGTTACCTGTCGGACTATTTGAGATAGAATATGAGGGATATTCTGAAAACACATATAAGCTGTATGGGATTGGGGACAGTCATGATTTAGTGTTTTCTGGACTTACAACAATGCGGTATGCTGTTGGAAGACTGCATCAATAGTATTTTCAGAAACTATATCATAATACAAGTGAAACAAATATGCATATACTAATGCTCCTTTTTTATTATTTGTGCTCTCTACTGTTTGCCATTGTTTCGGCTGTACAGCATATTTGGTTTGTGGTGATTGGAATTGACAAGTATCTTATTCACAGGCAGACTTTCTTTTAATGAGAAGAAAAAACAAGTCGCAAGTATTTCTAAATGTATCTAAGAAAATTATGGCATTGCATTTTGATCTTAAAAAGCTAAACACAGAAATCTATCAACAAATGAGCTGCAAGGGCATGCCTATACCTTAATCCATTGAATTATAATTTATATTAATTGCAATCTTACATGGGCAGATGGGCTACAAACTGAATATCTATTTCAACATATCTATAATGCCTACACAAGATAACTGAATGTTCTCCAGTTCAGATGATGGAGGGGAACACGTACCTACTGCCTCTGGCGAGACTGGGCTGGCGGTATGCAGCACGAACAGGATGGCTTGCCGGTATGGGAGATGTGTCGAGGCGGAGGAACGACGCGGCGTCTGAGATGTCAGCGGCAACGGCGTGTTCGAGCGTGTGCGAGGTGGAAGCCGACACGACAGCGGCGTGAAGGCGGCGCCAGCGCGCTCGGGCGAGTGCGAGGTGGAGGCGGCGTCGGGTAAGGTGGACGCGGCATCGTCGTCTGGAGGCGAGTGCGAGGTGGACGCGGCCGCGGGTCAGGTGGACGCGGCGGCGGCGGGAAGCGGCGGCGTGTGAAGTCGATTTGCTGCCGCTGTAATCGTTCGCTCTAGCCTTGCCTACTATTTTTTCCTGATACTTACAGCTTCCTGGGCCGGCTGGGCCTAATCTCCACCCCTTAAATCTGAGCCGTCCATATGAAATCATACTACTGCCCTCCTATGACTAGAGAAAGGTACTGTAAAAGTCGCCATAATGAAAGTACATTGTACTAACCCAGTAGTTTATAATAAACGTAAGTGTTCAATTGCTATAGTTTGTTACTCCAACACACTTGCATAGAAAAATAGGCATCAATTACTTAATAAAAACGATCTGTAGCTAACGGAATAGGTAATGATGGTAGTAACTAGCACAAAAGTAATGTCTAGAGCAAGCAACTGGTATTCGTCATAGAAAAATTGTAGTAATATTTAACATCTTACCAAGGCTGTATCTAGTTATCTACAACTTCAAGGATGGATGCTTCTAAAAGTTCTTCAATGCATATCTCTCCAAGCAGAGAAGCAGAAAAGACCCCAAGTTTTG
Source organism: Poa pratensis (assembly GCA_947311845.1). Taxonomy (NCBI): domain Eukaryota; kingdom Viridiplantae; phylum Streptophyta; class Magnoliopsida; order Poales; family Poaceae; genus Poa; species Poa pratensis. The sequence continues at coordinate 30,626,343 of CAMZMU010000074.1, forward strand.
ATTCAAACAAATCTAATGCACTCCACTGTCGAATAAGTTCATCCTTTTCTATGGCAGAACCTCTGGGAAAAACCGACAAATAAAGGAAGCACAATTGTAATGCATGGTGCATGCTGTAATATATTTCCATGAATGATGAAAATACTGTAGACTTTGGGGAAAATCTTTCCTCCAGTTTCCAGATTTCTTCATCCCTAGCAGCGAGCCAGGTGTTCATTCCCTGATTATGCACCATTGAACCAAGAAATTGAGCTAACATAGGAATTCCGTCGCACCTTCTTACAATTTTCTTACCAATTTCGGTATACTGTGCATCTACAATTGCATCTTTGTCTCCAAATGCTTTCTGAGAAAATACAGTCCAACAATGTTCTTCAGATAGACCACACAAGTTGTATGATGAACTAGTGCGCATCACTTCTGCTACAAGCTTACTAGAAGTGGTCACTAGAACCTTGGCACATTTCTGTTTGTCCCCAAACAATGTCTTCAAATTAATCAGCCAATTTGCATTCATAGATATTAGATTGTCCAAGACAATTAGGCAGCTGCTGTTATGAAGTATCTCTTGAACATCATGGGCAAGCTGGAAGGGGGCCTCCAAAGAATAATCTCTGCAATATTGAAGTGTCCTACCTTTCACTGATTTATTAGCTTCTGATATAATGTGTGTTCCAATTTTCATAAGGTCCAAGTTCTTGCCAAGGCTTATCCATACCCGGAAATCGAATTCCCAATCTTCTCCCTCATCCTTGAAAACTAACCTAGCAAGGCTCGTTTTGCCCAGCCCTGGTTGGCCAACTATTGGAAGGATGGACAAATTATCGCCATTATTTTGCAAGAGCAGTTCTTTTATATATTGTTTGTCACGATCCCTTCCAATGATTGCAGCTCCATCAAATTCAAACTGTTCCTCCTGTTGTTTGGGAAGTGCTATAGTGCGTCGATGCTGACGCGAACAGAATCTGACAGAACGGTCCGCCGCATAACGTAGCCTCCTCCTGATCTTGTCCAGTCTAGGGGCAACACTTGTATGCAGAATTAACGGGCTTGATAACCAGAACAATGTAGCCTGCAAAATGTGGTCCTGTTACTTAGAGTGCTCGGCTTCAAAATCATTTGGAAAAATGTGGTTCCGTTACTTTAAAAACTTGACTTGGAAAATCATTTTTAACTGTTTGCACAGTTCAATTAGCATCATGATGCTACCTTGCTGTAACCAATGTTTAGCGTGTGTGTGTGCTGTGCGCGCGTGTATGACACAGTGACAGAGAGAGAAGGGAACAGCTTGGAGAGTACCTTCCAGGTCCGGCGGCTGGGTCGGTGCCTGATGCTGCCGTGGTACTCAAGCTCGTCGAGTAGATCCTCCAACTCGTAGAGCAATCTCTTGATCTCCCTCACCCGCACAGTCGCATCCAAGGATCGGTCCTCCATTAAGTTCGACAGAACCACCCGCAACGTGCACAGGGGGAACTTGAGATAATCCAAGACCTCGTCGAACTTGGACGGAAGCCCCCGCCTTACGGCAGCAGATTAGAGCCGCCGTTGGATCCCGTCTGCGGCTCCGGCGGCGGTCGCGGTTGCCATGAACTATGATTTTGGTGAAAGACGGAGTGGATGCGCGGGAGTACGCAGCGACGTTGCTTCGCCACGATTGATAAAGAAGGCTGCGTCTGGGAGGAGATGGCGCTGAACTGGGACTGGATCCTTGGAGACTGGAGTCTGGAGGCCGACCCGGATTAGATGATCGAACAGTCCATGAGATCTGACCGGCCTGTATCTGTGCCCGGTAACGACCCAAACTCCACCACGACACAATGTTCTGTTTATGGTCGTGGTGGCCCCAAAGGCAAACCTTGACACCACACAATATTCTGTTCAAGAGACGTGGATCGACATTGAGTATGGGTTGTTGCGTGACTCATGGATGGCGGTAAACCTAGACGCCACCCGCTGCGCACAACAAACTCGTGACTCGTATTGAAGACACATTCACAAGGAATTCAACGAAAGGAAGGCATATGCACCCAACGATATGCTCTCGTATCGCAATATGAAATTGGTTAATAATTGGTTGGGCATCATACAAGGGCTTTGCAAAAAGTTTCATGGGTGTGATGAGCAAATTGTATTCACACGTGAGAGTGGCAAAAATGATGCCAACAAAGTAAGCCCTTTTGCCTACATATTTGACGTGTGCCTTGATTGTAGCATGCATGTAAATTACTATAGTTTGCGTGCACATTTGACTTGTGCCCATTTCTATAGTTGACAGATCCTCACGTCATGTACATCGAGTTAAACATGGTTAATAAGAATCCCTTAAAATCGATGCATTGTTGGACGGTGATTGAAAATTGTCCGAAGTGGAAGAAGCATCGACTCACTTTGAACGGCAAATTGTAGGATGCGGCCCATGTAGATAAAACAAAGATCTCGAAGTCCCAGCTCGGAATGGTCGGTGTCAAGGTGGCCAAGGCGGCAAAGAAGGCAAAGTAGACGGCATCCTCGGGCTCCAGAGTTGATTGACGTGTAAGTGAAAGAGGTGGCATCGATAACGAAGAAAAGTGGCAAACCTTTTTTCGAGATGCAAAATACCAAACTCAAGGCCACAAAGAAGACCGATTAACTTTTGCTCATGACCACCAACACGGGCGATATGAGCCCCATTCAAACTACCTAGTTCCCCGAAGAAAGGAGGCACATCACAACGGAGAGGGCGGCAAGGGTGAAGGAGTACGAAGCTGGCGACGACCGATGAGAAGGGGGAGGAGGAAGAGGTTGCCGAGGAGGAGGCCGACGAATGATGAACAAAATTGTGTTGGCCACAACTTCTATTTGGAGTATGGCCGGAGTTGAGTTGTTCGAGACTTTCTTTGTGATTCCTTCGATTTGGCCGCCCCATTTGTATTTGGCATACACTATTTTTGTTGCCAAATAATCAAATGTGATCAAAATTTGACTGAGGATGGGCGTTTGGAGGACGCCACTGAGAAGGCACCCCAACACGAATTTGACGGCTTCCACCATTAGAGATGATCTTAGCTGAAGTCTAAGGTGGAGCGACGCCCGATCTGTGTTGTGATGAATGCATCGCATGTCGTGTTTCGAAACACGGATACCGGGGTTGGCGAACACCCCCTGATTGTTCGGTAGAAGGGCGCGAAGTGCTACGAAGTCAGTTCCCGGAAACGAGCACGAACACACGAGATTTTACACAGGTTCGGGCCGGGTCGCCGCGTAATGCCATACGTCCTGCTTGTCTGCCTTGATTGATGATGAGTGATGAAGTACAATGTGCTGCTCGCAACCTTCTCGTCTATACTTGAGTACTTCCGAGTTCCACCTCAGGAAGGTCTCCGAGGTGGGTTCGTCAAGCCCCCGAGCGATGTGTCTACACTGATAAGTATTGCTTGCTCCTCTCCCCTTTTGCCGTGACCTCGGTCCTCCTTTTATACTACCAAGGGGACACCACAGGTGGTCACGCTGGAAGCCTTCCACCAGGGCTCGGCACACGTCACGCCGCACCTCCAAGTGGCAGCTTGATGCATCTAAAATGCATACATGAACTTTGCACTATATTACTTGTATTCCAATCACATTTGCATCATATAAGGGTTATATCAATGTTTTATAATGATTTTTGGGAATATTATATTTATTTCCTATTCCTATGGAATTAACCATGCGCAGGCAGAAAACCTTATTTCTATATTTTAATGTTTCAGGGACCCAAACGACGTCCAAATGACCTGCAAATTTACGAGCATCAATTTTTGGAAGGAAGAAGACTTGGGAGCGAAGGAAGCAAACAAGCGGAGACCCGAGGGCCAAAATAGGTGGGCCCACACGGCCCATGTACTTGGCCGCGTGGGACCCCTTCTTTTGGGCCTCGGAGCTCCGTTGTCATTGATCTTTTCTCCACCGACTAGGTTTTGACCTAAAACCGACTATAAAAATAGTCCCCGACGCCCTTCGGAAAGGAGCGCCGCCGAAACACAGAAACACCGAAACAGAGACCTGGAGCTGCAGATTGGAGGGGGAAAACTCCGACGGGGCGCTGCCGGCGTGGTCTCCATCTTTTTCAACGACTTCTCCACCGTCTCCATGATGAAGAGGGAGTAGTCCACCTCTGGACTATGGGTTTGTGGAAGTAACTTATGTATCTCTCCTCTCTTTGAGCTTCACTAATTAGCACCGTATGAGCTGCTGAACTTGATTACAATCATCTTTGTAATACCTATGTGGTGGATCTTTTTATGAGTTAATATATGTTTGAGATTGCAAATATTTTGTTTCAGTTATGAATATAGATGCATATTATGTACCCCGTTCCTATTTACTTGTTTTGATCAAGCATGTTTATGAGAGCGTGTGTGGGGTGATGTGTGTATTAGTTGGAGTAACGGGGGCTGGCTAGTGCGGTGAACGTGAGAGATAGTTCCGCGATCCACTTGGGTGTTTTTACCTTACTTTGTTGACTCACCAGGGATAAACAAAAATACCATGCTACATGGGTTGTGGGTGACCATGCCACTTCTCCGTGGAGAAGCATGAACAGAATAATTTGTTCTAATGATAGAATCAAAATGTAGCTTCATTCTCTTTTTAGGGAAGTGTTCCATACCTTTCTTAAGTGGGAATTGGTACCTAATGTTTCCTTCCTTCATATCAATAATGGCACCAACAGTTCTAAGAAAAGGTCTTCCCAAAACAATAGGACAAGATGCATTGCATTCAATGTCCATAACAACAAAATCAACGGGGACAAGGTTAGTGTTAACCATAATGTGAACATTATCAACTCTCCCCAAAGGTTTCTTCATAGCATTATCAGCAAGATAAACATCCAAATAACAGTGTTCCAAAGGTGGTAAATCAAGCATATCATAAAGTTTCTTAGGCATACAGAGATACTAGCACCAAGATCACATAAAGCATTACAATCAAAATCATTCACCTTCATCTTAATGATGGGCTCCCAACCATCTTCTAATTTCCTAGGGATAGAAGCTTCATGTTTTAGCTTCTCTTCCCTAACTTGCATGAGAGCATTTGTAATATGTTTTCTAAAAGCCGTATTTATAGCACTAGCATTAGGACTTCTAGCTAGCTGATGACGTGAAAGTCACACGTTCGTTGGGAACCCCAAGAGGAAGGTATGATGAGTGCAGCAGCAAGTTTTCCCTCAGTATGAAATCGAGGTTATCGAACCAGTAGGAGATGAAGACACTTCTGAAGGTGTCAACGGCGCCAGAAAAAGTGCGGTGTCGTAGGGGAGATCCTGGCGGTTGACTTGGAACCTGCACACAACACAACCAAAATACTTTGTCCCAACTTAACAGTGAGGTTCTCAATCTCACCGGCTGCTGAAAACAAAGGATTAGACGTATAGTGTGGAAAATGATGTTTGTTTGCAGAGAATGAAAAAGAACAATGATTGCAGTAGGTTGTATTTCAGATGTAAAAGAATGGACCGGGGTCCACAGTTCACTAGTGGTGTCTCTCCATAATAAATAACTAACATGCTGGGTAAACAAATTACAGCTGGGCAATTGACAATATTGATAAGTGCATAACATGCATGTGCAAGTTGTGGTGTCTACTATGAGATTCATTTGGGCATTACGACAAAGTACACAGACCGCTATCCAGCATGCATCTGTGCCTAAAAAGTCCACCTTCAGGTTAACGTCCGTACCCCTTCCGGTATTAAGTTGCAAGCAACAGACAATTGCATTAAGTAAAGTGCATAATGTAAACAACACATTCATCCTTAGACAAAGCATCATTAGGTTACCCCTAGTAGCAACAGCACATCCACAACCTTAGGGGTTGCTGTCACTCCCCCAGATTAAATGGAGACTGAACCCACTATCTAGCATAAATACTCCCTCTTGGAGTCACAAGCATTCACTTGGCCAAAGTTTCAACAAGTAACGGAGAGCATGCAAGATCATAAAAGACATAGACATAATATTCAGTATTCAACTTGACATAGTATCAATATTCATCGGATCCCAGCAAACACAACATGTAGCATTACAATAAGATGATCTTGATCATGATAGGCAGCTCACAAGATCTAAACATGATGGCACAAGAGGAGAAGACAACCATCTAGCTACTGCTATGGACCCATAGTCCAAAGATGAACTACTCACACATCACTCCGGAGGCAGGCATGGCGATGTAGAGCCCTCCGGTGATGATTCCCCTCTCCGGCAGGGTGCCGGGAAGAGCTTCAGAACCCTCCCGAGTTAGGGTTGACGGCGGCGGCGGCTCTGGAACTTTTCGTGGAATATGACTCGGGTATTTAGGGTTTTCCCGAATAGGAATATATAGGCGAAGGGCGGCGTCGGTGGAGGCCTGTGGGCCCCTCACCATGTCACGGCGCGCAGAAGGTGGGGCCGCGCCGCCACGTGGTGAGGGCGGCCCACAGCCCCCCTTCGTCTCTCCTTCGGACTCGTGTACGTGACAGAAAAATAGGGTTGGCTTTTGTTTCGTCCAATTCCGAGAATATTTCCAGAACAACTTTTCTGAAACCAAAAACAGCAGAAAACAGGAACTGGCACTGTGGCATCTTGTTAATAGGTTAGTCCCAGAAAATGCATAAAAATGATATAAAGTGTATATAAAACATGTAGCAATTGGCATAATATAAGCATGGAACATCAGAAATTATAGATACGTTGGAGACGTATCAAGCATCCCCAAGCTTAGTTCTACTCGTCCTCGAGTAGGTAAAACGATAACAACAAAATAATTTCTGAGGAGACATGCTTCACACAATCTTGATCAAATAATATTGCAAGGCTCATGTCATGAATGAAGTGACTCAAAGCAATGGTCTATAGTTTGCTAACAAATAGATAAAGAGTAAACAACTGAATCATATAAGCAAAAACTTTTCATGAATAGTACTTTCAAGACAAGCATCAAAAAGCTTTGCATAAGAGTTAACTCATAAAGCAATAGATTCTAAATAAAGGCATTGAAGCAACACATAGGAAGATTTAAGTTTCAGCAATTGCTTTCAACTTTCAACATGTATATCTCATGGATATTGTCAACACAAAGTAATATAACAAGTGCAATAAGTAAGCATATAAGAATTGATGCACACAAAGTTGACACAAGTGTTTGCTTCTGAGATAGAAAGGAGTAGGTAAACTGACTCAACATAAAGTAAAAGAAAGGCCCTTCGCAGAGGGAAGCAGGGATTAAATCATGTGCTAGAGCTTTTTAGTTTTTGAAATCATATAGAGAGCATAAAGTAAGTTTTTGAGAGGTGTTTGTTGTTGTCAACGAATGGCAGTGGGCACTCTATCCCCCTTGTCACCCAGACTTTCAAGAGCGGCTCCCATGAAGGACGTTATTTCTACCCAAGGGTAGATCATCCCTCTTCTCTTTTGTTTACACATGCATATTTATAAATTGGTATGACACTCCTCCCAACCTTTGCTTACACAAGCCATGGCTAACCGAATCCTCGGGTGCCTTCCAACAATCACATACCATGGAGGAGTGCCTATTTGATAAAGTTTAACATTTTGGAATTTGCTTTTGATAAATCATTGGCAAACATGTGAAGAGAATCAAATGGTTATAGTTGAAATTAATTGGGACTGGGCACCCCATTTGCCAGCTCTTTTTGCAAGTTATTGGATAAGCGGATGTATATGCCACTAGTCCATTGGTGAAAGTCTGTCATGAGTAAATGACAAGGTGATAGAGTAAACGCCACATACTTCCTCATGAGCTATAAAACATTGACACAAATAAGGAGTAATAAAGTTTTGAATAGTTTAAAGGTAGCACATGAAGTATTTACTTGGAATGGCAGGAAATACCACATAATAGGTAGTTATGGTGGACACAAATGGCATGGGTTTTGGCTCAAGGTTTGGATGCACGAGAAGCATTCCCTCTCAGTACAGAGTTTAGGCTAGCAAGGTTGTTTGAAGCAAACACAGGATATCAACCGGTACAGCAAGACTTACATAAAAACATATTGCAAGCATTATAAGACTCTACACTGTCTCCTTGTTGTTCAAACACTTTACCAGAAAATATCTAGACCTTAGAGATACAAACATGCAAACCAAGTCTCAACAAGCTCTACGGTAGTTCTCCACTAATAGGCTTTAACTACATGATGCAAGAGCTTAAACATGATCTACTTGAGAGCTCAAAACAATTGCAAAGCATCAAATTATCCAAGACAATGATCTACAAGAATGAGTATGTCTTTTCAATATACCATCTACCACATGTAGCATTTTCTGTTTCCAACCAAACACCAATCAACTTATTTCAACATAAAACTCTCCAAATAATACAACAATGAAACAAGAGAGTACTTCTCTACAAGAACTAACAGCTCTGAACAAGAGATGCATGAAAAACAGGAGCTAAAAGCATTGCAGTAGCTAGTTAAGAATACTCAACAAATATAAGTGAAGAATACGAGTATTCACATGAAAAAGCGGAGCGTGTCTCTCTCCCACACAAGAATGCTAGGATCCAAATTATTCAGAAAACAAAATAACAAAGCAAAAATAAAAGCACACAGACGCTCCAAGTAAAGCACATAAGATGTGAAAGAATTAAAATATAGTTTCACTAGAGATGACCTGATAAGTTGTTGATGAAGAAGGGGATGCCTTGGGCATCCCCAAGCTTAGACGCTTGAGTCTTCTTGAAATATGCTTGGATGCACCACGGGGGCATCCCCAAGCTTAGGCTTTTCACTCTTCTTGATCATATCATATCATCCTTCTCTCTTGATCCTTGAAAACTTCCTTCACACCAAACTCAGAAGTAATTCTCATTAGAGGGTTAGTGCATAATCAAAAATTCACATATTCTGTGATGACACAATCATCTCCAACACTTCTGGACATTAGCTACAGCCACTGATATTTTGTGGAGCAAAGAAATCCACTCAAACACAGTAAAAGAGAGAATGCAAATCAAAAACAGAAATCTGGAAAGACGAATTTTTTCGAGGCACTTAAGTTGCTCAGATGCGAAAAGTCCAAATTAATGAAAGTTGCGTACATATATGAGGATCACGCCTGAATTTTTCAGAATTTTTGATTTTTCTGGAGTGCATACAGCTCAAAACGTGGACAGCAAAAATCTGTCTCTGCGCAGAAATCCAAATCTAGCATCAACTTTCTATTAAAGGCTTTACTTGGCACAACAATGCAATAAAATAAAGATACAAAGGAGTTGTTACAGAAGTAAGCAAGCTCCTTGACTCAAAGAAAAAGAAAAATGCAGCAATAAAAACATGGGTTGTCTCCCATAAGCGCTTTTCTTTAACGCCTTTCAGCTAGGCGCAGAAAGTGAAAATCAAGTGTTTCCAAGTGAAGAAGAATCCAAATCATAACTTGTTCTAATAATAGAATCAAAAGGCAACTTCATTCTCTTTCTAGGGAAGTGTTCCATACCTTTCTTGAGTGGGAATTGGTACCTTATATTTCCTTCTTTCATATCAATAATGGCACCAACAGTTCTAAGAAAAGGTCTTCCCAAAACAATAGGACAAGATGCATTGCATTCGATGTCCATAACAACAAAATCAACGGGGACAAGGTTATTGTTAACCATAATAAGAACATCATCAACTCTCCCCAAAGGTTTCTTCATAGCATTATCAGCAAGATAAACATCCAAATAACAATGTTCCAAAGGTGGCAAATCAAGCATATCATAAAGTTTCTTAGGCATAACAGAAATGCTAGCACCAAGATCACATAAAGCATTGCAATCAAAATCATTCACCTTCATCTTAATGATGGGCTCCCAACCATCTTCTAACTTCCTAGGGATAGAAGCTTCATGTTTTAGTTTCTCTTCCCTAGCTTGTATGAGAGCATTTGTAATATGTTTTGAAAAGCCATATTAATAGCACTAGCATTAGGACTTCTAGCTAGCTTTTGCAAAACATAATTACTTCAGAAATATTGCAATCATCAAAATCAAAATCATTTGGTCAATGGCAAAGGAACCATTGTCTCCCATATTTCGAAAAATTTCAGCACTCTTATCAGAACAGTTTCAGTGGTTTTGGCAATTTTAAACGTTTTGCAGGGTAGTAGAAACATTGCCAACACCAATTATGTTACCATTGATAGTAGGAGGCTTACTAGCATGTGAAACATTAGCATTACTAGTGGTGGTAATAGTACAAACTCTAGCTATACTATTCTCTTTTTCAATTTTATCCTCTCTTTCCCACCTAGCATGCAATTCAGCCAACATCCTAATATTGTTGTCAATTTTAACTTGGATAGCATTGGCAGTAGCAAAAGTCTTGTTCTCTTTAACATCATTAGGCATAACTTTTAGTTTCAAAAGATCAACATCAAGAGAAAGACTATCAACCTTAGAAGCAAGAACATCAATTTTACCAAGCTTTTCCTCAACAGTTTTATTAAAAGCATTTTGTGTACTAATGAAATCCTTAAGCATGGCTTCAAGATCAGAGGACACACTTCTATTATTGCTGTAGGAATTACCATAAGAGTTGCATAACCATTACCACTATTTGAGGATAAGGCTATAATTGTTGCTACCAAAATTATTCCTATAAGCATTGTTGTTGAAGTTGTTATTTTTAATGAAGTTCACATCAACATGCTCTTCTTGAGCAACCAATGAAGCTAAAGGAACATTATTTGGATCAACATGAGATTTACCATTCACAAGCATAGACATAATAACATCAATCTTATCACTCAAAGAGAGGTTTCTTCAACAGAATTTACCTTCTTACCTTGAGGAGTCCTTTCGGTGTGCCACTCGGAATAGTTAATCATCATATCATCAAGAAGCTTTGTTGCAGCACCCAAAGTGATGGACATGAAGGTCCTCCAGAGGCCGAATCCAACAAGTTCCTCGAAGAAAAATTTAGTCCTGCATAAAAGGTTTGGATGATCATCCAAGCAGTCAGTCCATGGGTGGGACAATTCTTTACCAAAGATTTCATTCTTTCCCATGCTTGGGCAACATGTTCATTATCAAATTGCTTGAAATTCATAATGCTACTTCTCAAGGATATAATCTTAGCAGGAGGATAATATTTTCCAATGAAAGCATCTTTGCATTTAGTCCATGAATCAATACTATTTCTAGGCAAAGATAGCAACCATTCTTTAGCTCTTCCTCTCAAAGAGAAAGGAAATAATTTCAGTTTTATAATATCCCCATCTATATCCTTATACTTTTGCATCTCACAAAGTTCAACAAAATTATTAAGATGGGCAGCAGCATCATCAGTACTAACACCAGAAAATTGCTCTTTCATAACAAGATTTAATAGAGCAGGTTTAATTTCATAAAAGTCTGCTTTAGAAGCAGGTGGAGCAATAGGAGTGCATATGAAATCATTATTATTTGTGCTAGTGAAGTCACACAACTTGGTGTTCTCAGGAGTACTCATTTTAGCAAAATAAAACTAGGCCGAAATAACAAAATAAAACAAGTAACTATTTTTTTGTATTTTTGATAAAGAGAGCAAACAAAGCAAAAAAAATAAACTAAGCAAGACAATAACAAAGTAAAGAGATTGGAAGTGAGAGACTCCCCTAACAGAAGGCTTGATCTCCCGGCAACGGCGCCAGAAAAAGTGCTTGATGACATGAAAGTCACACGTTCGTTGGGAACCCCAAGAGGAAGGTATGATGAGTGCAGCAGCAAGTTTTCCCTCAGTATGAAACCGAGGTTATCGAACCAGTAGGAGATGAAGACACTTCTGAAGGTGTCAACGGCGCAAGAAAAAGTGCGGTGTCGTAGGGGAGGTCCTGGCGGTTGACTTGGAACCTGCACACAACACAACGAAAATACTTTGCCCCAACTTAACAGTGAGGTTATCAATCTCACCGGCTTGCTGAAAACAAAGGATTAGATGTATAGTGTGGAAAATGATGTTTGTTTGCAGAGAATGAAAAAGAACAATGATTGCAGTAGGTTGTATTTCATATGTAAAAGGATGGACCGGGGTCCATAGTTCACTAGTGGTGTCTCTCCATAATAAATAACTAACATCCTGGGTAAACAAATTACAGCTGGGTAACTGACAATATTGATAAGTGCATAACATGCATGTGCAAGTTGTGGTGTCTACTATGAGATTCATTTGGGCATTACGACAAAGTACACAGACCGCTATCCAGCATGCATCTGTACCTAAAAAGTCCACCTTCAGGTTAACATCCGTACCCCTTCCGGTATTAAGTTGCAAGCAACAGACAGTTGCATTAAGTAAAGTGCATAACGTAAACAACACATTCATCCTTAGACAAAGCATCATTAGGTTAGGGCACCTCCAATGGGCTGGCACAAACGGACCAGCCCAGTTCGATTTTGTCCCAACGGACAAAAGAGGGGCTCCAACGGCCTGGCGCATCTGGGCTGGTGTCCGCCCGGACACCAGTTTCTGACCCAAACGCGGCCCAACTTTGGGGCGGCTTTGGGGCGGGACGGACAGCGACTCGGTCCTCCTCTTTATCCTCCCTGTCCGCGTCGGGCCCAAGGGCTAGCCACACAGCCCCTCCCACCTCCCTATCTCCTTTGGCCCCGCAACCGCCGCCGCCGCCCTGGACCTGCCCTTCGGTGACCGAGCTATCCTCGGCCGCGATGTCGTCTAGCCTTCCCCGTGGCCGGATCTCGTCGCTGGCCGCATTCTCCATCTTCTCCGGCCCCGGCCGCCCTCGAGCCGTGCGAAGCCGCGGCCATCCTTTCCCTCGTCTCCAACACCGGCCGCCCTCGTCCTCTTCCTCCACCCCGGCCGCCCTCGAGCCGTGCGAAGTTGCGGCCGTCCTCGCCCTCGTCTCCAACACCGGCCGCCCTCGTCCTCTGCCCCGGACTCGACCGCGAACTCCACCGCCCCGAAGGTGTTCGACCAAAGGTATGAATACCGGCTGGCCTTGTTCTTTGCATATGTAGGAATGCAAATGATGTAGCATTTTCTTACAATTTCATTCATGTAGATGGATAGTGATGTTGAGTTTTTCTACCACACCTTCATCGATACATCGGATGAATCTTCCGATGATGATAGCGATATCATGGTGGCCGCGACCACTCTCATCCACAACTTCAGCTAGGATGCAGTGCCCCGGCATGTCGGGTCATTTGTTGGGCGAGCACCCGCGTTGGACCGTGAATGAGAGAATGGTCACCTCCAACTTTGGAAGAACTACTTCAACCCGGTGAAGACAACATATCCGGCTTCGGTCTTTCGTCGCCGTTTTCGTATGGGCCGGCCCTTGTTCATGCGTCTGCTGGAAGGGGTGAGGGCATATGATGACTACTTTGAAGCCAAGCCAGATGCCACAGGTCAGTATGGCTTGTCTTCATATCAGAAGTGCACTGCAGCTATCCGGATGCTTGCATATGGAGTGGCTGGTGATCTTGTTGATGAGTATATGCGCATGAGCGAGAGCACCTGCCTGGAATCGATGTATAAATTCTGTCAAGCTGTGGTTCAGGTGTTTGGCGAGGAGTACTTGAGGGAACCCAACTTTGAAGACACTGCCCGTCTTCTGAAGATGACTGAGAGTAGGGGCTTTCCTGGGATGCTTGGATGCATAGATTGTATGCACTGAGAGTGGAAGAATTGTCCCTTTGCTTGGCAGGGACAATACCAGGGTCATGTCGGCGAGTGTACGGTCATACTCGAGGCAGTGGCATCCCAGGATCTGTGGATTTGGCACTCATTCTTTGGTATGTCCGGCTCCAACAATGATATTAATGTGCTACATCGGTCCACGGTATTCGACAGGGTTGTCGAGGGAGAGGCTCCAATTGTCCACTATAAGGTGAATGTGCATGAATACAACAAGCCCTATTACTTAGCTGATGGCATCTACCCTTCGTGGCCGGTTTTTGTGAAGACCATCCGGAGGCCTGACTCAGAGAAGACCAAGAAGTTTGCTCAACACCAAGAAGCCTGCCGGAAGGATGTGGAGCGAGCATTTGGTGTGCTCCAATCTCGTTTTGCCATTGTGCGGCATCCTGCTAGAACATGGAGCAAGGAGCTGATGTGGGAGGTCATGACAGCTTGTGTAATCATGCACAACATGATAGTGGAGGATGAGCAGGATGACGCGAGGCTATCGATCAAGGATGGGAATTTCAGGGTGAGTTGATTCAGCCGATCCCAGGGGCAGCATCGTTCCAGCAGTACATTCATGTGCTTGACGAGATGCAGGACAAGGAAACACACATCCAGCTCCAGAAAGATATGGTGGAGCATATGGTGGAGCATGTGTGGGCTCACATCGGAAACCATCCAGCTCCAGATCCAGCTCCAGAATAATTTCGTTGAATGAACTATTTATTTCAGTCCATGAACTTTTTATTGTAATAAATTTGATACTATTTGCTATCGAAGTATGTTTGTGTGCTATTAATTTATTTGTGATTTGTAAAAAAAATGGGCTCACTCGGGGTCGGGGGGCCAATTTGCGCCAGGCCGTTGGGGTCACCTCCACCCCAACTGGACATATGACCAAAATTTGTCCATTGTCCGCCCCCAAAGGGATAAAACCGGACCAATTTCAGTGTATGTTTGCTCCACCCCGTTGGAGGTGCCCTTACCCCTAGTAGCAACAGCACATCCACAACCTTAGGGGTTGCTGTCACTTCCCCAGATTCAATGGAGACTGAACCCACTATCTAGCATAAATACTCCCTCTTGGAGTCACAAGCATTCACTTGGTCAAAGTTTCAACAAGTAACGGAGAGCATGCAAGATCATAAAAGACATAGACATAATATTCAGTATTCAACTTGACATGGTATCAATATTCATCGGATCCCAGCAAACACAACATGTAGCAATACTATAAGAGGATCTTGATCATGATAGGCAGCTCACAAGATCTAAACATGATGGCACAAGAGGAGAAGACAACCATCTAGCTACTGCTATGGACCCATAGTCCAAAGATGAACTACTCACACATCACTCCGGAGGCAGGCATGGCGATGTAGAGCCATCCGGTGATGATTCCCCTCTCCGGCAGGGTGCTGGGAAGAGCTTCAGAACCCTCCCGAGTTAGGGTTGACGGCGGCGGCGGCTCTAGAACTTGTCGTGGAATATGACTCGGGTATTTAGGGTTTTCCCGAATAGGTGAATATATAGGCGAAGGGGCGGCGTCGGTTGAGGCCTGTGGGCCCCTCACCACGTCACGGCGCGGCAGAAGATGGGGCTGCGCCGCCACGTGGTGAGGGCGGACCACAGCCCCCCTTCGTCTCTCCTTCGGATTTCGTGTACGTGACAGAAAATAAGAGGTTGGGCTTTTGTTTCGTCCAATTCCGAGAATATTTCCTGAACAACTTTTCTGAAACCAAAAACAGCAGAAAACAGGAACCGGCACTGTGGCATCTTGTTAATAGGTTAGTCCCAGAAAATGCATAAAAGTGATATAAAGTGTATATAAAACATGTAGCAATTGGCATAATACAAGCATGGAACATCAGAAATTATAGATACGTTGGAGACGTATCAATAGCTTTTGCAAGAACATAATTACTTCAGAAATATTACAATCATCAAAATAAAAATCATTATGATCAATGGTAATGCAACCATTGTCTCCCATATTTCAAAAAAAATCAGCACTTTTATCCGGAACAGTTTAAGTGGTTTTAGGCAATTTCAAACATTTTGCAGAAGTAGTGGAGACATTGCCAACACCAATTATGTTACCATTCATAGTAGGAGGTTTACTAGCATGTGAAACTTCAGCACTACTAGTGGTGGTAATAGTACAAACTCTAGCTATACTATTCTCTTTATCAATTTATCTTCTCTTTCCCACCTAGCATGCAATTCAGCCAACATCCTAATATTGTTGTCAATTTTAACTTCGATAACATTGGCAGTAGCAAAAGTCTTGTTCTATTTAACATCATTAGGCATTACTTTTATTTTCAAAAGATCAACATCAAGAGCAAGGCTATCAACTTTAGAGGCAAGAACATCAATTTTACCAAACTTTTCCTCAACAGATTTATTAAAAGTGGTTTGTGTACTAATAAAATCCTTAAGCATGGCTTCAAGATCAGAGGGTACACTTCTATTATTGCTGTAGGAATTACCATAGGAATTGACATAACCATTACCACTATTAGAAGGATAAGGCTTATAATTGTTATTACCAAAATTATTCCTATAAGCATTGTTGTTGAAATTATTGTTTTTAATGAAGTTCACATCAACATGCTCTTCTTGGGCAACCAATGAAGCTAGAGGAACATTATTTGGATCGACATGAGATTTACCATTCACAAGCATAGACATAATAACATCAATCTTATCACTCAAGGAAGAGGTTTCTTCAACAGAATTTACCTTCTTACCTTGGGGAGTCCTCTCGGTGTGCCATTCAGAGTAATTAATCATCATATCATCAAGAAGCTTTGTTGCAGCACCCAAAGTGATGGACATAAAGGTACCGCTAGCAGCTGAATCAAGAAGGTTCCTTGAAGAAAAAATCTGTCCTGCATAAAAGGTTTGGATGATCATCTGATGACTCCCAAGTGCAGGAGATCAATTGTAGTACCTTTCAATTACAAAAGGTTGTCGAACCCACGAGGAGCTGAAGGTATTGGTTAGCAAGATTGATAAATAAAACAATAAAAGATGCAAGTGTTTTTGGTATTTTTGGTTGTATAGTTGCAATGCAGAAAATAAATAGTTGCAAGTGAAAGCTCTCAAAGAGAGAAAGCCCAATCCTCTTATGTGGCAAGAGGACAAGCTCAAGTGATGTGTAACTTATATGTGGAAAACATTTTCGAGGGCGGCATGGATATTGCTAGGCATAAAGATTTATTAAACAACACGTTGAATATCTTGTCAAGTTTTAATCTTCTTTGGACGGAGCCATAATTAGGTATAGCTAAATAAATAAACTATAACCCCTCATGATGGATCATGTGGCCAAGTAAAAGACTGCACAAGAATTATGAAGACATAAAGTCCCACCATAGCATTACACTCTAAGGTCCCCGATACTAATACCCTCATAATATAACTTCATGACTCGGTCTCAGGTTTACATGTCCTCCCAAGTCTCCCTCAATTCATTATACTACTGTGTTCTCCTATGAGCCCATATAGGTGAAGTGTTGTGCAGTCGACGTTCGCACAACACCATCATAGAATCACATAAAAGATAAACTCTTCACAAAATACCAACACGTGTTATATATAAATCATTGCCAATTCATCCTATGCCCTCAGGAACATATGGGAACTACTCACAACGTGCAAACATGATGATATTCAGTGGCATAAGTGGTACAACACAATATGAAAATATAACTTCACCACCAAATAATGACAAGTACTCAATCACAAACATGAATAGTAGCACAAGACAAGTATCTAGGGTATAACAACTCACAAACAACGAGGGGAACGGACTGGATCACGGTGATGATGGAGATGGTGCTGGTGTTGATGGGGGTGATGATGTAGAGGCCTCCTCCCATGTCAAGGAGGAGAGGTGATGACGATGACGATGATTTCCCCCTTCTTCGGAGCTCCGGAGCAGCAGGATCTGATCCCCCTCGGAGGAATTAGGAATTTCGCCGCCGCCGCCGCGGCCTCGGATGGTTTCGTGAAAATTAGGGCGTAACTTTTCGGGCGAGACGAAGGCGTCGATAAAAAGCCCTAGGCGAGGAGGTGCCCGAGGCGCCGTTTGATGGGTCCCATGCGGCCAGGTACATGGGCCGCGTGGGCCCACCTAACTTGGCCCTCGTGGCCCTCCTTTCTTTGGTCTTCTTCCCACTACCTTTCTCCCGATGAAAAACCAGCGTGGTATTTTTCCTTTTATTATTTGGGTCCCTGTGGCTCCTGAAACATTAAAAACAAGAAAAAGGAGGTTTTCTGCCTCCCATAAATTAAATAGCAAAAATAGGGACTTTGTATGAAAGTCCCCTAAATCATCTAAAACATGTAAAAACAATGATATAACAATGCAAATAACATTCTAATATGATACTAAAAGTTGTATAAATGATGATATAAAATGCATGTATCAACTCTCCCAAGCTTAAACCTTTAATCGTCCTCGAGTAAGTAAGGACATAGATCCTTACATGCATCAATGGACTTATGGTTGATAAATAAATACGAGCATTGTATCATCATCATATTCAGTTCCAAGATAAGATTAATGAACTAAAACTCATACACATGAGGAAAACATAAGTAGAAGCTCTAGCAATCACCCCTTATTTTTGAAAGCAAATAGCCTGTAACAGCCCAAAGTTTAAAAAACCTCAAAACCCATGAATTTTTTTCGCTTTTGCATTTCATTCATGCATCATGGCATCATTTGTTCCATTGCTCATGTTGAAACCAAGGTTTGGAAAACAAAATTAAAACAACAGGAAACAAAAGCAATATTGTTGTCAAACCACTCAAACTAAAATGAGTGTGGTGGCAAAACCAACTCAACTAAACTTCCATCTCTGTCAAGGAAGTTCCAAGAGTTCAAACTAAATACTTGGAACTTGCTTCAAAATTTCCAAAGGAGAATAATTTGGTTTCTAGGAAAATTGCCCTAAGCAACTCCCTATTTTATTCCCCAAGCAATTGACATCCAAATGACTTCAAAATTCTTGGAGTGCTTGCCAAGGGTGCAGGGAGGATGCACAAAAATTGGCATAATTTTCAGAAGTGTTTAAATGCCTCAATTAATCCAAATACAGCTGCTGGAATCATTTCACAGAACTAAAAAGGACCTAGTTGTAATGTGAGAAAGTTCTGCAGGGGGTTTTCCGTGAAGTCCTTTCTTCTTCCTCTGTAGCGACCCCGGGAGCTCGTTCGCGTCGCACCCGCCCACGCCTCGCTCGCGTGCATGCCGCACCTGGCCCTCCTCTCTGCCCCACCTGCGAAGGAGAGCAAGCAAGCTATGAGCCACACCTGCTCCTCCCTCGATTTGCTCCCGTTTCCCCATCTCTCTTTCCCCGGGCGCGCCATGGCCACCATGGACGCGGTGCTCGTTGCCGCCGACTGAGGTTGTCCCGGACGAATCCGAGCCCACCAGCGGCTCCGCCGCATCGCCAGCTCCTCCTCCGCCCGAGGAATCGACCGGTGAGGCCGTGAATCGCCGCCGCCGTCCTCGTTTGTCTCCGCCCGCCGCCGAGCTTCGCCGGACGTTTGCCGTCACTGCGGTCCACCTCGCACCTGGCTGCTTGCTCATACGCGTCGCTGGTAAGCTGCCGCTTCTCGCCGTGCCCTCGCTGACCCCCTTTCCCTCCCCTCTCTCGTCGATGCTCCACCGAGCACGTGCGCGTCCCGCACGTCGCCGTCGCGTCGCGCGCTGCCCGGCCGTGCGACCGGCCTAGGCCGGGTGGAAGGCCGACGCTCTCGGGCCACTAGCCGGCCTTGGGCCCAGCCCAAACCGGCCTGGAGGCTGGTTGCCTCTGTGACAGGCATGGCCTCGGAGCCAGCCCAAGCTGGGCTGAGGGCCAGATCCCTCTGCTAGCATGCCAGCCCACAAACCGGCCCAGACCGGTCTGGAGGCTGGTTCGACTATTTTTTTTTCTGCTGTTTATTTTTCCATTTCCTCCTCGATATCGACTTGCTTCCCGCTCCTACCCCGCGACGTAGGGACAGCAACTCGATGATTCCTTCATGTTCCATCGCCATCTCGCGGAGTCGAGTAAATAAAATATTTATCGTCGGAATTAAAATAATCAAAAGTAAATATTTAAAAAGAGGATTTATAAAATTAATAACTTTTGATCGGGGCCTCCGAAAAATGTGTTCCTCATATCGAAATGCTCAGAAAATGTGCATTAATCTGTAGCATCATCTTCATGCATGTTTAAATGATCTATAGCGCAGGGAAGCATAAAAACAAAGAAGGAGCTTGATCTTTCTCTCTTGTTGAGTAATTATCTCGCACCCCCTTTACAATTGGTAGAACTTGTTATAATAATTCCAGTGCATTAAAAATTTCATGCCATCATGTGTTTGCGCATTGCATTTATTGGAACATGTGTGATGATTGATTGTTCTTCCGTGTGTTATGCTTCAATGGATCAAGCAGCCGGGGTTACTCCACAATACCCCGAGGATCCGTACTACCAGCACCTTGATCAAGGCAAGCGTAATCCCCCTCTGAGCATATCTTATCCTAATTTCCACAAGTATTTTCTCCACTATAATATTGCATGCGGTTCCAAATGTCAATTTACTTGGATTAGAGTATCCTATAGTTGCATTAAGTTCCCTATGCCATCTACCTGTTCCCTCCTATATCCATAGGTTTGTATTGTTGGCCGAGATATCTACTATGCTATGTTGATGCTTAGCCATGCTTAGTACTGGTATAGCGGTGCGATGGTTACTTCATGTTGGAAACAGGTGTTGAGATGAGTGATGGTGGAAAATTGTGGTGACGGATAATAAAATGCTTAAAGGTGGGGATGAGAGGCCACATGGGATGTGGTGGGTTGTCTCGTTCTCGCCGCCTAAGTGCGAGTTCTCGCCTACGAGCCAAGTTGAGCGTGCAACCATGCGTGGGCATATGGAACCTCGTCGACCGACTAACTTGTGGCGGACTAGCCGAGGGTCCTCTAGTTTGGCTTTCCATTTGCGCGTGCGTTGAAGATGGTGGCCAAGACTGAGATGAGGACGGTGGTGTCAGGAAAATAAGTGGCCGCGGGACAGGGTGCTGGAGGTACCTCTTGTCCTACCGCCACTGATGATCCTGGGTTAGTCTTAAGCGAGGTAAAGGTCGTAGCCGCTCCCACCCAGCCGGCTTTCCCCGGAAGAGAGCTAAGAGCTAGGCAATGGGCCGGACGGTACGCATGGATAAGAAGCTGGGAGGTCCCTCGGGAACCTGGCGACTTTCACATTGTACACCCCTGCAGGGATAAATCTTTTCGAAAAGCCGTGTCCGCGGTTATGGACGACTTGGTGACGGATTCAGAGATCATAGAATAACTTTAACGGAATGATTAAAAACTGGGTACTAGAGGTACCACTCAAGATTGTAAGGTGAGCTTCCTCGAGGGTGATTCGGGGAGGTGCCTTTGATGAACAGGTACAGTGGTTGATGTTGGTTGATGAGAGGTGATGAAAGAAAGAGTACTTCTTACCTCTTTTAAAATATTCTGATTAGTCGATGCCTTGAGTTATGTTTTCATAAATAAAATCAGCTTTATGCAAAACAGCCATAAACTTTGAAAGCCTCATCGAGCTAAAGCTCTATATATAATCTTGCGAGTTCGTCGAACTCAACGTCGTTTGTTTTGTTTCAGAGGAGGACTTCACCGACCTCGAAGGTGGGTTCTTTGTGGACGTCGACGAGTAGTCTGGGGTTCCCAGGTGGCAGCTTGGGACATCCGGAACAGCTGGCGCTGTGATGTTTATCTGTAGGCCTCTTAGGCCATATTTGGATCTTGTTGTTTAGAACAACTAATTCGCTTCCGCTTGTTGTAATGTTGGGTCTGTGACCTCTGGTTGTCATTTGCTATCTTTCTCTATTATAAGAGTTGAACTATATGATTTGTGTCGTAGAGTCTGTGATGTGCCAGTTGTTCCACAAGTCTTGATCTCTCTATTATGCATTGAGGGTTGTGCCTGTGTTAAGGCATCAATCGGGGTGTTGCGTTGCCGATGATCCATTCCGAGCAACGCCTGCCAAAGGTTTTGGCCGGGGATTGGTAAACCCGTAACCTCCGGTTGTATCGCTTAACCGGTGACACACAGCATCACTGTATAACAGTCGGGTCGGGCGCCACAAGTTGGTATCAGAGCAGTACTGCCTGTAGGAAACCCTTCTACTGGTCGATGTTGAGTCTAGTGTTTGTGAAAATATTTTTAACCTAAAAATGAGTTGTGAAAACCATCTTAGGATTCTTTTTACTCCTTATCTGGTTACCCTCTAATCTCGGAGCAATCTTACCTCGATTTGAGTTTAAAGGTTTTACTCCTCGTCTGTTACTTCAAAATGATTAGAAACGGGGTGGGTTCGACCTTTAGTGTTATGTGTCACGTTGCTCCCGCTGCGTTGCAATCCCAAATCAACTCAGATGTTTCTACCGAGTTTAATCTTTTGATCCTTTCTTTGGGTTTTAACCCACGGACTTGAACATAAGGTCCCGGATTGTGTCAACTAGAGTGTGTTAAGTTGTGATTTCTTAACTCTCACTAGTAGCACATGATGCTGATCTTTGACCCAAGTTCTATCTTGTTGTTCCTTCTCGCAAAGTATTATCGTCCCTAGTCTGTGTACTTGTGTAGACGCTAATGCTATTGTTCGACCATTCGGAGAAAGATACTAACTGTGTCATTGTCAAATCTCCAGAATGGCTCGAGGAGGTCGTGGAGGCCGTGGTGGTCGCGGTAACCACAATGATGATGAGGATGATCTGCCGCCACCACCCTCGATGGCTGAGGTCTTGATGGCCATTGAGGAGAACCGTGGGCGCAATGAGCGCTTGCTGAACAGTTGGTGCAGCAGAATGCACGGAGGAACGAGTGCAACACTCTCACTGAGTTCCTGCGCTCCAGCCACCCACTTTGCTGATGCTAAGGAGCCACTGGAAGCTGATGATTGGCTTCGTGCTTTGGAGCGCAAGTTCTCCGCGCTCATGTCCCATTGGCGGAGCAAGTCAACTTTGCCACCTATCTCTTGGTTGGTGCTGCTGGCTGTTGGTGGGAAAGCCATGTGGCTTTGTTTCCAGCCAACCATGTCTTCACTGGGCTGATTTCCGCACTGCCTTCCGTGCGGAGTACATTCCCCAGCCGATCATGGACTTGAAGAGGAGGGAGTTCCTGGATTTGCAACAGGGACGGATGGACCTCCGCACTTATGGTCGTGAGTTCAACCATCTCCTCGTTACGCCCCAAGGGACGTGACCAATGATGCTGACAAGCAAGAGCTGTTCCGCAAGGGTCTGACTCCGCAGCTCGCTATGAGTTGCTTGCCCTTCAGGTTCCAGACCTATCAGGAGCTGTTCAACCAGGCTTTCACTCTTGAGCAAGGAAGAAAGGAACTTGAAGCTTCCAAGAGGCCCGCACATGGGGACCACCAGAGTTCCTCGGGTTCTGAGAGCAAGAAGCGCAGGGTGTTTGTTCCCTACAGCGCGTACCTCGTGCTCCATTCATGCCAGGAGCAGGATACAGGCCACCTCCTCCGCGCCCCACTACTTCGACACTTGGGGTAGGCGGAAGTGGGTACCGTCCTATGCTACCTGCTCCACCTGGAGTCACTTGCTACACCTGTGGCCAGGCTGGTCACTACTCCAGGGAGTGCCCCCAGAAGGCACCTCTCGCGATAACTCCTGCACGAGCCCCTGCCACTCCAACTGGCAAGGCTGGACCTATTGTGCGTGGTCGCCTGAACCACATCTCTGCTGAAGAAGCTGAAGAGGACCCCGGCGTTCTTATGGGTGAGTTACGAATCAACGGCAATACAGCTACAGTTTTGTTTGATTCTGGAGCATCGCATTCATTCATATCCATAGCTTTTGCAAAAGACCACAAAATACCGTTCGAGAAAATGAGCCGCCCTTGGTGATCTCCACTCCTGGCTCCAAATGGCAAACCGATGGTGTTACTCCTGAGGTCCAGATTAATATAGGTTCCTTGTCTTTTCCTTATGCCTTGGTAGCTCTGAAGTCCAAAGGCATTGATGTCATACTGGGCATGAACTGGCTAGCCAAATACCGGCTAATCTCGACTGTGCCGCCAAGACCATTACTGTGACCGCTCCTTCCGGTGACATTGTGAAGTATTGGCCTGCAACATCAATACCTCCGTCCGCCATCGTACCCAACTCACCTGAGATTCTCCTTTGCTTTATGGAAGGCGAATCCCCTCCTGAAATCCAGGACATACACGTGGTGTGTGACTTCCCGGATGTGTTCCCGGAAGAATTGCCTGGCATGCCTCCTGACCGAAGTGTGGAGTTTGTCATAGAGCTACTTCCCGGTACCGCTCCAATTTCCAAGAAGCCCTACCGTATGCCGGTGGAAGAGTTGGCTCTGTTGAAAGAGCAAATTGATCAGCTGTTAGCAAGGAGTTCATCCAGCCTAGCAGTTCACCTTGGGGTTGTCCGGTACTCTTTGTCAAGAAGAGGGATTCTACCGTGCCTCGTCTAGTCTCTGACTATCGACCGTTGAATGCGGTGACAATCAAGAACAAGTATCCTATTCCTCGCATCAATGATCTGTTGGATCAGTTAGCTGGTGCAACGGTATTCTCCAAGATGGATCTGAGGTCAGGCTACCATCAGATAAAAATCAGAAAGGAGGATATTCCAAAGACGGCATTTGTTACTCGTTATGGCTCATATGAGTATACCGTCATGTCCTTTGGTCTCACAAATGCCCAGCTACTTTCATGAGGCTCATGAACTCTCTTCATGGATTATCTTGATAAGTTTGTCGTCATTTACATTGATGACATCCTCATCTATTCCAAAACCAATGAAGAGCATGAGGAACATCTTCGTTTGGTTCTGACAAGACTTCGAGAACACCGCCTCTATGCCAAGTTCTCCAAGTGTGAGTTTTGGTTGGATAATCTCATCTTCCTTGGTCATGTGATATCCGCAATGGTGTGGCTGTCATTCCTGACAAGATTCAGTCCATTCTGGATTGGAAAACTCCAATGTCAGTCAAGGACATCGTAGCTTTCTCGGATTGGCGGGTTACTACCGCCGATTCATCGAAGGTTTCTCCAAGATAGCCAAGGCCCTGACTGACCTTCTCAAGAAGGATAAAAAGTTTGTATGGTCGGCCGAAGCTGAAGAGAGCTTCAAAACACTGAAAGCCAAGCTCACGTCCGCTCCTGTGCTTGTCCTGCCGGACACAAGCAAGGATTTCGTCGTCTTCTGTGACGCCTCTCTACAAGGCTTGGGTTGTGTATTAATGCAAGATGGCCATGTGGTGGCATATGCTTCTCGCCAACTTAAGCCGCATGAGCTCAATTACCCAACTCATGATCTAGAGCTTGCCGCTGTGGTCTATGCTTTGAAGCAATGGAGACCATACCTGTTTGGTAACCGTTGCGAGATCTTCTCGGATCACAAGAGTCTGAAGTACCTCTTCACCCAGCCGGATTTAAATCTCAGGCAAAGGCGTTGGTTGGAGTTAATCACGGACTATAATGTGAGTCTGAACTATCAACCCGGCAAAGCAAACGTCGTGGCTGACGCGCTAAGTCGGAAGTCCTATTGCAACAATCTGATGATTGAGAAGGCTCAACCTGCCCTTCATGAAGAGTTCGCCCGTTTGAACCTGGAAATTGTTCCCTCCGGCTACCTTGCAAATCTGGAGATCAAAGCTACTCTTGTAGACCAGATTAAGGATGCTCAGAAGCTGGATGAGGGTATCCTGAAATCAAGAGAACATTGCTAGTGGCAAGGCCAAGTGTTTCACGGAGATGAATCCGGGGTTGTTTATTTTGGTGACCGTCTAGTGGTGCCAAAGAACCGGAATTTGAGGGAGCTCATCCTCAAGAAGCTCATGAATCTCCTCTCTCTATTCATCCCGGTAGTACCAAGATGTACCAAGACCTTCGGCCACAATTCTGGTGGACTCGTATGAAACGAGAAATTGCCAAGTATGTGGCTGAATGCGACACCTGTCGACGGGTAAAGGCTGAACATCAAAGACCTGCCGGCACTCTTCGCCCTATTACTACTCCCGAGTGGAAATGGGATGAAATTGGTATGGACTTCATCTGGTCTGCCGAAGTCTCCAAAGGGAAATGATGCCATTTGGGTCATCATTGATCGACTATCAAAAGTGGCTCACTTCCTCCCGTTCGTGTTGACATTACAGCTGCCAGGTTGGCAGACCTGTATGTCTCCGGATCGTGTACTTCACGGTATTCCCAAGAAGATAATTTCTGATCGTGGAAGCCTTTCACCTCTAAGTTTTGGGCTAGTTTCCAAACTGCTATGGGAACTCGTCTCAACTTCAGCACCGCGTTCCATCCCCAAACTGATGGTCAGACCGAAAGAGTGAACCAAGTTTGGAAGACATGCTTCGGGCATGTGTAATCTCTTTTGGCAAGGGTTGGGAAAAGTATCTCCCTTTCGCGGAGTTCGCCTACAACAATAGCTATCAAGCTAGTCTGGGCATGGCTCCATTTGAGGTTCTATATGGAAGAAAATGCCGTACTCCTCTAAATTGGTCTGAGACCGGAGAGAGAGCACTCTTTGGTCCGGATGTTATCAATGAAGCTGAGGAGAAGGTTCGAATCATAAGAGAGAATCTGAAGATTGCTCAGTCTAGGCAGAAGAGCTACTATGATAAGCACCATCAGGAATTCACTATGAAATTGGTGATAAAGCTTATCTCCGTGTCTCTCCCCTTCGTGGCGTTCGCCGCTTCGGAATCAAAGGGAAATTGGCACCTCGCTATGTTGGTCCTTTAACCGTTCTAGAAAAGCGAGGAGATCTTTCTTATAAGTTGGAGTTACCGGTCAAATTCCCAAATGTACATGATGTGTTTCATGTCTCCCAACTTCGCCGGTGTTTCAAGGATCCTATCCATGGGGTCAATCATGAAGAGTTGGATCTCCAGGAAGATCTCACTTATCGTGAGCATCCTATCCGTGTCCTGGATGAAGCCGAAAGGAAGACCCATAACAAGACCACCAAGTTCCTCAAAGTTCAATGGTCTCACCATTCCGAGGAAGAAGCTACTTGGGAACGAGAATCTAGTCTTCGTGAGGAGTACCCCGACTTCTTTCCACAACCTTAGAATCTCGGAACGAGATTCCTATAAGGAGGGTAGAATTGTAACAGCCCAAAGGTTAAAAAACCTCAAAACCCGTGAATTTTTTTCGCTTTTGCATTTCATTCATGCATCATGGCATCATTTGTTCCATTGCTCATGTTGAAACCAAGGTTTGGAAAACAAAATTAAAACAACAGGAAACAAAAGCAATATTGTTGTCAAACCACTCAAACTAAAATGAGTGTGGTGGCAAAACCAACTCAACTAAACTTCCATCTTTGTCAAGGAAGTTCCAAGAGTTCAAACTAAATACTTGGAACTTGCTTCAAAATTTCCAAAGGAGAATAATTTGGTTTCTAGGAAAATTGCCCTAAGCAACTCCCTATTTTATTCCCCAAGAAATTGACATCCAAATGACTTCAAAATTCTTGGAGTGCTTGCCAAGGGTGCAGGGAGGATGCACAAAAATTGGCATAATTTTCAGAAGTATTTAAATGCCTCAATTAATCCAAATACAGCTGCTGGAATCATTTCACAGAACTGAAAAGGACCTAGTTGTAATGTGAGAAAGTTCTGTAGGGGGTTTTCCGCGAAGTCCTTTATTCTTCCTCTGTAGCGACCCCGGGAGCTCGTTCGCGTCGCACGCGCCCGCGCCTCGCTCGCGTGCATGCCGCACCTGGCCCTCCTCTCTGCCCCACCTGCGAAGGAGAGCAAGCAAGCTACGAGCCACACCTGCTCCTCCCTCGATTTGCTCCCGTTTCCCCATCTCTCTTTCCGCCCGGGCGCGCCATGGCCGCCATGGCCGCGGTGCTCGTTGCCGCCGACTGAGGTTGTCTCGGATGAATCCGAGCCCACCAGCGGCTCCGCCGCGTCGCCAGCTCCTCCTCCGCCCGAGGAATCGACCGGGGAGGCCGTGAATCGCCGCCGCTGTCCTCGTTTGTCTTCGCCCGCCGCCGAGCTTCGCCGGACGTTTGCCGTCGCTGCGGTCCACCTCGCACCTGGCTGCTTGCTCGTACTCGTCCCTGGTAAGCTGCCGCTTCTCGCCGTACCCTCGCTGACCCCCTTTCCCTCCCCTCTCTCGTCGATGCTCCGCCGAGCGCGTCCCGCACGTCGCCGTCGCGTCGCGCGCTGCCCGCCGTGTGACCGGCCTAGGCCGGGTGGAAGGCCGACGCTCTCGGGCCACTAGCCGGCCTTGGGCCCAGCCCAAACCGGCCTGGAGGCTGGTTGCCTCTGTGACAGGCCCGGCCTCGGAGCCAGCCCAAGCTGGGCTGAGGGCCGGATCCCTCTGCTAGCAGGCCGGCCCACAAACCGGCCCAGACCGGTCTGGAGGCTGGTTTGACTATATTTTTTTCTGTTGTTTATTTTTCCATTTCCTCCTCGATATCGACTTGCTTCCCGCTCCTCCCCCGTGACGTAGGACCAGCAACTCGATGATTCCTTCATGTTCCATCGCCATCTCGCGTAGTCGAGTAAATAAAATATTTATCGTCCGAATTAAAATAATCAAAAGTAAATATTTAAAAAGAAGATTTATAAAATTAATAACTTTTGATCGGGGCCTCCGGAAAATGTGTTCCTCATATCGAAATGCTCAGAAAATGTGCATTAATCCGTAGCATCATCTTCATGCATGTTTAAATGATCTATAGCGCAGGGAAGCATAAAAACAAAGAAGGAGCTTGATCTTTCTCTCTTGTTGAGTAATTATCTCGCACCCCCTTTACAGTTGGTAGAACTTGTTATAATAATTCCAGTGCATTAAAAATGTCATGCCATCATGTGTTTGCGCATTGCATTTATTGGAACATGTGTGATGATTGATTGTTCTTCCGTGTGTTATGCTTCAATAGATGAAGCAGTCGGGGTTACTCCACAATACCCCGAGGATCCGTAGTACCAACACCTTGATCAAGGCAAGCGTAATCCCCCTTCTGAGCATATCTTATCCTAATTTCCACAAGTATTTTCTCCACTATAATATTGCATGCGGTTCCAAATGTCAATTTACTTGGATTAGAGTATCCTATAGTTGCATTAAGTTCCCTATGCCATCTACCTGTTCCCCTCCTATATCCATAGGTTTGTATTGTTGGCCGAGATATCTACTATGCTATGTTGATGCTTAGCCATGCTTAGTACTGGTATAGCGGTGCGATGGTTACTTCATGTTGGAAACATGTGTTGAGATGAGAATGATGGTGGAAAATTGTTGTGACGGATAATAAAATGCTTAAAGGTGGGGATGAGAGGCCACATGGGATGTGGTGGGTTGTCTCGTTCTCGCCGCCTAAGTGCAAGTTCTCGCCTACGAGCCAAGTTGAGCGTGCAACCATGCGTGGGCATATGGAACCTCGTCGACTGACTAACTTGTGCCGGACTAGCCGAGGGTCCTCTAGTTTGGCTTTCCATTTGCGTGTGCGTTGAAGATGGTGGCCCAGACTGAGATGAGGACGGTGGTGTCAGGAAATAAGTGGCCGCGGGACAGGGTGCTAGAGGTACCTCTTGTCCTACCGCCACTGATGATCCTAGGTTAGTCTTAAGCGAGGTAAAGGTCGTAGCCGCTCCACCCAGCGGCTTTCCCCGGAAGAGAGCTAAGAGCTAGGCAATGGGCCGGATGGTACGCATGGATAAGAAGCTAGGAGGTCCCTCGGGAACCTGGCAACTTTCACATTGTACACCCCTGCAGGGATAAATCTTTTTGAAAAGCCGTGTCCGTGGTTATGGACGACTTGGTGACGGATTCAGAGATCATAGAATAACTTTAACGGAATGATTAAAAACTGGGTACTAGAGGTACCACTCAAGATTGTAAGGTGAGCTTCCTCGAGGGTGATTCGGGGAGGTGCCTTTGATGAACAGGTACAGTGGTTGATGTTGGTTGATGATGAGAGGTGATGAAAGAAAGAGTACTTCTTACCTCTTTTACAAATATTCTGATTAGTTGATGCCTTGAGTTATGTTTTCATAAATAAAATCAGCTTTATGCAAAACAGCCATATAACTTTGAAAGCCTCATCGAGCTAAAGCTCTATATATAATCTTGCGAGTTCGTCGAACTCAACGTCGTTTGTTTTGTTTCAGAGGAGGACTTCACCGACCTCGAAGGTGGGTTCTTTGTGGACGTCGACGATGTAACAGCCCCACTCTTGGTACTGCAAAATTTGAACAAAATTTTCACTTTTGCTTCTTATTCATGCATCATGGCATCCATTGTTTCAGTGTCAAGTTGAAATCAAGTGATAAAAACAAATTGAAACAAATGGAAACAAGGGCACCAAATTAAATTCAAGTCTTGCACTTCCAAATGTGCTTGTTCTTGGCAAACACAATTAGAAATGCAAATCCATATTGTCAAGTAAGTTCCAAGGGTTCAAGATTTAATACTTTGGACTGGTTCAAAAATTCAAAAGTAAATTCATTTTAGTTTTACCTAAAATGCCATAAACAAACCCTATGAACAAAAGGGTGGCAAAACTTTTTATTTTGCCAAACCAATTTTCTTGGTGCTTCTAAATGATATTGGGAGGCTACATGATTTTTCTTCAATTTTTATAAATTGTTTAAGTGCCTTAAATAAATGGTGGAAAAGCTATTGGATATTTGAAAGAAACAGCCAAGGGCTTCGTTGTAAATGGAAAAATACATGCAGGGGTTCCTTGCAAAATGGCTGTCTTCCTCTGTAACGACGCACGCCGCGCGGCTGAGCCGCACCGCCTCGCGCGCCATGGCAACACGGCGATGCCGGGCCCCCCTCCCTGCGCCTCGACGCGCTTAAAGGAGCCGCCAGGCCCCCGTGCCCTCTGCTCGACACCGCACCACTGCCCTCGCTCGCCCCCCTCTCCGTTCTCCATCCGCCGCCATGGCCGAACCCTAGCTAGATCGCCGCCGAGCATCGCCGTCGTTTGAGCACGCGAAGAGTAGATCAAGCACCACCATTTGCTCCGCCTCGTCTCCCTCTGCAACCACGTCGAAGGAATCGAGCCGGGGAAACCCCAAACCGCCGCCGCCATCCTCTTCTTCCTCGACTCCGACCGGAGCTCCGCCATCGATTGCCGCCGCCTCCGTCCACCTCTACACCAACGGATCGTTCCCACGCATCTAGGGTGAGCATGCCGTCCACGGGGACATCTTTTCCCTCCCTAACTCGCCGTAGTTCGACGCTTCGCCCTTAGACCGCCGCCGGCCGCCGCCCGTCGAGGATGATTCCGTCGCTCCGGCGACCATTAGCTAGCGGCGCCGCCGTATTCGTGCTCCCCACGTCCGTGCGAGTCTAAAGCCGTCCGTAGCGTGCTCCCTCGCGCAGTAGATCGACGCGGCCGTGATCGCCGCCGCCGCGCGCCCCGTCCGCGCCGTCCCGCGCCTTGCCGTGGTCAAACCGGCCACTGGGCCCGCGCGCTTGCGTGGCTTGCCAGCGTGGCACGGGCCCACTAGTCAGTGGCCTGGGCTAGCCACGGGCCCGGTGAAAAACGTTTCACCGTTTTCTCTGTTTTAAAGAAAAGGAAGAAAACAGAATTGCAGCTCAAATCTTTAATTCTAAAATCCATAACAAATTGAAAAATGCTCCAATTTGGATGATTCAAATTTCCAGATGTTCAGAAAGTGTGCTCTAAATTTTTCTGTCATTCTTGACACATGTTAATGTAAAATAGTTTGCCTCCTGAAATTAATTACAGAAATTGCAGATTAAAGAGAAACTTTGTAAATTCATAACTTAAGCTCTGTAATTCCAAATTGAGCAAATAAGGTATCTAAAAATTTGTCTTGACACCCTCTACACATCGATATTTTATTTGGGCATATTTGAACAATGTAAATCCTCGGTTTGTAGAAAATACTGAAAATGGCAGTACTGAAATGCCACTTTGGAAATTCATATTTAATTCAAAAGAATTCCAAAAAGGATGTTGAAAGGCTCTAAATGTTCAGCAAATCAATACCTAATCAGTAGCATCTTTTACATGCATGTTTACATGAATTCATAGCACAGGAAAGCATTAAAACCAAATATGGGACTTTCTTCTCCCTTGTCAATTCAATTATTTTGCACCCATTTAAATTGATACATTGGGTATAATAATTTCAGTGCATCAAACTTGTCATGACATCATGTGTATGAGCATTGCATTTGGTTTGCTTGAGTGATATTTGATTGTGTACTTTCCGGTGTTCTTATGCATCGATAGATCAAGCAGTCGGGGTTTCTCCACAATACCCTGACGACCCGTATTACCAGTCGTTGAACAAGGCAAGCGTAATCCCCCCTCTGAGCATGTCTCCTATGTTTTCGCAAATACTTTCTCCACTATAATATTGCATGCGGTTCCAAATGTCAATTTGGTTGGATTAGAGTATCCTATTAGATGCATTATGTTTTCCGATGCCATTACCTGTTTCCCTCTAATATCCATAGGATTGTTGTGTTGGCCTGAGTTAATTATAACCGCTATGTTTATGCTTAGCCATGCTTAGTGTAATGCTTAGTCGTCCGGTGGATATGTTATTGTTGGAACTGTGGTGGAATGTTCGGATGATGGTGGAAAATGGTGGTGACATAGAATAACATGTTTAAAGGTGGGGATGAGAGGCCACATGGAATGTGGTGGGTTGTCTCGTTCTCGCCGCCTAAGTGCGAGTTCTCCCCTTCGCGCCAAGACGAGCGTGCACCCATGCGTGAGGCCTATGCAATTGCAGGAACCCTCATAGACTAAATAACTCGGGCGGGGCTAGCCAGGGTCCTCTAGTTCGGGCTTCCATTTGTGCGTGCGTGATGATGGTGGTATGAACTGGGATGAGGATGGTGGTGTTAGGAAAATGAGTGGCCGTGGGGCGGGGTGCTGTGATCCTGGCAGTCCTACCGCCACTGATGATCCTGGAAAGTCCTTAACGAGGGAGAAGTCGACGCCGCTCCCACCCAGCCGGCTTTCCATGGAAGAGAGCTAATGCGTAGGCAATGGGCCGGATGGTACGCGTGGCAAACATTGTACACCCCTGCAGGGTAAATATTTTCGAAAAGCCATGTCCACGGTTAAGGACGACTTGGTGCCGGATTCAGGGACCATAGAATAACTTGAACGGAATGATTAAAACCTGAGTACTAAAGGTACTACCAAGAATGCAAGGTTGACTTCCTCGAGGGTGATTCGGGGAGGTGCCTTTGTAGACAGGTGAAGGGATTGATGGTGGTTGTTGTTGAAGATGATCAGATGAAAAGAGTTTACTTCTTACCTCTTTAAAAATATTCTGATTAGTCGATGCCATGGAGTGATGTCTTTTCTAAAGAAAACTAGCTTTATGCAAAATAGCCTTACAACTTTGAAAGCCCCATCGAGCTAGAGATCTATATATAATCTTGCGAGTTCGTCGAACTCAACGTCGTTTGTTTTGTTTCAGAGGAGAACTTCACCGACCTCGAAGGTGGGTTCTTTGTGGATGTCGACGAGTAGTCTAGGGTTCCCAGGTGGCAGCTTGGGACATTCCGGATCAGCTGGCGGTGGATGTTTATCTATAGGCCTCTTAGGCCATATTTGGATCTTGTTGTTTAGAACAACTTAATTTGCTTCCGCTTATTGTAATGTTGGGTCTGTGACCTCTGGTTGTCATTTGCTATCTTTCTCTATTATAAGAGTTGAACTATAATGATTTGTGTCGTAGAGTCTGTGATGTGCCAGTTGTTCCACAAGTCTTGATCTCTCTATTATACGTTGAGGGTTGTGCCTGTGTTAAGGCATCAATCGGGGAGTTGCGTTGCCGATGATCCATTCCGAGCAACGCCTGCCAAAGGTTTTGGCCGGGGATTGGTAAACTCGTAACCTCCGGTTGTATCGCTTAACCTGTGACACACAGCATCACTGTATAACAGTCGGGTCGGGGCGCCACAAGTTGGTATCAGAGCAGTACTGCCTGTAGGAAACCCTTCTACTAGTCGATGTTGAGTCTAGTGTTTGTGAAAATATTTTTGACCTAAAAATGAGTTGTGAAAACCATCTTAGGATTCTTTTTACTCCTTATCTGGTTACCCTCTAATCTCGGAGAAATCTTACCTCGATTTGAGTTAAAAGTTTTACTTCTCGTCTGTTACTTCAAAATTAGGAGTATCACGGGGTTGGGTTCTACCTTCAGTGTTATGTGTCCAGTTGCTCCCGCTGCGCTGCAATCCCAAATCAAGTCAGATGTTTCTACCGAATCAAATCATTTGATCCTTTCTTTGGGTTTAACCCACGGACTTGAACATAAGGTCCCGGATGGTGCCAACTAGAGTGTGTTAAGTCGTGGTTCCTTTCTTTGATCCTTTCTTTGGGTTTAACCCACGGACTTGAACATAAGGTCCCGGATGGTGCCAACTAGAGTGTGTTAAGTCGTGGTTCCTTAACCATTGCATCTCTCGCTAGTAGCACATGATGCTGATCTTTGACCCAAGTTCTATCTTGTTGATCCCTTGTTAGTTGTTATACAATGCATTATCGTCCCTAGTCTGTGTACTTAGTAGACGCTAATGCTATTGTTTCAACCATTCGGAGGAAGATACTAACTGTGTCATTGTAAAATCTCCAGAATGGCTCGAGGAGGCCGCGGAGGCCGTGGAGGCCGCGGTAACCAGAACGATGATGAGGATGATCTGCCGCCACCACCCACGATGGCTCAGGTCTTGATGGCCATTGAGGAAAACCGTGGGCGCAATGAGCGACTGCTTGAGCAGTTGGTGCAGCAGAATGCACTGAGGAATGGCTGCAACACTCTCACTGAGTTCCTGCGCTCGCAGCCACCCACCTTTGCTAATGCTAAGGAGCCACTGGAAGCGGATGATTGGCTTCGTGCTCTGGAGTGCAAGTTCTCCGCGCTGCATGTCCCAGTGGCTGAACAAGTCAACTTCGCCACCTACCTCTTGGTTGGTGCAGCTGGCTGTTGGTGGGAAAGCCATGTGGCTTTGTTCCCTGCCAACCATGTCTTCACTTGGGCTGATTTCCGCACTGCTTTCCGTGCGGAGTACATTCCCCAGCGGATCATGGATTTGAAGAGGAGGGAGTTCCTGGATCTGCAATAGGGACGTATGGACCTCCGCGCTTATGGTTGTCAGTTCAACGATCTCTCTCGTTACGCCCCTCGGGACGTGACCAATGATGCCGACAAGCAGGAGTTGTTCTGCAAGGGGCTTGCGCCGAGGCTCCGCTATGAGTTGCTGCCCTTCAAGTTCCAGAACTACCAGGAGTTGTTCAACCAGGCTCTTACTCTTGAGCAGGAAGGAAGGAGTTCGAGGTTTCCAAGAGGTCTGCACAAGGGTACCACCTGAGTTCCTCTGCTATTGGGAACAAGAAGCGCAAGGTTTTCGTGCCCTATAGCGCTGTGCCGCGTGCTCCATTCATGCCTAGGGCTGCGGGATACAGGCCACCACCCCGCGCCCCACTACTTCGACACCTGGGGCGAGCGGAAGTGGGTATCGCCCTCAGCTATCCGTCCCTCCTGGAAACACTTGCTACAGCTGTGGCCAGGCGGCCACTACTCCAGGGAGTGCCCCCAGAAGGCACCTATCAGGGACACCTGCACGAGCCCCTGCCACTCCAGCTGGCAAGGCTGGACCTATTGTGCGTGGTCGCCTGAACCACGTCTCTGCTGAAGAAGCTGAAGAGGACCCGGCGTTCTCATGGGTGAGTTACGAATCAATGGAAATTCAGCTACAGTTTTGTTTGACTCTGGAGCATCGCATTCATTCATATCCATAACTTTTGCAAAAGACCACAAAATACCGTTCGAGAAGATGAGCCATCCCTTGGTGATATCCACCCCTGGCTCTAGATGGCGAACCGATGGTGTTACTCCTGAGGTTCAGATTAACATAGGTTACTCGTCTTTCCCATTCTCGTTGGTAGCTCTGAAGTCCAATGGCATTGATGTCATACTGGGCATGAACTGGCTAACCAAATACCAGGCTAATCTCGACTGTGCTGCCAAGACCATCACCGTGACCACTTCTTCCGGCGATATTGTTGAGTATTGGTCTGCACTCTCAAGACCTCCATCTTCAATCATCCCAACTCACCTGAGATCCTCCTTTGCTTTATGGAAAGCGAATCTCCTCCTGAAATCCAGGACATACACGTGGTGTGTGACTTCCCGGATGTGTTCCCGGAAGAATTGCCTGGCATGCCTCCTGACCGAAGTGTGGAGTTTGTCATAGATCTACTTCCCGGTACCGCTCCGATTTCCATGAAGCCCTACCGTATGCCGGTGGAAGAGTTGGCTCTGTTGAAAGAGCAAATTGATCAACTGTTAGCGAAGGATTTCATTCAGCCTAGCAGTTCACCTTGGGGTTGTCCGGTACTCTTTGTCAGGAAGAGGGATTCTACCGTGCCTCGTCTGGTTTCTGATTATAGGCCGTTGAATGCGGTGACAATCAAGAACAAGTATCCATTCCCCGTATCAATGATCTGTTGGATCAGTTAGCTGGTGCAACCGTATTCTCCAAGATGGATCTGAGGTCAGGATACCATCAGATCAAGATCAGAAAGGAGGATATTCCAAAGACGACTTTTGTTACTCATTATGGCTCATATGAGTATACCGTCATGTCCTTTGGTCTCACCAATGCTCCAGCTACTTTCATGAGGCTCATGAACTCAGTCTTCATGGATTATCTTGACAAGTTTGTCGTCATTTACATCGATGACATCCTCGTTTATTCCAAAACCGATGAAGAGCATGCCGAACATCTTCGTTTGGTTCTGACATGACTTCGAGAACACCGCCTCTATGCCAAGTTCTCCAAGTGTGAGTTTTGGTTGGATAATCTCATCTTCCTTGGTCATGTGATATCCGCTAGTGGTGTGGCTATCATTCCTGACAAGATTCAGTCCATTCTGGATTGGAAAACTCCAATGTCAGTCAAGGACATTCGAAGCTTTCTCGGATTGGCGGGTTACTACCGCCGATTCATCGAAGGTTTCTCCAAGATAGCCAAGGCTCTGACTGACCTTCTCAAGAAGGATAAAAAGTTCGTATGGTCGGCCGAAGCTGAAGAGAGCTTCAAACACTGAAAGCCAAACTCACCTCCGCTCCTGTGCTTGTCCTGCCGGACACAAGCAAGGATTTCGTCGTCTTCTGTGACACCTCTCTACAAGGTTTGGGCTGTGTGCTAATGCAAGATGGCCATGTGGTGGCATATGCTTCCCGCCAATTGAAGCCGCATGAGCACAATTACCCAACTCATGATCTAGAACTTGCCGCAGTGGTCTATGCTTTGAAGCAATGGAGACCATACCTGTTTGGTAACCGTTGCGAGATCTTCTCGGATCACAAAAGTCTGAAGTACCTCTTCACCCAGCCGGACTTAAATCTCAGGCAAAGGCGTTGGTTGGAGTTAATCATGGACTATAATGTGAGCCTGAACTATCAACCTGGCAAGGCAAACGTCGTGGCTGACGCGCTGAGTCGGAAGTCTTATTGCAATAATCTGATGATTGAAAATGCCCAACCTGCCCTCCATGAAGAGTTCTCTCATTTAAACTTAGAAATTGTTCCCTCCGGCTATCTAGCAAATCTGGAGATCAAATCTACTCTTGTAGATCAGATTAAGGAAGCTCAAACCCGTGACAAGGGTATTCGAAAAATCAAGGAGAACATTGCTAGCGGGAAGGCCAAATGTTTTTCTGTGAATGAGTCCGGAGTTGTTTATTTTGGTGACCGCTTGGTGGTGCCAAAGAAACGAAAATTGAGGGAGTTGATCCTCTAAGAAGTTCATGAATCTCCTCTCTCTATTCATCCCGGTAGTACCAAAATATACCAAGACCTTCGACCACAGTTCTGGTGGACTCAGATGAAACGAGAAATTGCCAAGTATGTTGCTGAATATGACACATGTCGACGGGTAAAGGCTGAACATCAAAGGCCTCCCAGCACTCTTCGCCCTATTGCAGTCCCTGAGTGGAAATGGGATGAAATTGGTATGGACTTCATCACTGGCCTGCCGAAGTCTCCAAAGGGAAACGATGCCATCTGGGTCATCATTGATCGCCTATCAAAAGTGGCTCACTTCCTCCCCGTTCGTGTTGACATTATAGCTGCCAAGTTGGCAGATCTGTATGCTTCTAGGATTGTCGTACTCCACGGCATTCCCAAGAAGATAATCTCTGATCGTGGAAGTTTGTTCACCTCCAGGTTCTGGACTAGTTTCCAACAAGCCATGGGAACCCGTGTCAACTTTAGCACCGCTTTCCACCCTCAAACTGACATGCTCAGGGCATGTGTAATCTCCTTTGGCAAAGATTGGGAGAAGTATCTTCCCTTCGCGGAGTTCTCCTATAACAACTGCTATCAAGCCAGTCTGGGTATGGCCCCATTCGAGGTTCTGTATGGAAGAAAATGCCGAACTCCCGAATTGGTCCGAGACCGGAGAGAGGGCACTCTTTGGTCCGGATATTATCAATGAAGCTGAGAAGAAAGTTAGAATCATACGAGAGAATTTGAAGATTGCCCAGTCTAGGCAGAAGAGTTATTATGACAAGCATCATCAGGAGGTTCACTATAAAATTGGTGATAAAGCTTACCTCCGTGTCTCTCCCCTCCGAGGCGTTCGCCGCTTCGGAATCAAGGGAAAATTGGCCCCTCGCTACGTTAGCCCTTTCACTGTCCTGGCCAAGCGGGGAGATCTTTCTTATCAATTAGAGTTACCAGCTAACTTCCCCGATGTGCATGATGTGTTTCATGTATCCCAACTTCGCCGTTGTTTCAAGGATCCTATCCATGGAGTCAATCATGAGGAGCTGGATATCCAGGCAGACCTCACTTACCGCGAGCATCCTGTCCGTATCCTAGATGAAGCAGAAAGGAAGACTTGAAACAAGACCACCAAGTTCCTCAAAATTCAGTGGTCTCATCATTCCGAAGATGAAGCAACCTGGGAAAGGGAGTCTAGTCTTCGTGAGGAGTATCCCGACTTCCTTCTGCAACCTTAGAATCTCGGGACGAGATTCCTGTAAGGAGGGTAGAATTGTAACAGCCCCACTCTTGGTACTGCAAAATTTGAACCAAATTTTCACTTTTGCTTCTTATTCATGCATCATGGCATCCATTGTTTCAGTGTCAAGTTGAAATCAAGTGATAAAAACAAATTGAAACAAATGGAAACAAGGCACCAAATTAAATTCAAGTCTTGCACTTCCAAATGTGCTTGTTCTTGGCAAACACAATTACAAATGCAAATCCATATTGTCAAGGAAGTTCCAAGGGTTCAAGATTTAATACTTTGGACTGGTTCAAAAATTCAAAAGTAAATTCATTTTAGTTTTACCTAAAATGCCATAAACAAACCCTATGAACAAAAGGGTGGCAAAACTTTTTATTTTGCCAAACCAATTTTTGTGGTGCTTCTAAATGATATTGGGAGGCTACATGATTTTTCTTCAATTTTTATAAATTGTTTAAGTGCCTCAAATAAATGGTGGAAAAGCTACTGGATATTTGAAAGAAACAGCCAAGGGCTTCGTTGTAAATGGAAAAATACAGGCAGGGGTTCCTTGCAAAATGGCCGTCTTCCTCTGTAGCGACGCACGCCGCGCGGCCGAGCCGCACCGCCTCGCGCGCCATGGTGACACGGCGATGCCGGGCCCCCCTCCCTGCGCCTCGACGCGCTTAAAGGAGCCGTCAGGCCCCCCGTGCCCTCTGCTCGACACCGCACCCCTGCCCTCGCTCGCCCCCTCTCCGTTCTCCATCCGCCGCCATGGTCGAACCCTAGCTAGATCACCGCCGAGCATCGCTGTCGTTTGAGCATGCGAAGAGTAGATCGAGCACCACCATTTGCTCCGCC
Organism: Poa pratensis; assembly: GCA_947311845.1. Lineage (NCBI taxonomy): Eukaryota > Viridiplantae > Streptophyta > Magnoliopsida > Poales > Poaceae > Poa > Poa pratensis. The sequence continues at coordinate 30,665,875 of CAMZMU010000074.1, forward strand.
TCGTCTCCCTCTGCAACCACGTCGAAGGAATCGAGCCGGGGAAACCCTAAACCGCCGCCACCATCCTCTTCTTCCTCGACTCCGACCGGAGCTCCGCCGTCGATTGCCGCCGTCTCCGTCCACCTCTGCACCAACGGATCGTTCCCACGCATCTAGGGTGAGCATGCCGTCCACAGGGACATCTTTTCCCTCCCTAACTCGCCGTAGTTCGACGCTTCGCCCTTAGACCGCCGCCGGCCGCCGCCCGTCGAGGATGATTCTGTCGCTCCGGTGACCATTAGCTAGCGGCGCCGCCGTATTCGTGCTCCCCACGTCCGTGCGAGTCTAAAGCCGTCCGTAGCGCGCTCCCTCGCGTAGTAGATCGACGCGGCCGTGATCGCCGCCGCCGCGCGCCCGTCCGCGCCGTCCCGCGCCTCGCCGTGGTCAAACCGGCCGCTGGGCCCGCGCGCTTGCGTGGCTTGCCAGCGTGGCACGGGCCCACTAGTCAGTGGCCTGGGCTAGCCACGGGCCCGGTGAAAAACGTTTCACCGTTTTCTCTGTTTTAAAGAAAAGGAAGAAAACAGAATTGCAGCTCAAATCTTTAATTCTAAAATCCATAACAAATTGAAAAATGCTCCAATTTGGATGATTCAAATTTCCAGATGTTCAGAAAAGTGTGCTCTATATGTTTCTGTCATTCTTGACACATGTTAATGTAAAATAGTTTGCCTCCTGAAATTAATTACAGAAATTGCAGATTAAAGAGAAAACTTTGTAAATTCATAACTTAAGCTCTGTAATTCCAAATTGAGCAAATAAGGTGTCTAAAATTTTGTATTGACACCCTCTACGCATCCATATTTTATTTGGGCATATTTGAACAATGTAAATCCTCGGTTTGTAGAAAATACTAAAAATGGCAGTACTGAAATGCCACTTTGGAAATTCATATTTAATTCAAAAGAATTCCAAAAAGGATGTTGAAAGGCTCTAAATGTTCAGCAAATCAATACCTAATCAGTAGCATCTTTTACATGCATGTTTACATGAATTCATAGCACAGGAAAGCATTAAAACCAAATATGGGACTTTCTTCTCCCTTGTCAATTCAATTATTTTGCACCCCATTTAAATTGATACATTGGGTATAATAATTTCAGTGCATCAAACTTGTCATGACATCATGTGTATGAGCATTGCATTTGGTTTGCTTGAGTGATATTTGATTGTGTTCTTTCCGGTGTTCTTATGCATCGATAGATCAAGCAGTCGGGGTTTCTCCACAATACCCTGACGACCCGTATTACCAGTCCGTTGAACAAGGCAAGCGTAATCCCCCTCTGAGCATGTCTCCTATGTTTTCCACAAATACTTTCTCCACTGTAATATTGCATGCGGTTCCAAATGTCAATTTGGTTGGATTAGAGTATCCTATTAGATGCATTATGTTTTCCGATGCCATTACCTGTTTCCCTCCTAATATCCATAGGATTGTTGTGTTGGCCTGAGTTAATTATAACCGCTATGTTTATGCTTAGCCATGCTTAGTGTAATGCTTAGTCGTCCGGTGGATATGTTATTGTTGGAACTGTGGTGGAATGTTCGGATGATGGTGGAAAATGGTGGTGACATAGAATAACATGTTTAAAGGCGGGGATGAGAGGCCACATGGAATGTGGTGGGTTGTCTCGTTCTCGCCGCCTAAGTGCGAGTTCTCCCCTTCGAGCCAAGACCGAGCGTGCACCCATGCGTGAGGCCTATGCAATTACAGGAACCCTCATAGACTAAATAACTTGGGCGGGGCTAGCCAGGGTCCTCTAGTTCGGGCTTCCATTTGTGTGTGCGTGATGATGGTGGTATGAACTGGGATGAGATGGTGGTGTTAGGAAAATGAGTGGTCGTGGGGCGGGGTGCTGTGATCCTGGCAGTCCTACCGCCACTGATGATCCTGGAAAGTCCTTAACGAGGGAGAAGTCGACGCCGCTCCCACCCAGCCGACTTTCCATGGAAGAGAGCTAATGCGTAAGCAATGGGACGGACGGTACGCGTGGCAAACATTGTACACCCTGCAGGGTAAATCTTTTCGAAAAGCCATGTCCACGGTTAAGGACGACTTGGTGCCGGATTCAGGGACCATAGAATAACTTGAACGGAATGATTAAAACCTGAGTACTAAAGGTACTACCAAGAATGCAAGGTTGACTTCCTCGAGGGTGATTCGGGGAGGTGCCTTTGTAGACAGGTGAAGGGATTGATGGTGGTTGTTGTTGAAGATGATCAGATGAAAAGAGTTTACTTCTTACCTCTTTAAAAATATTCTGATTAGTCGATGCCATGGAGTGATGTCTTTTCTAAAGAAAACTAGCTTTATGCAAAACAGCCTTACAACTTTGAAAGCCTCATCGAGCTAGAGCTCTATATATAATCTTGCGAGTTCGTCGAACTCAATGTCGTTTGTTTTGTTTCAGAGGAGGACTTCACCGACCTCGAAGGTGGGTTCTTTGTGGATGTCGACGAGTAGTCTGGGGTTCCCAGGTGGCAGCTTGGGACATTCCGGATCAGCTGGCGGTGGATGTTTATCTGTAGGCCTCTTAGGCCATATTTGGATCTTGTTGTTTAGAACAACTTAATTTGCTTCCGCTTATTGTAATGTTGGGTCTGTGACCTCTGGTTGTCATTTGCTATCTTTCTCTATTATAAGAGTTGAACTATAATGATTTGTGTCGTAGAGTCTGTGATGTGCCAGTTGTTCCACAAGTCTTGATCTCTCTATTATACGTTGAGGGTTGTGCCTGTGTTAAGGCATCAATCGGGGAGTTGCGTTGCCGATGATCCATTCCGAGCAACGGCTGCCAAAGGTTTTGGCCGGGGATTGGTAAACCCGTAACCTCCAGTTGTATCGCTTAACCGGTGACACACAGCATCACTGTATAACAGTCGGGTCGGGGCGCCACAGACGAGTAGTCTGGGGTTCCCAGGTGGCAGCTTGGGACATCCCGGAACAGCTGGCGGTGGATGTTTATCTGTAGGCCTCTTAGGCCATATTTGGATCTTGTTGTTTAGAACAACTTAATTCGCTTCCGCATGTTGTAATGTTGGGTCTGTGACCTCTGGTTGTCATTTGCTATCTTTGTCTGTTATAAGAGTTGAACTATATGCTTTGTGTCGTAGAGTCTGTGATGTGCCAGTTATTCCACAAGTCTTGGTCTCTCTATTATGCATTGAGGGTTGTGCCTGTGTTAAGGCATCAATCGGGGTGTTGCGTTGCCGATGATCCATTCCGAGCAACACCTGCCAAAGGTTTTGGACGGGGATTGGTAAACCCGTAACCTCCGGTTGTATCGCTTAACCGGTGACACACAGCATCACTGTATAACAGTCTGGTCAGGGCGCCACATAACCATTGTATGTTGGACAATCGAATCATATTATTTTTCACATGCTTTTGCTCTTTATGGCAAGCATCATAATCTTTTATACTTTGCTGAAATTGAATGACAAGATAAACTCTCATTGGATAACAAGTTCAAAGAAGACAAATGAAAAGATAGATAGATATTAAAAATGTTTTCAACCTTGCTTCACTAGTAACTAGTGCAAACTTTAGTCATGGATATCTCAATCAAGTTCCTATGCTCTATACCACCTTTATCTTACACTTTCCATGGCTAACTGAAACTTCAGGTGCCTTCCTTTCATTCACATTCAAGAGCATAAGTATTGAAATATCCATGATCATTAATTTGCTCAAAAGATACTAGATTAACAAGAGTGTTTTATATCCTTTTCATTATACCTTCTCAACTTTTTATCCTACAAGACCATATCTCAACTAAACTATTAATTCCAAGTCATATTGACTCTTTACTTATTTATAATGAGATAATTCTATCATTGTCCAACATACTCAAGTTAATTAATTTCAAGGCAAGATGTGATGAAACTCTAAATATGCCACGCTCATTTGCATGAGTGTTACCCATAAATCTCCAAACAAGAGAATCATGGATGACACCATACTTTAATATTCATTGATAAACCATAAGATAGGATACATGATAATGCTCCATGAGCTCACACACGCCTAAGAGATATTGATAACTAAACGATAAAAGCAAAACACACCATGACTAGATAGATATGATAAACTATAAAGATAAAGACTAGGTGAACTCCCCAAGCTTGACGTTCTGCAGATCTCCTTTGCTGCAGCCTCCTCCTTCTCATATTCTTCCTCCCATTCAGCCATCTTCCATGGGAAAGGCCTTCCATCACGGAAAGATGTAGGTGGATCATTATACCTGAGGGTGGCAGCTGCTGCAATCTTCTTGAAGCGTTCTTCATATTCAGTTCTGGTTCTCTACATCCCACATGAAGCATTGGAACTTCTCCCACTTGTCGATGACGTCCTTGTACCTATCTTCCAGATCTTCAAGCCTTTTCTTGTACTCTTCAACCTTCTTCTCCAGCTCCAGGTTCATGAAGTGGTGAGCATCAAGGCTGCGGTAAACCACAGTGCCATACCTGAAGGTCTTGTCCTCCAACTCATCCAGCCTTTCCTCCACCGTGCCGGTGGCCTTGGGAGCCTTCACCTCCTCCACGAGCATCACGTCTTCGGTGGTGCCATCACGGAGTTGAGGTAGCGGTTCACAACACCTTCCTTGGGAGAGCTCTCCCCCTCTTGGTTGGATCCGGAGCAAGACATGGCTAAAACCTGACAGAAGAAACAGAAACAAAGATCGCTCGAGAACGCTCGGTGCGAGATTAGATCGGCAGAGGGGTATATATTGAGGGTTTTTAGGTCAAGACGAAGCGTCGGGATCGAAAACGAGACGAAAAGGACTCCGAGGGGAAAGGAGTGGCCCACGCGGCCAGGTACTGGGCCGCGTGGGCCCCTCTTTTCCTTCCTCGGGTCTCCGCTTCGTCCAGTTTTCTTGTCCCACACGTTAATTTCCATAAAAAATGACTTCCGTAAAATATTATGCAATTCCGAGAAACTTTCCAACACAAAGTTACCTTCTATTGATTTAGGGTTTCTGAAACTGCACGGTCTCTCAATTACCTCCTCCGGTGTTTGTAAATTCAACTCTCCACCTTTCCGATGAAGCTCTTTCCTGCAATATAAGGTTTAAGGCGTTGTCCATTGACTACATGAGGTTTACCTTTCATGTCACCGTGAAGACGGATAGCTCCTGAACGGTACACCTCCTGTATCACTAATGGTCCCTGCCACTTTGAAGCTAACTTCCCTGCAGAAAACTTGAAACGAGAGTTGTATAATAAAACTTGATCACCTACTTTGAATTCCTTTCTTAATTTTCTTGTCATGCCAAATCTTAACTTTTCTTTAAACATTGGCACTTTCATAAGCTTCATTTCTCCATTCATCAAGTAGGTTTAAATCAAGAATTCTCTTTTCTCCGCAGTTTTAAAATCAAAGTTCAATTGTTTAATAGCCCATCTAGCTTTATGTTCTAATTCAACAGGTAAATGACAAGCTTTTCCATAAACCATTTTATAAGGAGACATTCCCATAGGATTTTTAAAAGCAGTTCTATAAGCCCACAATGCATCATTAATTTAATTGGCCAATCAGATCTAGACTTATTCACTGTCTTTTCCAAAATGAGTTTAATTTCCCTATTACTTAATTCAACTTGTCCACTTGTTTGAGGATGATAAGGAGATGCAATTCTATGGTTAACATCATATTTTGCCAAAGTTTTTCTAAGAATACCATGCAAGAAATGAGAACCACCATCAGTAATTAAAAACCTAGGAACACCAAACCTGGGGAAAATGATGTCCTTGAGCATCTTCATTGCTGTGGCATGATCTGCACTTTTGGTTGGAATTGCTTCCACCCACTTTGTAACATAATCAACTGCAACCAAAATGTGAGTATGCTTTGTCTTTGATTCTGGGAAAGGACCCATAAAGTCAAAACCCCACACATCAAATGGTTCAAGTGGCAATGAATAATTCATAGGCATTTCATTTCTCCTACCAATATTTCCTACTCTTTGACATTTATCACAAGATTTAACATATTCAGCACAATCCTTAAATAAAGTAGGCCAATAAAACCAGATTGTAATACCTTTGCTCCTGTGCGATCTCCTGCATGATGCCCTCCATAGGGACTGTCATGACAATCTCTTATAATAGCCTGTTGTTCATGCTCAGGTACACAACGTCTAATAATACCATCCACACTTTTCTTATAAGGAAAGGATCATCCCAAAAATAATGTCTAAGATCATAAAAGAATTTCTTTCTTTGTTGAAAGTGAAGTGTGGAGGTAAAACTTTACCAACAATAAAATTTGCATAGTTGGCAAACCAAGGAGATGCAACTTTAGCACTAGAAACATTAACAATTGCAAGTTGTTCATTAACAAAGCTATCATTAATAGGAATAGGATCATCAGGTATATTTTCCATCTAGAAGATGATCAGCTACTTGATTATCTTCCCCTTTCCTATCAACAATGTGTAAATCAAATTCTTGCAATAGAAGTACCCATCTTATTAATCTAGGCTTAGCATCTTTCTTATTCATCAAGTATTTAATAGCAGAATGATCAGTATGTATTGTGACTTTTGAATCAGTAATATAAGGTCTAAACTTGTCACAAGCAAATAGCACTGCTAAAAATTCTTTTCAGTTGTAGCATAATTCTTTGAGCAGCATCAAGTGTTCTACTAGCATAATAAATAACATTCAGTTTCTTATCAACACGTTGGCCCAAAACAGCCCCAACTGCATAATCACTAGCATCACACATAATTTCAAAAGGCAATTTCCAATCAGGAGGTTGAATAATAGGAGCACTTATTAAAGCATTCTTCAAAATATTAAAGGACTCAATGCAATCATCATTAAAAGAGAAAGGAACATCCTTTTGCAAAAGATTGGTTAGAGGTTTTGATATTTTGGAGAAATCTTTAATAAACCTACGGTAAAAACCTGCATGCCCAAGAAAACTTCTTATACCTTTGATGTCCCTTGGGTATGGTAGCTTTTCAATAGCTTCTATCTTTGCTGGATCAACTTCTATTCCTTTCCAGAAATCTTATGCCCAAGAACAATACCTTCAGTAACCATGAAGTGACACTTCTCCCAATTAAGAACTAAGTGTTGGTCTTCACAACGCTGCAAAACTTTGTTAAGGTTGAACAAGCAATTATCGAAGGAAGTACCATACACAGAAAAATCATCCATAAAAACTTCCATTATCTTTTCAATATAATCAGCAAATATAGCATTCATGCATCTTTGAAAAGTAGCAGGAGCATTACATAAACCGAATGGCATTCTCCTATAAGCAAATGTACCATATGGGCAAGTAAAAGTGGTCTTTTCTTGATCATCCTTATGGACAGGAATTTGTGAGAAACCTGAATAACCATCTAGATAGCAAAAGTGAGAGTGTTTAGATAACCTTTCTAACATTTGATCAATAAATGGCAATGGATAATGATCTTTTCGAGTTGCTTTATTTAATTTTCTGAAATCAATACACATCCTATAACCAACAACAGTACGTTGAGCCACAAGTTCATCCTCATCATTTGGAACAACAGTCATTCCACCCTTTTTAGGAACACAATGAACAGGACTAACCCACTTACTATCAGCTATAGGATAAATGATACCAGCTTCAATAAGTCTTATTACCTCTTTCTTACCACTTCTTTCATTTTTGGATGGAGACGGCGTTGATAATCAACAACAGGTTTTGCATCTCTTCCAATTAATTTTATGCATACATAGAGCTGGGCTTATACCTTTAAGATCATCAAGAGAGTATCCAATGGCTGGTCGGTGAGCTTTTAGCACATCAAGTAATTTCTCTTCTTCTTCTTCAGCTGAAAGGTTAGCACTAATAATGACAGGATATATGCTCTTCTCATCCAAATATGCATATTTCAGATTTGTAGGCAAAGGTTTAATTCAAAACTAGGATCCCCTTTAGGTGGTGGTAGCACTCCTAAATTATCAGGTGGGATATGCAATTGTAATTGTGGTGGTTGTTGCCATAATATTTGTTCTAAAGCCTCTTTTTCCTCATCATTAAATGGTTCATCTTGATTAAGCATATAACGTTCTACAACATCAGTTGAAGCTACAGCTATATGAGCAAGAGTTTCAATTATCTTCAGAAATTGGCTCTTTCACAACATGTTTATCAGCAAATTTGGAAAAGTTGAATTCAAGTTTCTCAGCACATTTAATAAACACTTTCTCTTTAGGCAAATTAATTTCAGCACCAACAGTATGTAAGAAAGGTCTACCAAAAATGATAGGACAAAATGAATCTTGAGGACAACCAAGCACAATAAAATCAGCAGGATATTTTATTTTGCCAACCAATACTTCAACATCTCTAACAATTCCAAATGGACTAATATAATCTTTATTAGCAAGTTGAATTGTCATACCTGTCTCTTCCATAACAATAGGATCAATATCAGGCTTGATTCAAGATAAAGAGAATATGGAATGACACTAATACTTGCTCCAATATCACATAGACCATGATAACTTGAAGTCCCAATAGAGCATGATATAACAGGTTTCCCAACTTTGGCCGAATTACCTTTGATGACTTTAGTAGCATCTTCACATAATAAACATCACAGGGTCTTCTTCATTTAGTTGCTTGATAACAGAAATTTGAGTGTTGACTTCCACCTGTTCATAAGGCTGAGAACATCTTTGTTACTCTTGTTAGTAACAGCAATAAGTAAATTCTCCTTAACTTGGTTTGGATATGGAGGTGGTTCAACATACTCCTCAATTGTCACAGATGACACTGGTTCAACCTGTTTAATAACTTTAGGAACAACAATAGATTGTTTAACAGGTTCAACATAAACTTCAAACCACTTTTGGAACACAGATATGATCAGCAAAACCTTTAGCTATTCAATTATAACATAAGGATCAAGACCAAAAGTATCACTCAGATTTTTAAACAAATAGAAGTAGAGAAATTCTCTACACATGAATATTCATAATCAAAATAGGCTCATTACCTTTATCAAGATCCCAATGACTAGTATTTTCAGAAATAGTCTCCAATAAATTCCATGCTTCTTCTTCAGTATTATTAGTAAAACTTCCACCAGATGAATTATCCAGAATTCCTTGTGCTTCATAGGTAGCCTCACATAAAAGTTTATCAATATAAGTTTCCTTGTAAGATCATGACAAGGATTCTTGCGAAGGAGTTCCTTTAACCTCCCCCAAGCTTGAGTAATACTCTCTCCCAGATGTGGCCAGAAATTAAATATATAGCAGCGGTTATCATAAGCTTCTTTAGGAGTAAAATATTTAAGAAAGAAAACCTTCCTCAAGATACTCCATTCAATAGTGACTCTTCATCCAAAGACCTGTACCAATCACGAGCATTACCAGATAAAGACAAATACAATAGCTTCCTTTTTACCTGATCCTCAGAAATACCAGGTAGTCTAAATAAGCCACATATGTCCTCAATTATCTCCATGTGTTCGCGTGCAGACTTAGTTCCATCCCTGTAAATGGATTTTTCATAACTCTTTTAACATGACCAATGGGAATTTTAAATCCCACTTTAGGTATCTCAGACACAGTAGTTTCAACCACTTTAGGAGCAGTGCATAAGCACTTTCATATAGAGCAAGGTGCAGCGAGGAACGATTCATAAATGCCATAGTATCAATGAGATAAACAGCTTTCAAGTTTCCTTACCAAACTTCTTACCAATAGCGCAACGCTCCCCGGAACGGCGCCAGAAAAGTATCTTGATGACTCCCAAGTGCAGGAGATCAATTGTAGTACCTTTCAATTAGAAAAGGTTGTCGAACCCACGAGGAGCTGAAGGTATTGGTTAGCAAGATTGATAAATAAAATAATAAAAGATGCAAGTGCTTTTGGTATTTTGGGTTGTATAGTTGCAATGCAGAAAATAAATAGTTGCAAGTGAAAGCTCTCAAAGAGAGAAAGGCCAATCCTCTTATGTGGCAAGTATTGGGTTACGTAGCAGAATTTAAAATTTTCCGACATACGTAACGTTCAGGATCAACTATGTAGATACATGAGAGGATAGTATTGTCGTTACCAACAACGAGTTGCGGAAGAGTTGTCGGTGACGATGTCGATGTCGATGACGATGACGCCGATGTAGTTGATGAAGCTTGATGAAGATTCTCACGGTCAAGCCTGACGGTGAGAATATCGCCGTTCCTTCGTATGTCTTCTTGATCCAAACGAGTGAGGGTCAAACATCTATGACGCGTCACCCCTCTGAGAGCTCGCACACGTACGTCCGTCAAGATCCGGCGGCGCTTCGCCGTGCCAGGACTAAGTGCTACTGGTATGCGTATGGTGGAGAGAGCCCCAACACATGGGAGAGAGGGAGAGAGATTAGATCTAGACCTTGGGAGCCTCCGAGGAGAAATCTCAAGTCTATTGTGTGTCTCCAAAAGAGGAGGGGGGGTGGGGTTTAAAAAGAAGTCCCAAGGGGTAGGGTTGCTTGGACAAGGGGAAAGTTTTTCTAGTCCAACTCAACTTGGACAAGGGGAAACTTCCCCTTGCCCAATTCGGCTAGGAAGGTGGAGTTGGGGTGGAACCCACCGCCTCCTCCTTGGCCGCCGCCCCTAGTGAGGCCTGCCTCAGCCACCAACCCAAGGTGGGGCCCGCCTGGCCACCGACCTATGGGTGGGGCCCGCCCTGGCCACCGACCTCAGGTGGGTGGGGCCCACCCGAGTCGGCCTCGTCTTGGCCTCCGTCGCCGCCTTGCCCCCTCATGGGCCGAAGCCCACTCGGGTCTGGCCGGCCGACTTGGCCCACCACCGTGTGGTGGTGCGGCTGCCATGTGGGCCCATGCAGCCCATGTGGCAGCCACCTTTTATTGGTCTTTAATAATTTCATATTAATTAAATAAATTAATATTTAATCAATAAATATTTTGTCTAGAATTAATTACTTATCATACAAACATATTTATATGATCCGAGACACCTAGTGTCTGCCGACAGAATATACTTGGACAATTATTTCCTTTCTTATAATCCTTTCTTTCTTCGTGATCTAACTAGCTAGTTGGCCCGCGCATTTGCGCGGCTAGCATTATAAATATTATCATATTTTATATTTCTATCCTTTGTATCAACTATTATGAATGAAATTCGTTGTTCCTATAATATTAACATTATATAATTCAAGATATACATACAAAGGATTGAAGGACAAAAGTATTTAATGATATATAAACATAATAGTATGTTGTAATATATATTGTGATTGAGATTTTGCTAAGAAACTTTCGTTTGGCAATAAAATACAAAAACCATATTGAGATATGCGTTCGACGTTTAAACCTGTACACCGTCATGCTGCTTCCTCTTTCCACTGCCCATTTATGATGCGCACATTGCCACAAATAGTTCTTTTAAGGAACTTCACTTCGATTTTCCGTACTTGACCATGAATTATCTGTCTGCCTAATGGTTGGTCCGCTTGTAGATAATTCTTATTTACCAGAATATCATGCCATTCTTGCTGATCTTAATCTAATTGCCTATGTTCCTTGCCCTTCTATGGGAATTTGATTACAACTCCTTATTCATTGAAATTTTCTCACACAATATCTTTAGCTTCGCATTTTAGTTTTAATGTTGATCTCTTAGATAAATACACATTTTGATTTTGTATATGTAACTTATTTTGAAATATAGGTATTTATTTATTGATTCCACATGGAAGTTATCTGAACTGTATGCATAGAATGGAGATGCTTCTTGATCGTCCTAATAAGATTCGTATCTACATAAAATTAGTAAGTAATATTCTTTTATATTAAATTTTAGCAAACATCTTGCAGTAAAAATATGATTTCACGTGAACCCATGCACTGAGATTTTCCACTTCATACGTGAGCCAGCCACCCCTGATTATAGATTCTTTTTTTCTCGATGCATACCGTCTTTCCAGGGTAGCACATCAAGAGAATACGATTTGAGTTAACTCACTTTCTCACGGACATGATGCATAGGGAAATGTTTATTTTATTTTTCGGGTACATATATTTTGATTTTTAGGTACTATACACTATGCAAAAAAATCCTTATGCCCTAGTTGCTTGCCCTAATGTCAACAATTACTATTTAGTTCACCACTATATTAGCAATTATACACTTTTTTTAAGAAGCGTTGATACATGATACTAATATAGTTAATTAGAGTGATAGAAAAAGCAATAAGAAAACAGTGATTGTTACAAAAAAAAATCGGACCATTAATCTAATAAATCTCTTTTGAAAGTCATGAATAATTTAACTCACTTTGTCGCGGACCTGATGTATAAGGAAATGTATATTTATTTTTTATGGTAGTACATAAATTTTGTTTTCTAGATCCTAACAATTACTATTTAGTTCACCACTATATTAGCAATTTATACATGAATTGTTTTAAGTAGTATTGATACATGATACGATTAGATTTAATTAGAGTGATAGAATAAGCCATAAGAAAAAATTGATTGTTACAAAAAAAATACCGGACCATTAATATGATAAATCTCTTTAAAAACCATGAATAATTTGTACATTATCCTAACCCTAATTGATAATCGATTAGAATATATATATATATGACACTGCTCTTTGCAAGAAATAATTACATACATTACCTCGCAACAAAATGATCACAAACACGCCTGCATGATGTATCCCATCTACAAAATAAAAACACATGCATATATCTCACAAACGCATGTAAGTAGGCTTGCAAGCACGATCATGTTAATACGTTTTTTATCAAACTTACCAGCATGGCATCAGCTTCTTTTTAACACGTTGCTTTACTCCACTCGCCGCTGGGTACCTCGTTCTTTGCATTTGTTGAGAAAGTGGCATGTTCTGTTGCGTGTACCCGAGGGTGATCATGTCTTTATCCACCCTAGTTAATCGTGTGTTGCCGCTCGCCGCTGGCAGTCGGTGAATCCAAAAGTTTCAGGCGCTACGTTGCTCCTTTTATTCATTCGGCTTTGGAATCCTTGAAGATGCTAGTGCTGATGCAGTGATGCTAACGCCCATGACCACGGGGATGACGATGTGGAGCTAGCCCGACAGCATCGACCTTGCTGAAGAGTGAAGACGTACATGTTGAACCACCCGAAGTGCCAGGACCGCTGGAAGTCTAGCTCCTTCAGGCCTTTCCACTCCATCTTGTGGTCGTCGGAGCTGTTGGCGTCCTCTCCGGCATCGCCGACTTGCAGCTCCGCTCGACTCCTGGATCCTTCATGCATATCCTCTCCGGTCGTCTTGTGGAAGCCTGGCTCATTTATGCCTATCCTCTCCGTCTTATGGATGCCGGAGCTGTTGGCGTCCTCTGCGGCATCGTCGACCTGCAGCTCATACTTGACGTCGCCTACCAGTCGCAGCTCGCGTCCATGTCCAGGTGGGTGGCTTCCATCATCGCCGCCCTCTCCTTGAACGGCTTCTGCAGAATCAGCAATTCCCTCTATGATCACTGGCTTGCGTTCCAGACTTTCAGCAGCCTTCGTTTATAGCTGGAAACGCTGAGATAAATCAATCTGAGTGTGTCCATGTATACTGTGGAATCGATCAGAATACGTACAGTGTTCCTCTTGCCGCGTGCTGCCTGACAGCATGCGCCGGCGATGGCCGCGATGGATGGTATGATCTGACGTGAATACCTAGATCTTCACGCACGAACCTGGAAGCTAATGCCGGCCGGCCGGCCGGCCGGAGAAAATCGCTCTGCGCGTCTCCGTGTACTTCAATCGATGTCGACAATGCTTATCTCATGTGCGAGTCTCTAACTTGGTATCAGATGCGAACGATAGGATCTAGCATATAAATATAATGTATTCTTGTGTCCGGAAGGAATTATCTATGGCGTGTGCATGCCAATCTCTCCTTCTTCTATGGCGTGTGCATGCTAATCTCTCTATCTTTCTCATAGTCGTCCTTGCTTGCGTACGATTGCTAAATATAAGGTTTAAATCTACACCGTCCGCTCTTAGCTGGTTAATCTCCACCGTCAATTGTCATGTGTTTTAATTATATAATAGATTCTCCGAATGTAATTCTATCACGCCGGAAACCATCCCAGATGATACAACCTCTCTACTCCGGACCACTACGAATACATCAGATCTTGACGCCTTAAGTGTGTGACCCCTACATGTTCGATAACGTGTAACTATAATTGGAAATACTTATCCATTCACTTGCCAGTGTCAGAACCTAGACGTTCTGTATAGCTGCTATCGTTATGCGAAGACACTCTTTTGAACCTGCTTGATTAACATGTTTATCCTATCACCATCCCGATACTCATCAAATACCCAAGGCGAGATATATGACATTACCATAAATGATAGCTTTCATTTACTATGTCATCTTATCCTTGTTACCGGTACGATGCCTTTACTCTTTAACTCATGTTTAAGTATCCCATGATATTTGCATATCATTACCTTGTCTGCGCAGACTTGTCAATGGACACTTTCACACTAGAGCGGATCCTGGTTGTATCTCTCTATAACTTTAGAGGTGTGATTCCCAGTCTTGAACTACTATGGTTATAGTATACCTTTGAGGTTACCCAATCATAGCCTTTTTGATTACCCTGTTACGGACGTAATGATTGACTATGTCAAAGCTTCCTCTCCAGTATACACAACCACATATTCTCATGGTCTAAGGAATAATCAAGCAACCAAACCTAGACTATACTATTTTATATGAAACTTGATCTCGTAGTATATCATATATTTGGGTCTTCCCAGTCATATTGTTAACTTAACAATATGCTCCCATTAATAATGACAAGAGCACTTGTCCATGGCTGGAAAACATCGCCATTCAGTATTAACGAGTTCGTCCAAGAGACATGACAAAGGGTAAATGGGTTTGATTATATCCTTACATGTGCGTATGTGTTTCCCTATAAATCTCACATTTATAGACCATAGCAGTTATAGCATAAAGATATAATACATTAATCATGAAACATATATATTTATTGTCTCTTAGGACATATATCCAACAGTCTCCCACTTGCACTAGATACAATAATCTATTACATTAAACCTTCTTTAAGACCGATGTTAAACCGGTGAGGTTCAAACTTCAAGCGTGGAAGAGTTTTTGTCATAGGATCGGCTACATTGTCAATCGTATGAACTCTACGTATTGCAATGTGCCCTTTGCCACATGATCTCTGATGAGGTGATCCTTGCGTTCAATGTGCTTGGCTTTGCTGTGGGACCTCGGATCCTTCGCCAGAGCAACGGCATTACTGTTGTCACAGTATAGCTCGATTGGATCTGCTGCTGAAGGAACCACTCCAAGTTCAGTAATTAACTTTTTTATCCAATAGCTGTCCTTGACTGCTTCAGACGCCGCCACATATTCCGCCTCCATTGTAGAGTCTGCCACCGTGCCTTGCTTGGAGCTTCTCCAGCTTACCGCACCGCCGTTGAGAACGAACACGTAACATGATTGTGCTTTGGAATCGTCTGGGTCAGACTGAAATCCTGAGTCAGTGTACCCACGTACTCTGAGCTCCTCATCCCCTCCATAGACTAGGAACATGTCCTTAGTTCTCCTGAGGTATTTCAGAATGCATTTAACTGCTGCCTAGTGGGCCATACCATAATCAGATTGAAATCTGCTGGTAACACTTAGGGCATATGACACGTCGGGACGTGTGCATGTCATTGCATACATTATAGAACCTATTGCCGAAGCATAAGGTTTGTCCGTCATTTCCTTTCGCTCAGCAGCTGTACTAGGACACTGATTCTTGCTTAAGGTAATTCCAGACACCATCAGAACGATGCCCTTTTTGGAATCGGCCATGTCGAATCTCTTCAACACCTTATCCATATATGTACTTTGGCTCAAACCTATTAGGCGTCTTTCTCTATCGCGATAGATCTTGATGCCTAATATATATGCAGCCTCACCTAAGTCCTTCATCGCAAAACTCTTTTCCAATGAAGCCTTAACTTCCCCAAGAAATATCTTATCATTACCAAGTAATAATATATCATCAACATAGAGAATTAGAAACACATTTGAGCTC
Organism: Poa pratensis; assembly: GCA_947311845.1. Classification (NCBI taxonomy): domain Eukaryota; kingdom Viridiplantae; phylum Streptophyta; class Magnoliopsida; order Poales; family Poaceae; genus Poa; species Poa pratensis. Next base: position 30,681,964 of record CAMZMU010000074.1, read on the forward strand.
CCACTTTCTTTCTTGTAAACACAAGTTTCTTCGAAATTCTGAACGAAGCCAAAGCCTTTGACTACTTCATCAAATCGAATATTCCAACTCCGTGAAGCTTGCTTGAGGCCATAAATGGATCTCTTTAGCTTGCACACCATGTTAGCTTTCTTTGGATCGACAAAACCTTCGGGTTGTACCATGTACACATCCTTGGTTAGATTTCCATTAAGGAAAGCTGTTTTGACATCCATCTGCCAGATTTCATAATCATAATAGGTAGCTATTGCTAACATAATCCTTACAGACTTAAGCATTGCTACGGGAGAGAATGTCTCCTCATAGTCTACACCTTGAATTTGTCGAAAACCCTTTGCGACAAGGCGTGCTTTATGAATGGTAACATTACCATCCGCATCTGTCTTCTTCTTGAAGATCCATTTACAATCTAGTGGTCTCACTTCCTCAGGAAGTTCTACCAAATCCCAGACTTGATTGTCATACATGGATTTCATTTCAGAATTCATGACATCTTGCCATTTGTTGGAATCTTTATCATTCATCGCTTCTTTATAACATGCAGGTTCATCCTCTTCGAGAAGAAGAACTTCGTCCATGACGAAAACTTCTTTCTCGACACCTTCTAGTAAGAAAACTTCGTTCTCGAAAAAACTAGGTTGTTCGCGAACTCGGCTTCCTTTCCTTACTTGAGGAATCTGCCTAACTGGAGTTTCCTCTTCCTCCGGAGGAGGATTTGGAATCTCCGTATCAATGGCTGAGTCTCCGACCAGAATTTCTTCCGATGCGTTAACTCTGACTATCTCGTCGGTAGATTGTAAAATCTCCTCGAGACTTACCGTCCTCCCACTGACTTCTTTTGAAAGAAATTCTTTCTCAAGAAATACGCCGTTCCGGGCAACGAAAATCTTGCCCTCGACCTTGTTATAAAAAGTGTATCCAATGGTATTTTTGGGATACCCTATGAAAACACATTTGTCAGACCTTGGCTCAAGTTCTGTGGCATGCAATCGTTTAACATAAACATCGCATCCCCAAACCTTCAGGTGACTTATGCTAGGTGGTTTGCCCATCCAAACTTCATAAGGCGTGGTCTTGACAGACTTGGATGATGATCTATTTAAAGTGTAAGCTGTTGTTTCTAGTGCATAACCCCAAAAGGATAGTGGTAAATCAGATAGTGCCAACACTAGTACAGAACGACACATCGGAAACGGGCCAAAAACCCCTTCGGCAACGGAGAAAGGGTCTGTGTCCCCGCCTCTGTCACTGATGTGAAGGCCTTCATCGGTAACGGAGGCCAAAAACCGTTTCCGATGAGGTCTCCATTTGGCAACGGTTGTGCGCAGACCTTCGTTTCCTTAGTTTTCCTTCATCAGATACAGAGTTTGCCATCCACCCGTTTGCACTGAGCATTTCTCATATTTCGGTTACAGGATGCCACGTTTACAAATGCCACTAGATACTTAAAATCTCACAGCACAAGCTCAAATACTAAAACGGTAACAGATTTCATTCATATCACAATGTAACTTTACATTTCCATCACAATTTCACATTTACAATTGCATCACAAGATGTGACAAACATAAGAGGCAAAACGATAACAGATTTCATCTATACTAAGCCTATCATGTCAAAGGACGGAAAGAATATATGATTTCTTCCCTACATCCTTTTCTACAATCCTCGCAGGTGTCACTCTAGCTATCTCTTCTTATCTCAACTTCTTGAGAGAAGGATGTTGAAGCTTTGTACCCTATACATTAGTAAACAGAGTTACAAACAAATACACTATGAATTTAAGCAAACTGAAATGATATCTTACCTATGTCTTGAGGTGGCTCTTATTAATGAACCAGAGCAGCCAACACACGGCTTGTCAACAAGATATTGCGATGTCAGCAGCTTCATAGGATGCCTGACAACGATCATCCTTTCCATGGAGGCCACCACCGGCTCTGGATTTTTTATGCAGTGTCACCAAAATCTAATCTAATACGTCACCGATGTGACATTTCGGCGACACTGTATAAAACACTCTTACTTAAAAAGTATTTTATGCAGTGTACCAAAACGTCACAATAGCGACGGTGGATATGTATGGTGGAGTTTGAAAGGGAACAGCTTGATATCCCTAAATGTAAATAAAGATTTATGTTAGTTCTGACACTACTAGATAGAACAAACAATTTAACACAATAATATGAAGTATACAGTAGTATATAGTGTGTACTGACCTGTGTATATAATTGGAGGCCATTATGGGAAAGTCAACAAACACTACTCTCTTGAGTAATGTTCGTTGTTTGTTCTGTGTCTCCGACTTTTTTATGCAGTGTCACCGAAATAGACTCCTGTTTTCACATGGACTAGTTAGCTAAACTACAACCGGTTGCAAGTGCACAATAGGCAAGTTAACTACATCAAGAAATGATCTAGATAGAACTACCGGATGTGAACTGAACTACTTTCAACAAGTTAGCTAAACTACAACTAGTTGCAAGTGCACAATAGGCAAGTTAACTACATCAAGAAATGATCTAGATAGAACTACCGGATGTGAACTAAACTACTATCAACAAGTAAGCTAAACTACAACTAGTTGCAAGTGCACAATAGGCAAGTTAACTACATCAAGAAATGATCTAGATAGAACTACCGGATGTGGATCTGATACCTTCTTCACGTCGCCGTTGGATCGATCTAGCAGATCCGGAAGTGGAGGAGGCAGAGGAAGCGGACAGAGCGACGACCTTGCCGTGTCGGGCGAGATGGCGAAGACCTCGCCGTGTCGGGGAACATGGCGAACACCTCGCCGTGTCGGGGGAGATGGTGAAGACCTTGCCGTGTCGGGGAGATGGCGAAGACCTCGCAGTGATAGCCGTCGTCTGGGCGGAGACGGCGCCGCCACGGCGCCGGTGATGGCCTCAATGCCAAGAGGCGCCGCCACGAACAGATCTAGCATACTGGGACAGAGTGAGAAAACGAGTGTTAGGTTTTGCTCAGTACGCCCATTTACGCGCCCACTCTGTGGAATTTCTTCTACTCTCTGGAATAATATTTTCCTAATCTCTACTATATGGAGAAAACCACTTATAGGATTTATTAATATTAGTGATTACTACATTACATACGCAGTACATATTAATAATAATAAAGTAAATTACAGTTGGAGAACTTATAGAACTACTAGCTACTTCTTGTTTTTCTTGCGCCCTGCTTCCGCGCAATCCTCGTCCTTCTCACGGCCTTGCTTATTGGGGGCCATTGGAGGTGGTGGTGGCGGCGGCAGCATATCGGAGGCGGTGACGGCAGCTTTCTTCTCCGTCGCCGGGCCTCCCTTCTTCTGGACCGGCGCCTCCGCCTCGTCCTCCTCGTCGTCCTCCTCCTCCTCCTTCTCCTCTTCGGTTGACTCATCATCAGAATCAACCTTCCGCGGGCCCAGCATCAAGGTGGGATCATGGAAGTTGGCGTATTCGTCGTCGCTCGTCTCCAGCGTCGATCCTTCAACGGACTCGCCGCTGACGGGGGGACTGTCCCGCGGTGACTCAGTGTGCTCCTGTGTGTCGTTGCTGCGAGGCATCTTCGCTAATCAGTAGGAGGGAGCGAGCGAGCGAGAGAGAGAGAGCAGATTCTGTGGCGTCTTGAGCTAGCAAGGATTGGGGTTTTCAAGGAGTAGTGGGCGGTGCCACTACGCCATGGCATTTACTCGCCTCGCTTCGAATTCCAAGATGTAACGTGTCCACATTGGAAACGGACACCCAAAAGTCTCCGTTGCTATAGAGGCACATATCGGAAACGGAGCCATAATTAAGACCGTTGCCAATACTATGGGTAACGGAGTTAATACTTTCTCCGTTACCTATGTTGATGGGCCAGCCGCGGCCCAGGTCAGGTTTGTATGCACTGGCCGCGCGGAAAGCGCGATTCTCCGTCGCCTAACGCCTGCTGTTTCCATAGAGGGGTATCCGATGTGTCGTTCTGTACTAGTGCAACATTGACCTAACCGAATCCATAAGAGTTCGATTACGTCTCTCCGAAAATCTGTTCCTTTGCGGTGTTCTAGGTGGCATAAGCGGTGGTACAATTCCACAGTCCTTCATGTGTTGACTGAAGTCATGACTAAGATATTCTCCACCACGATCAGATCGTAGGTACTTTATCTTCCTGTCATGTTTATTCTCTACTTCATTCTGAAACTCCTTGAATTTCTCAAAGGTTTCCGACTTTTGCTTCATTAAGTAAATATAGCCATATCTACTTAAATCATCAGTAAATGTCACAAAGTAAAGATATCCACCGCGCGCCAAAATGTTCAGAGACCCACACACATCCGTGTGTATGATCTCGATCAATTCGGTCACCCGTTCGACTACCCCGCCGAACGGCGTCCTGGCCATTTTTCCATCAGGCAAGCCTCACACTGATCAAATGAATCCTCGTCAAATGATTGCAACAACCCATCCGAAAATAGTTGTTTCATACGGCCTTTCCCGATGTGCCCAAGACGACAGTGCCAAGTGTAAGTATCATCTTTCACTAATTTCAGTCTCTTTGCATCAATGTGTAATGTGTCTTCTATCCTTCCAAGATTCAATACAAACAGACCATCCACCAGAGGGGCTGATCCGTAAAATACATTCTTATAATAAATCGAACATCCATTGTTCTCAGAATTAAAAGAATATCCATCACGTAAAAGTCGTGACCCTGAAATGATGTTCTTGCTCAATGTGGGTACATAGTAGCAATTACTCATTTCCAACATGAATCCTGAAGGTAAATGAAGGCTCATGGTACCGATGGAACGAACGCTAACTTGCATTCCGTTTCCAACTCTCATGCACACTTCTCCTGGATTTAACCTCCTCACATCTTTTAAACCACTCGTCGTGTTGCAAATGTGTGCAACAGACCCGGTGTCAAAGATCCAAGAATCACTGTGAGGTCCGGTTAAATACACATCTAACACACTGATGACTTTGGGATTTCCAATCCCTAAACCTTCCACTATATTGAGATCTCCTTCCTCCATATCTTGTGATGCCTTGTTGGATGAACCAACCCTTTTGCAGTTTTTAATCTTAGCTTCCGCTATGATTAATTTCCTTGTAAGCTCATCCATGCTTATGTTACTACCAATCAAATTTGAATTTTGAATGTACCCGCCATAATGCGGTGGTAGTGACATTAGCAATACTGTACGACTCGCTTGGGCATGCATTGGAAAACCTAGATCTTCCAACATTTGATTAAGATTAATCATCCTTGCCAAGTGATCGATGAGCGAACCCTTTATGTCTAACTTACAACTGAAGAGCTGTCTTGTAATTGCATAACATGCAACTTTGACTCTCTCCTGGAATAAACTATGCAGCTCTGTGAGCACATCATATGCACTCGCCTTCCCAAAGCGAGTATGCAATTGTTTATCCATATAAGTTAACATTAATTCCCTTACTGCCTTTTCATCACGAACATAATTGCCATTCCATGACAATTCAGAGGAAGGTGCATCTAGAACATATAACTTTCTATTTTCTCTAAGTCTACTTCTAAGGGCGCAGATCCAATCTACAAAGTTCTTACCATTAACAGTTAAAGTTTCCATTTTACAAAGCAGGTTAATGTCGACAGGCTTTAATCTACAATGATAGCAAATTCCTTTTAGACCCCTTTTTCATGATTAATTTGCACGAGTTAAAATGATATGATTTAACTATGGTGTGCTCCCACTGAAACTGATATTCCTCATGATCAGTTAAACAGTGACTCGGAATCCGCAATCCTCAATAGTGAGAAGCATGGATACATGTCATCCACTATGACGAGAGGGTAGGCCAACTTGCCAATCACTTCCTGCCGTGATTTCCGTTCATCTTTCGATGTAGTGCTCCGAACTCATAACTAGTTATGCCAGGACGTCAAGACAACCAACCGTTCATGCTGCTAGGACGGTCCGTGCCCGCCTCCCGAACCCTTGGCACACATTACTCCTGGATACAGGTCGCACGGTGACAAGCATCCGGTTTGACGGTGCCACAGTTGGATGAGCACGATCTCCTTGATATTTTCTTGAGGAATCACCCTAATAATCACGACTACTGCGCAATCAAAGAGAGTGCAATATAAAGAGAAATAAACTTTCACAATTAAGTGATGTAGTATAGTCCTCTTCGTCTTCCATGTGGATGTAAGAACTCCTTCTTGTTCCACTCCTTGTCGTCGAGGTCTACGACGCCATCTTCATGTCCGTCTCCTATTTCTAAGAAATGAAATAACATGTGGCACGCAGGCCCTAGATAGCAATCATGTGGTTTCCACCCATCATGCTTCTTCTAAATCCAACACGCAGGTTGGAATTACATATGATGGTATTTCATACAACAATTGAATAAAATTAAAGGACTATACCACATCACATCACATGCCTGCAAAAACAAGTTAGACGTCCTCTAACCTTTGTGTTTGCAATTTTTACGAGGCTTTGGGATTTACCGTGTAAAACCGTCACTGCCTACGTAAGGTAACCAAGCATGGTTAATCACGATGCTAGATTGACATTGCGGGGTGAAGGACAACCCAACGTTACAAGCACGTTGTTGCTCCCCTTCCAAACTTCACTGGTGCGCGTGACCCCCGTGTGGACCTAGTCCACATGCCCTTTCCACTACCAAGTCAACGAGACCAACTATAGAAAGACCCGGAGCTACTGAAGCACTTCGTTGGCGCCAACAAGCATACTAGGAGCAGCCGGAAGGTCCGCGGATTGCCAGAAGTCCGTAAAATCAAACTATGCCGTCGGAAACCATCCTTAAGTAGTTTATTGGGAAGCATACATAAATAACCTGAATGTCAGAAGAGTTCTGACATACCCACACAAACTTATGCGGTGCCCGCACAGACTTATGTGCTCTAGTACGTACCTGTACCTACGCATAGATCGCTCTGATACCACTATTGGGTTACGTAGCAGAATTTAAAATTTTCGACCTACGTAACGTCCAGGATCAACTATGTAGATACAGGAGAGGATAGTACTGTCGTTACCAACAACGAGTTGCGGAAGAGTTGTCGGTGACGATGTCGATGACGTTGTCGATGACGATGACGCCGACGTAGTTGATGAAGCTTGATGAAGATTCTCACGGTCAAGCCTGACGGTGAGAATATCGCCGTTCCTTCGTATGTCTTCTTGATCCAAACGAGTGAGGGTCAAACGTCTATGACGCGTCACCCCTCTGAGAGCTCGCACACGTACGTCCGTCAAGATCCAGCGGCGCTTCGCCGTGCCAGGACTAAGTGCTACTGGTATGCGTATGGTGGAGAGAGCCCCAACACATGGGAGAGAGGGAGAGAGATTAGATCTAGATTAAATCTCAAGTCTATTGTGTGTCTCCAAAAGAGGAGGGGTGGGGTTTATAAAGAAGTCCCAAGGGGTAGGGTTGCTTGGACAAGGGGAAAGTTTTCCTAGTCCAACTCAACTTGGACAAGGGGAAACTTCCCCTTGCCCAATTCGGCTAGGAAGGTGGAGTTGGGGTGGACCACTCCCTCCCCTCCGCCTCCTCCTTGGCCGCCGCCCCTAGTGGGGCCGCCTCGGCCACCGACCCCAGGTGGGGCCCGCCTGGCCATCGAACTGCGGGTGGGGCCTGCCCTGGCCACCGACCTCGGGTGGGTGGGGCCCACCCGGGTCGGCCTCGTCTTGGCCTCCGCCGTCGCCTTGCCCCCTCATGGGCCGAAGCCCACTCGGGTCTGGCCGGCCGACTTGGCCCACCACCGTGTGGTGGTGCGGCTGCCATGTGGGCCCATGCAGCCCATGTGGCAGCCACCTTTTATTGGCCTTTAATAATTTCCTATTAATTAAATAAATTAATACTTAATCAATAAATATTTTGTCTAATTAATTACTTATCATACAAACATATTTATATGATCCGAGACACCTAGTGCCTGCCGACAGAATATACTTGGACAATTATTTCCTTTCTTATAAACCTTTCTTTCTTCATGATCTAATTCTCCGAATGTAATTCTATTACGCCAAAAACCATCCCAGATGATACAACCTCTCTACTCCGGACCACTATGAATACAACAGATCTTGACGCCTTAAGTGTGTGACCCCTACAGGTTCGATAACGTGTAACTATAATTGGAAATGCTTATCCAATCACTTGTCAGTGTCAGAACCTGGACGTTCTGTATAGCTGCTACCGTTATGCGAAGACACTCTTTTGAACCTTCTTGATTAACATGTTTATCATATCACCATCACGATACTCATCAAATACCCAAGGCGAGATATATGACATTACCGTAAATGATAGCTTTCATTTACTATGTCACCTTATCCTTGTTACCGGTACGATGCCTTTACTCTTTAACTCATGTTTAAGTATCCCATGATATTTGCATATCATTACCTTGTCTGCGCAGACTATTCAATGGACACTTTCACACTAGAGCGGATCCTGGTTGTATCTCTCTATAAGTTTAGAGGTGTGATTCCCAGTCTTGAACTACTATGGTTATAGTATACCTTTGAGCTTGCTGGACGATGAGCTCGAAGTGACAACGTCGATCTCCCTCTGATGAAGCTAGCTGTAGGAAAGGATGACACGATCTCGCGTCATCTGCTGGCTGGTGTGCCGGCTATGCGGAAGATCACATCGATCGATCTATGTTGTTGGGAGTTCATGACCTGTCCCAGATAGACATACGCTTCGTGTATTGCAAAGGAGCTTGATCGCTTGACGCCGGTGGCGATATGACAAGCTATGGAGCAGCGATTATATATTATGCACACATGCATAACTGCAGATGCACATAGGGCAATGATCGAGCTTGCTGGAAGTAGCTGCAAGAAAGGCCAGCGTCCCTGCCATAATTATTTATCGTTAGGATACGTGGTCAACCACGTACTGCTCCCCAACGGGGCACACACAATGCAGTCAGCACTGAACCTGACGGCCGGCCGGCAAGATGCAGCCTCGCCGGCAGCTTCAACAAGCATCAGCTCCAAGAGAATGGCATAGCATAAATCAGATAAATGGGAATTTTAGTGAGTATAGTCAATGGATTGGATACACACGTGAAAGAGAAGAAAACGGGTATTTTACTTCCTCAAATATATATTCTGGACCATGATTTATCCTCAAATATGTTGTGAGAAGATTAGTGCTTGGACAAAAAACAACTAATTGTATGGCAAATTATTCTGATTTATCCCGCTCAGTGGGAGGACATGATGCCAATTGTAGAAGTATCATCAAGCAGAGATAAACATCTTACTAATGGGCACTTGCCGACATGTTTAACATTACACGAGTTTACATAGCAGATAGAGATATGTGAAATATTTAGCATTTGATTTTAGACGTGCTGATTTTGTTTCCTATCGAGAAGAAAAACTGTTATTTCTAGCCTGTTTTACTGGGATAGAGCAGTCACGTTCCTATTAGAATTATTTGTGAGCTCCATAAAAGGGATAGGGCATTCATGGCTTGAGTCGGAGGATATACAAGCCTAATTGTATTCGGTGCTCGGTGGAATTTGTGTTTTTTAACCAGTTCTATTAATCCCCTGTAAGTTAGAAATCTTGGCTGATTTTTGTATCTTGATTAATAGGCGAATTGTGGAGGTTAAGGAGAAGGAACGGAGGACTACCGAGGAGATACTGTACGCGCTGGTTGTTCAGAAGTTTGTTGAAGCTGGCGTCTCTTTTGTCCTAGCTCTCTCACTCTATTGATGCTTATGGTAGAGTTGATCAGTGGGCAGAACATGTGGAAAGGAAGCTTGAGCGTTTGCACTCACATGAGGCATATGAAATGATCGAGACCAACTTAAACCCCATACTGGGGCAGCGGCAAGCTGATGCCACTGTCGCCGCCATGTAACCTTGCATGATGTATGGTTATTTCCTCAAGAGAGTTGATCAGAGGTTTCAGCTAGAGAAGTCAACGAAGAGCCTCCCCTGGGGATCAGACGACGATGCGCTCAATCAAGTTAATACGGCTGACTCGCGGCTCTCAGCTCAGACTTACAGTTCTCATCTAGAGGCGGAGTCCTGGACTTCCTCTAATCTTAGCATAGAAGGGCTTGGCTAATCTGTCAAGGCTTGCCGTCATAAATCGTATCTCATGTCGCTTGATCCAGACACGTTACAAACTTATTCGACAATTCGGTCGAAGGTGGTATTTGGCATCATAGGGAAGCACTTTATTTGGGAAACCGGAGATTGTCATTACTCCAGAAGGAACTGTCGATTCGTCCAAGGATGAGTATGTCAGGATAAGATTCTCAGGGTTGCGAAGGCTGATCTTAGAGGTTGTTACTTTCGGATCCTTCCTTTGGGATGTCGAGAGCCATCTGGATTCGAGGTACCATTTTGTCACCAACTAATTGGTTCCCGATAATGTATATTCATGGCATTTGTATTTTGTCTGAAGTTCACTGAAGACTGTTGTACAGTGGTAATTACCCTGTGCTGTATGCCGACAAACCTTTGATTATGGAATCACATCATTGTAAAGTGCAAATTTCATTAGACGGGAACTCAGCAGATTTTTTAAAGTGAGATCATAGCAACCTTTTTTCCCGTAATTCTTAGAGGTTACTCAATTGTTCCAAGGGATTCATTATATCATATATGTTTGCTGCCAAATCAGTGCACATATCAAGTTTGGTTCTCCTCACAGTATAAATCTTTGTGGACGGCAGAACGGTTCAACCTTTTGTAATTTATGTTCCACCAATTATTTATTGCTCCTCCGATTAAACAGGAAAGATAGAATTTTAAAATTTCCGGTTTTGTTGGTGCGGTTGCATCAGCAAAGATTTTTAGCAGGTACAGGCTAATAATAAAGGTATTATTCCCACAGTTTTAGGGATGCAACATTTACTGATTGGAAATGAAAAATAATAATCAGCATTAATTAGTCATCTAATTAGAAAAGATGTGCATGCTAACAAAGAACATGTTGTAAAGTAAGCCAAAGAAATGATTTAGAAAATTTCAATGGATATATAAGGATAGCTGCACTGCCTTACTGTCTAAGTGATTAAAACTACTTGCTATATAGTCAATAATAAAATTGTTGTGATGTCAACGTGGAAGTATAGGAAAGCTCACAAATTGATTCTCGCAATTCCTATATGTATTTTGGCTTCCTATTTCTCTCATACTGCTCACAAAATGGAATCAATTAGAACAAAAGTCATATTACATATGAAGATTCAAACTATGTATGTGCTAGCCGCGTAATTGCGCGGGTGACCCAGCTAGTTAATAATGACAAGAGCACTTGTCCATGGCTAGAAAACATCGCCATCCAGTATTAACGAGTTCGTCCAAGAGACAGGACAAAGGGTAAATGGGTTTGATTATATCCTTACACGTGCGTATGTGTTTCCCTATAAATCTCACATTTATAGACCATAGCAGTTATAGCATAAAGATATAATACATTAATCATGAAACAGATATATTTATTGTCTCTTGGGCATATATCCAACAGCAAGAGAACAAGCTCAAGTGATGTGTAACTTATATGTGGAAAACGTTCCCGAGAGTGGCATGGATATTGCTAGGCATAGAGATTTATTAAACAACACGTTGAATATCTTGTCAAGTTTTAATCTTCTTTGGACGGAGCCACAATTAGGTATAGCTAAATAAATAAACTACAACCCCTCATGATGGATCATGTGGCCAAGTAAATGACTGCACAAGAATTATTAAGACATAAAGTCCCACCATAGCATTTCACTCTAAGCTCCCCGATACTAATACCCTCATAATATAACTTCATGACTCGGTCTCAGGTTTACATGTCCTCCCAAGTCTCACTCAATTCATTATACTACGGTGTTCTCCTATGAGCCCATATAGGTGAAGTGTTGTGCAGTCGACGTTCGCACAACATCGTCATAGAATCACATAAAAGATAAACTCTTGACAAAATACCAACACATGTTATATACAAATCATTGCCAATTCATCCTATGCCCTCAGGGACATATGGGAACTACTCACAACGTGCAAACATGATGATATTCAGTGGCATAAGTGGTACAACACAATCTGAAAATATAACTTCACCACCAAATAATGGCAAGTACTCAATCACAAACATGAATAGTAGCACAAGACAAGTATCTAGGGTATAGCAACTCTCAAACTACGAGGGGAACGGAGTGGATCACGGTGATGATGATGGAGATGGTGCTGGTCTTGATGGGGGTGATGATGTAGAGGCCTCCTCCCACGCCAAGGAGGAGAGGTGATGACGATGACGATGATTTCCCCCTTCTCCGGAGCAGCAGGATCTGATCCCCCTCGGAGGGAATCAGGAGTTTCGCCGCCGACGTGCTCGGATGGTTTCGTGAAAATTAGGGCGTAACTTTTCGGGCGAGACGAAGGCGTCGATAAAAAGCCCCAGGCGAGGAGGTGCCCGAGGCGCCGTTTGATGGGTCCCACGCGGCCAGGTACATGGGCCGCGTGGGCCCACCTAACTTGGCCCTCGTGGCCCTCTTGTCATTGGTCTTCTTCCCACTGCCTTTCTCCCGATGAAAAACCAGTGTGGTATTTTTCCTTTTATTATTTGGGTCCCTGTAGCTCATGAAACATTAAAAACAAGAAAAAATAGGTTTGCTGCCTCCCAGAAATTAAATAGCAAAAATAGGGACTTTGTATGAAAGTCCCCTAAATCATCTAAAACATGTAAAAACAATGATATAACAATGCAAATAACATTCTAATATGATACTAAAAGTTGTATAAATGATGATATAAAATGCACGTATCATCATCCAAGCAGTCAGTCCATGGGTTGGACAATTCTTTACCAATGATTTCATTCTCTCCCATGCTTGGGCAACTGATAACCCCCAAGAGTAGGGGATCACTATAGCACCTCTCAATGTGGAAGTAAGGTATCGATCCGCACAAGCAAAAAGGAAAAGTTATCTATTCCCTACAATTAAAGTTTCACAAGTTTTAGTTGATTATGCACTAAACAAGTTTAAAGAACAAGGTGGTTGATTTAATGGATGGAAGTTTAATGTGACAAAACAAGAATGTAAAAGTGTCCCAATCCTCTTCAATGCAAGAGGACAAGACAAAGGTTTTCTCCATAGAAACTATGGACATGGGTTCATGGGTTCACTTAATCCTCTCTCTCTCATCTACGGTGATTATCATGTTATAGATAAAGTACACACAATTGTCATGTTTTAATGGTAGCTTTTATGACGGCTATATGTCCTAAAACACATAGTTGAAAGAAATACTCATTTGTGTTGCTAGGTCACCCTCGTAAGGCTAGCGTGGTTGCTGTCACTCCCACATCATACTCTTTGTTTTTACCCTAGATAAAGGATGTTGGGCTGTATTCATGTGTCACTCAATACATATGTTGTGTCACATCGGTCATCCTATACCCACATACATCATACTTCTTAATGAACAATATTATAAACACTAGTGCAATGATTCATATTTCGTGTGTGTGACCACATCTCTCTTATCTATCTACACTTGGTGGTGTCAATGACCTCATGACAAGGATAAACAAGGCATTATGAATAAATCAAACCATCACATGCATCATAGAATATCTCCAAAGTATGACAAGTCATAAAAGTTTCAACACAACGGTAAATGCATAACAAATCATCTCATACCACAATATCCACCATAGGAATTACATAAATGACCGTAATCATATTCAGCAGCTCATACGGTACTAATTAGTGAAGCTCAAAGAGAGGAGAGATACATAAGTTACCACCACAAACCCAAATCCAGGGGGTGGACTACTCCCCCTTCATCATGAAGACGGTGGAGAAGTCGTTGCATAATCTTAGCAGGAGGATAATATTTTCCAATGAAAGCATCTTTGCATTTAGTCCATGAATCAATACTATTTCTAGGCAAAGATAGCAACCATTCTTTAGCTCTTTCTCTCAAAGAGAAAGGAAATAATTTCAGTTTAATAATATCTCCATCTATATCCTTATACTTTTGCATCTCACAAAGTTCAACAAAATTATTAAGGTGAGCAGCAGCATCATCGGTACTAACACCAGAAAATTACTCTTTCATAACAAGATTTAACATAAAAGGTTTAATTTCATAAAAGTCTGCTTTAGAAGCAGGTGGATCAATAGGAGTGCATATGAAATCATTATTATTTGTGCTAGTGAAGTCACACAACTTGGTATTCTCAGGAGTACTCATTTTAGCAAAAATAAGACAAAGCCGAAATAATAAAAGTAAGTGCAAGTAACTAATTTTTTTGTGTTTTTGATAAAAAGAAACAAACAAGACAAAAAAAACTAAGCAAGACAATAACAAAGTAAAGAGATAGGAAGTGAGAGACTCTCCTTGCAGAAGGCTTGACCTCCCCGGCAACGGCGCCAGAAAAAGTGCTTGATGACGTGAAAGACACACGTTCGTTGGGAACCCCAAGAGGAAGGTATGATGAGTGCAGCAGCAAGTTTTTCCTCAGTATGAAACCAAGGTTTAATCGAACCAGTAGGAGATCAAGTAACCTCTGAAGGTTGTTGGTGGCTGAATATGGCAGGGCGCACTACCAGGGACTCAGCAGCAATGTGGAACCTGCACACAACACAACCAAAATACTTTGCCCCAACTTAACAGTGAGGGTGTCAATCTCACTGGCTTGCTGAAAACAATGGATTAGACGTATAGTGTGGAAAATGATGTTTGTTTGCAGAGAATGAAAGAAAACAGTGTTTGCAGTAGGTTGTATTATCAGTGTAAAAGAATGGGCTGGGGTCCACAGTTCACTAGTGGTGTCTCTCCATAATAAATAACTAACATGTTGGGTAAACAAATTATAGTTGGGCAATTGACAAAATAGATAAGTGCATAACAATGCATGTAGAAGTCATGATGACTACAATGAGATTTATTTGGGCATTACAACATGATTCATATACCGTAATCCAACTGCATCTATGACTAATAATCCACCTTCATGTTAGCATCCGCACCCCTTTCAATATTAAGTTGCAAGCAACAGATTATTGCATTAAGTAAAGTGCATAATGTAAGCAATACAATTATCCTTAGACAAAGCATCGCTGTTTTACCCTAGTGGCAACAGCACATCCACAACCTTAGAGGTTGTTGTCACTCCCCCAGATTAAATGGAGACTGAAGCCACTATCTAGCATAAATACTCTCTCTTGGAGTTACAAGCATCAACTTGGCCATAGCATCTACTAGTAACGGAGAGCATGCAAGATCATAAATAACATATATATGATAATTCAATAATCGACTTGACATAATACTCAATATTCATCGGATCCCAGCAAACACAACATGTAGCATTAAAATAATATGATCTTGATCATGATAGGCAGCTCATAAGATCTAAACATGATGACACAAGAGGAGAATACAACCATCTAGCTACTGCTATGGACCCATAATCCAACGATGAACTACTCACACATCACTCCGGAGACAGGCATGGCGATGTAGAGCCCTCCGGTGATGATTCCCCTCTCCGGCAGGGTGCCGGGAAGAGCTTCAGAACCCTCCCGAGTTAGGGTTGATGGCGACGGCGGCGGCTCTGGAACTTTTCGTGTAATATGACTCGGGTGTCAGGGTTTTCCCGAACAGAAGAATATATAGGCGAAGAGGCGACGTCGGTGGGCACCCGTGGGCCCCTCACCACGTCACGGCGCGACAGAAGGGGGGGCGCGCCGCCACGTGGTGAGAATGCCTTGGTGCTCCTATTCGTTTCTCCTCCGGACTCCGTGTACGTGACAGAAAGGACCTGGGCTTTTGTTTCGTCCAATTCCGAAAATATATTTTCGGAACAGCTTTTCTGGAATACAAAAACAGCAGAAAACAGGAACTGACACTTTGGCATCTTGTTAATAGGTTAGTCCTAGAAAATGCATAAAAATACTATAAAGTGTAAATAAAACATGTAGCAATTAGTATAATATAAGCATGGAGCATCATAAATTATGGATACGTATCAGGAGGCTGGAGGAAAAACTGGGTCTCTAGGATGCAGTAGAAGAAAAACATAAAAATGAATATGTTAAATATAGAATTATACCTCCGATTGGAAATTTGTTGGGTTACCAAAGAGAGCAAGAGTGCGTCATTCTTACTCCATGTGTTAAGATCATCCGACTGTGGTCAACCTTGTGACATCATATCAGCATTTTTTTAGATCACATACATGAGTATGTAGATTGAGATGAAAGCCCTTTGTACTGACTCGAACAAGAAACCTTCTAACGCTTCATCAGATCTTTTTGTCTGTAGTGTTTCGGTGGCACCACACAAAACACCATGAAAAAAATAGCACGCTGTAGTGTCGCTACTAGCACACTACAGAGTTTTGAGAATTATCTCGCTAAATAAATTATGTACAAATTCTCACTAATAGCATGCTATAGCGGATGTAGCATGCTAATAGCATATTTTAAGGCCGACATTATTAGGTTATAGCGCGCTATTTTTTCCTTGCAAAACATAGTATAATATAATGAACCAAACCATCATCATACCGATGAGTTGAACAATCTTACCTCTATTACACACAAGTCGAAAATATTATTCAGTTTTACACTAATGACACATAGCCCGTTACTGTTTGTATCACTAACGCGCATGAAAATCAATATACAAAAATAGAGCGATTATGTGGCTCCCTTTAGGTCATAGAGCTGTCACACCTGAGTGCAATATTACTCAGAGCTGCAATTATATACAGTAGTATCACGGTGATCACCTGTGGGGCCAGACTTCGTCACTACGACAGAAACAGTTGTGTAACAGATAACAGAATCAATTCATGGGACTTCAGCGTCTGGAGCGCACCCTAGCAGTGACTGTACCTGAGGATTGCACCTGCAGTGACCTATCCTTGGGCTCACTCATTTTTTCATCCTTTGAGTCGATATCCTCAAGAACCTTCAGGACTTCAACCATGGAAGGGCGTGTCCTATGATCGTTCGAAAGGCACCTGAGTGCAAGCTGCGAAGCCTGCAGGGCTCCTCTGGAAGAATACTGCCCCCCAAGACGAGGATCCATCACCCTATTTAGCCTTCTCCTGTTAGCCATGTATCGTTTCGCCCACTCCACCAAGTTAAGTTCCCCCACAGGGCGGTTTGAGTCTATTGCTCTCCGACCAGAAAGCACCTCCAGCAGCACAACGCCAAAGCTATAGACATCACTCTTCACATAAAGGTGGCCTAGTTCACATAACAGGCTGTGTTACTACAACTAATATAAATGGCATGTTATTGCTGCTTGTATGTTGCATCCGAAGCACAAGAGATTCATGAATAATTATACCAGTAGCCACATATTCTGGGGCAGCGTAGCCACATGTGCCCATGACTTCTGTTGATACATGTGATTTATCCATATCCACATCTGGGGCATCCCCCGCGAGTCTGAGATCCGAGAGCTTTGCATTGTAGTTCTGAAAAGACAATGTCCAACTAGAAAGATACAGTAAAGTTCAACAACTCAAAATGATGCATCGTTAAAGGAAAAACGATAAATTATATAGGAAAATAAAGAGCCAGTAAGTATTTTAAGTGTTAGTTGCCAGAAAAAAATCTACCGAATCTAATAGGACTTTTGAAGTCTTAAAGTTTCTGTGGATGAATGGTGTTTCTAGCGAGTGGAGGAAGGCAAGGCCTCGAGCTGCCCCAATAAGAATTTTGACCCTGAGGCTCCAAGATAATAGAAATGCTCCTCCTCCTAAACAATGACATATGAACAAGACTCAAAACGTGTAGTTAATCAGAATTTACAGAGAGGTAGAACGTTGTGACAAACTAAACCAGTTAAGGTGTAATTATCATAGAAGCTCATTGAAGAAAGACTCACTTCTGAAGAGGTGGCTCTCCAAGCTCCCCTTTGCCATGAACTCATAGACAAGGAACATGCTCTCATCCAAGCAGTAACCTATGAGTTTAACAAGGTTGGGGTGCGAAATCCTTCCAAGGAGATTCATTTTGTCCTATATCGAAGACAAAAGGTTAAATATGAGACTCCTTGCAAAAAAAAAAAAAGTTTTCAATCTGAGACAGTAGTACACGCCTGTACGGCATTAGCTGCAAATATTATTCATCAAAAATAGTTGTACAAAAAAGGTATAATACTCGCTCAGTAGCAGAAACGGTAAATGACTTGAACAAGATGCCAATCTATGGCTCTAATCCCTTGAGCTACTAAATGGTAGAATAGCCTCAGGTTGTGTAAACTAATTTAAAATATCATTGCAAAACAAGTTGCGACAAGTCTATTATCGGCTTGGTACATTAAACTGAGGCTAAAGAAATTACGCTATCCAATAATTATCCTTTGAAAGTTCATCTGGTACGTTTTGATATGCCATTCAGCTTGATGAAGTAGAGACCACCTAACTGAACATACAAATATCTGATATTGGTTCAATCAATCAAAATTATCATAATCCTTAGTTAAATTGATGTCGACAACAGCTGTCGGCTAATTAAAGGGTAATAGGTTGATTAACTATCATCTAGTTTTGTAAATGTGCATATGAGTGTCCACCATAAGCGATTTATTCATTTATTACAACATACGCCCATGTGTCCTTATAAAATATACACCAATATCTTGTTCAGTACACTTTTAAACTTCAAGTCACATCAGTAAGATTGGTTAGTATTGACTGTTGAGATTACTTTAAACTTCAATATCATTTTTTACTAGGTAGTTCATGTTGGTGTTAGTCACTACAGTAGTGATATAAGCACCCAGATCTACTGACCTATAAAATACACCATGACGACTTGATTATTGAGAAATACAAAATACAATAAAGCTAACAATGTTGGGGATCAACGTCATCAATAAACAAGAGAAAGAGCACAGTGGCTTTTAAAGATTAGGCAGCCCCAGAGCACAGTTACCTGCCAATTATGTTCATACATCCATTCGTAGCTGTCACGGTTGAACCTCTTAACGACAACCGTCATAGCAGTGCCACTCCCTGACGTGTTCATTGTTTCCTGGAGTTGGCCCTTGTAAACCGTACCACACCAGCCCTCCCCGATAAAAGAGTCAGGTCTGAAATTTCTTGTGGCAAGCCTCAATTTTGCATAGGTGAAGATACTAAGATTTGAAGATTCAGCAAAAGAGGTGTTGCTACTAATCGTGGACAGATCTTCTGAAATTGTGGAGCTATTGATGCTCATTGATGCCAACAGTTCTAAAGAGGGATTAACAAGAGTGAGATCTTGAATCAAATGAGTAGAATATACGCTAAGCAGTTTATGTTGTGTTCACATATACTTATGTGTTTCCTACTTTCATGCTGGAAGTTGTAGGCTCAGTCGTGAAACTGAATATTTGACTTAAACTTCACCAATTAGGAGGAATTATTCATCCGTAAATGGTGGTTACTGCTTATAAATGGTAATAAGGATTTTTGGTTTTCTTTAATGAGACAAGGGACAAATGAATTAATAGGTCAATAATTAGCACTTTGGCAGCAGACATAAATTGAGAACAACCAAATGCTATTATGATGACAAGTGTAAGTACACAATAAACAATGTTTAGCACTACGAATGAACAGAAGAAATGAACAAAGTTCTAGACTATTAGCCTATCAATAGGTATAACGTGTTATGGCCACACAAAAATCTCTTTAGTTATAATTCTATAAACAACAATGTGTCTAGCAAAATATTGGTTGCTACACCTTAACAATTCAAGAGCCACAGTATAATCATGATGCTTACAGAGAATCCTACTATCCTTCGTCCTGATAGTCTTAAACAGCTATAAGCTTATAAACTGGTACAATCATGATACGAATGAGCTTGTCCTATGTTCTGTCAAGGAATTCCATTTAACCCCATGCAGGATCAGGCAATACCACTTTCCCCCCTAACCTAAACTCCCAGAAACTTAAACCTCCAACGAACAAAACCAGATCAAATATCCCCTAAGTCTGTTTTCTCTAACAAGTTTTTCTGACACGGGGAGATCAAGGATGAATTTAGCCACAGCATGTTGAATTGTTTTAGAGCCCATGCACATTCTACAGCTAGCGAGGTCACGCAAACTGTTATTTTTATCAACCCACGTTTCGTAATTAAGTCACAAGACAGAGCACAATGTATTCCTTTTGTTTCCTCATCTGAATCTCTCCCAGCGAACAAGTACTCCCTTCTTCTCTCCACTACATGGAGCATGCCTTCCGTAGCTATCTCCCTGACAACACTAAAATCGAACTGCACATCTCGGCAAATGTCTCCTTTCCATGGTTTACAAAGCGTCCGCTTTGGGACGCTTAAGCGACGCCTAAGCGTCAAGGCGCCCCCTCAACGCTTTGGAAAAACGCCCGCTTTAGGCGCTTAAGCGTCCAAAGCGCCCGCTTAGGCGTCGCTTAAGCGCCAAAGCGCCCCCCCATCGCTTTGGGGACGCTTCACGCTTTGTAAACCATGCTCCTTTCTATCCACGTTATATTGTGTTCTACCTATTCCCCACTAATCCACTGAGTAAAATGTCAAATATGTTCACTGGCTTGGGCGTCTTTCTCCTTCGGATTACTTGCGATTTCGTCGAGGAGTGTCATACATTTCGGCATGCTCCTATTTAGTTGAAGATCACCACTTGTCACCAGCTTCCACCCAGTGGCTATAATCACATCTGCTCCCCGCTGGAAAGTATCTGGATAATTTTACCCAGAACCACCACTGCTATTACCTTCTTCAAGTGGAAGGCTTTCTTCAAGCAAGAGTTAAGTCTAGTGACACATAGAGTGAAGGCCTCGCATAGAGGGGCCTTGTCTGATTGGTTGACCGCTTTCTAATCTCTTTGATTACCATTTGTGGTGGCCCTTCGCCACCTCTTGTATATCCCCACCACCCCTACCCTCATGTAAATACTTGTATGACTTTTGCCTAATCTCTAGGCCCTTTTATATATATATAAAATAATACCGTAGGGGTTTCCCCAACGGTTTTTAGGTCAAAAAAAGCTATTACCTTCTTCCTTCGAGAGCATTGGGTTTTGCCAGTACCCAAGGAAACACCACCTCACTTTTTCCACTCACCAAGTACACCAGATGCAATTGCATCTGCTTCTTTAAATGTCCCATTTTGCGTCATGTCAGAAAAACGAATACATAAGCGGATAAGCCCATTTGATTTTTGTGGGTATGGGAGTGTGTGTGTGTGGGTGGGGGTTGGGGCAGGTATACATCTCCCAAATAGTGCCAACCAAGTAGCGATTTCATCACTAAAAAATTGCCAAATGTTGCAAAGAGCTTAATGACGAATTGAAAAGGAGGAAGATGATCTTTTTTAACCAAGAAGATGAAAATAATATGGGTTAGATTCTACATAGTGTGCCCTAGTTATGACAACCTTTGCTTTAAGACAATAGTAAGAAACAACCTTTGTGTGTTGGAGAGGTACCCAACCGTTGGAAAAGGTTCTTAAATATCGATCCTCTTCCATGGCCAGTACTTGCAGTTGCAGAGGCATCAATCTGTACATATTCAACAAATTAAAGAGAGGTTATACAATAGATGTGTCTGAACTCGGAATTCTCTTTCGACATACCGAACATGATCAGGAAACAACAAGTTTGGTACGCTTTAGCTTAGGAGACAGGAGAGTTAAAAGATAGGTTTGTGCTGGAAACATAGCAAAAGTAACTCAAAAGGTAAATAAAATAGCGTACCTGAGTAGGAAATTCAGGTGGAAGGATTGTTTCCAATGGACTGATAGTTGTAGTTTCATGTGCAGCATATCTGCTGAACCGTTCTTCATTGCCCATTGTCTCCAGGAGCCCAACAGAGGTTAACACTCGACCATCCTCTCCTACACAGGCATCAATTACTGCTTTCTCAAGGGTTCTCAAGGATCTGATCCACTGTAACAAACTGGATGGTATCATGCACCCAGTTATCTCAATTTGCACTGGTGATGAAGAAGATGTTGGTCCAATAGGTTCTCCACATAGCAGAATATCGTTACTATCTTTTATTTCATATTTCAAACATTTTGGTAAAGTTGGTTTGAACATGAGCTTACAGCAAGATACCACGGACAACTCTTCAAGAGCCGGAAACATGAATTGCTCCTCGCTGCTGGTTGGTAACAATATAGAGATCTCTTCTAAGTTGAACAAGGACTCCATATTGAGGTGTGTTAGTTTCTTGAAGGGATATGTCCCACCAGAAAGACCCATGTCAAGATTTGTGAGGTTTGGCACATCTTTTATATACAAATAGCGCAGATTGCGAAGGTCACCAAGTGGGGGGAGATTTTTGCAGTTCTCTAGGTGGAATATATGAAGACTGACAAGGTTTGGGAGTAAACTCATCATGTTGCTCATCATCCATGTGGGAAATATAGATCCTGCATATCCAACTAGCTCGAAATGCTCTAAGCAATGGTTTGGTTGGAGCTTTTCTAGCACTGCTTCTTCACCAGCATATTCAACTACTTCACCTGTAGCTGACTGAGAAGTTGGCATCCACTCCAGCTTAAGGAAACGAAGCTCCGACCGATTCCGCAGATTCACTTTCTCCGCAATACCCAAGCCCCTGGATCCTCCTGAGAGGTCTGGAATAACAAGCTCATCAGTTGCAATGTGCCAGTGTTCATCGATGTCAACAGAGCACCGGACATGTTGTGGTAGAGAGGCTACTATTGTTGGATCTTTTGTCAACACAAATTTGAGTCCTGCCATTTTCCGTATCATATCTGGCAATGTCTGTCGTACACCAGATGATGGATGAATTAGAACAGAACCAGTAAGGTCCAATGTGTGCAGCTTCTGAAGCCTCTCAAAAGACACAGGTATGTCAAGAACAGTTTGCGACAGATTCAAATATTCCAATTTGGACAAGTAACCAAGAGACTGGAAATAATAAGTGTTAGGGAGGCCCTGTGAGAGATTCAGAAGATTATGAATGTTAGGATGGCACTGTGAAAGATTCAGAAACTTCAGTTCAGTAAAGTTCTCAAAGCAGTTAGGCTGAGTCTGTAGCTTTCGACATCGTTGCAGATTCAGATATTCGAGGTTGGTTGTCAGTATCTCGGTACTTATATGAAGTGCCTCACAACCAGCTAGATCCAAAATTCGGAGACACTGAATGCTTTCAAAGCAGGGAGGGAGATTTTGAAGTCTGCGGCATCTGCGAAGTATAAGAACTTCCAATTTCCTCAGATCGGTAAGAGATCCAGGCAATTGTTGGAGCTCATAGCAGCTTGATATATTCAGGAATCTAAGGAAATAAAGATTACCAAAAGATTCTGGTAGCTGCTTGAGACTGAAGCAACCAGACAAATTAAGCTCTTCCATATTCATTAAGTTGCCAAAAGAAGGAGGTAGCTGTTGAAGCTCAGTGCAGCTCGATAAATCCAAAATTCGAAGGTCATGGAGATTGCAAAGGGAGACAGATAGCTCACTGATATCATAACAACATGATAACCAAAGATGTTCAAGTCTTTGGAGATGGCCAAGGGTTGGAGGCAATGTTTGAAGTTTGTCACAGCCTTGCAGGTTCAAATATTTTAGCTTCGGTAAAGTACCGATGGAAGAGGGTAATTGCTGCAGAGAAGTATTTGATAGATCCAATGCCTCGAGTTTTGTCAGATTACTCACTGAGGAAGGTAATGTTTGAATCTTCAGGTCGGAAATATCAAGGTATCTTAGATGCTTCAAATGACCAATGGAAGCAGGTATTTCTCCAATGCAGCTTCCGCTAAGATTCAAAACACGCAAATGCTTTGGTAAATTAAATGCTTCTTTATGGAGCTTTATCGTTGTGGTATTCTGGAAATGTAATGCCCTTGCCCTGGTAATCAGTGGGCTGCAAAGTGTTGACTGCCCTCTGTAATAGGTCAACAGTATATATTGGAAAGTGAGGCTTTTTGCGTTACGGTTCATTTCTCCATCATCCAAAATTATACTATCATTGGAGGCAATATGTCTTGCAAAATCATGGACAATGTTGTGCATGTAGAGCATTGTAGGAGCTGTTTTGTTTTCAATTTCGTTAACCTGAAAAAAAGAACAGAATATCAACATCTATATCAGATCTATATATTCAGGCATTTATAACGGCAATAACTTTCTGAATGCGTTAGGTTTTTATTTCGACAAAAAAAGGCAAAAAGTTTTGCACCTCCATGCATTGACAGATAAAGTTATGTACAAGCCTGAAGACGCGCTACACCCAGGAATTACAATGCTAGAACTTGGTGTAACCACGTTCTCTCAGAAGCATGGTCGTAGGCCCCACTGCCCCTGCCTTCGCCAATGATCTGGCCTCGACCATGATTGTATTGAGAAAACTGACGGTGCTAGGCAACACATTGTCGAAGACAGAAGTGTTTCACAAACAGTACAATTCCTCCAAAGGATTATGAATTTGTTCACATTTCATGATGAATCCACAGAAATGAGTTATTAACATTTTAAATTGTGTGCCTGCTAGAAATTTGTAATATGACAGCCATACAAGAATATGGAGCAAAATATAAATTGCAAACTATCCAATAAGTTTTGACACTAGTCTAGTAAAAGGCTTAAGGCATACTTACAACATGAAAAGAAACTGTCAAGCTAACAAGTATTTAGTGACTTACTGAATGTGTCTTTTGAACTTGGAGGAAATGTATTGACAGAAGGTCCTGAATGTACATCTCCCCTTGAACATAAGAAGGCAAGGTCTCATGTTTTGATCCAATCATATCGAGTGCAATCCACTGTCGAATAAGTTTTTCCTTGTCAAAAACCAATCCTTTAGGAAATACTGATAAATATAGAAAGCATAGTTTTAGCACTGATGGCATATCATGGTATATATGAAAGAATAATGAAAAAAGTTCGACTTTAGTGGAATATGTTTTCTCTAATTTCCATAATGCTTCATCTCTTACTGCTAACCAGACATCTATGACTTTATTGTGCACTATTGAACCAAGAGAACAAGCTAATGCTGGTATTCCTTCACATCTTTTCACAATTTGCCTCTCAATTTCCTTTAGGCATGCATTCACATCATTTCCGTCCCCAAAAGCCTTGTCTGAAAATATTGTCCAACAGTTGTCTTCAGATAAAGGAGGCAACTTGTATGGTGGAACTGTGTTCATTAACTCTGCAGTTCTTTCACTGGAGGTGGTCACTAAAATCTTGATGCGACTGTTTGCACCATTCAGCATTTCCTTCAACTTGCTTTTATCAATGCTAGAAAGGCCATTCAAGACAATTAGACAATGCTTGCCATGAAGTAGCTCTTGCAGAGAATTCTTCAGCAATTGCAGATTTTCCTGAATCTCAACTTCTGAAGTTCTTTCTTCTATTGATCTATCAGCTTGTGAGATAATATCTCTAGCAATCTTTTTCAGGTCCAATTTCATATTTAAGTTGACCCAAATACGAAGATCAAAGTTCCACCCTTGTCCCTGGTCATGGAAAATTAATCTGGCAAGGGTTGTTTTCCCTAAACCCACAAGGCCAACTATAGGAATGATTAACAATGTATCAGCATCATATTGCAAGATTAAGTCCTTTATTTTTGCTCTGTCATTATCCCTTCCAACAATTACAGCTCTATCAAACTCATCGTGATTACCAGATTGCTCAAGATCACAGCTTGAGTAATGCATAGAACTGAAAATGAAAGAATCTTTTGCTAAGTGGTCCAACCTTCTTCTGAGTGTCTTCATTCTAATCACTCTAGTACTAAACAAGAGAAATGGACTTGACGAACAAAATGATGGTACCTGCAAAATTGTTCAGACATGATCAATCGAAGGCACCCATTTACAATTACATGTCATACTTCATCATAATTGGTAAACAAACAGACTACTAAGTTTTTTTTTTCTTAACATGAAACTACTAAACTTACGACTTCCAATAACTACTAAGATTGTAATATTTTTGCTAAGCAAGAGACTACTAAGCGTATGGCTTACAATAACTACTAAGCTTATAACATTTTTGCTAAACAGACAGAACTACTAAGCTTGATCAAAATTAGATTATGCAAATATAGTCAATATGTTGCACTGATGAATCATTGCCAGAAGAAAATAACCTTTTACACCACCCTCGCAAAGAAAAAGCTTCTACACTGACATTTTGCAACAAACTAATTAAAACATGGGAACGTCTAAAAACTACTCCGTAACTGATTTCCCCCACCCAAATTCATGAGACAGATTTATGGCATTTTTGTATAAACATTTGCTACAGAAATACATGACAGGAGCAGGAGTACACTGTGATGACCTAAGCTGCATTTTAGGCTCAAAACTGGTTATAGAACTTTCAGTAACTTGCTTTAGCAGATACACAAAACGAAGAAGCATTGGCAACCTCGCAAGCCTTTTAGGGGTTTGGGAGTATGAGTATCTAACCTTTAGAATACTCTGAGATCCGCTGCTATTATGGTCTCCAAATCCGTCGAGGAAATCATCCATGTCACAGGCGACCTGCTTAATCTTCCCCATCCAGTCCTGCGCCTCAGGGACCATCATAAAGTACTGCTCCTCCATGCGCAGCAGCACATCTTGCAACCTCGACAGAGTTCGCGTCACATGCGCCACGTCCCCATCTATGTTCGAGGGCAGCTCCAACTGGCCAGCATCGGAAGCCAGCCGTCGCAGGAGCCGATCAACGACGGCGCCGGCGGTGGCCATATGGAATGTCGATCTTGGGGATCAGAAATCTACATTTGAGACAATACGATTTTGGAATTTGGGGATCTAGACTGTAGAGGAGACGAAGAACGCTAGGAGAAGACCGAGTCTACTGAAGTCTGGTAACAGTGGAGAGAGATTGCGGCGAGTGCCGGCTGAACAGATTCTTTTAACGAGGCTGTGGCCGCCATGGCGACACGGTTGGCTGGACCAGGAGAAGATGCAGCCTCCAGTCATGCTTACTTCGACAGAGTCAAGTGACAGCTGCCACAAAAATTCATGTGACAGATATTTAAATGTTGTACGATACAGCATTTAGATACGATGCCAGTGCTGAATCTTAAAGTGCAGACTTTTTTCTTCCGGGCACCCGTGCACCCTCCTGTTATAAAAAATTGAAAACCCTATTTATAAGTTTTAAAAACATCCGCATATAGGCAATGCTATATTTCATTAAGGTGAAAATTTTCAACTTAAAAAACGTTGTATTCTGAACTACACAAAATTGATAAATGTGTAGTGTATATTTTTAAATCTCTAAGTTTTACAAGATTTGTTGTTTTTGTGTAGCCCATAATATAAGGTATCTCAGATTAAAAATGTACATGTTTATGCATACACCATGAGTTTTTCAGATTTTTTAGAAACTCAAAAATATATTTTTCAAATCTTTTGGATAAGAGAGAACACCGGTGTCCGGGAAAGTCAAGTGAGGGTAGTCCTTGCCATATATGTTGGATTTCTTTGTACTTAGCGGTTAGTGTGTCATTTACTGGAAGTTGTTTGTTGGTCCATGGTGCGACATCATCTATCTCTTCACTCGGTTGAGTTTGTAGTAAAATTTGGTTTCTCCAACCCTTTTGAATTTGACAGTGAAGAATTGTAAGCATATTTACTGAATTTTTTTCAGCGGTTTATCTAACCTATATTATATGGCGCGGGATATGTAAGACGTGCAGCTTCACTATCAAGTTGACACGATTGAGTTGACGCGATTGAACTAGAAAAATGTAGACATCAGCTCGGCTTATTCCCGAACCAAGGCGTGGCACGGCAATCGAAAAAGATAAGTGTGCAAGAAATGCTCATATTCTCATTCTCATAGTGTTAGAAAAGCTCACTGTATAACATGGTGTAGCTCTCTCCCAAATCCCAATTAACAATGTGGGACTAAAACTAGTCTCCAAATTAGCTATGTAAATAGGACATGAGATTTTTCAAAATTTAATCGGGTCATGGACAAAAGCCCACAAATTCTAACACATTTATCATATGAACGACCGTAGAAATGTACCGAATTTGATTGAAATCGAATGCCCCTGTCCGCGTGAACGAAGTGCCGCTGGCGGTGTGCATAGCGTCGCGACTCCAGACGCGTAGCTTTTCTATCGAGGATTTGTGATGCATTTTCTCCGCATGGAGACTTTGAAAAGTCGAAGTCTTTTTTTTTTTTTTGAGAAAACCTGCATATATTCATAAAGTAGAAACTAGTACAATACACCATACATACGCAAGCACACACAGCCAGGAAAGAAGCACCAGCACAATCACAGAGCTGAACCACCAATCTACCTGCCTAACTCCACCGCCGGCAAGCCGCCGGAGAAGAAAAAAGCAAGCCACCACCATACCAGGAACAAGATGAACCCCTAGCCCGAGGGCGTTCGAGAGCCGCAAGATCAACCATCTCCGACGAGATAGAACTAACCAGTGGAGCCGTATCGGCCGGCGCCGCGCGCCGAGCTCATCCCGCACCGGATCCAGCCTCCCGCTCAGGAGACTAGCAGATCCCACACCAGCAGACCACCTTCCCGCTTCTGGACCGCCGTCGCCTTCCTTCATCCGAAGAAGATGAAGCACCACCTCTTCCTTCCTCTGTTCCCCAACTCCACGCCAGCAACAGAGGAAGAAAAGGAGAAGCAGCACCACTTCCACCCACCACAGAGCAAGCTTATTTAGGGAGACGCCCGAACCCATCAGCACAAGCTTCGGCCACCATGGCCGCCGCTCATGGGAAGGATCCGGAAGGAAATAGACGCCGCTGCCGAGCGCCATCTCCAAGCTCCAGACCGGCATGAAGCCGAAGACCACCATAAAGACGAGACAACAGAAAGACCTCAGCCTATACCTAGACCTACTATGTACAGGACTCCTCCAGCATCCTAGCGCATCCTCGCACCAGCCGGCAAAGCCGCTGTAGACGAGAACGGCCGGATCTGGGCCGGAAAGAGCGGTGGCGACTCTCAAACTCAAGAGCGGATAAGCACAAGGAAGGGGAAAGAGAGTACTTTGAAAAGTCGAAGTCAAGAAACCAATCACACACCCACCCGGCCACCCCCACAAGAAAAAGAAACATAAACAAAAATTCAGTGTCTTAGTACGTCAGTAATTCAGTATCCTTCAGGTTGTGCCTTGTGCTCTTACTCCTCCCTATCCAGCATGGTTGGTACAGAGATGCTTGTGGCCGCGGCGGTGAGTCAGGTCGCCCGCAAGATCGGCGAACTCGTCGGCGCCGCGCAGGGCGAGGTCAAGCTGTGCTGCAATTTCAGCGACGATCTGGAGAGCATAAAGGACACTCTGGTCTACCTAGAAGACCTGCTGAAAAATGCGGAAAAGAACTCCTTCGGGAGCGACAGGGCGAACCTGCGGCACTGGCTCGCCCAGATCAAGGCCCTGGCTTTCGACATCGAAGACATCGTGGATGAGTACTACTCGTCCAAGGAGCAGTTTGAAGGGAGCAGCAGCTATGCCAAGAAGGTAAAGATCCTGGATTGATCTAGTTCCGGCTAAGTAATTTCTTGTGTGATTCCGATCAGATTTGAAGAATTAGTATGACCAAGAGTTGTAATTACGCCTAAAAATTTCTGCAGTAATTTCAACACAGTGGTGCGTAGGAAATAGTGGCATTTTGTTATCCATGTTTCATGTGCCTGAATTTTGGATTCAGATTTAGATGTCTTAGTATGTTTCGCTTCAGAAAAAAAAGTGTTAGTAGGTCAATGAATCTACATGCACAACAAAAGTACTTAGGAGTTAGGAATTGTCACCGAGAGTAGTGCTTCTACGCTCAGCTAAAAATAATATGAAAAAGCGAATATTAGAGCATATTGAGGACCTGATTTGCTTCCGCCCACATTTTGATTACGACAATAGTGCTTTAGGGTATCTGCAAATCAGTGTGCGCAACAAGAAGTCTTGGGGCAATGACGTTTGATGTTTGCAGCGAGTGTGGAGCTCTCACCATAGATCAAAGTGTCGAGTATACAAGCTAGGGCGGAACAAGAAAAGTTTGTTTTAGGTGGCCAACCAGTAAAGAATATATCTTTGAGATTTGAGAGGCAATCGGGAACAAAACCCCTATGTTTGGCATGGTAGAATTCTACTCCCTCCGCCCCCACAGTATAAGATGTTTTGGCAAGCTAAAACAGCTTGGCAAAAGGTCTTACTATTGTGGGACAGAGGGAGTAGTACCTACCAAGGATTGTGCTGCTTCCACTCTTGCTTAAGCAACGAATTGTTATGCAATTGCAAATATACCTACCATTTTTTAATATTAATATAGTATATCATGTAGTTGCACAAGCACTTCTTCAGCTGCCTTTTGGTAGGTTAACACATCGCAAGTTTACAACTTTTGTTATGACAGCAACCATTTTGACACTTACAAGTTGCTGGTAATTTTCAGGGATCATTGTTCTGCTCACTTTCCAATCCAATCCTTTCTAAAGTTAGCATGGTTCATAAGATGAAATCCAAGAGAGAGCTATTACAGACAAGGCAACACTTACCTACTCAATATCATTTCATTTCACATATTAACTCAGTTGTGGATTTTGATGAGAAGCAAACAACATCATATAGAAATAGTGACATTACACTTTTCGGGAGAGATAAAGACTTGGAAAATCTCATGGACATGATAATGCAGAGAAGTGTTGATGAGATTTCCATTATTTCCATAGTTGGGCCTCCAGGACTTGGGAAGACAAGCCTTGCACAGCTAGTTTTCAATGATGCCCGAACAAAGGCATTCAGCTTCAGGATATGGGTTCATGTTTCTATGGGAAATGTTAACCTTGAAAAAATTGGGAGGGATATAGTTTCACAAACTACCGAAAGGATTGAGGGAAACATGCAGTTGCAGTCCATTAAGAATGCTGTTCAAACCATGCTTAATAAGTATAGCTGTTTAATAGTATTAGATAGCTTGTGGGGTAAAGATGAAGAAGTGGATGAGCTGAAGCAGATGTTGCTCACAGGTAGACAGACAGATAGCAAGATCATAGTGACCACCCACAGTGATAAAGTTGCTAACCTCATGTCTACTAATCCGCCTTACAACTTGTCTGCGTTATCTGAAGATGATTGTTTAAAAATATTATCTCAAAGGGCAATGACAGGTCAAGGTGACCCATTGTTCAGAGAATACGGAGCTCAAATTGTTAGAAGGTGTGACGGCACACCCTTGGTTGCTAACTTTCTTGGATCTGTGGTGAATGCTCAGAGACAGAGGCGTGAGATATGGCAAGCTGCCAAGGATAAAGAAATGTGGAAGATAGAGGAAGATTATCCTGAAGACAAAATTTCACCACTGTTTCCATCATTCAAGATAATATATTATAATATGCCTCATGAACTAAGATTATGCTTTGTATATTGTTCAATCTTCCCTAAAGGATCTGTCATAGAAAAGAAAAAACTTATTCAGCAATGGATTGCACTTGACATGATTGAGTCCAGACATGGAACCTTACCGCTTGATGTAACTGCTGAGAAGTATATTGATGAACTTAAGACAATATATTTCCTTCAAGTTGTAGAAGGGCATCAAGTAAGTTCTTTCATACCTATGTTATTGACTTACCACTTGGTTTCTTTTGCATGTGCTAAATGTTTACCTTACTATGTGCACAATAAATATTTTGTGACATTCAAGAAGTCAAACAACTCACAAGGAACATTGTAGCTCATAGATTTATTTGCATTTGTAGCTTTTCATTTAACTTTGGTAAGTGGATCTAATGTAAAAGAATTCTCGCATGAAAATGTCATGTTTTGACTGTGATAATTGATTTGAAAATTGCAGTAATAATAAGGTTAATTATGGCGGACAGCATGTTAAAACAATATTGTTAACAAATAAATCATGTCTTCGAAAACAATAGGCATTTTAAGCCATATGGTTAATATCTATGAGAAAATAGAACAAAAAAGCGTAGATAAGAATGATTTACTAGTTAGAGTGAACATCATGATAATATACATGTAACAATGATTTTGCATGTACCTCATAATATGGCAATATGCACCAAGAACTTATAGTCAATATTTGCATCAAACTGCCACAGTAACAACATGCGAATAAACACTTACAAGCAAGTGTGAATTTTCTTTTGTTGAAATGGGGGTATGCAAATCTGTTCATTATTCATAAGACAAACTAAAATATAGCCGCACCAAGTCATGCCTAAACTTTGCACAAAAAAATAATTTATGAACTTCATGATAATATGGGAGTTTGTATATTTTGTGTTAGTAAACTAATTGAACTCCTATACAGATTACTGCAGAAATAGCCAACGCTTCAGAGGAAATGCTCTGCATGCATAATTTGGCACATGATCTTGCTAGGTCAGTTGCTGGTGAAGATATTCTAGTGATTTTGGACACAGAGAATGAATGCAATAATAGATATTGTGATTATCGTTATGCACAGGTGTCTGCTTCTAGCTTACAGTCAATAGATAGCAAGGCATGGCCTTCCAAGGCAAGGTCGCTGATTTTCAAGACTAGTGGTACAGAATTGGAGCATGTTAGCGAAGTTCTTTCAGTGAATAAGTACTTGCGTGTTCTGGATCTCAGTGGATGTTCTGTTAATGAGATACCTGCTCCTATTTTTCAGCTGAAACAACTGCGGTATCTTGATGCTTCAGATTTGTCCATTACAACACTCCCTCCCCAGATTAGTAGCTTTAATAAGCTACAAACATTGGATCTTTCAAAAACTGAACTTATGGAGCTGCCATCCTTCCTCAGCAACTTAAAAGGCCTGAAATATTTGAATCTTCAAGGTTGCTTGAAACTTCAGGAGTTGAATAGCCTTGATTTGCTGCATGATTTGCATTACCTCAACTTGTCAAGCTGTCCTGAAGTTAGAAGCTTCCCTGAATCTATTGAAAACCTCACCAAACTTCGTTTCTTGAACTTGTCTCATTGTTCTAAGCTTCCGACATTACCCGACAGATTATTGCAGTCATTTGCTAGCCTTTGTTCTCTTGTGGATCTGAACTTAAGTGGTTTCGAGTTTCAAATGCTGCCTGGGTTTTTTGGCAACATTTGTTCACTTCAATATTTGAATCTGTCAAAGTGTTCTAAACTTGAGGAACTCCCCCAATCATTTGGCCAGCTTGCATATTTGAAAGCCCTAAATCTTTCATCTTGTCCTGATCTTAAAATTCTTGGTTCCTTTGAAGGCCTTACTTCTCTCCAGATTTTGAATCTCTCAAACTGCTCTAGCCTTGAATATTTGCCATTGTGCCTTAGAAAACTCCAAAATCTTGACGTTTCTGGGTGCCAGGATTGTATAGTACAATTCTGTTCTCAAAGCTCCGGAAGTTCCCCATCTCATCAACTTTTAGAGCAAGCTGAGCAAGTCAGGTTAAGTTGTGATATCTCGGAAACCATTCCTGAAAAGCCTGCTGCAGTTGGAGATCTGAAAGGAAAGAAGAAATTGGCTTCCCACGTGGATAAAGAACCGGAAATTATTACTAAGGTACACTCATTCACATATATTTCCTTGAGTAAAACTAAGATGTATCTGATGTTCCCTTTTCATTTCTCTTGGCAGCACTTTCTTTAGTTTGGCTAGATCGAGTTCCTGGCCATATAGAGTACTACTATAAAAATAATTTTAACCACTACTGTTAGCAATTGCCGAAGAACTGATACTTCGTATAGTTGTACTCACATTGGAAGTTGCTTTGTTTATAGTAATCTAATTGGATACTCCAACATACATCACAATCCTTTTTCAGCAGTTCAGTAAATAGCTTAGAGGTATGCATGTTTTACAAATATAAATGGGGCACCACTTATCAGCTAGATTTATTTTCCATAAGAATGTCGTTATGTCATTCTAATTATCTCACAGTCCTTATTTCTTGTTGTAGCCAAATGAAAATGGAGATATAGTACAAGGGATTCCGAGAAAGCAGTCCCTGTTGTCTTCATCTTATTCTTATTCCTTCACATCAAGCTCCAGTGCACCATTGGCATATGTCTCCTCTTCAGATACCTCAAAGATGGAGCATCCATTGTCTAATGGAGAAACAACAGGTATGCTACTAAATAATTTTATTCGCAATTTTTTTCCATCTGAATAAGAAGTTTAGACATCAGATTCTTAATACTTTTTAAAGAAACTACTTAATACTCTCTCCGTATCAAAATAAGACTTTCTACCTACATTCTTATCTAAACATGTTTTAGTGCAAGATTCACATGAAACTTGCACTAAAACATGTCTAGATACATCTGTGTAGAAAGTAGCTAGAAAGTCTTATGTTTTGATACGGAGGGAGTACTTGTAAAGAAACGAATCTACTTTTCAACCCTGAACTCTGGGAAAAATTCATTTTTCCAACCTGAACTCTATAACCATTTGAGTGCGACCTTTAACATTTTGAACCGTTTACCATAAAAAGGAGAACTCGACCACTTTTCACCGGCAGGGGGTCTGAAAAGTGGTTTTAGGTGATGTGTCCACCACATCACTGCCATGTCATCAGATGCTGTTTTGTGATCCGTTTTTACTATTTTTCTTGGATAAGCAAAGTGAAGTTTTTGCATCTGAATGGTGGAGTTTCTCTTAGATGGCTTATTCTTGTAGTGTTTGTTTATCCATGGCATAAATATGCCAGTGATGTGGAGGACACATGGCCATATGGTCAATCAAAACCATTAATCCTCTGGAGCGTGAAAAGTCAGCTTTTTCACTAGTTCAAGGTTGCAGTTTAAACGTTCTGACAGGCTACGGTCGAGTGCACTTTGGCCACAGTTTAGTGTTGAAAGGGGTGCTCTTTCTATTTGAAAATACTATAGTGAGCAAAGAAGGTGAGCTTACTTCAGTCCGTAAAAAAAATATAGTGCATATTTGTTCACTTTTGAGGTACAGATCTGGCTGAAGAAACTTATTATGCTGTCTTTGTACAAAGATGTACATAATTCAGAAGTATTTTGGATGGTACGATGACATATAATATCCCTGTGACCAGATTTTCTTTAAGCTGGGAACTTGTATCCAACTTGGATACTCACTCGTGAAGAAATTTGATAAATATAGACAGCTAGGATTTGTAAATGGCAAAGTATCATATTAGGACTTAAATCCTTAAAGCAAAGACTGAAGACTCTGCTACAGAAAAATGAGAAAGAACCCATGCAATTATAATAGATCGATGTTAGTTAAATTCAGAACCCATGGCAGCTAAGCTCTTTAATTTTATCTACACTTGAATTTGGTAGGTACTGAATCGAATGAAAAATGCCAAGAGCCTCGGGGTTTCACAGAAGATGTGCTGATAACTGAAGAAAGCATATGCTCATTGGCCACACCAGTTCATCTGCATGAAGAGATAACCATGGGCAGCGATGACAACCGCATAAACGGATGCAGAGCATGTCAGTGCAATATTCCATGTGCTGGGATAAACCATGGGGTTGTTGCACAGCAATCCAACCGATGTGAGGGAGAAGTTTGATTTGAACAAATAGCCATCTTGGCTGTGGTGTATGAGAGATTTTCACCTCGCAATGAAGAAAAAGCGGAGAGCTCACGCGAGGAAGTTCAACTCGAGGTCGCCGAGGAATCCGAGGATGATGAGTGATCTTGTTGGGGCGTTAGCATCCCTCTTCTCTGTTTTTGGCGTCTCGATGCCAAAAGAGGAGAGAGTTCTATTAGGGTCTCTCTGGGGATTTGCATGGGTCAAGTCACAAGCCACGGTCTTTTCTTTGATTCTTATGAGCCTGTGAACTACTTTTGATATTGGGTTTTGTTTGTTGAACTTTGTCTTATGTTGTGTGCGTTGGTAAGACATGCAAGCCCGGCTAAAACTTATGTATGGTTCTTTGTGTCCATCTCTTATTTATTTCCTTATATCCATATTATGCCATGTCTTACATATTATTTGTTGGTGTAGCCTAATTTTATCTTACCCTTGTACTTATTGCTCCGCCACATGACTTTAGCAAAATGTATGTTTTATTGTACATTCATGATCGTTTGCAAATATGTGTCGGTCTATAAATCTAGGGGCAGTGTTGATCCTAGTGAGTGTGCATTTGCATTACAAAAATAAACTCGAATTAGTTCACACTTTTTGGGAGAGCTCGTCTATATTTTCTAGACCTTCTTTAAATGATTTATCATGATATCTTTATTGGAAAGTAGATTGTGATCCCGGGCACCAGTGCACCCTCCTGTTTAAAAAATTTGAAAACCATTTTTATAAGTTTCAAAAAATTCTGAAAAAAAAAATCCAGATGTAGCCCATGGTGTATCCTATAAACGTGTAAAATTTCAATCTGAGATTCCTTATATTATGGGATACACAAAAGTAGCAAATCTAGTAAAACTTAGAGATTTGAAAATATACATTCTCACATCTACACATTTATCATTTTTATGTAACTTGGAATCCAACGTTTTTTAAGCTGCAAATTATCACGTTAGTGGGATATATTATTGGCTATATGCGGATTTTTTTTCAGATTTTTTGGAAACCTATAAATATGTTTTTCGAATTTTTCTACGGGAGGGTTCACTGGTGCCCGGGAGCAAAAGTCTCCACTGTATCTTTATGCATTATTGTATTGTCATCAAACACCAAATATGGGGGATTGAAAGTTCATTTCCCGCTCTAAGTGGTTATGGTGTAGATGGTAACATAATTAGCAAATTGATTGTGTGCATGAGCAATATAGGTATATTCAAAGATGGCGCAAGACGGTTCGATGCCCCTTGAAAGTAATATATGCAAAGATTGTATTTCTAGCCTTTTTTTTGTAATATTTGTGTTGTAGGAAGTTCGTAGTATCGAGAGGTGGTGCGCTTCGGAAGGTATGGGTGGACTCAACTTCACGGCCACAAACGAAATTTGCACCCTAGAGCCTTCCCAATGTTCGAAGAGAGCACCCTCGTTAATCTGATCTCACAGATGTTCCCAGGTCCGGTAGTATATCTCCCTTCTACCATGTACGGTAGTACCGGCCCCATATCCGTTAGTACATCCTTTCCCAAGAACGACAATATCGATACAAGTACCCGACTACTGGCCGGGGGGGAGGGGAGGAGGGGAGGTCCCGCAGCCTCTGTTTTGGAAAAAAGTGTTGGGCGGTACAGCCACAATAGTACCGCTTATTTATTTCCCAAAAGTTATAGCTGGTACTACATGTGCACAATCGTCGACCAGTAGTGTCGGACAAGAAATTCCGTGTGTAACCGTTGGATAGAGGGCCCCCATAAATATATCTTCCTTCTCCTCCAATAGGTTGGCACGGCTTCCACTCTCTCTTCACCGTTACTCCAAGCATCTCTCTTCACCGTTACTCCAAGCATTAAATGTCCTAGTATATATCTCCCACTCCTTTGATCCACTCTTCGATTCTTTGAGGGGTGAAGGGGTAGATTTAGATTTAGGGTTTCACCAATGGAAAGATGATTCCCCCTTCCAATCATTATTGTATCTTATTACTCTTGGGTGTTTGGACACCCTATACGGAAGAGGTTACCCCATAGCTCTACCTTGGCGATGATGAGCTTTGGTGCGGTGTTGGGAGCCTCTAGTTGAGTTGTGGAGATAGACCCAACCTTGTTTGTAAAGGTTTGGCTGCTGACTTTAAGTGTCCGCTTAGTGGATCATGACACCTTACTTTCTGCGAGGCCACGAGGAGAATAAGTTAAGACTTTGTGACCTTGGTGGACTTTGTGTCGCCACTCCTATCCAACGAAGATGTACTTCCCTCAAAAGAAGGATCTTTGGAAATTGTGTCATCATCTCCATGTTACAGTTATTTCTATCGTTTGCTTACTTGTTGCGCGTGCTTGTTTATCCTGTATGCTTGCCATATATGTTGATTCACCTAGTTACATACCTAGACAACATATATATTGTTTGCATCTATGCCTAAAAAATAGAATAAAAAATAAAAATGTTAGTCGAACATAATGGTCCTTTCAAACATTATAAATTTGGTATGCCCTTACAAAATATCTCTAGAATGCCCCACAAATATAAGTCCTAGATTCAGTATTTTGTAAGTGGATATGAAACATTAAGCCTATAGTAGCGACCAATTAACCAATTTCCAACATATTTGTTGAGTTGCTCCTTGAAGAAACAAGGCTCGATTGGGAAATTCCAACAAACATACAAAATTAATACGCGGTAAAAAAGTTTGCGAACTTCTAAACAGATAGCAAAGCAACAAAAAGTTACTATTTCATCGTCAAACCCTTCCATCATTCTAACATTGAAGGAAAAAACCCTTCTGTGGATCGACCACAGTGGCCAACTGGTTAACGACATACAATGTAGATCATCATATGTCTAAACCTATGCTAAAAGAGATAGGCTTTTGTTATATTGCAACGGTACCATCATACTACTATCATGTTAAGTGAGAAAATCTGCACCAAACGATCCACCATAAAAAGACATCAACCCTGCATCCGATCCCCTACGGATGCTACTTCCAAAATCAGTTATAAAAATATATTCACCATAGTTTGTTTACTTGGTAATGCATCCATCAAAATCACACACAAAGCTATACAAGAATAATCATCAATTACAAAACCCTAGGATACAAGATGACAAAATCCTAGGGCAACATCAAAATGCAACTAAAAATCCCCACCAAAAGTTTACAGCTAATCACAAACTGCACACCCCCGGAACTACATGAGAACAAGAGCATGCGATGAAAATTTAGAAAAAATGAGGCACCATGAATAACACTAAAAACGTGCAGGGGTAAGACGACACACAAAATGATAGATGGCTTTTGTAACAGCCCAAAGCTGAGACCCTAAAAACCTGAGTATTTTTTCCACTTTTGTGTTCCTTGCATCATGGCATGCATCATTTGCATCCTTTCTAAAATTGCTAAACCACACATTAACTTGGTTTGGCAACATTGGAAAACTAGAATGCCAAACTTGCTCCAACAATTCTACAAACCAATGATGGCACTCAACCTTGCAAGATACCAATACTTGACAACTATATTTGTCAAGGAAGTTCCAAGGGTTGAAAACAATATTTTGCGTTTGCACTAAAATATTAAAGGAGCAACATTTTCAAATTTAGCATTTATGCCTTAAGTCAACCTTATGAACAAAAGTGGTCCAAAATATTTTATTTTGAAGCCCCAATTTTTGTGTAGCTTCTACTCAATATGGGGAGGCTCCCCAATTTTTCTCAAATTTTTATAAAATGTTTTGGTGCCTAAATTAATTCAGGAAATGTTGCTGTTTTAAAATTTAAATGGGAGAAGGACCTATCCGTGATGGAAGAAAGCTTCCAGGGGGGTTTTCAGAAGATCATCATCTTCTTCGTGCTGTAGCGACCGGAGCTCGAGCTCCAGCCGCACCAGCTCGACGCAGGGGCCCTCTCTGCCCTCTCCCCTGCAAGGAAGAGCAACCCCACGCGACCCCCACCTGCTCCTCACCCCATTCCCTAGGAAACCATCCCCGTTCCTCTCCTCTTCTTGCTCCCCACCGACCGCCATGGACGCCGAGCTCCACCGCTGCCTCGCCATTGATTGAAGCGCTCCCGAGCGAATCGAAGAAGCACACCAGCTCCGCCTCGTCCTCCTCTACGTCCTCACCGGAGGAATCGAGCGGGGAGGTAGCACATTGCCGGGGATTCAAGTTCTTCTCCACGACGTCCTCCGCGTG
Source organism: Poa pratensis (assembly GCA_947311845.1). Classification (NCBI taxonomy): domain Eukaryota; kingdom Viridiplantae; phylum Streptophyta; class Magnoliopsida; order Poales; family Poaceae; genus Poa; species Poa pratensis. The sequence continues at coordinate 30,721,631 of CAMZMU010000074.1, forward strand.
CCCGAGTTCGATTGAAGCCGTTCCAGTCCATCCCCGCCCTTGCTGAGCATCTCCACGAGTTCAGGGTGAGCAACCACACCTCCTGGACACCTTCATTCTTTCCCTCCCCCTCTTGTCCGCTTTCTAGCCATAGCCCGCAAGTTTCCAGCCGCAGTTCGAAGTTCCAGACCGGAAACTCCGGACCTGGAACCGGAGACTCCAGACCTGCGACCGGAAACTCCGGACTAACTCCGGGGTAACTCCGTACCCGATCCCGAGCCTGCCGTCGCGTGTTCCCTTTTGCATCAACTTCCTCTGGGCCGGAAACTCCGGACTCCTACACCGGATACTCCGGACCCATGACACCGGAAACTCCGTACCTACTCCGCACCTACTCCGGACTCGATTCAGTGGCTGCCGTCGCTGGCTCGAAAATGCTGGACCGGAAACTCCGGCCCCCCTGAGTCCCCTGAGACCGGAAACTCCGGTCTGGCCAGACTTTTCGTTTTGCTTCTTTTTCTTCGACGTTTGTTTCAATGCAACTGTTAAGTTAATCCTTGCTTGTTTAATCACCCTAACCCTGCATCCTCCCATGGTCATGACATTCATATGCAAGTTAACCATAGGGTTCATCTATCCTGATCAACTAGTAAAGTTGTTGCAATACCTATTTCCATGGTATATTCGAGATGCGCCCCTTTAAGCATCCGGACTCCGTTTAATGTGAATAGTTGCATCATCCTCCTCTCGGGGATGTCACATGTCATGACATCATGTGTTTGCGCATTGCATCAGTTGAAGCATGTGTGGTGATTGATTGCTTCTCCGTTGTTATGTTTCGTTAGATCAAGCAACCGGGGTCACACCGCCATACCCCGAAGATCTGTACTACCAGCACCTTGATCAAGGCAAGCGTAATCCCCCCTCTGAGCATATCTATCCTATGTTTCCGCAAATATTTTCCCACTATAATATTGCATGCGGTTCTAAATGTCAATTTTGTTGGATTAGAGTATCCTATAGTTGCATTAAGTTTCCGATGCCAATACCTGTTTTCCCTCCTATTATCCATAGGATTGTTTTGTGGCCTGAGATACTTACTATGCTATGTTGATGCTTAGCCATGCTTAGTAAATTGCATAGCTATACGATGGATGGTTTGTGGTGGAAACAGGTGATGAGATGAATGGTTGTTGGTGGAGGAAATTGTGGTGACGGATAATAAAATGCTTAAAGGTGGGGATGAGAGGCCACTGTGGTTGTGGTGCTTTGTCTCGTTCTCGCCGCCTAGGTGCGAGTTCTTACCTCTTGAACCAAGACTGAGCGTGCAACCATGCGTGAGGCCTATGCATTGCAGGAACCCTCATAGACTAAATAACTCGGCGGGGCTAGCCAGGGTCCTCTAGTTCGGGCTTCCATTTGCGCGTGCGTGAGTTGGTGGCTGAGATGAGGATGATGGTGTTAGGAAAATGAGTGGCCACGGGGCGGTGTGATGATCCGCTGCTCCGTCCTCACTGATGATCCTGGAGTCCTTAACGAGGGAGAAGTCGACACCGCTCCCACCCAGCCGGCTTTCCAAGGAAGAGAGCTAATGATCAGGTAATGGGCCGGACGGTACGCGTGGCAAACATTTGTACACCCCTGCAGGGTTAAATCTTTTCGAAAAGCCGTGTCCGCGGTTATGGACGAACTTGGGAAGTGAAGGTAAGATCATAGAATAACTTAACGGAATGATTAAAAACTGGGTACTAGAGGTACCACTCACAAATGCAAGGTGAGCTTCCTCGAGGGTGATTCGGGGAGGTGCCTTTGATGAACAGGTACAGTGGTTGTTGATGAGAAAGGTGATGAAAGAAAGAGTACTTCTTACCTCTTTTGAAAATACTCTGAATAGTCGATGCCTTGAGTTATGTTTTCATAAATAAAATCAGCTTTATGCAAAACAGCCATATAACTTTGAAAGCCTCATCGAGCTAAAGCTCTATATATAATCTTGCGAGTTCGTCGAACTCAACGTCGTTTGTTTTGTTTCAGAGGAGGACTTCACCGACCTCGAAGGTGGGTTCTTTGTGGACGTCGACGAGTAGTCTGGGGTTCCCAGGTGGCAGCTTGGGACATCCGGAACAGCTGGCGTTGTGATGTTTATCTGTAGGCCTCTTAGGCCATATTTGGTTCTTGTTGTTTAGAACAACCTAATTTGCTTCCGCTTGATGTAATGTTGGGTCTGTGACCTCTGGTTGTCATTTGCTATCTTTCTCTATTATAAGAGTTGAACTATATGATTTGTGTCGTAGAGTCTGTGATGTGCCAGTTGTTCCACAAGTCTTGTCTCTCTATTATGCATTGAGGGTTGTGCCTGTGTTAAGGCATCAATCGGGGTGTTGCGTTGCCGATGATCCATTCCGAGCAACGCCTGCCAAAGGTTTTGGCCGGGGATTGGTAAACCCGTAACCTCCGGTTGTATCGCTTAACCGGTGACACACAGCATCACTGTATAACAGTCGGTCAGGGCGCCACAAGTTGGTATCAGAGCAGTACTGCCTGTAGGAAACCCTTCTACTGGTCGATGTTGAGTCTAGTGTTTGTGAAAATATTTTAACCTAAAAATGAGTTGTGAAAACCATCTTAGGATTCTTTTTACTCCTTATCTGGTTACCCTCTAATCTCGGAGCAATCTTACCTCGATTTGATTAAAGGTTTTACTCCTCGTGTTACTTCAAAATGATTAGAAACGGGGTGGGTTCGACCTTTAGTGTTATGTGTCACGTTGCTCCCGCTGCGTTGCAATCCCAAATCAACTCAGATGTTTCTACCGAATCAATCATTTGATCCTTTCTTTGGGTTTTAACCCAGGACTTGAACATAAGGTCCCGGATTGTGCCAACTAGAGTGTGTTAAGTTGTGATTTCTTAACTCTCACTAGTAGCACATGATGCTGATCTTTGACCCAAGTTCTATCTTGTTGTTTTCCTTCTCGCAAAGTATTATCGTCCCTAGTCTGTGTACTTGTGTAGACGCTAATGCTATTGTTCGACCATTCGGAGAAAGATACTAACGTGTCATTGTCAAATCTCCAGAATGGCTCGAGGAGGCGTGGAGGCCGTGGAGGCCGTGGTGGTCGCGGTAACCACAATGATGATGAGGATGATCTGCCGCCACCACCCTCGATGGCTGAGGTCTTGATGGCCATTGAGGAGAACCGTGGGCGCAATGAGCGCTTGCTGAGCAGTTGGTGCAGCAGAATGCACGGAGGAACGAGTGCAACACTCTCACCGAGTTCCTGCGCTCGCAGCCACCCACTTTGCTGATGCTAAGGAGCCACTGGAAGCTGATGATTGGCTTCGTGCTTTGGAGCGCAAGTTCTCCGCGCTGCATGTCCATTGGCTGAGCAAGTCAACTTTGCCACCTATCTCTTGGTTGGTGCTGCTGGCTGTTGGTGGGAAGCCATGTGGCTTTGTTTCCAGCCAACCATGTCTTCACTGGGCTGATTTCGCACTGCCTTCCGTGCGGAGTACATTCCCAGCCGATCATGGATTTGAAGAGGAGGGAGTTCCTGGATTTGCAACAGGGACGGATGGACCTCCGCACTTATGGTCGTGAGTTCAACCATCTCTCTCGTTACGCCCCAAGGGACGTGACCAATGATGCTGACAAGCAAGAGCTGTTCCGCAAGGGTCTGACTCCGCAGCTCCGCTATGAGTTGCTTCCCTTCAGGTTCCAGACCTATCAGGAGCTGTTCAACCAGGCTTTCACTCTTGAGCAAGGAAGAAAGGAACTTGAAGCTTCCAAGAGGCCCGCACATGGGGACCACCAGAGTTCCTCGGGTTCTGAGAGCAAGAAGCGCAGGGTGTTTGTCCCTACAGCGCCGTACCTCGTGCTCCCTTCATGCCGAGGGCAGCAGGATATAGGCCACCTCCTCCGCGCCCCACTACTTCGACACTTGGGGTAGGCGGAAGTGGGTACCGTCCTATGCTACCTGCTCCACCTGGAGTCACTTGCTACACCTGTGGCCAGGCTGGTCACTACTCCAGGGAGTGCCCCCAGAAGGCACCTCTCGCGATAACTCCTGCACGAGCCCCTGCCACTCCAACTGGCAAGGCTGGACCTATTGTGCGTGGTCGCCTGAACCACGTCTCTGTTGAAGAAGCTGAAGAGACCCCGGCGTTCTTATGGGTGAGTTACGAATCAACGGCAATACAGCTACAGTTTTGTTTGACTCTGGAGCATCGCATTCATTCATATCCATAGCGTTTGCAAAAGACCACAAAATACCGTTCGAGAAAATGAGCCGCCTTGGTGATCTCCACTCCTGGCCAAATGGCAAACCGATGGTTACTCCTGAGGTCCAGATTAATATAGGTTCCTTGTCTTTTCCTTATGCCTTGGTAGCTCTGAAGTCCAAAGGCATTGATGTCATACTGGGCATGAACTGGCTAGCCAAATACCAGGCTAATCTCGACTGTGCTGCCAAGACCATTACTGTGACCGCTCCTTCCGGTGACATTGTGAAGTATTGGCCTGCAACATCAATACCTCCGTCCGCCGTCGTACCCAACTCACCTGAGATTCTCCTTTGCTTTATGGAAGGCGAATCCCCTCCTGAAATCCAGGACATACACGTGGTGTGTGACTTCCCGGATGTGTTCCCGGAAGAGTTGCCTGGCATGCCTCCTGACCGAAGTGTGGAGTTTGTCATAGAGCTACTTCCCGGTACGCTCCAATTTCCAAGAAGCCCTACCGTATGCCGGTGGAAGAGTTGGCTCTGTTGAAAGAGCAAATTGATCAGCTGTTAGCAAGGAGTTCATCCAGCCTAGCAGTTCACCTTGGGGTTGTCCGGTACTCTTTGTCAAGAAGAGGGATTCTACCGTGCCTCGTCTAGTCTCTGACTATCGACCGTTGAATGCGGTGACAATCAAGAACAAGTATCCTATTCCTCGCATCAATGATCTGTTGGATCAGTTAGCTGGTGCAACGGTATTCTCCAAGATGGATCTGAGGTCAGGCTACCATCAGATAAAAATCAGAAAGGAGGATATTCCAAAGACGGCATTTGTTACTCGTTATGGCTCATATGAGTATACCGTCATGTCCTTTGGTCTCACAAATGCCCGCTACTTTCATGAGGCTCATGAACTCCATCTTCATGGATTATCTTGATAAGTTTGTCGTCATTTACATTGATGACATCCTCATCTATTCCAAAACCAATGAAGAGCATGAGGAACATCTTCGTTTGGTTCTGACACGACTTCGAGAACACCGCCTCTATGCCAAGTTCTCCAAGTGTGAGTTTTGGTTGGATAATCTCATTTCCTTGGTCATGTGATATCCGCTGATGGTGTGGCTGTCATTCCTGACAAGATTCAGTCCATTCTGGATTGGAAAACTCCAATGTCAGTCAAGGACATTCGTAGCTTTCTCGGATTGGCGGGTTACTACCGCCGATTCATCGAAGGTTTCTCCAAGATAGCCAAGGCTGACTGACCTTCTCAAGAAGGATAAAAAGTTTGTATGGTCGGCCGAAGCTGAAGAGAGTTTCCAAACACTGAAAGCCAAGCTCACGTCCGCTCCTGTGCTTGTCCTGCCGGACACAGCAAGGATTTCGTCGTCTTCTGTGACGCCTCTCTACAAGGTTTGGGTTGTGTGCTAATGCAAGATGGCCATGTGGTGGCATATGCTTCTCGCCAATTAAGCCGCATGAGCTCAATACCCAACTCATGATCTAGAACTTGCCGCGTGGTCTATGCTTTGAAGCAATGGAGACCATACCTGTTTGGTAACCGTTGCGAGATCTTCTCGGATCACAAGAGTCTGAAGTACCTCTTCACCCAGCCGGATTTAAATCTCAGGCAAAGGCGTTGGTTGGAGTTAATCACGGACTACAATGTGAGTCTGAACTATCAACCCGGCAAAGCAAACGTCGTGGCTGACGCGCTAAGTCGGAAGTCCTATTGCAACAATCTGATGATTGAGAAAGCCAACCTGCCCTCTATGAAGAGTTCTCTCGTTTGAACTTAGAAATGGTTCCTTCCGGCTACCTTGCAAATCTGGAAATCAAATCTACTCTTGTAACCAGATTAAGGATGCTCAAACGTGACAAGGGTATTCTAAAATCAAGGAAAACATTGCTAGGGAAGGCCAAATGTTTTCTGTCAATGAATCGGAGTTGTTTATTTTGGTGACCGCTTGGTGGTGCCAAAGAAACGAAAATTGAGGGAGTTGATCCTCCAAGAAGCTCATGAATCTCCTCTCTCTATTCATCCCGGTAGTACCAAAATGTACCAAGACCTTCGGCCACAATTCTGGTGGACTCGTATGAAACGAGAAATTGCCAAGTATGTTGCTGAATGCGACACCTGTCGACGGGTAAAGGCTGAACATCAAAGGCCTGCCGGCACTCTTCACCCTATTGCTATTCCCGAGTGGAAATGGGATGAAATTGGTATGGATTTCATTACTGGTCTGCCGAAGTCTCCAAAGGGACATGATGCCATTTGGGTCATCATTGATCGACTATCAAAAGTGGCTCACTTCCTCCCAGTTCGTGTTGACATTACAGCTGCCAAGTTGGCAGACCTGTATACCTCTCGTATCGTCGTCCTTCACGGCATTCCCAAGAAGATAATTTCTGATCGTGGAAGCCTATTCACCTCCAAGTTTTGGACTAGTTTCCAAACTGCTATGGGAACTCGTCTAACTTCAGCACCGCTTTCCATCCCAAACTGATGGTCAGACCGAGAGAGTGAACCAAGTTTTGGAAGACATGCTTAGGGCATGTGTAATCTCTTTCGGTAAGGATTGGGAAAAGTATCTCCCTTTCGCGGAGTTCTCCTACAACAATAGCTATCAAGCTAGTCTGGGCATGGCTCCCTTTGAGGTTCTCTATGGAAGAAAATGCCGTACTCCTCTAAATTGGTCTGAAACCGGAGAGAGGGCACTCTTTGGTCCAGATATTATAAATGAAGCTGAGGAGAAGGTTAGAATCATACGGGAGAATCTGAAGATTGCTCAGTCTAGGCAGAAGAGCTACTATGATAAGCATCATCAGGAAATTCACTATGAAATTGGTGATAAAGCTTATCTCCGTGTCTCTCCCCTCCGTGGCGTTCGCCGCTTCGGAATTAAAGGAAAATTGGCACCTCGTTATGTTGGCCCTTTCACCATTCTGGCCAAGCGAGGAGATCTTTCTTATAAGTTGGAGTTACCGGTCATCTTTCCCAATGTACATGATGTGTTCCATGTATCCCAACTTCGCCGGTGTTTCAAGGATCCTATCCATGGGGTAAATCATGAAGAGCTGGATCTCCAGGAAGATCTTACCTATCGCGAGCATCCTATCCGTGTTCTGGATGAAGCCGAAAGGAAGACCCGTAACAAGACCACCAAGTTCCTCAAAATTCAATGGTCTCACCATTCCGAGGAAGAAGCAACTTGGGAACGAGAGTCTAGTCTTCGTGAGGAGTATCCCGACTTCTTCTCGCAGTCTTAGAATCTCGGGACGAGATTCCTGTAAGGAGGGTAGAGTTGTAACAGCCCAAAGCTGAGACCCTAAAAACCTGAGTAATTTTTCCACTTTTGTGTTCCTTGCATCATGGCATGCATACATCATTTGCATCCTTTCTAAAATTGCTAAACCACACATTAACTTGGTTTGGCAACATTGGAAAACTAGAATGCCAAACTTGCTCCAACAATTCTACAAACCAATGATGGCACTCAACCTTGCAAGATATCAATACTTGACAACTATATTTGTCAAGGAAGTTCCAAGGGTTGAAAACAATATTTTGCGTTTGCACTAAAATATTAAAGGAGCAACATTTTCAAATTTAGCATTTGCCTTAAGTCAACCTTATGAACAAAAGTGGTCCAAACTATTTTATTTTGAAGCCCCAATTTTTGTGTAGCTTCTACTCAATATGGGGAGGCTCCCCAATTTTTCTCAAATTTTTATAAAATGTTTTGGTGCCTAAATTAATTCAGGAAATGTTGCTGTTTTAAAATTTAAATGGGAGAAGGACCTATCCGTGATGGAAGAAAGCTTCCAGGGGGGTTTTCAGAAGATCGTCATCTTCTTCGTGCTGTAGCGACCGGAGCTCGAGCTCCAGCCGCACCAGCTCGACGCAGGGGCCCTCTCTGCCCTCTCCCCTGCAAGGAAGAGCAACCCCACGCGACCCCCACCGCTCCTCACCCCATTCCCTAGGAAACCATCCCCGTTCCTCTCCTCTTCTTGCTCCCCACCGAGCCGCCATGGACGCCGAGCTCCACCGCCGCCTCGCCGTTGATTGAAGCGCTCCCGAGCGAATCGAAGAAGCACACCAGCTCCGCCTCGTCCTCCTCTACGTCCTCACCGGAGGAATTGAGCGGGGAGGTAGCACATTGCCGGGGATTCAAGTTCTTCTCCACGACGTCCTCCGCGTGCCCGAGTTCGATTGAAGCCGTTCCAGTCCATCCCCGCCCTTGCTGAGCATCTCCACGAGTTCAGGGTGAGCAAGCACACCTCCTGGACACCTTCATTCTTTCCCTCCCCCTCTTGTCCGCTTTCTAGCCATAGCCCGCAAGTTTCCAGCCGCAGTTCGAAGTTCCAGACCGGAAACTCCGGACCTAGAACCGGAGACTCCGGACCTGCGACCGGAAACTCCGGACTAACTCCGGGGTAACTCCGTACCCGATCCCGAGCCTGCCGTCGCGTGTTCCCTTTTGCATCAACTTCCTCTGGGCCGAAACTCCGGACTCCTACACCGGATACTCCGGACCCATGACACCGGAAACTCCGTACCTACTCCGCACCTACTCCGGACTCGATTCAGTGGCTGCCGTCCCTGGCTCGAAAATGCTGGACCGGAAACTCCGGCCCCCCTGAGTCCCCTGAGACCGGAAACTCCGGTCTGGCCAGACTTTTAGTTTTGCTTCTTTTTCTTTGACGTTTGTTTCAATGCAACTGTTAAGTTAATCCTTGCTTGTTTAATCACCCCAACCCTGCATCCTCCCATGGTCATGACATTCATATGCAAGTTAACCATAGGGTTCATCTATCCTGATCAACTAGTAAAGTTGTTGCAATACCTATTTCCACGGTATATTCGAGATGCGCCCCTTTAAGCATCCGGACTCCGTTTAATGTGAATAGTTGCATCATCCTCCCTCGGGGATGTAACATGTCATGACATCATGTGTTTGCGCATTGCATCTGTTGAAGCATGTGTGGTGATTGATTGCTTCTCCGTTGTTATGTTTTGTTAGATCAAGCAACCGGGGTCACACCGCCATACCCCGAAGATCTGTACTACCAGCACCTTGATCAAGGCAAGCGTAATCCCCCCTCTGAGCATATCTTATCCTATGTTTCCGCAAATATTTTCTCCACTATAATATTGCATGCGGTTCTAAATGTCAATTTTGTTGGATTAGAGTATCCTATAGTTGCATTAAGTTTCCGATGCCAATACCTGTTTTCCCTCCTGTTATCCATAGGATTGTTTTGTGGCCTGAGATACTTACTATGCTATGTTGATGCTTAGCCATGCTTAGTAAATTGCATAGCTATACGATGGATGGTTTGTGGTGGAAACAGGTGATGAGATGAATGGTTGTTGGTGGAGGAAATTGTGGTGACGGATAATAAAATGCTTAAAGGTGGGGATGAGAGGCCACTGTGGTTGTGGTGCTTTGTCTCGTTCTCGCCGCCTAGGTGCGAGTTCTCTACCTCTTGAACCAAGACTGAGCGTGCAACCATGTGTGAGGCCTATGCATTGCAGGAACCCTCATAGACTAAATAACTCGGGCGGGGCTAGCCAGGGTCCTCTAGTTCGGGCTTCCATTTGCGCGTGCGTGAGTTGGTGGCTGAGATGAGGATGATGGTATTAGGAAAATGAGTGGCCACGGGGCACGGTGTCGATGATCCGCTGCTCCGTCCTCACTGATGATCCTGGGTTAGTCCTTAACGAGGGAGAAGTCGACACCGCTCCCACCCAGCCGGCTTTCCACGGAAGAGAGCTAATGATCAGGTAATGGGCCGAACGGTACGCGTGGCAAACCTTTGTACACCCCTGCAGGGTTAAATCTTTTCGAAAAGTCATGTCCGCGGTTATGGACGAACTTGGGAAGTGAAGGTAAGATCATAGAATAACGTTAACGGAATGATTAAAAACTGGGTACTAGAGGTACCACCCACAAATGCAAGGTGAGCTTCCTCGAGGGTGATTCGGGGACGTGCCTTTGATGAACAGTTACAGTGGTTGTTGATGAGTAAAGTGATCGAAGAAAGAGTACTTCTTACCTCTTTGAAAATACTCTGAATAGTCGATGCCATTGAGTTATGTTTTCATAAATAAAATCAGCTTTATGCAAAACAGCCATATGACTTTGAAAGCCTCATCGAGCTAAAGCTCTATATATAATCTTGCGAGTTCGTCGAACTCCGCGTCGTTTGTTTTGTTTCAGAGGAGGACTTCACCGAACTCGAAGGTGGGTTCTTTGTGGACGTCGACGAGTAGTCTGGGGTTCCCAGGTGGCAGATTGGGACATCCTGGAACAGCTGGCGTTGTGATGTTTACCTGTAGGCCTCTTAGGCCATATGTTAGTTTTTGTTGTTTAGAACAACCTAATTTGCTTCCGCTTGATGTAATGTTGGGTCTGTGACCTCTGGATGTCATTTGCTATCTTTCTCTATTATAAGAGTTGAACTATATGATTTGTGTCGTAGAGTCTGTGATGTGCCAGTTGTTTCACAAGTCTTGGTCTCTCTATTATGCATTGAGGGTTGTGCCTGTGTTAAGGCATCAATCGGGGAGTTGCGTTGCCGATGATCCATTCCGAGCAACGCCTGCCAAAGGTTTTGGCCGGGGATTGGTAAACCCGTAACCTCCGGTTGTATCGCTTAACCGGTGACACACATCATCACTGTATAACAGTCAGGTCAGGGCGCCACAGCTTTTGAGTCTACTTAGTACTAAGTTAATTCACAGCTGTAATTCATAAAAGAAATTGTTGTCTAAAATATTAAAATGTGTATCGGAAATGTCTTCTGGGTCATAGGGACATATGCTCCAATGGAAGAGCACAACCCTTTCCATCACTTATCTACATGCCGGCATTCAGAGGTAGGAGCAGAGAAGAGAACTTGCAAGTAGCAAAGCAGATATACAATGGAATGAAATGAAAAAGGGAGGAGCTGATGCATCGGCTACCAAGCTCAGCTAGGAGGAAGCGGGTGGTATTGGTCTAGAATTTAAATAAGCAAATAAGTACTCCAGCAAATATGGATACATATAAACAAATATTTAAAATGTCAAAAGACTATAAACAAATATTTCGGATATATATCTGAACATTCTATGTTAGTACATAATTTCGTATTTAAAATTCATTATTTTGTCTTTTTTACACATGCCACAAAGAAATGCCTTTTTTTGTGAAATTTTGTGTCCAAACATAAAATGTATGCAGGTTTCTTTTATATTTATGTTTACGATTTAAAATATATTTAAAAATACTTTAGCATCTAGACGAATAGACATACGACCCAAACCACCAGTCCGATGTGTATCAACGCCGGAGAACCTTTTGGTCAATTTTTTATCCAATGCGTGTGGTTGGGGAGACTGTTCGTAGTGTAGAACAGTAGTATAGTATACTGAGGATTGCGATTGGATGAACTAGTCAAGAAAAGGACGGCTCTCCGGAACTTCTCGTGGTCTCGCTCGTGCTCCACTTGGCTTCCCCCCTCCCCCATCCCAAATCAACCATCCCAAAGCGAACCAAAGATCGCCGGAGCGTCTGTTTTTCTTCCGGCCCGTCCATTCCAGAGCCAGTCGCCACATCACCCGAGCCCCAGCTCGTCCATTTCCTTCCTCCGAGGTTAGATCTTGTTCCAGGGCATTGCGTGCGCGCTTTGCTTTTCCTTCCAATGGGAAGCAGTAATCGAGACCCGGGGGCGAGCCTCCGGGCGGACGGCTGGCTGCAGAAGCCTGTCGACAGCCTCATGCAGATCCCGGATAAGATTCAGAAATCTCTCAAGGTTGGTTGCTTCTTGATCAGGTGAAGAAAGTTTCTTTGTTCTTGAGGTGCTTGAATTGGTTGTGAGGATATTAATGGGCCTTTTGCGGTCTTGTACTAGCTGCATTTTAGGAATTTCTTGAAGACCAGTGGTGTTGGTGGTTGCGGTGATAAAGCTCTAATGTCATCAGAGAAAATGAGGGTATCCTGCAGTCCTCCTGCTGCTGCTGCTGCTTCAGATGTTAGCTTGGAGAGGCAGCTCCAGGCTTGGAAGGATGATCCTAGTTGGACTGATCAGCCTCCGGAAATCAAGGTACTAAGTTGTAATAGAAAGGTTTTATACCTCAATTTGGGATGCGCATAGGTTAAAGATGAACTTATGTATCGAAATGTAATCTTCAGCGGAACAGGGCTTTATTAATTTAAAGTCTTTTATCTAAAAAAAATGTAAATCTGGTTGGAACATCCGAAGAAGGATCTTTCTTTCTTACTGAAACATCTTTCAGTTTGATGTACCAGTAGTTCACAGTAATTTCTAGATCAATATCCTAACCTTTACATTGTCAAATCTTTACAATTACAGGTGACTGTGCCCCAAGGCTCGCTTTGCAACCTTAATCTGAGATTTGAGGCAGGATTACCACCGGATGCAGTTTACAACATTATAATCGATCCAGAGAACAAAAGAGTGTTTAAAAATATCAAGGTGCGTCCGTACAAATGTTCTCCTACTTATTCAGAATGACCAAGGTGGAATGGCCTTGTGATTGTTAAATGAACTGATGGACGCTTTGCCTCTGTTTTTAAATGTTCTCCAGTGTTGATTTCTTGAAAACTCTATATTGTTCTTTTAGTTATATGTGTTAATTTACAGATAATGTTCCGAATAGCTATACTAAATCCTTGAGTAGTATGACAGAAAACATGAGGCCCATGCAGCATGTATGTTGTTAATTCTTCATGATTTCCCAAAATTGGTTACTACTACCACCAGCTAAACAACCCAAGTAACTTCTAGAGAAACCAGTAGTGTTATCTTACCCATACACTGAGTTATTGTTCTAATTTTCAGGAAGTGGTATCTAGAAAAGTCTTGCTTGATGAAGGACCGAGGCAGATAGTTGAACTGGAACAGGCAGCGATATGGAAATTCCTCTGGTGGTCTGGCATCTTGTCAGTTCATGTTTTTGTTGACCAGAACAGAAGAAATCACACTGTAAGAACTTGAAACTTCTCCACGAGTTTTGATAAATATGCTTTAGGTTGCATGATATCATAATATGTGGTTTCATTGTAAAAACTATCTGCAGGTAAAGTTCAAACAAGGGCGAAGTGGTTTTATGAAGAAGTTTGAGGGTTGCTGGAAAATAGAGCCCCTATTTGTTGACAAGGAAGTATGCCTTCCTCTTGATCCATGTACGCTGGAAGAATATGATTCTTGTACTGCCGGCAGAGGAAGAGTAGGATCTGCCATTACCTTGGATCAGCTTATTGAGCCTGCTATCTTACCTCCACAACCCATTGCCTGGTATGTGAGAGGAATTACCGCAAAGACAACCGAGATGCTGGTCAATGACCTGATAGCGGAAACTGCTCGGCTTCGAGGCATGGCAAGCAATGTGGATGACAAGAACTATACTGAAGAAAACAGTGATATTAACAACAATCTCCTATCAGAAGAGTGTGGTGATGTTAAGGAACGGTGGCGACAAAGAAGAAAATCTGGACGACATGGAAGTTCCCTTAGACCGACAAGACAACAAGTATAAACTCTGAAGCCTGGATGGACTCCTTCACAACCAAGTTAGTGTACATGTTACAATCTCGCTGTTGATAGTGTAGCTTTTGTGAAGTTTTGATTATTGACAGTGATATGCCCAACAATACTAGTAACATCATGTTCCACATCTTGTCATTTGCGACATGATATTCTTGATGAACACATGTAAGATAGCTGTTGCCTGTTGAACTATAACTCTGTTGATGATGATATGAATAAAATGCAACTTGTCAGAATCCATCCTTCTATTGGTTCTGCTTGCTCTGCATTTTATTCTGAACTTCCCAGGCAACTGAATTTAAAAAGTAAAAATTGACAGGTAGGCATCTGATATTGCTTGAACGTCACGATTGATCTGTTTAGCATGCCTATTACATTTTTCAGGAGATCCTATTAAAAGTTTACGACGCATTTCTAGGCAAACAAATTTGGAAGGATGTAATGTGATAACGTGAACTCATGAGAATTAGTTTCATGGAAATTCAAGCTGGCTAGATGAAGATGAAGCAGACGCCAATTTCTGAATCTTGCCCAAACTTGTGTGTGAGTAAGTTGGTAAAAGCAAGCAACCGTTTCATCTATCCATCCTTTCTCCAGAGCTGCAAGCCAAGAAAAGCCTCCAATTCCTTTCTCTCCTTCGCGTGCTTAAGGCAACGGCACCTATGAAACTAGTACCACCCTACGTTGATCCAGTGCCAAAGCCTAGTAGTACAACCGTTGCCTCTCATCGAGCCTACTGATCGACCTCCGCGCGGCAGCCATGTCCGGCCAACCACAGCCACCGTCGGTTCCGCCGCCGCAGCCACAGCAGTTCCGGTTCTGGCTACCTTACAGAAGCAATGTTGGGACGTGGCGCCAGCAGCCGCGGCCAATACCAGTGACGTCTCGACCTCAGCCGCCAGGTCCACCTCCACCGGCTCAGGCCGGGCCTGCTCCACGAGCTCCCGCCACGGAGGAAGACATCCCCATCCAGGCTGACTCGTCCGACGAATCGGACACGATTGATGTTGAAGCCTTAGACTCATTGCGGTCGCGCGCAGCCAGGCAGGCCGTGGCTGACCTAGAGCTGACCCTCTCAAGGTCGCCGCCGCCGCCGCCCACGGGCCAAGAGCAGGGCACATGCAGAGATGGCGAAGCCAAGATCTCCATCTCCGGCTTCCCGAGGGCCCGCCTCTTCGACGGCGCCCGTGCGCCGTACCGGAGGGAGATCGAGGAGGGGCTCAAGAGCCTGGCTGGCCGCGAGACGCCGACGGCGTCGAGGCCGCCGGACCAGGGGTACCGCGTCATCACGCTGGCCGGCCACAACGTCGGTGCCAGCATGGTCCTCGGCAACGGCTCCAGTGGCGGGCCACCGCCAAGAACGGATGAGCGCGAGGGGTCGGTGAGGCCCCGGCGGTGGCCGCGAACGTGAACAGCAACGTGCAGGGCGTGAATAACTCGGCGATGGAGGAGAGCACGTGCAACTCCGGCGACCCCGGGGTGCGCATGGACATCAAGAACGCGTACGACAAGCCGGCGGTACTTGCGACGAGAAGCAAGGAGCCGCAAGAGAAGCCTAAGGAGCAAACGCTGCCGCCGCAAGAGAAGAGCACGGCAGCGAGTGGCAGCGAGTCGGCCCCAGTGCCGCCGAGGACGAAGCGGTGCCTCCGCGCGCTGATGATCGAGGAGCGGAAGCCGAAGCCGATCGCTTGCCGGTTCCAGTGCGTGGCGGATCACGCGCCGCCACCGGCGACATCGAGCGACAGCGGTAGCAAGAGCGCGGAGGAAGGCGCGGAAGAGAGCACGAGGTGAAGTTGAAGGCGTACGTGTACTGAAACCGGAAGCTGTGATAGTTTTGGCGCAAAAGTACGAAATCAAAATTGTGTACCACCGCATGCGGCACTCTTTCTAAAAAAGTTGGAAAACGTCCAAAATAAACCTTAAACTTATAGCTGAAAGCTAAATCAAACTCTGAACTTTGAATCCCGAAAATTGGCACTCTGAACTATGAAATCCTGGTCTATTTTCAACCCTAGATCTGTTTGGCAAGCCGGGAAAGCAACGAATCTGACCGGGATTGCATGTTGCTGTCAATGACAATATGGACCCACCAGTCAGATATTTGATCAATGGGATATTCCCCTCATCTTCTACCTCCGTCCAGTGCACGGGAGGTTGCGGGGACGACTCGCCGAAGACGGGAGACGACACGGCGAGGCCAAACGACGAACGAGGCGACATCCTCGAGGCCCACCGCGTCTGGGGAGGGTACAAGGCGTGTATGGGGACGGCTTCTGCGAGCTGCTCCGGATCTTGCCCGTACGTCCATGGCGGCCACCTCCTGGAATTGATCTCTTCAACCTCCTCTCGATTTTCTGGTGAGCTGGGGTAGGATCTAGGGGTAGCAAGAGCTTCTCCATGTAGTTAATCGAAGAATGGAGATCGTGCGCGCTCACTGTAATCCGAGGACCAGCGGCGGTGATTTTTGTCATAGCCATGGCAAGAGAGCTCAATTCCAAGAGCTTGCCGCGTCGTCGCAACCGCTCGGCTGGTCGTCAGGGTCAATCCCGCTCCAGGCGCTTGCTCCTTCTCGGCACCTTCTGGCGCTCTCGGTCGACGCGGATGCGGATTTCCTGCGCAGGTCGAGGCACTTCGTCGATGCCCAGCCTGGAGCCGGGGCAATTGATGATAACCCCCAGGTGCAATTATGTTTGCTCACAGGCCCCTTTTCGCTGTCACTGACATGTGGCCTGGAGCCTAGCCGATTCCCCTCCCCAGGCGGTGAAGAGGCGCTCGCGCACGTGCTGGAGGCCGTGGACATGCTGGTGGATGCCATCGCGTCTCCTCTCAACATCTACGTGCTCGTAGCCGTGAACGGCATGCTGGGCCTCGTATCCGGTGTTGTGCGTGCTGCCCAACTGCGTGTGCAGCTCCGGGAGGTCATCTGCTCATCCGCATGCAGCCCATCCCCACTCGTATCTCTTGTTTCCATTTGATTTGGTAGCCCGTGAAGATTAGAGAGAGAATGGGGAGAGGAATGAGAGGTGTAAGATAGATATGACATGTGGGCCGACAACAACAAATTATTCAATTTAGTAATTATTTATTTTTCACAGCTCAACCAGATCTAAGGTCAAAAATAGACCGGGATTTAATAGTTTGGAATGCCAATTTCTTTTTTGATTGTAACCGACAGGAGCTCTGCCATTGCATTATCAGAAGAAAGAACTGGTCCAGTTAATAAGGGAAACCGGACCCAAAAACCATACATTGCGCGGTTAAAATAAACCGGTAGAAAAACGCAAAGTTCATGATTTAATAGTTTGGAATGCCAATTTCGGGGATTCAAAGTTCAGGATTTGATTTAGCTTTCTATAAGTTTAAGGTTGTTTTAGACTTTTTCCAAAAAAGATTAAGCCCACAACGTGTTTGCCCGTGAACCGTGGCACCGTTTCTTTGTCGTCTTCAGCCCTGATTGTCAACAATGGTTAGATAGACTTCATGTTCGATTCGATCTCATGCAGTAGAATCCGAGGGTGCAATGCATGCGGCAATCTCATGATCGATTCTATCTCTGTAATCAATACGTACGGTATGCCGCTCTGTAAAAGCCCAATGCTAACCTGCCAAGAGCTGTCGATCCAATCCAACTTGTCTGATCGATGGGCTCCGGCGCCAGCAAAGGCAAAGAGCCGCCGGTGTGCTCCTACCCTTGTTGCTGGTCGGACCTCCCGCTTGACCTCGCGGGCATCGTCCTACTCCGGCTGCACGCCCATGCCGACCACGGCCGCTTCGGCTCCGTCTGCCGCCACTGGCGCCACGCCGCGAAGCTGCTGCACTCGCCGTCCTCGCCTCCGCCGCTCCCCTGGCTCAACTTCCGCGACGGCACCTTCGAGAGGCTCACCGACGGCAAACGTCACCGTGTCAGCTTGGAGGCTTACGAGGTGCCGAGGCTCCTTCGACAACTGGGCTGGCTGCTTCTGGAGGACGTCAGGGCCGGGCGCCGACACCACTACCTGAAGAACCCTCTCACCGGAGCCGTGGTAAGGCTCCCGAGCCACTGCAAGGAGCCCGTCCGCCGTGGCTGCGACGTCGACACGCGCGTCGTGCCGCCCAGCTCCACCACCTTCCACCTCCCGAAGGTGGTCATGTGCGTGAACGGGCTCATCGCCGCCAAGATCAGCTACCACGAGCTCCCGGACGTGGTGGTGTTCTGCTGGCCGGGCATATCGTCGTGGCCGGCGGGCATATGCAACGGGACATGGTACCACGACATGGCCCGTTACAAGGGCAAGATGTACGCCGTGAGCAGGAGGGGCGACCTATACGAGCACGAGCTCAAGAGGGACGCGGGCACCGGGGAGCCCGTGGTGACGCAGGTCGAACGAGTCATCCTGGCGCCGCCGTCGGCAGAAGGAGAGGCGGTGACCACCTTGGACGGGCCCTACGCCGATTTTGTGTGCGCCAGGAGATGCTATCTTGTTGTATCACAGGGCAAGTTAATCATGGTTAGATGGATCGTTCCCCCCAACGACCGCGACTGGGCCGACACCATGGTGTTCAAGGTGTTCGAGGCAGATCTTGAGATGTCCCGGTGGGTACAGCTGCAGAGCTTGAACGATCGGGTACTCTTCGTCAGCGGCGACTGCTGCAAGGCCATTAGAGCAGGCGACCACTTGAGAGGAGACCAGATATATTTCGTCGACTACGGCCTAGAATTCTGGTGCATTTGGCCAACCTGTAGCAATACTAGTACATGCGGTGTGTATGACATGAGAAGCAACACCATCTCTCCAGTGTCACCGCGCATCGCGGATCAAACCAAGGCGGCCTGGTTCTTCCCCTCCACCAGTCAGATATGAAAAGAACTAAAGGACATGCGGTTTTTGTTCAGAGTCACTATTTGTTCTTCGCGGAGAAATTGTTAGTTTTACAGCTCACATGGACAACAGAGGACAATGAGCAACATCATGATCATGCTACTCAGCAGCATGCTCAGGCTGGCGTTTTCAACTTGATTCAGGGAGCAGTGGTGTCTGTAATGTGTGCATCTGGTCACGCCACCAAATTGCCTTGAGCTTCCAGTAAAGTACCAAGGAGAAGGACAGCAGAGAGACTGGATTTACTATAAGAATTGAGTTTTTTTTTGCGAAAAACAAGAATCAAGTTAGAATGACATGAATTTGAGCGGTTACATAAGAACAAAGCATTCCAAAGGAAGTGGAACTTTAGAATCTTTAACATGGTAGCTTAATTCAGTGTCCTGTTAGCACTTGTCGTAGAACAGCGGTAAATGAAAGCACGGCGAGTTGGTAATTCCCATCACTCCATCAGAACATCAGTAGTACTACCGTTAGTCCTCAACAACATACAAAATTAATACTAACAATATATATGCTGAAACAGCTACCTGTCTGTGGCATTGAGTCACATACACACCGGGCAAGATTAACACAGATCAATAATATATTCCATAAGGCTATCATCCCTACTCCGTAGTCAGTCCAGGGGTTTTCGTTACTTGCTCAGGCTCAAGCCGCCTTGTGCAATCTGCGCCCATTTCAGCTTCCAACTCATGCTTCCTTCGGCTCCATCTGGTAAAGTCATTGTCTGCAAACATCTTCACTACTCAGGCTCCTGAAACATGTTGCATCGGGTCACAATGGTGCAAAAGTCCCTGAGCTTGATCAAACATATACAACTTACATGAGACAGAAAACTACATTATTTTCATACCAAGTTAGGTCCATGGGACATTAGGGTCGCACATATCAAGTTACAACCAGAAAGACAATATGAGAGCATAACTATTTAGATAATGTGAATCTGATTTGTTCTTTGGGCTATCAGCAGGAAGCCAGGCATTAATATCTCTTATCAAATTTGCCGACTCATATCTTGTGGTTCTTATATGAAGGTGCCTTTGATTAGCTGTTTTATTGTGTAATCGTGTTGATCTGAAAATCACCAAATATTGATTCTACGCACTGCTACATGCTAAAAGGAAATGTAAGGCCATTATGCAATATGCATGTAATATATAATCGGAAATTGTAAAGGCGATGAGTGGTCATCCAAAACAAATAGCAGTAGAAATAGATGAATCTAAGTCGTCTAGAACTTGTGTCTAGTAGGAGTTACCTGAAAACTTTGTGTAAACTTTATGCCTCTATGGCCCATCTGAAATATACCCAGATAGTAGTATTTACATTATTACAAACACTTGTGAGCAGACACTCTTTCAGATATTCCCCCCTCGTCGGTATGTATAGGTAATACAATTCCACAACATTTCATTAAGCAATTGCAGTAGTTACTCCCATGTACAATTTAGCATGCCAATAATCAAATATGAGCATCCATAGTTGGAACACTGGTTTGAATATATGGCCATACTGCAGAAAAAATAGCATACATACATGAGGTCTTATATGAAACTGGGAAGAAAAAACACCACCTCCAGTTCTTTATATCTGAAGTTGTGATTATCCTGCATCTACAAGAACTTGTGTTTGTTCTGAAGAAAATTTGGCACCAACAACTCATCTAGTCATCTACCAGAACTACAGTTCCAATCTTATATCTAACTCCTCAAACATAGCAACAATTCCAGTGTTAATGAAAACAGTAGCTTCTGAAAATCTCGGGGTTCATACAAATTAAAATACTTCTCAAGTGTCCTCTTTCCACAATAAATCACCCAATTGGATCAATATTTCATTAGTGCATATACCACATACCATTGCCAAGAGAATGTACTCATCAATTAATAGTTTACTTTTGCTCTTTCTAACAAAACATCAATACTATTGCAAAGGCACATATTCACTCATGTTTCTCCTGCTCATGTTCACATCATACATGCAAGTGCAATGAGAATAATCCGTCAAGTACAAGAACATCCGACCTTGGCCAAGAGCCCAAGTTAACCCATATACATCGCTGTCCAGAGTAGCAAGCATATATCAGGAGTTCAGGACTAGGAGTGTATCAACTAAAGCATCATATCATGTGCATATCGGAGAATCAGGTATTAATGACACATCACATGATGCCTTTGCCTTGTCAAACGGGTAGCAAACGCCGCTTCAACTCATCCTTTGCTTTAGCATCATCTACAGCAGGTGCTGGATTTTGGCGCCATCTTCTAAACCGAGTAAATACACCCTGCATAGAAAAGGCAAACACCAGAACTGTGAATTTACAGTTCATCATATGACATGAATCAAATGGCACTATAAATAACCCATACCTGACAACTAGGAAACTGAAACGAAGGAAACTTCGGCACACGTACATATGTAAACCATATGTACGCTATCCCAACAAACATGGCCACAAAATGTCCCCGGAAAAACCAAGTGAACAGAGCTACCTCTGGCAAGCATTTGCAAAGCATGTAATCTGTGAAGCAACCGTTGAACCAACAGTCCACAGAGTTAGCATAGAAACTGCTTCAGTGCATCTTCTGCCGCGACCAAACAGGGACAACACTAAGCCCAGCAACCATACGCTCACAAACATCACAAAGAAGAATATTACGAAAACCTTCTCATTGCTTTGATTATCTGTCTGCTGAATGATAGCCATCAAACTTAAACGCTGCTCTGGATGCTCTGGTTGCTCTGGTTTCTCTTTAGAAGCTTGATATCTTGGAAAAAATATCAAAACTTGTGGAAGAGCAAAGAATACACAGTCGACAAGCATCTTGTTGAATTTCTCCATTAACTTCTCCTCCTACAGCATATAATGGGATAGAAATCAACTGACAATCTCAAATCTAGAGGTTTTCTTCAGAGGTTTGATCAAACTTAAAACTGAAAAGTTGATATATTCAATAGGAGTAGCTGTTAGACAGAGAGGGAAGGTTAACTCGTGTTTGTTGAGTGACGAAGATACAAGGTTTTACCACAAAAGGACCTCGGCTAGACTCAGAGCTAATCAAATTAAGGTCATCAACATGATGGTCTGCCACACTACTCCTTGATGCCAAGCAGAAAATTTTAACATCTTTTTACAAGAGCATTATGGGAACACCTGGAAGCTCCTCTCAGGTTATGAATATACAAAGCTTGTACCCCAACTTACTCAGCCTAAGCTCGCTCACGGCTCCCTTCACTGAAAAGGAAATCTATCAAGCCATCAAAGACATTCCAAGAGATAAAAGTCCAGGATCCGATGGCTTTGGATCAGAGTTTTATCAAGATTTTTGGCAACTAGTCAAGGGAGATGTGGTTCGATTTTTTAATCAGTTTTACAACGGAAGATTTCCACTTGACAACATAAATCAATCGTACATGGTTCTGTTAAGGAAAAAAGGAAATGACAGCTCACCTGGAAATTTCCACCCATCTCTTTACTAACCGTCAAGTGGGTCACAAAAGTCCTTGCGGCTCGTTTGCAAAATTCTATCAGGGGATATTGTTGATGAGGATCAAACTGGTTTTGTGAAGACTAGGTGTATTGTGGATAAGGTCATGTGTAACATGATGTAAAGGAATAGTTTCTATACATGATGTAAAGGAACTTATATTGACCTTTGATAAAAAAAATTCAAATGACAATAGTTTCTATCAGAACTTATATACATGATGTAAAGGAATACTTAAGTGGCCAGTACCTGGAAGTTTCCCCTTGATTCTGTATCAGAATTTGGTGCTGAATCAGGTTCTGGTGCAATATCCTCACTTGTTTGCTTGTCACACTTCTTCCCTATGTTTTTTGCCTCCGTCAAGTTTCTAACATAATCTTCCACTGACTGGTCTGACTCAGGTTTTAGTGGCCCGATCTCATGCTGATGGTGCAAACCAAGCATAAAATCTGCACGATATAACACAAATATTAAGTTACTTCTGGAGAAAAAAAATACTCTGAGGCGTGTATACTTCTATGGAGCACACAGTAGCAAAATCTTCATCACAGAGTAAACATTGATATTCTAATAGTACTTTAAGTTATTTTTGGTCAATAGCACGAAATGATAGTACATGGCATGAAGGCTAGTTCTTGGTACAACAAAATAACATTGTTGTTTTCCTACCACATATACGGATGGTGCCAGCATAAGCTCACCTGTTATCAAGCAAAACTGATGTGCGCTTGTGCACGACCTAATCAATTGATCATTAGTGGCATGATCAAAATCCCTGAAAAGAGGGTTAGGCAGGCAAAGAGGGGTTACATATTTCATTTGTTGCCACCTGCAAGCGACAAGCAGGTGCAGCTGTGTGGGTAAACTTGATCTCAGTTTTGAAATACCTAATAGATGAGTTGAGCTCTGTTGTTGTGCAGACATGCGCTTTTCGGCTCTTCAGCCCAATGTCAGAAAGAAACATAGATGGCTGCCAAAGCAGAGAAGCACAATCGAACAAATGTCATACATCTAGCATCTTATTGTTAATGCGTAGGTGACCGTAGAAATGGAAAAACTACAATGATACCTAGCAGAAATGCAAAACAAAGCCAAACTATTAAAATTGTAGCATTTCTGACCTGAGCAAAGACTTTGGGCTTGGTGGTAAAAGGAGCAGGAGCATCACTTAGATCACATTCAGCTTCTTCCTGTGCATTGAAGTCTTTCCCGTCCACATCCAACTCTTGAATCTTAGATCAAAGAGTTAAAAGGTCAATTCAGGCTATTATGAGGAAACAGATGAATTAGATTGTAGTGACTCAGGTTTTAGGGCCCTTCCCTTTTATATATAGAGAGAGGCTGATCACGTCAATCTTAACAACTGGTAACAAATTAACTGAATTTCTATTTGGCAGGAAATAACAAAATCAGAAACAAGGAATAAGCCTTATCTCTATCTGGTAATGTTAATGATGCTCAACATAAGTAAGCATTAATTCGCAGGAATAAAAAGTAGTCACAAATCGTAAAAGTACAAAAAAGTATAAGTCCCAGATTTCTGTCATATCAGCAATTGTTTCTCTAATAATAAAGCATCTTCTCAAAGATTACTCAGCAGTCTGACAGCATTCCTCCAAACTCAGATTATAGATTGTGCACATTCAGTTGCACTTCCATCACTATTTATCACACATGACAGTCTTTTCTCAACAGAAAAGTACTAAAATATTAGACAAAAATTGGCAATTAAACTACAACCTGCTTGTTTATGTGTTCCCATGATGGGATTTTCTTTCAATGGAAATAGTAAGGTTCAGCCTTAGAAACTACTCTGGCATGTATCCAAGGTAATTCACAATACCTTGTCAACAATAATAAAGGGATTTTACCAAACCATGATTGCTCAATGATGCAAGTAAATCTAACAGATGAATCAAATCGAAGTTAAGAAAAGTGTTTACCCTAGGACGATGCTGATGGAAAACTGATTGCCCTTGAGGATAAAATGCTTCTGCCATATCCTTCCGACTGATAAGCAGCGTAGCCTCGAGTTTTGAGCATTTAGATTCAGCAGATAACTGCGAAGTAGTGGAGAAGTAGCAGACAAGCATTAAACACTGATGGTATCAAGAAACAATCGAGGCCCAATAAATCAACTGTGAATATCAAACTACACAACCAAACAATAGATTCACAACACGCATATCCTCATCAAAATACACATTACACAAAAGTGCTTACATAGAAATCAGCGAGTCACCAATAATCCGTGGGGCAACTAGCAAGGGCGCCTCACCTCGCACGAAACAGGCCGACGTTGATCGAGCAGGAGCGGAAAGGGGAGCCGCACGCTGGCGACGCCAGTGCACGAGGCCGTCGGCGACGAGCCGTTCGAACAGCTCCCGGAGGGGTTCTCGGAGTGTTCCGCCGCCGCCGTGTCCATCTGATGCCTTGACCGCGGGCGGGGGCGCGTCGCATCGAAGCAGAGGTGAGTCTCGCAGCTCTCCGCCTCCGTGCCCAGAGGAAGCAACGAGCGTAAGCGGGGGTGCAGGCGTGCAGCGCAGCGAGGCGTAGGGGGAGGCGAGCTCGCGCCGACGCCGGGCGCGACGGACTCCGCGTAGCCGTTGGCGACCAGCCACTCGAACACCTCCGTGACCATGAGACTGGACGAGAACAAGCAGGGAAGAGGCGCAGCGAGGCGGAGGCGGAGGCCGGCTCGCAGGTCACCGCCTCCGTGGAGCAGGCGGGGAAGCGGTGCAGCCAGGCGGAGGCGGAGGCCAGCTCGCGCCGACGCAGGATGCTGCCCACGCCAGGTCAACTTGGCCGTCGGCGAAGAGCCGCTCGAACATCTGGCGGAGGTCGCCACCGCCGTGCGCACCGGGCGCAATGTCCGCACGCGCGGGAGCTGCGCAGCGAGGCCGCAGAGGCAGAGACGAGCTCGCCCCGAGGCCGCACACGGCGCCGGGCGCACCACCAACCCCCCCCCCCCCCCCCCCCCCCCCCCCCCATCGCCGCCGGTGCGCGAGCCGCGCCTCCTTCCCGCTCGGGGGCTCGTGCTTCGAGAGGCGAGAGGGAATGGTGGATTCTAGAACCTTCGAGAGGTGGGGTTTTGGGGAATTTTGTTATAGAGAGGAAGCGTTGGTTAGAGCATCTCTAGCAGATCCTGCAAAACGCGGAACTGTAAAACTGTTTTTGGGGTCACGGAACGCGCGTTTTTTGGCTCGAAACGACACGGCGCAGAACAGAAACCTCAAAACCAAACTGTAAAACAGAATACGCTGTAGAATATTCGTTGTCTTCTTCCTTCGTTTTTTCCCCAAGCTGACTAGTAAAATCGGTGGCCTCCGTCGGTGGTGCTAGTGCTTATGGAACGATCGATGCAGCCAGCAGCGGCGACCGATGGATCGCGAGGAGCCTGGAGCAGAGCACGGGGAGCAAGCGGGCGACGTCCCCGTGGGCCGGTGGATTGCGAGGAGCCTGGAGCAGAGCACGGGGAGCAAGCGGCGACCGATGGATCCGTCGGGGCCGGCGCCGTCCCCGCGGGCGGACGCGCACGAGCGCCCACGGCCGCCACCATCCGCTGGAACCGCCCGTCGCCCCTGCCGCCGTCGTCCGAGTCGCACGACGAGCCCCCGCGGCAGGCAGGCACGCAGGTCGCTGCAGCCTGGGTGCGGCAGGCCCCTGGGCGTCGGGCTGCTTCCGCCGTTGTGCGCCACGGAGCCCTCTGGCGGCCGGCCCGCGTAGAGGCCTGCAGGGAGTTTGGAGAGGTCGAGCGCGTGCGGCGACGACGGCGAGCACCTCCGCTGGGAGACGACGGTGCTGCCAGGGGCCGAGCCGTCGTTGAGCCCTCGGGGCCGGCTAGCAGGTGCTGCCAGCTGGGGCTCCAGTTTCCGTCGAGTTTGGCGAAGAACGGCCGGATTCCGGCGAGTTCCGCGGCTGAAGGTCACCCGGCGGGTGCTGAATGTTCAGCCCGCCAACCGTGTTGACCAAATGCAGGGGCCCTAGATTCGGCGCCGAAATCCGTGAAAAAGCCGTTCCGAGGCGGGGATTCACGGGGCCCTGCAAAATCTTTTGCGGGTTGGGTAAATTTGCGGATTCTATTCTCCGCCGTTTTGCGATTTTCAATCCACATCGGGCGGTTATTATGCGGGTTTGACCGTTTGCGGGTTCTGCTAGAGATGCTCTTAGGGGGCCGCGCTGGGCAGGAATTTACAGCATGCGTAGCGGGCTGCATCGGTGCACTAACGGCTGCTAGGTGTTGGTCAGAGTTGGAAATATCCACCTCTGCCTTTCAATCCCTCAAGAGGCATATCCCGGAATAAAATAGTTGGCAAGGGACAATTGCATTTTGTGCCGCCGAGAAGGCCACAGAGCACCTCAGGCTGAGCAGCAAGGATCCTTTGTGTATCGACCGTACAATCGTTTTTGTGCTAATATTAAAAAACAGAGCTATGATATATGCTAAGACACTATGTCATGTTACCGACAACTCTATGACCTCAACTGGATACAAGTATAGAAAAAAACTACAATTTTGTGAGGGGGAATATAATTCGTTAAATCCCACAACTCTACACCTAATTTGATGAACTAACAAGATATTAAAACTTTAAACGATCATTTTTACTATACCATGATTTTAACTTCCGCGTGGTTCTACTTACTCCCACCCAAACTACCAAGGTCATAAACCTTGTGACTCGGAGATGGTAGAAATACTACAATATCGGGCATTGTTGGTGTATCAAACATGTCACACGACGTGCTTTCTCGAAATGAATTTTACCAGTGTTAGAACGCGATAGTTTTGGCCGGATAAATTTTAGTTTGCGAAAGTTACACATTTAACACATCGCCAAAAACGACTGTGTCAAAAGAGTGTAGATCATAGACCATCAACCATTGTTATTGTGGGCATGCATCTCTTCAAGGAATCAAGATTCAACTACGAACACACCATTTAAAGCGGAGACAAAATTCTTTTCTGGCATGACAACCGGAGTAGAGGAGGGCCTCTTAAGCAACTAGCCTAAGTTATATAAGACGTCTCAAAGGAAGCAAATGATGTTGAGGAAAGAGTTGGATTAGAGCAGTCGCTAGGCTCGACACAATTGATAGCCCGGTCGATGCCACCACCTTTGGAGCTACATTTCAAATGTCCAATTGTAGCCATGACAATATGAATCTATTTATTGAAAGTGGGCGACCAACAGAGTTTACTCCACAAGATCTACGTTGCACAATTCATTGTATGATGCCCGAAATTGGAGGTTGCAAAGATGTGGAGCGTCTATGCCGAGTCTATACTCACCTCTTAAAAACTCCTAGGGTGTTGCATGACCCCTTGTGCCAATTCTACCCGCAGGCACCCGAAACTGTGATTCAAATTTGCTTGCTCCTTAATTTTTTTATTGGAACCGTGTGCAAGAAAGGGAGATTAGTATGCTAACAATTATTCATGACACCACCCTAAAAGCGTCGGAGTGGTGGAACCGACATGTTATGCCAACATGTAAAGAGATGTGACGCCTCTCATACACATTGTGAAACATTGGAAGGACAAAAAACGTCGAATCGTTAACGGCACTGCATGACTTACATTGAGGTGATGATGATCACTCTTAAAGACAATAAGCGAAGTTACGTATCTTTTTGTATGTTTTAATTTTTTGTCTAAACGATAGTGCATCTGAGGGTTCCGAAAAAACATCAACCCACGTATTAGTTCAAACACATATTGTAATACAGCATCCGACTTAACAGAAGATCCAAAGACACTGGCTGGCCATTCTAAAACCAGACAGAACACCGAATTCTCAGCCTCTCCGAGAGGCCAAACAGAAATGGCGGCTTCCTGCACGCTCAAGGTTCATGCTCCCTTCGCCGCCGCCTCCTCCTCCTCCAGTTCAGCTCGCCGCTCCAGGTACCAGCACCGCAATCAGCTCCTACCTCCACCAGTCCACATTCGATTCGAGCGAGCGCGCAACGGCGCAAGGACTGACCCCTTGATGATGTTGTCCTTTTGTTTGTTGGCGGGGTGGGCGCAGGCGATTTGGGGTGGTGGCCATGGCCAGCGTGGGGCAGAAGGTCTACGCGCCGGGCGTGGCAGTCTCCGAGGGCAACGGAGGGCTGCCGAAGATCAGCCTCAAATCCCCGCAGGGGAGGTAATTCTGGTTTCGGTTGATTTGGGGAATTTTCAGGTGTATGACTATTAGTGTATGGCTTGAGTGTGATTTTCTGATGTTGAGCGAGGAGATAATGCAGCATGAGTAACATCATAGTTTACTGGTAGAAGTATCTGCAGTATAATCACTTCTAGTATATTGTTATCTCGCGAATATTAAATATCAAGAGATAGAAAACAAATGGTTTGAAGCTGTGAAAATATCTATGGTTTGGTATTCCACTGTGGAAGTTGTGACAGTGGCGCCTCAGGGCTTGATGGTCCATTGTTTGTACTTAGGCACCACAGAAGATGAAATGGTGGCTAATTAGAGTATTACAGTAGAAACTACGTAATCGCGTGTAGTTCCACTGTGCCAGCATGATAATGAAAGCTTCTAAATATGGTTCATTTGTGTGCATAAATTTCTGTAGTAATTGCTGACGGTAGCTTATCAGGACTTCTGTAAATTTGAGTTCAGGTTATTTCTAGAGATCTTTTACTGCTGGAACTGAATGTACTATCTAGACTTCTTTTTTTACCTTTGCAACAGCTAATTGTGTACTCATTCTATGCATGAAGTGAGGCTGAGATTTACCTATTTGGAGCATGTGTCACGTCTTGGAAGGTCCCCAGTGGAAAGGACCTACTCTTTGTCAGACCAGATGCAGTGTTCAACGGTCAGAAACCCATCAGGTCGGCATCAAGATTTATTGGATAGAATATCAGGCGTTTAACTGATAGCTAACCATCTGTTTTTCTGAAAGCAGCGGCGGAATTCCACATTGTTTCCCCCAGTTTGGCCCTGGCGCCATACAGCAGGTTGGTAAAGCCATTTTTCTATTGCACCCTATGCAGATTTTTTTTTAGATAAAGAGTATTTAATATCGCGGAGATACAAATTACACCCAGCCTCTGCAACAACGCAATAACCAAAGCTACTACGGATGCACAAAGCCGAAAGACAATAAGAAGAAGAAATAAAAAGAAAAGTCCCGCTACAGAGTTACAGTACTTGCAGCAGCCGCACAACCACCACCAAAACAACACCTGATGTCCAATTCTTCAAAAGCAACGCCTTCAAGAAGAACAGTGCCAGACACAACCAATAAAGGTCAGACCTTGGGCTTTCACCCTGAAGATAGTCTTCGCTCTCAAAACAATGTCTTTAGCAAGAGCACTGTCAGGCACAACCAATTAAGGCCAGACCTTGGATTTTCACCCTGAAAGGTAGGACTTCGGACTTCACGTATGTTGTCGCCCCCACTTACATGCCGCTGCTCCAAGTCATGAAACACCAAGCCAATTCCTCATCGCCACCAGGAATCGAACCACCGTTACTAGTCTTCACATCTAGGCCTCCATGTCCTTCTCCGCAGTCTGACTTCACCGGGAAACAGAAAGGCATGTCCCCAATGGCAACCAACTGCAGAGCTTCGCGACGCTTCCTCTGAAACCAAACGGTCAGAAAAAACATGGTTGTGCGCGACCGAATCCCACCCGATCCGACAATCTCCAAGCTTGATTGCCCAATGGAGTTCGCCGACGGAGCCTTCCGGAACTCGACAATCCGGCCAGATCGAAGAAACAGGTGTCAGGCAGATCTTCTTCTTGGCGCAAGAGGAACCATAGGACCGCCGCCTTTATTGTGCAGAGCAGCAGGCCCCCACGCCGCCGTCCGCCGGCCAACCTCCTCCGGCGGAAGAGGAGGCCCGACAACGAAGAACCACGCGCGCGCGCCGTCCCGCTGGTAACAGCAAGGCCGAACACGAGCACCGCGCCGCCTCCCCACGCACCTCCGGGCGACCGACGGCCGCACCGATGATGGGTCTAGGCGGAAGCCTAGGACCTACAGCCACCGCTCCACTACACGCACAGGACGTCCATGGCAGACGCCATGCCCGGGAGAAAGCCGCCGCCGCCGCAGACCGGGGTCGCTGCCCCGGATCCCGCTCGCAGAAGATCAACGGCGCCGTCCCCGAACGCCACCGGTGCTCCGCCGCAGCGATGCCCCCAGCACCATAGGCGCTGGGCCCGCCGCCACCGCGGCCCTCGCCGGCGGCAGCGGTGGCAAGGGAGGTCTCCGAGTGAAGTTCTTTGGGCGACGAGGGTCTCGCCCCGGTGCCGCCTCGGGGGACAGCACGGGAGCGGAGGGGACAGGCGGGGGAGGGGACGGGCGGCGGAGGAGAGAGGCCGGCGGCTGGACTGGTGGCGGCTAGGGTTGGGGAGCCGCACCCTATGCAGATAGGTATTACTAATATGTGTGATCGTTACACCATATAAGCTTTCACAGACTTTGTCCCATTGAGTGAATATTGGCTGTTATTGATGTAGATATGAACCGTATCTAGTGCTAAATTAAGTAGTTGTCACATCCCAGTTTAGCCCAAAGCATTACCTGCACACCTGCAAGTATCATACATTCCTGAACCTGTATATGGAATGAGACATACTGGCTAATGTTATTTAGCTGTGCTGTGAGAAACTTATTTCCGTGATGTCCATGCCATCCATCAAATGCAAAAGAATGAAATATTTTTGCAGCATATTATTTTGTAGTAATCAAGTCAATTTCACTCTCGTGCAGCACGGATTTGCAAGGAACGTGAATTGGTCTATCACTGATTCAGAAGTCACCGAAGGAGATCCAGCTGTAACCTTGGAACTAAAAGACGACTCGTACAGCCGGTCAATGTGGGATTTTAGTTTCCAAGCTTTATACAAGGTAAAACCCTGCTAGTACCTATGCGCCTTGGTGCCCTCTATCTTTGCAATCATAAGCTCATCAATGGTACTCAGAAATTACAATTGACATTCCAATCTTGCCCTTCTGCTGCATATGAAATTTTGCTTGTCTAATCCTTTGTAGGTTGCATTGCACTCTACAAGCCTGTCAACAACCCTGACAATAATAAATACTGACGATAAACCTTTCACGTTCAACACAGCACTCCATACTTATTTCAGTGTAAGTTGCAGGTTTGTGAACGAAGCCAGCCTAATTTCTGCTTGCTACATTCTATATTTCACATGATCACTTTTTTTTGTGCAGGCTTCAATTGCTGGTGTTTCAGTGAAGGGTCTTAAAGGTAGTAAGACTCTCAATAAGGATCCTGACCCTAAAAATCCTCTAGAGGGCAAAGAAGAAAGGTCAGTTTGAGCTGGTCAGCTAGTCCAGTCTTCCTTACAAACTTACAATTATATCTCTACAATACAAGTTAAACATTTAAACTCCCAAGGTCTCACATTCTTCCAAGAACTTCCCGGAAAGATCGCCTCATTTCTGTGAAATAAGTGGTAGCATGAGACACAGATACTTTTTCTTTCTATGGTGTGCACTACTTGGTGCTGCTGCATTTCTTGTTGTTCTTTTACTAATTCAATGAATGGGTTTAGTTGTTGATCTCGGAAACAAACATGTAGTAATTTAAGCAACATATCCAAGTGTCAGCTGCTGAGCACAAAGTAAACATCTAGACATGCTCCTGAGCCACTTCATGTGATACAGGGAAGAGGTGACCTTTCCAGGATTTGTCGACTGTGTTTACCTTGGTGCACCGGGTGAGCTTACCCTGGACAATGGATTGGGTGACAAAATTGTCATCACAAATAAAAAGTAGGTTTACTTGATCTATAAAGCAGTGCATTGTTCTTCAACATTGCAAAGATGACATGATTAACTGTTTTAATTTCTGAAATGCAGTTGGTCAGATGCAGTGTTGTGGAACCCTCACTTGCAAATGGAAGCTTGTTACAAAGATTTTGTCTGTGTCGAAAATGCAAAGGTATGTTGACAACATAAAAATTGATAAGTGCACATACATATATATCAGTAGCATTTACGTACTCTCCACATTCCTAAATGGAGGTGATTGCATAATATTTACTAATGGATTGACCGGTTTCATTGTGTAGATTGATACAGTAGAGCTGGGTCCAAAACAATCTTGGGTGGCAGAGCAGAAAATTGAACTAATCTGAAGCTAATCAGTGCAAAACAACACAATGCGGCGAAAGGGCCCTTTTTTACTTTCTGGCAATGTGAACATATGCCACTCCCAATGTACTTAGTTCAACTTATGCCATTACATCGGATGTACATCTGAACTAATTTATGTTTATAAGTAAATTAATAAATTCAGTTCTCTTTTCTTTCTCCTGTTTGGTCAGCTGCCTTGTATGTTCTGCTCATAGCATGTCCTGCAAGCTGTACAATTGGTGCTACGAAGAATAATTGTTGTGAACGTATTGTGTTGTTCTTGGCAGAGAAACAGGGTTCTGCTCAACCCTGATCCGTACAGTAGCGTGCTTCTATTGCTGAACTGTGGTCGTTCGTGGTTTATTGGTTCAGAAATATGTTCAAAGGTTTATTGGTTCAACACTATGCAGAATAATTTTTAACACCTGCTTATTACTCCCTCTGTCATTTTTATGTTCAACGATATGTTACTGCAACCAATATACTCTTATATTGGTTGTAATAACATCTTACGAGACAGAGGGAGTATATTACTCATTCGTGGATTAACGACTTGGCATAAAAATGACTGTCAAATGTTCTGAAATTGAGCTATCATATCTTCGTGAATATGGAAGAATTTAGCCAGATATGTCTCGAAATGTAATTCTGTTTTATTCTGCTTCGTTTTACAGATATATTGCAATAGGAATCAGCAGCTCCTGTTTTTACTTGATTTCTATGAGTTTGCTCTGCCAGTATGCTAGAAACTGAACCATCATATTCATGTGACCCCCCAACCAAGAGATCAGATTATTTTAAAATTTGGATATCACTAAGCATACATTATTTGGTTGACAAAAAAAAGAAACATTACATCCCAGCTCTAATTTAGCTTAACTTGGGGGGCAATGGGAGGAAAAAGAGAAGACACTAATTTACAAAGGGGAAGCCTGACCAGGTTACAGTATCAATCCCGGGTTGGAATCAACCACGCCAAAACCAGCAGAAGGGTGCTAGTTCAGTTTTGCTCTTTGTGTGCAACACAAGTAGCAGGTCTAGTTCAAAAGTTCGTATGCAACGGGTTTGGTGGGTCGATACAAACCCTTTTTAACACCCTCAGTTACAGTTCAGGGCGTTGAGTCACTCAATCCATAAACTCGTTTTGCGGAGTCAAGTGTATTGGCAAGAAGCATTGCGATGGTGACTGGTCCCACTCCACCTGGAACTGGAGTTATAGCAGAGGCCACAGTAACTGCTTCTTCAAAGCATACATCTCCAATCAATCGATAGCCATAATCACTGGCTGTATCCTGAGAAAAGGCAAGAACTGGTTAGTGGCAATTAGGATAAAATATGTATTACATTGCTAGTTATTTAACTTTGCTAATTATAAGCGGAAAAAGAAAGGGTTATGCACTCTTAATTAAGACTCCATTATGCTACCTGGTGGTGAATTAGCTGATCAAATTTGAAAACCTTCAGTGAAACTCAGGCTCTATATTGGTAGACGTGTTAGGGTGATGATTTAACAGTTTAAATTGCGTAATCATCTGAACATTTTACATGTGAATTAGGATGTGAGATTGTAAATTTACCATGTTGTACACTAAGGAAAAATCTCACAAAATAGACTAACAGGAAAATCAATATGAACAAACAAGTTTGCAACTATAATCAGAACAAACAATAGTACTGATACTGCACTTTTGTTACCCTTCTTATTAATATATAAAATCCTAGACCATAGGGGCTTCCCTACGGTAATCTCTTCAAAAAAAAAGTAGTGATACTGCACTAAAGCAACCTTCACATCATCAATCGCAAACTATTAACTAACCGTCGTGAACAAACAATAGCAGTGATACTGCGCACATTATGAATCAAGCTTCTCGAGCAAAATCACAATAAACATCTGTCATTACCTCGACTGGATTTGTCCCAACATCAATCACAACTGCGCCTTGCTTTAACCAGCTTCCTCTTACAAGGTTTGCCACTCCAGCAGCTGAGATAACAATGTCAGATTCACGAGTAATCTCCTCTGGGTTTGCTGTGAAGGCATGGATAACACTTACAGTGGCATGATGTCTCTGGGGAAAGTAAATGAAGTTAAATACAGTCATCATACAGTAGTGCAGTTAAATATTCAGGATAATTGTAGAGGAGTCAATTTTACAACTTTACCTGTAAAAGTAAGGAAGTGGGTAATCCAACAACTTTGCTTCTCCCAATAATAGTGACATGCTTTCCCATGAGATCAATCCCAGATTGGAGCAATAACTCAAGGCAAGCTTTTGCAGCACAGGAAACAAACAAAGGTTTCTGGCTTCTGAGGGCGAGATTACCAACGTTTAAGGGGTGGAAACCATCAACATCCTTGTCTAGGCTAATGGCGTTCAGAATTTTTTCCTCGTCCATATGCTGATTTACACAAAATCATAGCATAAAATGAAAGGATTGATGGTGTAAAATGCCAGCAAAGCTTAGACATAGAGTAAGCCAAAATTATAAATTTAAAATGAAAACTCAAATAAAATACAACTGAATTTTTCTGTTTATTACCATGTGAACTAAAGTACTTCGCATTACTCAGTCATCATAAAAAAATTCTAGTCTGTGTAAATGAAAAGGTTTTCATGATACAAATCTATGAACTAGACCAGACATCATGATTTTATTAGGGTGGAAACCAGAAAAGTAAATGCATTACTTGCGGTAGTGGTAGCTGAACAAGGACGCCATGAACTGACGGATCTTCATTGAATCTCGACACCGAATCGACCACCTCATCTTCTGTGCAATTCGCAGGCAACTCCGCCAACAAAGATTTTATTCCAACTTCCTCACATCCCTTTACTTTGAATCTCACGTAGGATTCAGAGTCTCTTCTATCGCCTACCAATACGACAGCAAGGCCAGGAACATGTCCGACTGCATTTTTCATTTGACGAACTTCTTCGGAAATCTGTAACCTTATGTCCTCCGCAATGGACTTGCCATCAATAATGGTCGCCGTGGACTCGCAATAAACTATGAAAACAACAAAGAACCTCAGAACAATTAATCATTAGCACAAAATGCTCAACAACAACGAGGTAAGTAGCTTCGATGACAAACCTTGAAATTTGACTATACCATTTCATCAACCAGACATAGAAATACTCAGGTAATACTACAGCATTCCAAACAACACTACTTTAGACAACAAGGCTTCAGCTTGGTCGTGTAAATGTATGGATCTTTTTCCAACTGGTGCTTCGAAGTTACCAACAAAATCAAAACATCTAATACTAAAAAATATAGGCGAGTTAGCAAACTTTGAACCCACATTTTGATCCCACAATGCTTCAATAGTTCCACTTTCAGAGGACATAGCTGAAAACTTCCTCTCAGAAGTAAGAACTCAAAACTTTCAGAAGACAGGATCTGGACATGGGTTCTGCACCAACAGACGAACTGACAGCAAACGATCTAAACATACCAAAGACCATGAAATGCGTTCGCAGAGTTCATATATCTAATCCTGATAACATTTAAGGGTCTGTGTACAGCATGTACTCCCAAAATCACTGATCCAAGAAGCGCAGGCAAAGGATAACGACGCCTTTAACCAGAGATTAGCAGGCCCCTAAGCTCCGCTCACCTGAAGAAGCTCGCGGGGGAGGCGGCCTCGCCACGGCGCGCGGGGGTGGGTCCCAGGTGTCGCTGATGTCCGGTCCAAGAAGTTGGCTGCTACTGCTCCTCCGCCGCCGCGTCCTCGCCTTATCCTCCTCCCCTGCCGCTGTAGACTCGTGGAGACCGCGGGCAGCACGATAAAGCAAGGAGGTAACAAGCGGGGTGGAGCGTCTTCTAGTGGCGGCGAGCATGGCCACGGCGGCGCCGCCCATCTCCGTCGAAGCGCTTTGTCCAGACTCCAGAACGCGGTCGCCGCTCTAAATTTTTTTAGGCCGAACGAAAAGATATTGATAGACCTTTGGGCCGTTTGGAGCGACGTGGGCTCGACAAAGCGGTACTTTTTGGCGTGTTTGGGTTATCTGGGCTGAAAATAGCCCGCATGATTGTTAAAGCACCTCTGGGCCTGCCTATGGAGGAATGACCTAATTGGCCGTCAGGGAAGGAAAAAAACGGCACCTACTTTTACCATTTATAATTCATTTTGACAAAATTTTATACTAGCCATATACTACCTCCGTTTCTATGAATAAGACGCCCGCGCATTTCAAGACGAACTTTGACCGAATAGTTTGAGCAAAAATTATCTTGATTATATTCTGCATAATTAGTATTGTTGGATCGTATTAAAAAACACTTTCTAATGATGCTAATGTTATATCAATAATCTTTATATTTTTAGAGTAATTCTTGATAAAAGAAAAAACACGTAAAATGAGGGCAGCTTATCCATTGGAATGGAAGGAGTACAAAATAGAGTATAAGTGGGACAGTGGATCCCGTTTTCGCATCTTAGCCGTTTCGTCATGCAAGCATGGAGATGGCCTGATCTCGAGTGTGTCCGCGGAAATATGTCGGGAAAATTTTGGTCACCAACTGCTGATTCTCTCGTCATATTTACACCTTTTCAACTCACTGCCAAAACCTATGCCACCATTTGCCCCTTGTGAGCTCTCTATTATGAGAAGTCTTTCACCGACAACTTTCTCCACTTGTACGAGGTGTCCTCTGCCTCCTCCGCTTCTTACATTGATGCAAGTAAGTAACACAAATCTTACATCTAGTACTCCCGCCGATTCATATTAATTGTCGCACAAAAGTTGTACTAAATATGCGACGGTATATATGGATCTGAGGGACTAGCTTAAATCCGTGAGCATGTGATAGACCTGAGTAGTTCTGAAAGTTGAATGGTAGGTTTTGCAAGTGTCGCATCATAATGTTGTGTGAGTATGTGGTAAGTCAGATATTTGTCGGGGAGTATTCGATAGGGATGAGTCGATGGTGTAATGGTAGATCTATACTTACGTGGTAGTGTGAAAGATGGTTTCCGAAAGTGCATTGATGCACTCCCACAGTGTTTTGGCCTTTTGGGTGATCTATACTTACATTTCTATTTACATTTCTATCAAGTACAACATGTATATAGTTTATACAGTCGATTTGATTTAGCCACCAACTGTTTGATGCAATGCCAACAAAGCATATATGTGCAGGATCAAGCGAATAGCGGAAACAACTCAATATCTCTTAAGATGTCGACACATATACGGATTAAGAACCAACAATGTCCATACCACCACTGGGTGAACCTTCTCAACCAATGGACTGCTTCACAGAAGAACCGATTGATCTTCAACGCCAGCTTCTGAAAGTACATAGTCCGCTAATCTTGTTTTGGTTTTTGATCACAACACTTGGAGTGTTTAACCATTCGCTAAGTGCTTACAGGAAATATTAAGTTTCATGATAAAGGGATAAAGATTGTCTCTCTCTATGCAAAAAGAAGAAAGAGTAGCAATGAAAAGCGATGTTATGAAACCCTGTGAGGCCGGCCTCCAGAAAGAGTAGCAATGAAAAGCGATGTTATGAAACCCTGTGAGGCCGGCCTCCAGGCCGGCCAGGCCGGGCTGGCTCTCCCTTCAAGGCCGGGCGCCTCGGGTGCCCTGCCGGCCTCCAGGCCGGGTCCAAGGCCGGGCGCCTCGGGTGGATGGCCAGCCTCCAGGCCGGCCAGGCCAGGCCCAAGGCCGGCCTCTCTGCAAATCTGAAGCAACTGTGAAAAGGCCGGCCTCCATGCACCTCTTCAAACAGGCAGATATTTTGGAGGGGGTATAAAAGCCCCTCCACCTACCTTTGGACAAGCAGCTCGCCAACATTGAAGACCACCATTATTGCAAGCTCAAGTATCACTAGATCTCCCAATCCCTCCACCCAAACTCGTTGATCTTTGGAGGATTGAAGGAGAAGGCCCAGATCTACATCTTCACCAAGCCAATTTTCATTTCCCCCTCATTCACTTGAGGGACCATTTGTTAGGGTTTACGTTGGGAAAATCTAGCCCCTTGTTGTACTCACTTTGTGTTCTTGTGACAGATTGTAGCCGTTTGGGAGCCCCCAATCCAGTTGTGGGTTGTGCCCCGGATTATTGTTGCAAAGGCTCCGGACTCCGCCTTGAAGGTTTCCGATAGTTGAAGGTGAACCAAACCTTTGTGGTGCGGTTCATCGGAGAAGAAGGTGAAGCCTTTGTGGCTGTTGAGCCATTGTGTTGGCTCACACCTCTCCAACGAGACGTACTCCCCTAAAAAGGAGGAACTCGGGAATACATCCGTGTCTCCGCGTGCTTTCACTTCGGTTACCTCTATCCTTGTTTACCGTTTTTACCTTGTGTATCTTGTTTAGTTACTAGCTTGTCATATAGGTAAATTCACCGTAGTTGCATATCTAGAGAATTTACCTTTCATGTCAAGCCTAATTTGAAAAAGAATTAAAATTGGAGTAGCACCTATTCACCCCCCCCCCCCCCCCCTCTAGGTGTCATACGATCCTTTCAGCTTCGCCCATCTAAATCTATTAAGCTAATTCAAGGCCTTAAGACATACCCAACCCCAATCCCCCTAGAGGGCTCAAGTAATAACGACATCTTCATCAACAACGGACGTGATTGAGTACCTCAGAAGACAACGGTAAATACGACACATGCATGAAAACATCAAGGTGCACATGCTTGCTTGATGCAAAATCTTGTGCCACTTGAGATATATATTATGCGACGAGTTGAAGATCAAGACACCAACACCTCAAGAAGTGAATTCGGTGCACATGAACAATCGTCGAAGGACAACACTGCATGAAAACCATACGGATGGAGACCAAACGACGTAGTTGTCAGACGAAGACATCAACTCTCATATGGCGTACTTGAAATCAAAGACACATATTATTCCTAGAACTCAGAGCTGAGCAGTACACATGAAGATTTGAAGCCAATACTAAAAGCAGTAGATTTATTTTATAGTTTGAGTCAAATAGGAAAAACTGTTGGCCATCGATAGGTTTTAAAAGATAAATGGAACTTGCGCTTAATCATTCAAGTCATGTTTGTTTCTAAGATTTTTGTGGGAATTAATGGGATAATCCCCACAAGCATTGGGTAAAATCTCAAGCTTCATCCAATCCCATCCAATTCCCAAAATACTCAATTCACTACGCAGGAGTATTGTTTTGTGTATTGAAAAAATTATGCTAGGGTTTGGTAAATTGTGAGAAAAAATAGGGATAAAACCGATCAAATACACTAGAAACAAACGTTTTTTTTGGGACATATGTCAGGATTTAGAATTTGACCAAAATAATCCCCAGGCCCCAGCAATACCAAAAAACCCTACAAACAAACAAGACCTCAACGAAAAACTCATTTGGCCGTACATAGCTCATTCTCAACGAGAAACTCAACCACACTCACAAAAAATCAACCGATGCTCCCTTCCCGCCATCTCCGTGCCGCCGCGCGGCAGAGAAGCCACCGTCCTCCAGCCGCCGGAGAGGTCTGTTCCGGAAAAATTGACGCAGATGTGATCCGGCGCAACAAGGCCATCACCGCCCACATGCGGGCCGGCCGCGTTGGCGAGGCCGAGCGCCTATTCGACGCCATGCCCCGCCGCTCCACCTCCACCTACAACGCCATGCTCGCCGGTTACGCCTCCAACGGACGCCTACCTTTCGCTCTTTCCCTCTTCCGCTCCATCCCACGACCGGACACCTTCTCCTACAACACTCTGCTCCATGCCCTGGCTGTCTCGGCATCCCTCACTGACGCCCGTAGCCTGTTCGACGAAATGCCGGTGAAGGACTCGGTGTCATACAACGTCATGATCTCGTCTCATGCCAACCACGGACTCGTCTCTCTTGCACGAAAATACTTTGATCTTGCCCCGGAGAAGGATGCTGTCTCATGGAACGGCATGCTTGCCGCTTATGTCCGGAATGGACGGATTCAAGAAGCAAGGAACCTATTTAATTCAAGGACAGAGTGGGATGTCATTTCTTGGAACGCCTTGATGGCTGGGTATGTGCAGTTGGGTCGGATGGTAGAAGCAAGGAGCTTTTCGAAAGTATGCCACAGAGAGATGTTGTTTCTTGGAATACTATGGTGTCAGGGTATGCTAGGGGAGGGGATATGGTGGAGGCAAGAAGGCTGTTCGACATGGCACCAGTACGGGATGTTTTCACATGGACGGCAGTAGTGTCTGGGTATGCACAAAATGGAATGCTGGAGGATGCCCGGATGGTGTTTGATGCCATGCCTGAGAGAAATGCGGTATCGTGGAATGCAATGGTGGCAGCATATGTCCAGCGGAGGATGATGGATAAAGCAAAGGAGCTGTTTGATATGATGCCTTGCAGGAATGTGGCGTCATGGAACACAATGTTGACAGGGTATGCTCAGGCAGGGATGTTGGATGAGGCACGGGCAGTTTTCGACGTAATGCCACAGAAAGATGCAGTCTCGTGGGCTGCAATGTTGGCTGCATACGCACAAGGTGGTTTCAGCGAGGAAACTCTACAGCTCTTCATCAAAATGGGACGGAGTGGTGAGTGGGTCAATAGGTCAGCATTCGCTTGTTTGCTGAGCACGTGTGCTGACATTGCTGCACTTGAGTGTGGAATGCAGCTGCATGGGAGGTTGATTAAAGCTGGATACGGTTTGGGCAGGTTTGTTGGGAATGCACTTTTAGCTATGTACTTCAAATGCGGGAACATGGAGGATGCTCGCAGTGCATTTGAGGAGATGGAGGAGAGGGATGCAGTTTCATGGAATACTGTGATTGCGGGTTATGCACGTCACGGTTTTGGCAAGGAGGCACTTGAGGTGTTTAATATGATGACAACAACATCCACCAAGCCAGATGATATTACACTAGTAAGAATGTCCTTCTTTGAACTTTGTTTTCCAAGCATATTTGTTGGAAAAGTTGCTTTATCTGCAATGCTAACAAACCAATGCATCGATAATGATACTTTACCATCAAGTTCACTTGCTTTTAGTTATTCACAGGAAAAGTTCATCGTGACTTGGCCTGGTTTGGTAACACGGTAATAGTAATGGAAAAATACACTTGCTCCATTGTACTCTGGTAACTCTGCTTATTCTTTTTTGGTTAATTTTGACTTTCAGGTTGGAGTACTTGCAGCTTGTAGTCATTCTGGCATGGTCGAGAGAGGGATTTCATACTTTTATTCGATGCACCGTGATTTCGGTGTGACAGCAAAACCTGAACATTACACTTGTATGATAGACCTGCTTGGACGGGCTGGACGATTGGATCAAGCACAGGGCCTTATGAAGGACATGCCATTTGAGCCAGACGCTACCATGTGGGGTGCATTACTTGGTGCAAGTAGGATCCACCGCAATCCCGAACTAGGCAGGAGTGCAGCTGAGAAAATATTTGAGCTGGAGCCTGAAAACGCTGGCATGTATGTCTTGCTTTCAAACATATATGCTTCTTCAGGTAAATGGCGTGATGTGGGGAAGATGAGAGTTATGATGGAGGAGCGCGGTGTGAAAAAAGTACCTGGATTCAGTTGGATGGAAGTACAGAACAAAGTACACTCTTTCTCTGTCGGTGACTGCGTGCACCCTGAAAAGGAAACGATATATGCTTTCCTGAAAGATCTTGACATGAGGATGAAGAAAGCTGGCTATGTATCAGCTACAGATATGGTTTTGCATGACGTGGAGGACGAAGAGAAGGAAAACATGCTAAAATATCATAGCGAGAAGCTTGCCGTTGCTTATGGTATTCTAAACTTTCCTCTTGGGAGGCCTATCCGAGTTATGAAGAACCTCAGAGTATGCGGAGATTGTCACAATGCTTTCAAGTATATCTC
Source organism: Poa pratensis (assembly GCA_947311845.1). Lineage (NCBI taxonomy): Eukaryota > Viridiplantae > Streptophyta > Magnoliopsida > Poales > Poaceae > Poa > Poa pratensis. The sequence goes on from CAMZMU010000074.1 coordinate 30,763,686, forward strand.
TGCAATTGAGGGCAGGCTGATCATACTGCGGGATTCTAACCGCTTCCACCACTTTAGAGATGGTTCTTGTTCATGTGGTGATTACTGGTGACCACGTAGTAGAATCTAATGTGAAATATTCCTGATGGAAAGGGCTGTCGACAACAAAACAATGATTATGAAAAGCAGGATGTAGAACATTGTGATGACTGGATCTGGCCATCCAGCCACTAGGCCTGCTGCTGAAGTACTGCTTCAAAGAATCTGTTTGTTGGTGATTGGCACATTTTGGGCTCGCAATATACTCGTGAAGACGAGAATGCTGAGATGGTGGGGAGAGAGGTCTGTCTCATGTGATGGAGGCTTTGATCAACAGCGGTAATTTGTGGAAGTACTACCGAAGTACTTGCTTCGAAGAATATGTTTGTTGAAAGGGCTGTCTCATGTGATTGCCATATTTTGGCCTCTCATTTGACTTGTGGGTGCTGAGATGCAAGGGCGAGAGAATCTACAAAGAAAAAGAGCACATTTCCCATCTCACGTGATGGAAGGAAAGCCTTGATCAACAGTAATCTGTGGACAAGTTTGCTAGCGATGTGCCAGTTGGAAGAACTGTGGAGTCTGCACATCAATGTATGATCCCTGATGACTTGTAACCGGTGTAACATGTCAGCTAAGGTGACAACTGACAAGTAGTACTGAAACCACCCATCGTAATTGTTTCAATATTTAGTCAGTGAGGAACTGTGAGTGTTCTAATTTCTAACTACTTTGTTTTCCTGTTACCTAGAAGTATGGCCTTGAGATACTCAACAGGATGAACATTCAGTATTCTCTGTTGAGCTCAAATATACCTGATCTTGCCAAAACAAACTATGTAAAGCAGTCACACAGACAGTTTGTCATGTTAGTTCGGTCAGAATAACCGTGGTAGCAGAATGGTGTGTTTCATGGCCTTACATGACATTGACAGTTGATGCATTTCCAAATTGAGCTCCACGTTGCATAATTGGTCAGCTATCGAGTTGCAAGAACATATTATCTGAACTGAGACGTGTTATGGACAGAGGTGCTATCAGCGATGCAAGCAGCGAGGAGCAGGTCAGCCCAGTTTGTGTTTTTCAAGACTGAAAGTTTAGAAAAAAAACTGAAATTTTGTTTAGATGCCTGGATGGATTAATATGTGGGTTGTGTGTTCTCTTCCACTCCATCCGTCCCCAAACAAGCGGGTATAAAATTAGTTATTCATTACATTTTGTCAAACTTAAAAAACATTGACTTTTTTATTTATTAAGTTTATACGCTGGGGATGGAGGTAGCTTTGTTGCTTGGGTAGCGGAGCCAGCTTGATTTGTGTGCGTAGTTGATGTAGTATGAGTTTTTGGCTGGTTTTACTTATTGGCTGGCCAATTGGTCCAAATGAAAAGGCAGATGTTACGCTGGTTGCTCGAAAAAGGATTGGGCAGTGAATTTGGTCCATTAGCATGATGTAAAAGAATTGCCAATATTGTACTGTATCTATGTACTGTAGCATAAAAGTCCGAATCTAGATTATACTTATGTAATGAAATTTTTCAGACTTTTTAAGAACGTTTCTGGTGCGCCTTGAGGAGAACGTATGTGGACGCAAACAGCAAAGAAAATCTTGTGGGAGCTTCCGAAGATTCTTATCCCGGACGTGAGTTCCCATGAACTGGCACACAGTTTCAGACGTCCGTTCATGAGTGCAGAAAAAGAGGAAATCCTTTGACCAAAGTTTTGAAGTGAGGATAGAGGAGTGCGGTAGAACCGATGAGACCTTTGCGTTGGGTGAGCAATGGCAGAGAGAGAGAGGGGAGGCGTTAATTCATTGTCAGCCTGCGCGCTGCCTCGGAAGCCGTGAGGTCTTGTACTGGTGGAGTAGAGCGGCAGGGCAGGGTGATTACTGTTCCCTCGCCGGTAGTCCACTAGCCAAACGCGCAAGATCAGCTCGACCACCTACAAATACGGGGAGCGCCGCCCCAACAGCCCCACTATTTCTAGCACAAGTGCACAACATTTGCACGGCGCCACCCCACGCACCCACGATCACAGCAGGAGCAGCCACTCCAGGATGTGGATCTCCAAGGACACCGAGGACGAAGACAGCGACTCGTGCCTCTACCCTTCCGACCTCGAGGCGAGCTCCCTCGACTCTCCCGGCGGCGGCTCCTACCAGCCAGCGGTGGGCCTGGCGGCAGCGCGCGCGCTCCGCTTCGTCCCGTGTCCGCCGTACGGGCCCTCCAGGGCGCGTCCCACGAGGACCTCCGGCTCCGCGTCCACGAGCTCTCCAGCTCCCTCAACGGGGTGTTCTTCAACGGCGGCACCGAGCCGGAGAAGGCGCCGCCCTTCGCGGCCGGCGTCCGGTTCCCCGAGGGCGCCCTGTTCGTCTGCGCCGACCGCGCGCCGCTCGCGCAGGCGCTGCGGGAGGAGACACGGGCCATGATGCAGGTCGCCGTGAAGGAGGCCTGCCACGGGGCCTGCGACTGCTACTACGACGCCGTGGGCGCGCTGATGCTGCTGCTCGTGGGCCATGACGGGCGCCCTGCTCCCGAGGTGGTGTTCATCCGGGAGACGTTCGAGTCGGCGTTCGCGCTCCAGTGGGTGCCCGCTCCTGATGCAGTCGGCGACGAGGCTGCTCTGTGAGTTGTGTGGCCTGCTTACCAGTCGGTCCTCGTAATCCATGGCTAGCGGAAACTCAATTTGGAGGCCGAGCTATATGTAGCTCGGCATCTCAGCTGTCCATGCGTGTCTGATCCTGACTTCTGACACACTTTCCCCTTGTATTTGCGGAAGTATATGCCTTGTACAGTATTAGTTTGTGCTCCCACGGCGCTGCCCAGAAAGCCAGCTTGTATGGCCCATGTCTCTGGCAACTTCTGACCCGGTAAATGGATCGCTGTGTTACACTGTTACTCTCCCTCCAACCATATAACTTTGACCATCAAGAAAGTTGACATAAATGTGCCCAAATTTGCATTAGGTCGTATAAGAGAAAAAATTGCACAGTCTAATCCATCAACAAAATATAGGTTCATCTCAATCACGCCTCTTAATTACAAAAAAAAAGCCATTGGTTGACATGGCCAGCAGTTATCTTTTTTCCATGTTTAACTGCAAAATAATAGTTCCAAATCACCTTCAAAGAAAATCAGGATAGCATCATTTCATTAACAATGAAAATACATAATTGGTCTTTATTAAAAACAGAATGCACTTTAGAACATATTTTCCTCACATATTTTCAGGCGCTCATCAAGCTCAGTCATGAACGCTTAATAGCACAGTTAGAACAAAATTGGGACCTCACTACTTAGCACTCCAGCAAATTCTGTCCTGGGGAAAGTTAATCAAATGCACGAAATTATAAATTTCACATGATTTATCATGATATAATGCCTAAGAACGAATTCGGATTTGTCACCCGAAAGTCACACAAATAATGAGCACTTTGCATGATGTAGATGAAAAAAATTACAACATTTTAATTGAGGAACACAACAGAATATAGTCTACCAGAACTGCTGCAGATGAAAAAATCAAAGAAAAATAATTTGGTAAAAGTTGGACACCCATGATTCACACCAAGACGTTTGCAACTACACACAAATTTATGTTCGGATTAAACGATCAGAAATAATTGATCCGACCCCGCCCCCGCGCCGCCCGCGTCTGGCGACACGGGGGAAACCCTAGCCGCCGGCGGGCGCAGAGCTCTCTATGCCACACACCGCGCTGCCGCCGCCGGAGGGAGGCGCGGGCAAAGCCACGCGCGCCCAGGGAAGGTGACAGCGGGGCGTTGCTTTTCCCTCCGCTCGAGCTGCATGGACGGAGGCGCGATGGGATCGGGCGGCCGCGGCGTTTGGCGGCGCGGCGAGTGGCAACGGTGCGGGGCGATGGCGCGGCGGGTGGCTCCGGTGCAGGGCGGCGGCACGGATGGCGCTCGCCCGGGCTCGATTTGGGCCACGGGCGGGCCGAGTGGGCCGCGTCTGCTTTGTGGCGTCTGTCGGCGGTAGGTGGACGGCGGCAACAGAGCGTCCCCGAGCGGGGCGGCGTGGAGGCCACATGCCTGGCTGGGGGCGGCGCGGCATGAGGGCGTGGTGCAGGGTGGAGGTTCCGGTGCGGCAGGTGGCCTCCGGCCGCCGTGCTCCGGCACTCGGGCGACGTGAAAGCCGGGGCGGCGGCCCTGGATCGATGCGGCAAGAGGTGCGGCTAGCTTGTTAGCTCCGGCGGCGGGAGGTGTTGTAGCGGCTACGGCATGCGGAGGAGGTCGGTGAGCGGCCACGGATGCAGACTCCTTCCTTGTGGTTACCTAAGCTTCGTGGGCGGATCGAACTCCGGGCGAAAGCCTTGCACCGACTCCGGTCGGTGCCAACGATGGCGGCGCCCTTGGGCTTCGTTCTCCTTCTTGTTGGCATCGTCGTGGAGTTTCGACATACGGCTCGACGGGGGTGGTCCGATGGTCTCCGGGTGAGAGCCTAAGCTCCGTCGGAGGCGGGCGACGGCGACGGACGCGTCACTACCTTGTTGGAGGCGTCGTCTTGGAGTCATCGGCTCTCTCGGTGCGACGGTTCGCGGCGGATGGGTAAGTTGGCGATGTGGTCAGGGAGGTGGATGTCGGGGTGGCGGCCCCGGACGGTGGAGTTATGCCGAGGCGGCGGCCTCGGGCTCCCACGCTATGACGGATCTATGAGGCAGAGTCGTTGTTTAGCGTGGATCTGGGTGGCGACCTGGGTGGAGACTGCATGGGCAGAGGGTTCGTCGACCTGACTGGATCACCTTCGGACAATGCGAAGGTCGATCTGGTTGCTACTCCGGGGCGGCGGCACCGGTACATGGTGGTTTTGGTGGCAACCTAGATGAAGACTGCATGGGCAGAGGGTTCGTCGACCATGACTGGATCACTTTCGGGCAATGCGAAGGTCGATCTGGTTGTTACGCCGGGGCGGCGGCCCCGGAGCGGGTGATGTGTTTTGTGGCGTTTGTTCGACTTGGGTCGTGTGGGCGGCGGGTCGCCTCGTCTGTGTCATTCTTTTGTACAGTTTGTATGGTTTTTGGACCCGGTTTCCCTTATAAACTGGGTCACCTCTTTCTATCTATTCGGACGGTGGATACGACCACCTTATACCTCAAAAAATTATGTTCGGATTTGGACAAACAATTTGCAAAAAAAAAATCCGTACAAATTAACGAGATGTAAAAAAAACACATATGAACAGAGGTTGCTCTTGAATCAACGACACTGCACTAAAAATCGAAACAAAAATCGTGTACCAAGAGATGAATTATGGAACTCTCCGTGATTCATTCATAGCCCACGAGGGGTTTATATAGTACAGGGTACAACGGTACAATGAACTGAAAGCGAAAGTACAGGGGCGTGCACAACGTGCAGGCGTGGCGCGGTGATCACGCAGGGCGTGCGGAGCACGTCGTTCGTGGCGCGGGCGACGCGGTCAGACGATCTTATCCAGCGGAGGAAGTGGTCTTCCAACAGCCCCCCGCAGTCACAACGTCGTCGGAGAACACGTTGAGGCTGGAACGAATGTCGAGGAAGATGATGGTAGACACTGGGATGCTGTCGGAACATGCAGAACGCGCACGTCGCCCAGAGCGACGCGTTCCCTGACAAAATGAAGATCGATCTCCACGTGCTTTGTTCGCTGGTGTTGTACTGGGTTGGAGGAGAGGTACATGGCGCTGACGTTGTCGCAGTAGACGATGGTGGCACAGGTGGGCGGTACTCTGCTTCAGCGCTGGAGCGTGAGACTGCCTGATGTCTTTTGGCAGAACAAGACACCAAGATGTCGCCGATGAACACGCAGAAGCCCGAGGTGGAATTGCGTGTATGATCTGGGCCGCCGTCCCAGTCGGCGTCAGAGTAGGCCACCAAGTTGTGATCAGTGGAGCGACGGAGGAGCAAGCCGAGGTGGGTTGTGCCACGCACATAGCGAAGTATCCGCTTGAGGAGAGCGAGATGTGGTTCTCTGGGATCATGCATGAACAGGCATACCTGTTGGACAGCGTACGCAAGGTCGGGGCGTGTAAGAGTAAGGTACTGGAGTGCGCCCGCCAAGCTGCGATAGAGAGATGGATCAGACACGGGAGCACCATCTATGGTTGAGAGCTTGGATTTGGTGTCAACAGGTGTGGCGATGGGATTGCAGGAGCTCATGGAGGCCCGATCAAGAATTTCAAGCGCGTATTGTTGCTGGGACAAAAAGAGTCCATTGCTGTTGCGATGGACATTGATCCCGAGAAAATGATGCAGCTCACCGAGGTCAGACATGGAGAACTCGGTGTGGAGATGAGCGATGATCTCGCGAAGGAGGGTGGTGGTGCTTGCGGTGAGGATGATGTCGTCCACGTATAAGAGCAGATAAGCGGTGGCGGTGCCGCGCTGAAGAATGAACAGAGAACTGTCGCTCTTGGATGCAGTGAAGCCGAACTGGAGCAGCGAGGATGTGAACCGTTGGAACCATGCGCGCGGGGCCTGTTTTAGGCCGTAGAGCGAGCGGTTGAGCTTGCAGACATGGCCGGGGTTGTTGGTGTCGAGGAAACCGGACGGCTGCTGGCTGAAGACGGTCTCGGCGAGGTGGCCGTGCAAGAATGCGTTCTTGACGTCCAGTTGGTGAATCGGCCAGTCGGAGGAGATGGTGAGGGCGAGCATGACACGGACGGTGGCCGGCTTGATGACGGGAGAGAACGCCTCGCCAAAGTCGACGTCGGGCTGCTGCGTGAAGCCGCGAAGGACCCAACGTGCCTTGTACCTTGCCAGCGATCCATCAGGGTGCAGTTTGTGTCCGAAGATCCATTTGCCTGACACGAGATTGACACCTGCAGGGAGGGAAACCAAAGACCACGTATTGTTTTGCACCAATGCATTATATTCCTCTAACATTGCGTTATACCAGTTAGGATCTTTGAGAGCCTATTTATACGACGAGGGGATCGGAGAGATTTGATCGCGGGTCGTAGAAACAGAAAAGAGAAGAGATTTGGGTTGAAGAAATCCGGATTTGGCACGGGTCCGCATCGTGTGTGCATTGGTGGGTGGCTCTATCGGAACATCTCGTGGGGGCAGCGGTCGGTGATTTGGCGTGCTGGGATTCGTCGATGGTGGGGACGCCGGAGATGCGGTGAAAGTGCATGGTTGCCCCCATGTGTGGTTTTGGTGATTAATGACACTCCTTATGGACTAATGTTTACATTGCGATATTCTTATAGATCTTGTCCATTGGAGTTCATGTGTTGGACTCTTGAAGATGGCATGATGACCAATGCTCTATTTAAGGGTTTATATGAAGAATGGTCATGTGTAGATGATGAAGTGCAAAGGAGACATGAAGACGGAGCTTAGCCCAGCAACCTTTGCTTTCTCTCTCCTCCATTGTTGCAAGCTCATTTCTTTGATATCTCCCAATCCCTCCACCCAAACTCTTTGATCTTTGGAGGATTGAAGGAGAAGACCTAGATCTACATTTCCACCAATCAATATCTCCTCTAAGTGAGGGGAACCTAGTGGATCTAGTTCTTGGAGTTCTTGAGTGGTTCTCCTCTTTGTTCTTCCTCTCTTATTCCCCCATAAGCATTTGTTGCTTTGTTGGAATTTGAGAGTGAAGGATTTGAGCACTTGTGCTCTTGCCTTTTGCATTTGGTGCATCGGTGTGCTCTCCACGAGGATTCGTGGAAGTTGAAAGCTTGTGAACTTGTTACTCTTGGGTCTTCGGGCCCTAGACGCCTTTGTGGTGGTTGGACCCTTGTGTGGTCACTTGAAGCCGTTCGGGAGCCCCCAATCCATTGTGGGTTGTGCCTCGGATTGTTGTTGAAAGCCGTTCGGGAGCCCCCAATCCCTTTGTGGGTTGTGCCCGGATTGTTGTTGAAAGGCTCCGGATTCCGCCTCGAAGGAATACCGATAGTGGAAGGTGAACCAAACCTTTGTGGTGCGGTTCATCGGAGAAGAGGGTGAAACCTTTGTGGTTGTTGAACCGTTGTGTCGGTTCACACCTCTCCAACGAGACGTACTCCCTTTCAAGGAGGAACTCGGGAATACATCCTCGTCTCCGCGTGCTTCGGTTATTTCTATACCCGAGCTTTTACTTATGCACTTTACATTGTGATAGCCTTCGTGCTTGAAGTATTCTATATTGCTATCACCTTGTTGCTTGTCTTGCTTAGCATAAGTTGTTGGTGCACATAGGTGAGCCTAGTTTATTTAGGTTGTTGGCTTGTTAATTTAAACACCTAGTTTTATTCCGCAATTAGCAAGCCTAAACCGGAAAAGTTTTAATCGCCTATTCACCCCCCCCTCTAGGCGACATCATTGTCCTTTCAATTGGTATCAGAGCCTGGGCTCTCTTTTTGGGCTTTACCGCCTAGAGAGTAAAAGATGTCGTTTAGGGAATTAGTGCACGATCCCACTTTCATATTCGATGGCACAAATTATGATGTTTGGAAAATTCGCATGCTTAATCTTTTTAGGGCCATGGGTCCAAATTATATTAAGAGGATTGTGGATGTGGGTTTTTCTCCTCCAAAGGATTCTCAAGAATTATCTTTAGAGGATGAGGAAAACTCTCATCTCGAGACTCTAGTTTCTAATGGTCTTATATGTGTTTTGAGCGATGTAGTTCTTGCGTCAATCATGCCTTTTCGGAACGCTCATGAGCTTTGGACCAAGCTTCAAGATATATATGAAGTGTCCAAAATTATTGAGGATGATTGTTCTCCTTCCACTCCGGCCGTGATGAGTTCACAACTTCCACTTCACCAACATGTGATTTGTCACAAGGTAATGATATGGTGAGTGGTGATAGAAATTGCATTGGTGATGGTGAACTTACTATTGATTATACTTCTTCTCTATCTCATTGCAATGTTCTATCTTTGGACTTAAACTCTTCTAGCACTCCAAATGTCATACATGCTAGAGTTGATAGTCCTTGCATATCATGTAATAGTTGTTTAACTAAATCTCATGATGATATGCTTCATATGTCTTGTTGCCATGAAAACAATGCTTCCATATCCTCTATACTTGTGTGACTAACAATGTAGAGGAATCCCAACATTTGTTGGAACAAGACATGGACCTAAATGGTGCTTCAAGTAATTCTTCATTCTTTAATCATGTTTGCCTTATGGCTAAGGATTCCGAGGTGTCTCCCACCTCAAATCCAAATTGTGATGATGAGGATGAGGATTCTCATGAAGAAGGTTTTGATTTTGAATCCTTAACCAAGATGGGTGAGATGGTACTTGGTGCTCTCCCCAAAGGTAGTAAAGCTATCCCTCCTCTTGTGAAATCATTGATTATGTTACTAAGAGTAGGGAATTTATTGAGGATTTGGAAAGTCAATTTGATGAGAAATGTCAAATTGAGAGGATGACTCTATTACTATAGCTTCCTTGAAAGCTTCTCTTGAAGAAGAAGAAGAACTTAGGTCTTCTCTTGAAGAGAGACTTGAATCTCTTGATGAGTCTAATGATCTTATTATTGCTAAAATCATTAAGGAAAGAGATCATGCCCTTGCTAAATATAAAGTGCTTAAAAAGGAAAAAGTTGAATTTGGTGTTGGCAATGCTAGACTAAGTGAGGACATAGAGAGACTTGACAAAGCTCACAAGGCTTTAGAAAGTGAACACTCTCTCCTTATCAAGTCTCATGATCAACTCCAAACTCAACTATCTAAGAATGATAAGCTTGCCAAATTGTCTCTTCATTTCTAATATTAATGATGCTTGTGCTACTAACTCCACTTCTTGTGAAGCATCTATTTTGAAGGAGAATGTTGAGCTAAGGGCTCAACTTGAGTTGCTATCTAGCAAGTATGGGAAATTGGAAGAAAGTCATGAAAAGCTTTCTAGCTCTAATGATGATCTTCTAGCATCCCATGCTAGGCTAAAGTTAGCTCATGAGGCTATTATGTCAAAGGTAACATCTTGTGAGCCTCATGTGGAAATTGGCACAACTTCTTCAAAATGCTTTATTGCCATGTGCTAGTCCTAGTGATTCATCCACTCACAATTTGCTACATCTTGTGATGAATTACTTTCATTGCCTTGTTGCTCTAACAATGAAGCTTCTACTTCCTCTAGTGTTTTTGTTGATACTAACCATGTAGAGGAACTAAATGAGCTCAAGGCCCAAGTCACTTCTTTGAAGAAAGACTTGGAAAAGCGTCATGTTGGGAAGTCCACACTTGACAATATGTTGAGTGTTCAAAGACGCCCCAATGACAAGAGTGGACTTGGATTCAACTCCAATAACAAGAACAAGTCCAAGTCTATCAAGAAGAACAAGGGCCAAGAACAAGTTAAAGATTCGGCCAAGATTGTTTGCTTCAAGTGCAAAGTTGAAGGGCACCATGTTAGATCTTGCCCTTTGAAGAAGAAGGCTCTTAGTGAGAAGCAACAAGGGAAGAAGCCTCAAGTTCCTCAAGTTGAAGAACAACCTCTTCCCAAGAAGAATCAAGCTACTCCTCCTCAAGTCAAGATTCCAACCAAGAAGAGAGGAGGAAGTCGATGTTGCTACCTATGCCGTGAGAAGGGTCACCTTGCTTCTTCATGCACAAATGGTACCTTATCCAACCCCATTATATTGATGATGTTTATTCTCTTCGGAAGGATAAGGTTGGCAATGTGTTTGCCAAATATGTTGGGACTCAAAGTGGTGTCAAGAAAAGAACCATTTGGGTTGCCAACCTATTGTGACTAACCTCTTAGGACCCAACTTGGTTGGGGACCAACAAGCTAAAACTTGATCAATAGGTGTTGTTGGAGGTCATTGGAGACTTGGCTACATCATGAAGAATTAAGGGATCTTCATCAATTATATTCTCTCAAGCCAAGTCATTTGGATTATATTGTTCTACCTCATATCCAATGTTTCCTCCTTGCGGTAACTTTTATTTAAATCATATATACATTGAAAGTTGCTTGCACCCTTGCATGTGTTTGGTTTTGTACCTTGCTAGTGTTTGTATGTGTTGTGCTCTCTACTTACTTATCTTGAGAAATCAAGTATGTGTATGTTGGTTTGCACACCATTTACTTGTGTTGAGCCTTATTGCTTTTATTTGATATATTACCTTGTTGGCTCTCTTTTGAGAGATTAATGGACCATTCCATTTTTGGAGAGTGATATGCTTCGTGCACTTCACAAACCAAAAATGTGTGTACATGAGGAATACCACTTAGTGATGATATATCAATCTTATCTATTCTCTATGTGGTATGTCATGCTCATGAGAAATTCAAATTCTATATGTCCATTAATTTCTCGAGTTGGTTTTGTTTGCCTCTTGCTTTAAAAAAATGGATTATCACATTATGGGGGAGTAATAAGCTATGTGCATATTACAAGCCTAGAAAATGTGAATATGTGAGGTGTTGCCACCTAGAATTGATATTGTCATTATCTTTTCCTTTGTGGCATGTTCTCAAACAAGTTCCATTTTGATCATTTGCTTTTGTCTCTTCGTTGGATCTTGTTTGTGATGGAATTTCTTGTATGGCTTTCCCTAAATATGTTCTCATATATCTCTTTGGGAAACCAATTGCTTCAAGCTACTCCTTGGAGTTGCTTTGCATTATTGCGTGATTTTTGAAGCTATCAAGAATTCTATCTATCTAAGCATGGCTTTTAATTCCTATCCTTTGCCATATGCTTATGTTTTGTGAATATGATCTTGAATATATCTTTGCAATCCACCACCGAGAAATATCTCCATACATTACTTGTCTTGACAAGTGATAATCATATTTGTGGTAAATATATTGATCATATTCACTTTGGCTCTTGCTTTGAATTGCCTTATTTGATTGCCAAGGATTTGTTTTGATCTAACTCTCATTTGTCTTCCTTGTATCTTTTGGATCCTTTATTGCTCTACTTAAAATTTGTTTTGTGCTTTCTTGAGTTGGGAAAAGCAATGAACCAATTCTTGTGCATTGACATTCAAAAGTCATACTTCTTGATAATGCACTATTCTTTGGGAAGCTATCCTACTTTGAGTAAAACACCGTTCTTTAAATTGGTATTGCAATTTCTTGCCTTTCTTGAACATGACTAGTGTTTGAATATATATATATATGGAGAGTGATGATCTCATTTGTGTGCATTTTGTATTCAAATGCAAAATCTTAAATAATGCACACATCTTGGGGGAGCAATCCTATAGGCTTTTTGAACATTAGTTGTCTTCATTTGATATTTGATCCCGATGACGTGTCTCCTTGGAAGACAAACATTTTTCGTCTTGGTACTTGTGCCATCATGAAAAGTGTAGAGGGTTTGGTTTATTCCTTGATGATATTTTCATCATTTGGTATCTTGATTTCATTGGTATCTTTTCAAAGTGGTATCTTCACTCATGTGTTGATTTGGGTATTTGATATAATTTGGACACTTTGTTTTCTTGTCACACTTGTGTGTGCTTTGTTGGTTTACTTGGTGTTTTGTCTAAATTATATCTTGTTTGGTTCTTGAAAGTCATGTGCATGCATATTTATTATATGTATATCTTATGGCATGCTTACTTTCGTTGATCCAATATATAGGATAAACTCCATCAAATCCTAAATGACTAAGATGTGCATGAAATTCAATTTCATATCTATATGCACATAGTTATGTGGAGTTTGTCCTATGTATTGTAGTTGCTCTAACTACTTTGGACCCAATGAGTTTGGGTACCATTTTGTACTTGAATTTGTTTTAGGTACATTTGGAGATGCATTGGAAGCTTGTCTCATCTACAAGGAAGGTGTTGTCACCATGTGCTTATTGGAGCCAAGCTTGGATGATCATGAGCTTATCTTCTACATCACCAATGCTATCTCGGTAACAAGTATCTACCTCATGCATACTTTTCTAGCTCTCAACCTTGTGTAGGTTGTTTCATGGCATGAATCTCTTTGGTTGCAATTCTTTTGATTCTTGCAAAACGTCTTTATTGCAAATGTGAGTAAGCCGGGATGATTACATATAAGGGGATATATATTCATTTCATGATTCATCGATCCCATTTATGTCAATCTAGCACTTTCTACTTAAAGTCTCTCATGTGCAACTTTGATGTTTTCAAAATCATTTGCCTTTGTGATACTTGTTATCTTACTCGGAGCATCCCGTTTATCACCTTTATCCTTTGTGGATAGTTTTTGATGCTATGATGAGTATATGTTGGAAGTTCATCTATATCCCTTTAAGATAAAATTGAGCTTTGTGCTATGCTTTTAAGCAAAGATCTTATTGGTGTATTTATGACTTCCTCTTGGATATCATGACCTTTACCTTTGTACCTATTTGTGTGTACATGTTTATTTGTGGACTTATATCTTCGTGATTGGTGTCTACTTAGAAACTTATACACATAAGAATAGTTACATCTTTATTGGTATTCCAATTCTTTAGTGACCACCTCTTATTGCTTTTGTTCTTTGGTGGTTTCTAATTAAAGGCACAAGCTTTGTTGTTTATGTGTTATGCTTTTGAATCTTAATAAGCTTGTGGAGCTATTTGCTATATCTCCGTTGGTGTGTGAGTATGTGAAAGACATGATATGCACTATGTGCAACACTTTTGAAAGACTATGTTGATGCTTTTGCTCATCCTTGTATTAGTCTCCTAAAATGTCTTTATTCTCACACCCATCCTTTTATTTGCCGCTCCTTGCTCATGTTGCAAAACATTTATTTGTTGCAAGTTGTTTTGCCTCTTTTCATTTATATTCTCTTGCATGTGCTTGTGTTCGAATTTATCTAGGAGGGAGTGAGGATTCCATGTTGTGCACACTATATTGAAATACAAATCCTATTTGTGCACGTACCTTGGGGAGTTCCCTCTTGATATTTAGAACATTTTTCGGATCCTTTTGATTGCTTGCTTCTTTCGTTGAAGTATCTTTCTATTTGATTTTCATTTGCAATCTTTGGATCCTCAATATAGTTTGATCTCCTTTCCAACTATTCGTTATTGGATATGTGCATTTGATTTCACTCATATTATGAGAAATGCACACATTATGGGGGAGCTCTTACTATATTGGCCTTCTAAATTTTCTCCCATTTCGGCAATCGATGCCAATGGGGGAGAAGTTTAGAGGGTTTAAGGTTTGGTTTTATGCTTTAGTTTCGTTCTTAAGCATTTGCCTTTCTTGCTCTTGCATCCTTGCTCTTTGTGTTGCATGGTTGCTTAATTCATTATATAAACCCTCGTAAAAGGGATTGTCATCAATTACCAAAATGGGGGAGATTGAAAGTGCATGGTTGCCCCCATGTGTGGTTTTGGTAATTAATGACAATCCTTATGGACTAATGTTTACATTGAGATATTCTTATATATCTTGTCCATTGGAGTTCATGTGTTGGACTCTTGAAGATGGCATGATGACCAATGCTCTATTTAAGGGTTTATATGAAGAATGGTCATGTGTAGATGATGAAGTGCAAAGGAGACATGAAGACGGAGCTTAGCCCAGCAACCTTTGCTTTCTCTCTCCTCCATTGTTGCAAGCTCATTTCCTTGATATCTGCCAATCCCTCCACCCAAACTCTTTGATCTTTGGAGGATTGAAGGAGAAGACCTAGATCTACATTTCCACCAATCAATATCTCCTCTAAGTGAGGGGAACATAGTGGATCTAGTTCTTGGAGTTCTTGAGTGGTTCTCCTCTTTGTTCTTCCTCTCTTATTCCCCCATAAGCATTTGTTGCTTTGTTGGAATTTGAGAGTGGAGGACTTGAGCACTCGTGCTCTTGCCTTTTGCATTTGGTGCATCGGTGTGCTCTCCACGAGGATTCGTGGAAGTTGAAAGCTTGTGAACTTGTTACTCTTGGGTCTTCGGGCCCTAGACGCCTTTGTGGTGGTTGGACCCTTGTGTGGTCACTTGAAGCCGTTCGGGAGCCCCCAATCCCATTGTGGGTTGTGCCTCGGATTGTTGTTGAAAGCCGTTCGGGAGCCCCCAATCCCTTTGTGGGTTGTGCCTCGGATTGTTGTTGAAAGGCTCCGGATTCCGCCTCGAAGGAATACCGATAGTGGAAGGTGAACCAAACCTTTATGGTGCGGTTCATCGGAGAAGAGGGTGAAACCTTTGTGGTTGTTGAACCGTTGTGTCGGTTCACACCTCTCCAACGAGACGTACTCCCTTTCAAGGAGGAACTCGGGAATACTTCCTCGTCTCCGCGTGCTTCGGTTATTTCTATACCCGAGCTCTTTACTTATGCACTTTACATTGTGATAGCCATCGTGCTTGAAGTATTCTATATTGCTATCACCTTGTTGCTTGTCTTGCTTAGCATAAGTTGTTGGTGCACATAGGTGAGCCTAGTTTATTTAGGTTGTTGGCTTGTTAATTTAAACACCTAGTTTTATTCCGCAATTAGCAAGCCTAAACCAGAAAAGTTTTAATCGCCTATTCACCCCCCTCTAGGCAACATCATTGTCCTTTCATGCGGGGCCTGTGAGGAATCTGGAGGCGTGCGTGGCGTGCCGGTAGTGGTGGAGGCTGGGTGGGCCGTTGGCGTGGAGCACGGGGAGGATTCGCGGGTCCCGTCAGGTGGTGGCGATCTCGAGGAGCTGGGGAAGCTGCGGTACGAGGTAGTTGGTGCACTGGATCCGTGGTTGATGCGGCAGTTAGGATTCGCAGAATTTAATGGAGAAGACACCGTTGTGCTTGGTTTTTCATAATGAAAAATGTTTTCGCTAAAGATAACGTGACGAGAGGTAATAACACGGCGTGTGGCAAGGTCTAAACAACGATATCCTTTGTGTTCTAAGGGAAGGCCTAGGAGAACGCATCTGGTGGATCGAGGAGAGAGTTTGTTGGGGCTGGTGGCATAGAGATTCGGGTAGCAAAGGCACCCGAAGGTTCTTAAGTGTTCATATGTGGGATGAATGTTGTTGAGGCGAAAATAGGGGGTGAGAGAGTTGATGGCACGAGAAGGTCGGATATTAAGTAGATGAGTGGCAATGGTTAGGGCTTCGACCCAAAATTCAGGAGGCATTTTTTGCTTGAAGAAGGAGGGTGCGTAGAATGTCATTAGTGGAACGAATCGCTCGTTCTGCCTTCCAATTTTGTGGGGAGGTATGAGGGCATGACAAACGAAACGAGATGCCATTGTTGGAGAAAAACATGCAGAGTTTTGTGTTAAGAAATTCACCCCATTGTCACATTGAACACATTTAAGAAATAAATTGTATTGGACAAGAACGTAGCGATGAAAACGTATGAGAGGATCGGCGGCATCAGATTTAGCTCGTAGGGGAACACTCCAAGTGTAATGGGAAAAATAATCAAGTATTATTAAATAATAAAGGTAGCCGGAACAACTAGGGACCGGTGATGTCCAAAGATCACAGTGAATAAGTTGAAAAGGAGCTGTGGTAAAGGAAAACGATGTAGGAAAAGGCAGACGGGGCTGCCGGCCTAATTGACATGCCTCACAAGTGCTACTATGGGTGGGCAGTTTATTACATTGAAGAAAATCACAAGCTAAATGCTTCAACGAGGCGTTTCCAGGGTGTCCCAAGCGCCGATGCCAAAGTTCGCCGATGTCGATGGAGAAAGCGGTGTTGTCGGGGCTGTGAAACGGGTAGAGCGGCCCAGAACTATTAGATCTCAGAAGAGTTGTCTTGGTGGCTAGGTCCTTCAAAGAAAAACCGAACGGATCAAATTCAATCGAAAGAGAATTATCAGTAACAAGTTTACGAACGGAAACGAGATTTTTGACAATTTTAGGAGAGGCAAGAATATTGTTTAGAGAAATTGAGCAACTAGGTGTGTGAAGTTGAGTTGATCCAGTTGCAAGAACAGGCAATCGAGAACCATTACCAACTATAATGCTTGCAGAAGAATGCATTGGAGCAAAACAAGAGGTGGAGAGGTTACCCGCATTGCCGACGGAGAAGGCGCGCTTGAGAACAGCGGAGACGAGATGGAAGATGTGGCGGCCGCTACGGACGCTTGTGCTGTGGCTACGGAGGAGCCCAGCGTGCCAAAGCTGAAGGAGGGAGTGGAGCTTGAGGAGTCAGCCATGGCGAGGAGCTTTGTGCTCTGATACCAAGATGAATTATTGAACTCTCCGTGATTCATTCATAGCCCACGAGGGTTTATATAGTACAGGGTACAACGGTACAATGAACTGAAAGCGAAAGTACAGGGGCGTGCACAACGTGCAGGCGTGGCACGGTGATCGCGCAGGGCGTGCGGAGCGCGCCGTTCGTGGCGCGGGCGACGCGGTCAGACGAGCTTATCCAGCGGAGGAAGTGGTCTTCCAACACCAAGGACGGCAGCACCCCTTCAAGGCTTTAATCCCCGCGACACCATACCGTGAAGATTGACCCGATCCAAACCAGATTCCCTTGGCTCCATCCACCGATCTGGAAGGTGAGGGCATGCCTCACCGCCGGTAAGCGGTCGCCTGCTTGCCATCCATGAAACACCGAGAGAGAGAGAGAGAGCAGGGGAGGGGCCGGAACTTGGGGGCAGAAATATGACCGCTGAGAGGGCAAACCCTATACATCGCCCGCAGGCGATGCTTCGGCGCGCGTCGCCTGAAGGATGCGCTGACGGCGACGCTGGTGGGCCGGCCCGGTCGGCATTTTTTTCCATTTGTTGTTTCTGTTTCTGTTTCCGTTTTTTCCTTTTCTTTTTCTTTTTCTTTTTCTTCTGTTTTCCTTTTCTTGTTCTTTTCGTTTTCTTTCGAAAAAATAAATTTTGAAAAAGTTCAAATTAAAATTTGTTCAGATTTGATTTTTGTTCAAATTCGAAATTTGTTCCAATTTGAAATTTGTCCCGATTTTAAAAATTGTTCAGATTTTGATTTTTGTTTAACTTCAAAATCTGTTCCGATTCGAAATTTGTTCCAATTTAAAGTTAGCTCAAATTAAAAAAAATCCAATTCAAATTTTGTTCAAATTCATAATTTGTTCACTTTAAAATCGTTAAAAAATAGGTTTCGTTACCGGCCTTTTCTGTTCACTTTTAAAATCGTTCAAAAATTGTTTCCGTTCACACCCATTTTCTGTTCATTTTTAAAATTGCTCAAATTTCTGTTCACTTTTAAAATTGTTCAAAAAATGATTTCCTTCACCCCCATTTTTCTGTTCATTTTTTAAAATCGTTCAAAAATAGGTTTCGTTCACCAGCTTTTTTGTTCAGTTTTAAAACGTGCAAAAAGACTTTCCGTTCACACCCATTTTGTGTTCATTTTTTAAAATCTTTCAAAAATAATTTTCGTTCACCCGCTTTTTTGTTCACTTTTAAATCGTTCAATAATAGTTTCCGTTCACCCCATTTTTCTGTTCATTTTTCAAAATCGTTCACCGGCCTTTTTCTGTTCACTTTTAAAATCGTTCAAAAAGACTTTCCGTTCACACCCATTTTCTGTTCATTTTTTAAAACCGTTCAAAAATAATTTTCGTTCACCGGCTTTTTTGTTCACTTTTAAAATCGTTCAATAATAGTTTCCGTTCACCCTATTTTTCTGTTCATTTTTTAAAATCGTTGAAAAATAGTTTCGTTCATCGGTCTTTTTCTGTTCACTTTAAAATCGTTCAAAAAACTTTTTTCAGGCGTTCAAATACCAAAAATGTATTCAGACAAACTTTGTTAGTAGTCTATTGTGTATGTATTCAATAGATAGTATTTAAAGATACATTTTTGTTCTGGCACTTGAAATAGTTCGAATGGGCGAAATAGTACGAAAAAGTTTTACCCATAATTTAACTATTTTTGCCAAAAACATTGGAGCAAGCTACTAATAGAGTAAAATGCATGGGTGGTACTTGAACTTGTCGACGAAGTTCACTTTAGTCACCGTACTCAGAGAGTACCATCTTACGGTAACTATATACGTCTCAGTGGTTCATCTACGGTCACTGGGGCTGATGACGCCGTATATTTGATGATGTGGCACTGGTTGACCAGTCAATTTTTTGCAAAAGGAACAGTTAACCCAAAAAAATAGCAGCAGCTTATCTAGTCTAGGAAAATAAGTCAACAACCAATTACATCCCCACGTGTCGAGAGATTCACATTCCCGTGGCAGCCGGAAGATTCACCTCGCATGGCAGCCACTGAGATCAATCCATCGGCAGCAAGTGCGAGTGCGACACTACTGCTAGCATACGAAGTCCACGGTGGGGAAGCTCCTCCAGCGAGCTCTGCTCCCCCTCCGACCAGCACGGCGGGCGAGAATAGGAGGAGCAAGAACCCACGGCCTGCTGCCAACCAAATTCAGCCTCCCTCACGGCTCATCCGCTCTTCACCTCCGAGCAGTCCGGTGGGCGATGTAGATACGCCATGCGCCGGCAAGATGGGCGTTGGCTCCGCGCCGCACGGCGTCTCCTTCTCCAGCAACGAGCACGGTTGCTCGGCTGAGACCCGCACACGCTCTGCTCCATGGCGCCCGCCGGACGTCGCCTCTGCTTCGTCACGGAGCGCATGCTATGTTTGCGACCTATGTGTCACGCGAGCACTGCGGATGGTGGCGTCGCTCACGAAGGCTGCGCCCTCCCCTTCTTCCTCCTCTTGTCCAAGCCGGGCCGTGGCGCGGCAGGTATGGGCGGAGGACCTCGACTCGGCCGGGACGCAGGGTCGCCGGGCGCTGGAGATCGAGCTCGGCCAGGACGCGGTGTGGCCGGGGCGCTTCGAGGCATGGGCGGAGGAGTTTGACTAGGCCGGAACGCAGTGTGGCCGTGGCGCTGGAGATCGAGCTCGCCCGCAGATCGAGCGAGTAGGGCGAGCAGGTCGAGCTGGGAGCCTGGGAGGACGGCGCTTCAGCGTGCAGGCGGCGGACGGCGTGGCGGCTCGCAGAGATCCGCGCGGGAAGTGCCGGTGGCCAGCCGCCAGCGGTGGAGAGGAGGGTGTGGGCGCGACGGCCTCCCATTCCTCCGTACAGTTTTGAGACCGGTCAATGTACTGCCACGTCGTCGAATACACAGCGCCATCAACCCAGTGACCGTAGATGAGCACCTATCTCGTATTTAGTTACCGTAAAATGGTACTCTCTGAGTACAGTGACCAAAGTGAACATTGTCGACAAGTTCGAGTACCAACCGTGCATTTTACTCCTACTAATAGTACGCGCCACGCGCCACGCGCCAGAAAGAAACAGTGAAGCTACTTGTAGTACGAGATCGGTCGTCACAGTTCAAAACAGTCGGGCGCCGGAAAATGGGCCGAGCCCATTATGAGCTGCTAGTAGGCGATGCTGTCTCGAACGGTCGCCTCGAGGCGATGTAAAGGATCTCCCGCTGAGAGAGATACACGCACTGGCACACCACGAAATAAATTTGGCCCGGACGGTGGCAGGTGGCCCATGTAGAACACTGGCTGTACTTCTCTGTTCATACGATGGCCCAGGTGCCTTTATTTCGTGTATTCCCTTTCGTATTGCCACAGAATAGGGATGGCACATATCATGATGCTCCGATGAGCTGCTGGGATACCGGGCTACATATAGCCCGGCCTCCATATCGCCGTCCTCGTTTCCTAGCTTCTTCTCAACCAGCTGCTGTTTCTCTTTTGGGTACCAATGCTCCATGTCTGCTCCTCTCTGGTGTTAAGCTACTACTCTATATATGTTCGTACTGTATGATTCTGAACGAGGTGTTTTATGGTACCCTCAAATGAATAAGAGCCCTTCATTTTTGTTCATCCAAAGGTCCAAAAGATTTCATACTGGTCACAAAAAGATGACCAGTATAAGTCATACTAGTGCTGAAATAGGCAGCGCACCGCAGATGGGCCCTGGCCCATGATCGTAGATGGTCTCGGCCCAAGGAAACTAAGCGGTTTGCTCTTCCTAACTCACGACTGGTTAGGGCTCTTGCATCCTCTCAAACAAAACTGACCATCTTGCTTCGTTGGCTTGCGGTACTAGCTGCAAGTGTTTCTGAATCTCATCGGCTGTTGGGCTCACCGCCGGCTTATCAGGTCTCCGCTAGGCTTTATTTATTCGAATTATCATGACTTGATCTACCTTCGACCGTCAGTCAAAGCCAGAATTTCAGATCAGAATCATGTTGATTTTTAGTGCTCCCCATCAGATTGTTAATAAACACAATTTAACAGGAAACGTAACCAATAGCTATCAAGGAATCCAAACTGAAGAACTTAATCACACAGACAATTGATCAAGTAGATGTTCATGTCCGTCTTAATTTGCTTCTGTATGGTGTGTGTGTACGATGAACTCTTGCAGCAGGCAGCTCAATGACTACACGTCGCTGCGAGACGCACTGGTTGCGCGAGTAGCTGCGCCATTGAGGCGCGTGAGCCGTCTCAGATCCAGGCAGGTGGCCAGGAACTCGCACAGCGATGTCACCGTCGAAGTGCTCACCGGCATCAATGGCGGCGGCCGGTCGTGTGGCTGCGCATTTCGTCAACGAGTGTATGCCTCTTACGATTGGGCCTATTATTTTTCCAGTGAATTACAGTTCATGGGCTTGGTGGGCCTAATCTCGGGCGCCACATCTGAACCATTCAATCAAATCATACTGCTCCCTCTTCTAGACCGGTAAAAGGTACCGTAGAATTTGCCTTCTGAACCGAGTGCTCTGTTGTTCAAGTAATGTGCATGCAGTGTCCATGAAAATCTGGCCTACTTCTCTTTGGACTTGCTCATGTATTTTCTACATGCAAATCTTAGGCCTGGGCTTGTGACGCACCTATAATAGTACTAGATTTGGTTAGAAACATATACCATTGTTGCATTTTTCTGGAGGACAGATTGTTGCTAAAACCCCATGAATTTTCTGTACGCGCGTCAGGGGATTGCAGCGCAGTCAAATGTGATGCGAAGATAATGAAAAGCTAAATGGATTAGCTCAACTTGATAGACATTAGACATTGTACAAAAAGGTGAAGCGTTATGGATAATGGCAAACATAGCGAAATGTTAGAAGTAGAAGAAGCTTCTGAAATTAGTATTCTTGGCATGCAGTTGTATGCCAATGAAACGACCATTAATTCAAGGATGTTTCGAAATTTATCCACTCAAATATGAGAGAAGAGCAATCTAAACATAAGCATGGAGATTAAAAAAATGGTCTCAGCGTGAGAACAAAAGCATGTCGTTCAGTGCTAACTGTAAATAGTCTTGCTAAAAGACTGAATCATCAACCACTAGCCTGTCTAGCCACCAGTTTTCAGCATGACTGGTGTGTCTAACGAAAATGACATGATCAAACCTTAAGTGTAAGGTGGCACTATCAACATTTCCCAGCTACGTAAAATAATGCATGTATTATTCTCTGAATAAATTGCACCTGCGGTCACACAATTTGTCATGTATTGTTGTTTGCTCACACAGATTGGAAAGTGCGGCAGTGGTCTTGGAAGTTAGGAGAGTGTCGGCCCACGGTGATCTGATTCACATGGCCAGGTGGCCTGCTAGCATGGATTGTTTTCTTAAAAAAGTACCACTGGATTTTGTATGGATTATTCGGCCATTTTCCATTTTGCACATTTTATTCTTTTTCATATTTATAGACTTGATTAGCCAATTCTATTCAAGGTAGTTAACATACAAAATTTAAAACAAACATCGAAATAATATAAGTTCATACAGCATTTGTTTTAGAAAAGTCTTGGAAAATATAGGAATTGTACACTACAACACACATAAGTATGAAAACTATTCGTTTTCTTTTGCAATCCACATGTGTTTAACTTGATCATCTTGGAGTTGTTGTCCTGACGTATGACGAGGAAGTTTACAAACTCGGTTGATCCGTGATTTGGCTCGACATGAGGTTCCCTAAGGCTAAAGTCATACTCCTAGTCAAGAAAATGATCATCACGATCACTCCCCGTACTTATGTTGTGTATGGTGACACAATCGGTCATGACCTCTCACAATTGGTCTATCAGCCATGTTCTACCAGGGTAGCAGGCAATAATCCAGTGAGGTTAGAGCACACAAAAGAGACACAAAATGTATGTTACACATTGTTCTTACAACTCTGTTGTTGTTGTTGTTGTTGTTGTTGTTGTTGTTGTTGTTGTTGTTGTTGTTGTTGTTGTTGTTGTTGTTGTTGTTGTTGTTGTTGTTGTGCCAAGAGAACTTTATTTGTTACCTTATGGATTGAGGATTGTCTTCATAACGTTGGCCACTAAGGATAGATGCCATTATGTGGGTAATACCCTTGTTGTATATATTGGTGGCAATTAATCTTATAGTTGCATTCTAGAGCATTGCCTTCAACAAGTCTTGCAAAGACCGGAGAGCGATGCATGCCATTAGGTGGGTAATACCCTTGTTGTATATATTGGTGGCAATTAATCTCATAGTGGCATTCCAGAGCGTTGCCTTCAACAAGTATTGCAAAGACCGGAGAGCGATGCAGCATGTTCATTTCATTGTGAGATCCCGTCATACCAAATAAAGAGTGCCAAATACCACAGGTTATAATCTATCACCGTTTCAGTTATAACGGTGTATTTTCAACATGACCTATATATTGCCCTTGCCAACCAAATGGGTGGTTTTTTCCATTCCCAATGCCTGCGATCGATTTACCAAGAGCCAAGCTACGTCTCCAACATATGTCTCTCCAAACATCATCACCACAACTGCTACACATTTATACTTGCAATCAAGCATGTGAACTCTCCCATGCGAAGGTACTTGTCAACCTAATCACCAGTAACTTCATATGCAAGACACCTATAACAGCAGTGCATTTTCAAAAAGATGAAAACCCAACCAACCTGGTGGAATCTCTCTTCAATGTGAAGCAGTCATCATACTCCCTCAAACCCCCAAGACACATGAGCACATTTTAAACTTTTTTAGGGCATAGTTGGATTGTTCGGTTTGAAATAGTACTTGTATAGGAGAACATGGTCGGCTGCCCTGTCACGATCGACCTAATGAGTTCCAATATTGAACCTCAAAGGCAGGGCAATGCATTGTTGCTCCTCCATGAAACACATAAGATCGGCTACGATGATTATGACATTGTCATAGAAGGATTCATCATCAAAGGTAGTCTCCATATATTCATAGTAGAAGTACTCAATCAAAAAAAGGATCTCTAATTCAATGGTAAGCGCTTATCACGAATATTCCATAAAGCCCAACCATGGGCAGCTAAAAAGATTCAGCAAATTCATTTAGATTTCAACGAGAAAATATCTTAAGAAGCCATATAAGCTTTCCAGCAAATAAATCTCACAAGTAGCGAAGAAAGCAAAGGAAAGTAGAGAGCGTCGTTAGGGATTCATTATCCTTATCCCCTCGTGCTACAGTACAGAGCGCGCGATAAGGAGGCGACTCCAGTTTCTCCACCGCGCCGCCGGCCAGGCCGGTGGTTCCCTCCCTCTCCGCCTGCCGCGGCGGCGGCGGGAGAGTGGGGGAACCCCGGTCCTGCGACTCCGGCTAGTTAGGTGTAGATTAGGTGTGTGTGCCCTGTCGAGGTTGTCGAAGACGGTGGCGACGGCGTCGACTTGCTGGGCGTGGTCTTCCCCCTCCTTTCCCCGTTCCGGCCGTCGTGCCGGGGAGGTCGTGGAAGTGTTCCTTCGGTTGCGCGTCTTCTTCTTTGCTCTTCTGGCCTGCTGTGGTGGCGAGGGGAGGAGGAGGTGGTCGACGGTGCTCCGCTTTTGTGGGTGCTCGTGGTGGTGCTGTCCTTCGGCGTTTCCGCTCCGGCCGGCCGTGGTGGCGAGGGGTGCGGCGTCTGCTGAAGGTTGGGTGATGTTGGCGGTGGGCTTGGACGGCGCTACGTCGGCGGGTTGCTCGGTGGTGCTGGGGAGCTGCTGCTCTGGCCGTACTCGTTCATCGAGTCCAGGTTTCGTCGCGGGGCGGCGAACGACTTCTGCGGCTGTCTGCAACATGTGGAGGTGGCTTCTCTCCGGCGGGCGGTGGTACGGCGACGCCGGCGACGTCTAAGTTTCTCGGGAGCGCGGAGGTGGATCCGATCGTGTTCTTCTCAGGGTGCTCAGGGGGCTTTGTGCCTTTTTACAGGGTCTCTTTGTATTTTCTTTTCTTTCTTGGGCCTGGTTGTAATTTGGCGCTGAGTTTCCTGAATATAAGTGTCGGATCCTTTCAAAAAAAAAAGTAGAGAGCGTCGTTCTCGTCAAAAGAGTAAAATCCATTCCAAATCTTGAACTTGTAGAGGTTAGCCAAATCGGATCCTAAACTTTATATCTCTCCAATTGACACACCTAACTTACTATTTCCGTTCTATCCCAGACTAGGGCGGCCTGAGAAAAAAATCCGTGCAAGGGAAGAGGTTGTGCGAAGAACTGTCGGCTTGGGCGACCTCACTAGCCGCGTTTGTCTCTACTGTCGAGTGCCTACAAGAGCTCCAGAAGAAAACGTGTCGTTGCCATGCAGCCTCATACGTGCACCTCTGTGGATTCACAATTTTTCATAATTTTTCACAGGGAACATTGGAGTGAGAGACGGAGGGATATTGGCGATGCAGCAACTCAAAGCGGGGTACGGTAAAAACTGGGGCATGTAGCGGCAAAAGGCAGCGGGAAATGAGGGCGGCAAGCCCTAGTTTTGTTTTGCATTGGCGAGAGGGTAGTGGCCATGTTGTAAAATCTTGGCCAGGAGAGCATTGGAGATATCATGGAAGGTGATGGATCACACGTAGACCTGTATGAGTGTAGGGTTTAGATTGACTACGAATGGTAAGTTGGGTGTGCCAACTTCATGAATTTGAATTTCAAGATTCGATTTTGCTACTCTTATGAATCCAAGATTCAAAGAGATGATCCCAGCTGCCGAGCCATGGAAGATGGAATTGTCTGACAAAGACGAGGGATTCATTCATGCAGGGTAATTCTAATTCATCCCGGCGACAAACATTCTTCCCACCTCTCTTCCTCCACCTTGCCGCGCTGCCCTCTCTTATACGCCACCCAAGTCGCGCGCCTCCTAACAAGACATATACCGTCATTTAAAGGAGTAATTTCTTGTAATTCATCTTTTCTTTTCTGGTTGAGAACTTGTTGCGGCTATGTGCAGTTTAATTATGTGGAGGCCACTTATAATTCTTAAAACTTTTAAGTAAAAACATGCCCTTTATCGAAAAAAAATATAAACATAGTTGTGATCCCAGCTGCCGAGGCATGGACGATGGAATTTGTGTGGCAAAGGTGAAGGATTCATTCATGTGGAGCGTTGGTCGAACATGGTCATCTACACTACTATTAAACGCGAACTTGAGTTCCGCTAAAGTCACCCCAACAATCCAACACCGAACGATACCAATCCTACCTTACCCCCACGAAACAACTTATCCACCGCTTGACTAGCCCCACAAATCAGGTCTCCCGTGTGCACTTAACAATTTACAATGACTGAACAATACTTCACCCCCAACGCAAAAGAAATTTTGAACGCGCACGACCCGCAACCCTCGTTGGTAACCCCTACAATCACGCAAAAAGAAATTGATCGATCTTTCAAATCTGACGACTCCCTGTCCGTCGCCACCAGCCTCCTTCGGCGCACGGCGACTCCCTGTCAACCACCACCACTTCGACGGGGAGCTCCCCACCAAGGAGCGCCTGGTCTCTGTCGCGCCGACGCAGCCCGGCACCTTCTTCGACGGCGCGATCGCCGCCGGGGAGCACTTGGCCTCCGTCACGCCCACGCAGCCCGGCACCGCCACCTTCTTCGACGGCGCGCTCGCCACCCGGCAGCACTTGGCCTCCGTCGCGCCCACGCAGCCCGGCACCGCCACCTTCTTCGACGGCGCGCTCGCCACCCGGCAGCACGAGAGGTCTCCGTCCTGGACAACGCCGACGCAGGCGGGCACCATGGTCGTCTTGACGACGCCCAAACCATCGGCACCTTTCTTCATAGCGCCTTACAGCCCTCCAGCCACTTCATCTTGTTCAACGGCGCCCTCGACACCAGGAAGCAGGAGGTGTCCTGGATGGCGCCCACGCAGTCCGGCAGGACAGTCCTCTTGCTGGACAGCACCCTCGCCGCCCTGCACCTCGCCGTCGAGTGGGCGGGCGACAGCTCCTGTAAAAACGGCGACAAGTTACTTGCTCAATTGTGCTATGCCATTGCACTATGGTTACAATTCATGCACAGTGGAGAATAGATCACAATTATTTCTTGTGCTAAAACTTGATCGATATAATATACCTCATGTGCCAGAGGCATATGCCGGAGCCAGATTTCACCTGGGACAAAACTCTAAAACAGTCCGGCAGAAAATATCCATCAAGTTCATCCCAGCACCATCAGTTCCATCAATACTTGCATAGCATCCGATATCCTGTCAGCTTATATAACTCCAATGCATCCGATATCTCTAGATAAATAATAGCAATCATTTCAGCTAAGAAAATATCTCAAAATTGCTGGCAGAAAATAGCTGTCCGACCTGCCACCATTTAACAGGGAATTATAATGTGATTATGCACCTTATGGAGGACTATTACCTACTTAAATATGATGTCAAACTGAAATCAGAAAAAATTGGACGGAAGAGTAAGCATCAAGCAAGATAGTACCTTGCAGAACCAAATCTTATGAAAAAGAGCAGATCCAAATACTGAGTAATGCAGGACAGTTCAAAGTGATGATATACTTTATCGATCTTGCCATTTTCCAAGGCTTGTTCATCTTCAATTCATTTCATAAATGTTGGTTCAGTCAAGCTATCTAAGTATCTATCAAACAAATTGATACTTCTGACCACCTGGTCCCATCTAAAAGTTCAAAACTTCAAGAGACATTCCTTGCCTGCATGAGGTCAGACCAGCTTATTAGCATCTTAGTATATCAATATCAAACATAATATAAGAAGATTCCAAGATAATGGATCAAATGCTACTTCAACCTAAAAGGAAATCGGAGTATCAACTGCACTTCACTCAGAAATTCTAAGCAAATAAAAACCTACAGGACGAGAGTATCACCCTTTTACTCAGAAATTCATTAGCATCTTATTATTATGTTTTTACAATTTGCTGACATGCATATTCACAGGAAGTCGATGACATGTCATCTTCCAATGGCGACGACGTGTTATCTCCCAATGGCCCGGGCACGCGCACTCCATTTCAGGATATAAGTAACACCCACTCCTTGGGTAACTATCAGAAACCACTGCCCACTGTTTTGATTTATATATGAACAAAGTTATTGCTCATTTGCTAAATTTCTGAATGTATGTATTAAATGATTTAAAAGGAAAACTACCAGAGACTTGGAAAACTAAATTTGCCTAACAGATTGCAGCATAAGAAATCACCACAAGAGGAGAAAACATACTGGAGTGAAATGCCCTAACCCATGTTTTGTAGACAAC
Source organism: Poa pratensis (assembly GCA_947311845.1). Taxonomy (NCBI): domain Eukaryota; kingdom Viridiplantae; phylum Streptophyta; class Magnoliopsida; order Poales; family Poaceae; genus Poa; species Poa pratensis. The sequence goes on from CAMZMU010000074.1 coordinate 30,791,970, forward strand.
AGGACGCATGAACACTCGAACTTCCTGCAACAAAATAAATTCAGTTATAAATGAGGAGGGAAAGAATACAACAATCTGTATAGCTAAAAGAATATGCACCACTTCCATCAAGGATCCCCAGAAACGTGACATGGAACGCAATCACCACAACGAACGTGACATTTACCAATTAGCTGAAACAGTATAACCAAAAGCCTCAAAATCGTCAGTACTCAGTAGCATGGCGAAATACATATGCAGTGATACACAGTTTGCAGGCTCTGAACCAAAATACTAGTACCTTCTGAAAATCCTTGGAGAAGGTTACAAGGAAAGCGAGCAGCACGTCTTTGGTCTGCTTCTTGGGGTCGCTCACTGACGAGGTGTGGACTCGGCAAATCCCTGGGTTATGCACCCTGGGTTGATTGAGGGGAGAGAGTTGAGCACTGGTGATCACGACGGCTGACAAGCGAGGCGTTTTACCCAGGTTCAGGCTCCCGGAGGATAACACCCTACTTCCTGCTTGTCTGGTTATTGATGGTGAGTTGTGGCTACAATGGTGAGATGGCGATCTCGCTAGGGTTTGTGGTGGCGGCTATGAGCGTACCCTAGAACGAGGGACCCTCCTAGCCTTTATATGGTAGGCTAGGTCTCGGGTGAACGGTGCTGATGGCACTTACAAGATAGGTATGAACCGCATGACCTAGTCGACTAACTTGGGCCGCACGTTGTCCTTGCTGGCTTTCCTTGGGCCTTTGTAGTCTTGGCGTGACCCAGGTACCTTCACCGTGGGATAGTCGAAGGGTAGCCCCACGACAGGAGCCCCCGAGTGCTTGGTCGAATCGTAGAGTCGGGCAAAGGATTCCTTTCGCCTGGGCACGCCTTCGAGTTCCTGAAAGGGACAAGTAAAATTAGTCGACTCCGGCCGTTCAGGGCTTACGGAGGATTCCTTAGTCGAACTGTCGACTGCAGGGTAAAATACTGTGAGCATGGCCTTAGTCGGTGATTTTTCGACTGCTATTGTTCTGAGTCACTCGGGAACGCGAACAGCGCTCCCGATGGGAGTAGCCCCCGAGATTAAGCTGAATTGCTTGCAATTGAGGTTAAACTCAATTTTCCTTCAGTCGAAAAGCCTGCTCCCGATGGGAGTAAAGAAGGGACTCGACTTGGAGTCGCAACTGGCTTTGTGTGACTTACTGTGTATTCGGCCGGTTTGGCTACTGCACGAGTTTGTTCAGCACTTGGAGCTTACTGAATGCTCTTGCACTCGAATGGTTGGCTTACTGTACGAACGTATTCAGCTCTGAGAGCTTACTGAATCTTCTTGCACTCGAATGAACTGTTCGAGTTCTCCATCAGCCGTTGGCTTACTTCCTACGCCTTCGTGGTTGACGTCAGTGCTGATGTTTTTGACGCACTCTGTGTCCGATGGGACGTGACAGTGCGGTCCCACTGTCAGTATTGACTGGAGACAGCGGTTGCCGCTTTTTTCTGACCGTTGGGCGCGAAAATTGCGCGGTGTGATGATGGCGCCTTGAGTCCCATGCGTAGTGGGCGGCGTGGCCGGCGACGGTTGCCCTCTCCGCGCGACACGTGGACGGTTAGACGCTGTTGCGGAGAGCGGTTTCAGCAGGGACGGCCAGGATTGACTGACCGCGCGGTATATAATTTTCACCGCGGCGGTGAACAGTTCATCCATCCCCATTATGTCATCGTCTCCATTGCTTCTGTCTCCGCCATTGTTGCTCTTTTCTGCCAGTTTCTTTCCTCCGCCCTCCATGAGCAAGGTCGCGATGAAGAGGGGGAAGTCTGGTGCTGGCGCCGTCGCCGCCGCCGAGGCGAGCGTGATGAAGAAGCCCGACGGCGACTGGGTCAAATCGTCGGTGAAGAAGGCCGACCTCGAGGCCCTCCCGCGCAGGGACTGCTGCCGCCGGTAGACCAGGCGACGGTGCGCGCTCCTGGGAAAGAGGTATTCCCCTCCCCTCGCGAGGGGGAACGCGTTTGCTTCGTGGATTTCCTTCCACGGGGTTTCAGGTTCCCCCTCCACGATTTCGTCCGTGGTCTCTTGTACGCTTATGGGATTCAGATCCACGATCTGACTCCCAATAGCGTCTTGAGCATCGCGAGCTATTTCGTGCTCTGCGAGTGCTTCCTGGGAATCGCACCCAACTGGCTGCTGTGGAAGTCTCTATTCCTCGTGAGGAGGAACGTGGGGAAGAGTAAGCAGGTGTATCCAGTCGGCGCTTCGGCATCCAGGTGCGTGGCGACACCTCCTACTTTCAGATGAAGAAGTCCGACTCCGTCCAGGGCTGGCGAAAGAAGTGGTTCTACATCAGGTGTGACCAGGAAGGGCTTCCCGACTTCGCGGCTGATCGCGAGTTGCGGAAGACGAATGCGTGGGCGCACCCGCTGTCGAAGGAGGACAGGGAGGCGACTCAGCCCTTGCTGACGCTTCTTCGTGGCCTTCTGAAAAGTCTTGGGCGCGAGACAGGTGGAGTTCACCTCATCGCCACCTTCTTCAGGCTCCGTGTGCAGCCGCTCCGCACTCGCGTCCACCCGATGTGGGCGCGTGAGGATGTTGGCGATGAGCTCGATGATGACGCAGTCGAGTCGAAGGTGAGGAGCATCACCAGCCTCCGAGCCGCTGACCCGTGCAATGTCAAGTGCCCAGTCGAGCCGTATGGGCCTAAGAACCCTGTGCCTGAGGTAAGCTTCGTTTGCTTTGCTTTTGTCTTGTGTCTTCTTCTGTCGAATCTTGTTGCCTGACTCGAATGCTTCATTTGCTGACAGGGTCGTTCGAGCTATGTCAGTCTTCCCCCTTGATGGAGAATGGACCTCATGAAGAGGCTGAGTTCCCTGAGGAGGACGAGGTTGATGACGATGAAGTTCCTTCCGCCACCTCCCCGAGTGAAGAGTTGGAGGAGGATGATGAAGATGAGGAGCCGCTGCTGAAGCGGCAAAGGCGAAAAAGTGGCGACTCTGCTTTGGCTTCGTCACCCGTGAAGGAGGCGGGTGTGGAGAACGAGGAGGAGACGAGCGGGTCGTCCTCAGGCGCTAGGCGCAGAGTGACCTGGCTGAGCCTTTGGCCGTGCCTCCCCTCGGCTCTGCACCGCCGACTGAGTTTGCGAGGATGGCCTCTGTCTCCCTGGGCAGTGAAGATGATGTCGATGTCGCCAGGTTAGTCGCGTAACCATTGCCTTGCTTATGTCGAGTTTGCGTTGTGATTTGCGAGTCCTTGAATAGAGTTATCTTGTCACAGCGACCGTACTGGCACTGTGTTTCGCCTCGTGAGATGGAGTACACTTCTGCTCCCATGATTGAGCAAACTGCGAAGACGACCGGAGAAGAGGCTCAGGCGGGTGACGCTTTGGCCTTGAAGACTTCGACCTCCTCCGTGCCGGAGAAAACTGCTGATGCGACTCCGGCTGACGCTGGGCTGCTTGAGCATGTAAGTGTCCTTTGACTCGTTCTGCAAAATCTGTATCGGGTGCGCGAACAGCGCTCCCGATGGGAGTAGCCCCGAAGATGTGCGTGACTAGAATAGTCGGGCGCAGATTGATGTCTTGTGTTTCCCGCAGCCATTTTATCGCCAGCAGGTGGAGGGAGCCGCAGCCTTCGTTCGCATGGAGCAGGAGAGGGATCAACTCCGCACTGCTCTGGAGCAGGCGAATAGTGAGTGTGAACCCTTGTGCTCGAGGGGCGCGTCGACTGCCTTTTATTGCTAACTTTGCTCCGTTGGTCCGTAGGCGAGAAGGAGAGCATGAAGACGCGGGTCGCGGAGCTGGAGAAGTCGCTGGGTGAAGCCCAAGAGCGTGAACAAGCTCGGGATGATCTGGAGAAGACCCAGGTCGACCGCTTGCTCGCACTCGCAGATGTTGTTGGAAGTAAGTATTTCGGCTCAGTGCCTACTTTGCCTTTTTCGACTTCTGACGTCTTACGGGTGTGGATTTCTTTTGATCAGAGACTTGCGGAGGTGCTCCTCCAGAAGGGACTTCCAGCGAGAGTGTCGGCTTGGCGGAGGCTGTTAGCTTCGTCGACCGCGTCTGCGCGTATGCATCGGCAGCGCTGCAGCAGTCGACGGCGGCACTGCAGAAGTCGACGGGGCCTTAGCGACTGTGCACCGGAATATCTTCCCCAACAAGCCGCCACCAGCTGCTGTTGACGCACTCGCGACTCCATTCGAAGGCAATTCGAATGTCCTGGCGGACTTCACGCGCGCGCAGACGGTACGCGGCTCAGAGCTCACTTTCCAGCTGCTTCTTGGTCACCAAGTCGTAGGCGATTTTGAGAAGGTTGTCAGCGACTTCCCTCGAAAGCCTGATGGCAAGACCGCGTCCCTTAGCGGGGTGAAAGCGTAGGCGAGCCAGTTGGCCGTGAAGCTTGTCTCCACCTTCGAGAAGAGGATTGCTAAGATGACCGAGTTGGCTGCTGCTAGGAAGAGCCGGTCCCAGTCGGAGTCTGTAGTATAGACTTTGTCCTTTTAGGACTATGCTTCTGCTTTTGGGCTTGAGTCTGTAATGCACATTATATTGTGCGAGTGAACATGCTGATGATGAAATGTGAATTCGCTCCCTCGGGGGTGCAGCCGCCGAGTCTTTTTTGATATCTGGCTTGGATGAATTATGTTGATTCTTTTCCTGGCTTGACGCTGTCAATTCTTGGCAGTCTGATATGGGCGAAGCTCCTGATGTTGTTGGAACGACTGGCGTGGACGATGAGGAGGACACCTCTTCGGCTGCGCCTACTCGTCGCCGCCGTCAAGCTCCTCCAGCTCCTGTGCGAAGCGTAAATGACCAGAGAGTGATCACCTTCATGAGGAACAAGGTGGTTGAGCTCGAGTCGAAGCTGAAGAGTGCTGAGTTGGAGCTGGAGCGATTGAGGTCGCGGCCCGTTGCGCCGTTCTCCCAGCGTGAAGAGTTTCTGCTTGGCGAGATGGACTTGATCAGTCGACAGCTGCAAGGTTGGCCTTCTAGCGTTTTTGCTTCGGCTTCTGTGTCTTCCTGCTATGCTTAATGCTTGGCCTTGATGCAGATGTGAACTCTGACTGGAAGGCTGAGCAGCTTCGAGTGGACGAGCGAGTAGAGAAAGAGGCCGCCGGTGACTCACCCGAAGCGCGCCAGTTTTGGTCGAACAGATCCAGAGGTAGTGTACTGGCACGAATGCTGGATCGCACCTGGCGGGCTGCTGTGCTCTTGGAAGGTTGCAGAAAAACCCTCTGGCAGATCAACAAGGTGTACTTTCCTCACAACGAGCAGCCGAATGGACTGACTGCGCTTCTGGAGAGGTTCCGTGAAGGCAGTGCGTTGAAGGAAGTCGTGCACACTCAACTTGTTGCCGGGGCGAATGTGGCGTTGGCATACGTTCGACTGCACCGGCCTAATCTTCCATTGCACAAGGTGCTTGACGGCTTGCCTGGAGAGGGTGACTATGCCGATACTCTTGCGGCTGCGCGCCAGATGATTCAGCAGGTCCAGAACTTTAGCGAGCACCTTGTAGGGCCACTTGATGCGCCAAAGGGCGAGCCTGTAGAATAAGAGTAACAGACTGTTTGTTGTATACCGTTATCTTGTAAAATCAATTTTTCCAAGTGGAAATATGAGTGTATGTATGCCGAGGTGGGGGTAGCCCCCGAGTGAGTAAATTGTATCTTGTAGACTTCTGTAAACCTGTGTGGCGCAACCCCGAGCGGATCGGGTGTGGCCTAGGACTTTGAGAGTCGAACCCGTAGGGCGCAGCCCCCGAGTGCTTCGGGCGCGGCCAAGATGTTTCGAGTTGGACCTTAGCGGCGCAGCCCCCGAGTGCGTCGAGTGACGGCATAGTTCTTGACTTAGACCTGTGCGGTGCAGCCCCTGAGTGCTTCGGGTGGCGACCTAGGATTTCGAGTTGAACCTGTGCGGCGCAGCCCCCAGTGCGTCGAGTGGCGGCCTAGGTTTGGACTTAGACCTGTGCGGCGCAGCCCCCGAGTGCTTTCGGGTGGCGACCTAGGATTTTCGAGTTGGGCCTGTGCGGCGCAGCCCCCGAGTGTCGGTGACGGCCTAGGTTTGGACTTGGACCTGTGCGGCGCAGCCCCCGAGTGCGTCGAGTGGCGGCCTAGGCTTTTTTGAGTTGGACCTGTGCGGCGCAGCCCCCGAGTGCGTCGGGTGACGGCCTAGGTTTGGACTTGGACCTGTGCGACGCAGCCCCCGAGTGCGTCGAGTGGCGGCCTAGGCTTTTTCGAGTTGGACCTGTGCGGCGCAGCCCCCGAGTGCGTCGAGTGGCGGCCTAGGCTTTTTCGAGTTGGACCTGTGCGGCGCAGCCCCCGAGTGCGTCGAGTGGCGGCCTAGGCTTTTTCGAGTTGGACCTGTGCGGCGCAGCCCCCGAGTGCGTCGAGTGGCGGCCTAGGTTTTGACTTAGACATGTACGGCGCAGCCCCCGAGTGCGTCGAGTGGCGGCCTAGGCTTTTTCGAGTTGGACCTGTGCGGCGCAGCCCCCGAGTGCGTCGAGTGGCGGCCTAGGTTTGGACTGACCTGTACGGTGCAGCCCCCGAGTGCGTCGAGTGGCGGCCTAGGTTTGGACTGACCTGTACGGCGCAGCCCCCGAGTGCGTCGAGTGGCGGCCTAGGTTTGGACTGACCTGTACGGCGCAGCCCCCGAGTGCTTCGGGTGGCGGCCAAGGATTTTCGAGTTAGACCTGTATCGCGCAGCCCCCGAGTGTGTCGAGTGGCGGCCTAGGTTTATGTTGCTTTTTGACTGAAAAAGTAAAGGGGAGAGCTTGTTCTACAAATCACTTCATTGATTTTTGCGAGCAGGCCGCCTCATTAAAACCCTTCCAGTCCCCTCAGGTACCCTGGTAAGGGAAAGAGTGCGTCTGAAACCTGCTGCCTTGACATGTATGCTTTGTTACAACAGGGAGTCAACTAGGCGTAGAAGCGTCGCAGCTGCGCAACATTCCATGGGTTGTGGCAGACTGTTCCTGTCTTCGAGTCCTTCAGGCGGTAGGCTCCTCCGCCGATTGCTTCTGTCACAATGTATGGGCCCTCCCATGGGGAGGCGAGCTTGTGCACCTTCTTCTGCTTGAGGCGAAGGACCAGGTCGCCTGGAACGAAAGCTCTTGGCCGCAGTCGCCGTCCGTGGTAGTTGCGCAGGTCCTGCTGGTACACGGCTGAGCGGGTGAGGGCGATGTCGTGCGCTTCGTCTAAGGTGTCCATGTCGTCCTCGAGTGCTTCTTCTGCGTCAGACTCGTCGTATGCCACCACTCGAGGTGCGTCAAACTTGATGTCGCAAGGCATGACCGCCTCTGCACCATAGACCATGAAGAACGGCGTGTACTGGGTGGAGCTGTTCGGTGTGGTGCGTAGACTCCAAAGCACAGATGGCAGCTCTTCGACCCAGGCGCCTGCAGTGCGCCTCAATGATACTCGCAGGCGCTTCTTGATGCCTTTGCAGACTAGGCCGTTGGCCTTTTCGACTTGCCCATTGGATTGCGGGTGCGAGACTGATGCGTAGTTGAGCTTGATGCCTTGTTCGGAGCAGAAGTCCTTGAATTCTTCGACTGTGAAGTTCGTGCCGTTGTCGGTGATGATGCTGTTCGGCACCCCGAACCTGAAGATGATGGACCTGATGAAGTTAACTGCTTAGGATGCAGTCGAACTTGTGATGGGCACGGCTTCGATCCATTTGGTGAACTTGTCGACTGCTACCAGGAGGTGAGTGTGCCTCCCTGGCGAGGATTTCTTGAGTGGACCCACCATGTCGAGCCCCCACTGAGCGAAGGGCCAGGCGAGTGGTATGGTCTTCAGTGCCGATGCTGGCGCGTGCGGCTTGTTGGCAAACTCCTGGCAGCCGAGACACTTCTTCACGAGTTCTTCGGCATCTTGCATTGCGGTGGGCCAGTAGAACCCGGCTCGTAGGGCTTTGGCCACCAAGGCACGACTGCTGGCGTGATGCCCGCAGGTGCCTGTATGAATTTCGAGTAAGATGGCTTGACCGTCGACTGGATCAACGCACCTTTGCAGGACTCCTGAGATGCTTCGCTTGTATAGCTCCCCCTTGATGATGGTGAAGCCTTTCGAGCGGCGAATAATGCGCTTGGCTTCGACTGAGTTGACTGGCAGTCTCTGGTGCAGCATGTACGCCAGATATGGGCTCGTCTAGGTGGGCTCGATTAGCAGAACCTCCATTGGCTCCTTCTCCTTGCCTGGCGGGTCGGCGGTGCTCGTTGATGGTGTGGAGAGAAGCCGGGCGTGGGTCGAAGTTTGACAGACCGCTGCGTGATGCGCTCAAGGAAGACGCCAGGTGGCACCTGCGCCTTGTCTGAGCCCAGGTTGGCGAGGGCGTCGGCTTCCTCGTTGCTTTTGCGGCCGATGTGCCGCAACTCGCAGCCGTCGAAGGTGCCCTCCAGCTGGTTGTACAGGTCTCTGTAGGCGATCATGTTGTCGGCGATGGCATCACAGGCCTTCATGGTTTGCTGCACGACGAGGTAGGAGTCGCCGTAGATTGAGTGGCGCCGCAGTTCTTGGCCATCCGCATGCCATGGATTAGGGCCTCGTACTCAGCCTCGTTGTTGGAGGGTGTTGGGAAGTCCATATGTAGCACGTACTTCAGCTTGTCGCCTTTGGGGGAGATGAGGATGACTCCTGCCCCGGCCGATCTGAACTTTTTGGAGCCGTCGAAGTACATTGTCCATGCGTTGGACAGGTCGGGGACATCTGGCAGCTGGGCCTCTATCCACTCGGTGGTGAATTCTGGGAGCACTTGGGCCTTGATTGACTTCGGGTGAGCGTATTTCAGCCCCCAGGGTCCTAGCTCGACGACCCACTTAGCGACTCGTCCTGTCGCGCATTGGTTGGTCAGTATGTCGGAGAGCCCGGAGGAGCTTACCACGTGATCGGGTGCTCGGAGAAGTAATGGATTACTTTCCTTGAAGTCATGAAAACTCTGAAAGGACATTTTGTGATCTCTTAGTTTTGTGTGTTAGTTAACAACACTTAGGATGTTTAATCTGGTGCTAAGTGATGCAGGTTTTATTGTATACAACATGTGCATCAACACCAAAAAGGAAAAGAGTTTCTGGAGCATTTCAGGCCGGAGTTTCCGGCCTCCATGACCGGAGTTTCCGGCCTCCATGACCGGAGTTTCCGGTCCCTGGACTTGTCCTCGAAGAAACAGCAAAGCTGCTGAAGTGTTGCTCAGCCCCTGGTGTGGGGCGGAGTTTCCGGTCCTCAGGACCGGAGTTTCCGCCCCTGGCCAAACATTCCGGCCCCAGGGCACCGGAGTCTTTGCCCAAGTCTCTGCTGCTGATTTGTTGCTCAGCCCCTGGTGTGGGGCGGAGTTTCCGGCCCCCACGGCCGGAGTTTCCGCCCCTGGCCAAATATTTCGGCCCCAGTACACCGGAGTTTTGGCCCAAGTCTCAGTTGTGAAGAAGTTGCTCAGCTCCTGGTGTGGGGCGGAGTTTTCGGCCCCTGCAGGCCGGAGTTTCCGCCCAAGGCCAGAGTTTCCGGTCACTAGGACCGGAAACTCCGGTGTGATTCTTCTCTGCAACGGCTACTTTTCTGGGAGGGGTATATATACCCCTCCATCTACCTCCAGCCAGCTAGCTCGCCCAGAATTCAAGATCCCCATTGTTGCAAGCTCAAGAATCACTAGATCTCCCAATCCCTCCACCCAAACTTGTTGATTTTTGGAGGATTGAAGGAGAAGGCCCCGATCTACATCTTCACCGAGTCGTTTGTCATTTCCCCTCATTCACTTGAGGGACCATTAGCTAGGGTTTCCACTAGGAAAACCTAGCCCTCTATTGTACTCACTTGATTGTCTTTGTGACAGATTGTAGCTGTTTGGGAGCCCCCAATCCTTTGTGGGTTGTGCCCCAAATCATTGTTGTAAAGGCTTCGGACTCCGCCTCGAAGGTTTCCGATAGTTGAAGTGAACCAAACCTTTGTGGTGCGGTTCACCGGAGAAGAGGGTGAGGCCTTTGTGGCCGTTGAACCATTGTGTTGGTTCACACCTCTCCAACGAGACGTACTCCCCTAAAAAGGAGGAACTCGGGATTATATCTGTGTCTCCGCGTGCTTTGACTTCGGTTACCTCTATCCTTGTTTACCGCCTTATTATATCGTGCTTAGTTGCTAGCTTGTCATATAGGTAAATTCACCGTAGTTGCATATCTAGAGAATTTACCTTTTGTGTCAAGCTTAAATTGAAAAAGACTAAAATTGGATTAGCACCTATTCACCCCCCCTCTAGGTGTCATACCGATCCTTTCAATTGGTATCAGAGCCTAGGCTCTCTTGTTTTGGGCTTAACCGCCTAAGAGAAGTATGACACAAAGTGAGGATGAGGCCGATCTTGCCAAGGCCAAAGAGACCATGGCATCCATGGCCGATATCAAATCGTTGGAAACAACATTTACATCGTCCATGAATGACATGAATGTCAAATTTGATGAGTTGCGTGACATGCTCATGAAACTCACAAATGCCAAGGTTTCGGAAACCATCCCACTAGAGGGTATCTCTAACTCCGATGAAGGTGATTCCGAGGAGGGTAAAAAGAAAAATGAGAAGGGGGTGGAAACCACCTCCGGATCTAAACCATCTCCTCCTCCTCCTACCAAGCATGAAGATGGGAAGGAAGAGTACCATAACGTTCCGGGATGGTACCCTATCGACCCACCTATCACCACCCGCATAAACCCCATTGGTCCTCCACCTAAGCTTAATGCATTAGCCTTTGCTAGTTGGCAACGCTCAATGAAATCTCATATTAACAGTGCCTCTATCGAGCTTTGGAGGATCATTGAAGATGGGTACAAGGTTGCGGATCCAAGCAATGTGACAAGAAGAGAATTTGCCGAAAAGCAACTCAATGCCTCCGCACTCCATATGATTGAACTTTCAGTGAATGAAAGTGACAAGCATTATGTTCTCAATGCCACCACCGCCAAAGAAGTTTGGAATTGTCTTGAGGTTGCATTTCTTGGGAATGAAAGCATGAAGAGAAACCGATATGAGTCTTTGAGCAATGATGCCGAAGGCTTCTACATGTTTGACAATGAGAATCATGAAGACATGTATGGAAGACTCAAGACTCTTGCAAAGGCCTTCTTTGATGTGGGGGCAACCTATGTGGATGATGGTTATGTCAAGAGGAAGTATGTGAATGCTCTCTTGCCTTCCGAGCCCATCGAGGTGAAGGCCATTCAAGGAAAACACAACTACAACGAAATGACATCAAATGAAGTTATGCAAGAAGTGCAAGCCTCCAAGGTTGCCACCAAGAATGCCGAAGATAACCGTGCTAGGGCCATGGGGATGAAACAAGGCCCCTCACTTGCTTTGAAGGCCAAGGTGGTATGTCTTGATGAGGTTGAAGCGTGCCCAAGCAACATTGCTCCAAATGATCTTGAACCGGCTCTAAATGGTCATATAGCTCTTGCCACTAGAGAGTTTTGGCAAGACCCGGCAAAAGCTAAAGCCAAGGTTGATAAAGAGAACAATTCAAGTGGGAAGAAAGAGCTAGCCTCAAAGTGGAAGACGTGCTACAATTGTCATGACAAGAACCACTACATAAGAGAGTGTCCTTATGAGAACCGAGAGCAAAATGGTGGGAAGCTCATCCCCAAGGACCACTCAAGGTTGATCCAAAAGAAGCCCGCAAGACCAGGAAGCCTTTCTTCAAGAAGGCACCAAGAATTGTGTTGGTGGCACAAGAAGAATATGCCACAAGTGATTCCGAAGATGAAGATACACCTACTAAAGAGTTAGCCGCATTGGCTATTGTATCAACTTCATCATCTTCTCTCTTCGAATCCCCCAATGAGAACTTCTCCACCAACAACGCTCGTTGCCTCATGGCTAATGTCACCGAGGTATCATCTCCTTCTCCCAAGACTATGCATGAAATAAGTGATCAATCTAGTCTTGTGATTAAGAAAGAACTTGTTGCTTTCGATACTTTCATGACTAACTTGCAAGGTGAAGCTAAGGAACATGTTGAGTCTCTCATGAGACAACTATGTGCGGCCGAACAACTTCTTCAAGAAAAGAGTAAGATTGAGAGAGAGGATTCTCTCACCATTGCCTCTTTGAATGCTTCCGTAGCATCCTTGAATGCCTCTCTTGATGAAGAGAGTGAAGAAAGATGTTCTCTTGAGGAAAGACTTGATTCTCTTGATGCTAAAAATGATAAAAGCACATGCTTGTGTCCAACCCATGCAAATCCCGGAGAGAACCTAATAGAACTACTTCTCCCCCTTTGGCATCGAGACGCCAAAAAGGGAAAAGAGCGTAACTACACGAAACCCATGGAGATCACCCGAAGCTTTCTTCCATGTCATCATCACCTTCCCTTTCTTGATTGTAGTCCTCATCGGAAAGGTTCATGGGAGCCTTGCCGGTGTTGCGAGAAGTGGAGGGCAATGAAGTCACATCCGCATAATCCGACCAAGGAAAGACGTCTTCGTTCCATTTCTCAAGAGGGATAGTCTCGGCCGACGAGGAGGAGATAATAGGATTGCCATCTTCATCTTCTTCCGGAGGAGGAGTGATACTACCATTGTTGAGCTTGCGCAACTCCTTGATCATGATTTGTTGGTTGTCAATGATATGCTTCTCTCTCACATATGAGGCATGGTTCTCCTTGTGAAGTGCAACATCCATGCAAAGCAACTTTCTCTTCCACCAAGAGAGTTTACTCACTTCCGAGTTCACTTGAGCCCTTCCTTGAAGATATGAGGGAGGGTCGGCATTCTTGCTTCTCCTTCTAGGCATTGGGGCCTCGGTCTCCGCTTCCTCACTACTAGATTACGGAGGAGGTGCACGAGAGGAAGATGGTTGCTTGGTGTGCTTGCTAAGTTGGTGGAGAGTCCCCTTGGCATGCTTGGTGAGGCGAGAGGTATCGATGTTGGAGACCTTGGAGAGGATGAGCTTCATCAACTAAGGTGCATAGAGAGGGTTCTTGTGCTCAGCGGCCGCCACATACTCGGCTTCGGTGGTGGAGAGAGATATGCAATTTTGCTTCTTAGAAGACCAAATCACCAAGGACCTACCAAGGAATTGGCAAGCCCCGGAAGTTGATTTCCTATCATCCTTGCAACCGGCCCAATCCGAATCCGTGTAACCGGCAAGAGAGAATGTTGAGCCTTTAGGATACCACAAACCAAACCTTGGGGTATGAACCAAATATCGAAAGATTCGAAGAACCGCCGTTTGGTGGCTTTCTTTGGGAGTCGCTTGGTACCTTGCACACACTCCTATATCTTAGTTGTTTGTTTGGTTTAGGTGTAGGCATGGACATAGGGGGAGTGCGGTCCTAATCCATTGGACTATCCCTCCCCCCATTATGCCGATAGAAAGAACTCATTTTGTCTCTATATTGTTCATTTTATGAATTGTGAGCTTAAATGACGAGTAGTGGCGGTGAACCCAAGATATATCTTCGCGGTGTCACACCACATACACTCATACATGGTGGCTTAGGCCACCGCCATCTTCTTTGTGAAGATTTGATCTTGTTGGAGCTTTATGGCCTTTTTGCCTATCCGTTGGTTTTTATGGAAAACACACTCAAATGATGCTTCTTAATGTTTTCTTTGTGCCTCTTACCAAGTTTGAGTGTGAAGTACCATTTCCAGTGACTTTGTGTTCCATCCCAGGCCTATCCCTTCTGAAAACTTGCTCCTCTTGCATCTTGCATGTTCAACAACAAAATCTGGCATTTTTGAGTTGGTGGGGCCGGAAACTCCGGTCCTTTGGGCCGGAATATCCGGTCTGACTGAAGTTTCCGCCCTAAACCCGGAATCTCTGGCTTAGGCCGGAGACTCCGGTGTTTAGGCCGGAAACTCCGGTCTGGGCAGTTCTCGCAGGGGTCCAAAAGGGGATCGGGGTGGGAGTTGACTTCACAACTCCCACACACCCCCGACCCCCAACCTCTCCCCTGCAGCCGCCGCCGCCTCGAAGTGCCGCTCCGGCTGCTCCCCGCCGCCGGAATCCGCCGTGCCTCCGGCCTACTCCTCCTCACCAACGCAGGGGACCTTCCTCTCCTTCGTTTGGGCTGCACCATGGACAAAAAGGGTACCTCCTCTCTCTCCTTAGGTTTTTCACCTCGATCTAAGTTTGGAGAGTAGTTCCCCTAGTTTTTCATGGTGTAGAATCTTCTAGATGGCAAGGTGTATCCTAGATTTAACCCTAGAATTCTCAGCACAAAGTTTCTTGAACTAAATCGAGGTTCCCCATCTCAGGGCCGGAGACTCCGGTCTTCCAGGCCGGAAACTCCGGTCAGGGCCGGAATCTCCGCCCCCTGAGGCCGGAAACTCCGGTGTAGATCAGACATTTGTGCCCAGAATTCTTTGGTTACTTCTTCTTTGGTTCCTGGACATGCAAGCTTATCCCCATGCTTTTCTCCTATTCTGTTATTTCACAGGTGGGCAGAGGACAAAGGCTTCCATGAAACATCCTGAAAAATCACCAAGAAAAGTCATCCGTGCTCAAACAAGGGACAAGCTTCTTTTTGACAGCAGCGCTGGCCGTCTGAGACAGCAGAGTACCATAGATGAAGAAGCCACAAGACATGCTGCCCTAGGTGGTTTGATAATGAAGAAGAGGCCGAGAGAGCTCATTTTGACTCCTTGACCACTGTTTTGGGCATGGGGAAGATCGAGTTTCGTCGGATGAGATCTCAGCAGTTCTATGACTTGCCATCCAACACCGATGATCCTAGGTTTCCAAGGAGAGAGCAGCAGCTGATCATGAATGAGATATATGCCCGCATTGAGAAGCATATGGTGTGTGAGCAAAAAGTGTTGAGCCTTGAGAGCTTGGACAAGAAACCTTATTTTCAAGAGGCCGTGTGGATTGCTCGGAAGCTTGGACTTGAGAGGCTCATCTCCATGTTCATGAAGATTATGATATTCAGCTTGTGCATCAGTTCTTTGCCACAGTGGTTTTGATAATGATGAAGATATCACCATGACTTGGATGACCGGTTCTCAAAAGTGCACCTCTAACTTTGTGGAGTTTGGAAGATGTTTGGGATACAAGTTCAAGGGTGCCACTACTTGTGTTGGGAAGAGGATGCATGTGGAAGGGGTAGCCTACAACAAACGCCGCTTGCGCCCTTTATATTCAGTTGCATCATCCGTTGGCACCAATCAAGACCTCCTCCCCACCTTCAACATTTTCCTTCGCATGGTTCGGCTCAATCTTGCTCCTCAAGCCGGAAATGTGGATGCCATTCGAGGAGGGCTTGTCAATCTCTTATACCATGCTTACAAGGTGCTCCAAGCCGGTCCGGATTGTGAAGGCCAAGAAGTTGATGTCATGGATTTCATCAAGTGTGAATTGCTTTGGGCCATTTTTGAGCACAAGAACCCTCTCTATGCACCTTATGTGATGAAGCTCATCCTCTCCAAGGTCTCCAACATCGATACCTCTCGCCTCACCAAGCATGCCAAGGGGACTCTCCACCAACTTAGCAAGCACACCAAGCAACCGTCTTCCTCTCGTGCACCTCCTCCGCAATCTAGTAGTGAGGAAGCGGAGACCGAGGCCCCAATGCCTAGAAGGAGAAGCAAGAATGCCGACCCTCCCTCATATCTTCAAGGAAGGGCTCAAGTGAACTCGGAAGTGAGTAAACTCTCTTGGTGGAAGAGAAAGTTGCTTTGCATGGATGTTGCACTTCACAAGGAGAACCATGCCTCATATGTGAGAGAGAAGCATATCATTGACAACCAACAAATCATGATCAAGGAGTTGCGCAAGCTCAACAATGGTAGTATCACTCCTCCTCCGGAAGAAGATGAAGATGGCAATCCTATTATCTCCTCCTCGTCGGCCGAGACTATCCCTCTTGAGAAATGGAACGAAGACGTCTTTCCTTGGTCGGATTATGCGGATGTGACTTCATTGCCCTCCACTTCTCGCAACACCGGCAAGGCTCCCATGAACCTTTCCGATGAGGACTACAATCAAGAAGGGAAGGTGATGATGACATGGAAGAAAGCTCCGGGTGATCTCCATGGGTTTCGTGTAGTTATGCTCTTTTCCCTTTTTGGCGTCTCGATGCCAAAGGGGGAGAAGTAGTTCTATTAGGTTCTCTCCGGGATTTGCATGGGTTGGACACAAGCATGTGCTTTTATCATTTTATTGCGCTTGTGTCCATTTTATGTTATTTGGAACTTATTTGCATCTTGTGTTGTGAACTATGTGAGTGTAAGACATATGGATTTCTATTATGTATGGTTGAACCTACATTATTGTGCTATGGTTATATGGATGTTTTATCTACATTTATATGCACAAGGTATGGTTTTTATCTCTAGGCTCAACCTACTTTGTGATATGTCTTGTTTATGAAATGTTTCGTTTACATATCATGTCGCCTTGTTGTGGAACTTGTTTCTCTATATGTGTGCATTTGCATTCCAAAGCAAATGAGTTATATGCACACATCTAGGGGGAGCTTTTCCTTTTGTTAAACATGATAGTATGGTGAACTTATTGCAAATCCGTGTGTTGTCATCTAACACCAAAAAGGGGGAGATTGAAAGGACATTTTGTGATCTCTTAGTTTTGTGTGTTAGTTAACAACACTTAGGATGTTAATCTGGTGCTAAGTGATGCAGGTTTTATTGTATACAACATGTGCATCAACACCAAAAAGGAAAAGAGTTTCTGGAGCATTTCAGGCCGGAGTTTCCGGCCTCCAAGGCCGGAGTTTCCGGTCCTGGACTTGTCCTCGAAGAAACAGCAAAGCTGCTGAAGTGTTGCTCAGCCCCTGGTGTGGGGCGGAGTTTCCGGTCCTCAGGACCGGAGTTTCCGCCCCTGGCCAAACATTCCGGCCCCAGGGCACCGGAGTCTTTGCCCAAGTCTCTGCTGCTGATTGTTGCTCAGCCCCTGGTGTGGGGCGGAGTTTCCGGCCCCCAGGCCGGAGTTTCCGCCCCTGGCCAAACATTCCGGCCCCAGTACACCGGAGTTTTGGCCCAAGTCTCAGATGTGAAGAAGTTGCTCAGCTCCTGGTGTGGGGCGGAGTTTCCGGCCCCTGCAGGCCGGAGTTTCCGCCCAGGCCGGAGTTTCCGGTCACTAGGACCGGAAACTCCGGTGTGATTCTTCTCTGCAACGGCTACTTTTCTGGGAGGGGTATATATACCCCTCCATCTACCTCCAGCCAGCTAGCTCGCCCAGAATCAAGATCCCCATTGTTGCAAGCTCAAGAATCACTAGATCTCCCAATCCCTCCACCCAAACTTGTTGATCTTTGGAGGATTGAAGGAGAAGGCCCCGATCTACATCTTCACCGAGCCGTTTGTCATTTCCCCCTCATTCACTTGAGGGACCATTTGCTAGGGTTTCCACTAGGAAAACCTAGCCCCCTATTGTACTCACTTGATTGTCTTTGTGACAGATTGTAGCTGTTTGGGAGCCCCCAATCCTTTGTGGGTTGTGCCCCAAATCGTTGTTGTAAAGGCTCCGGACTCCGCCTCGAAGGTTTCCGATAGTTGAAGTGAACCAAACCTTTGTGGTGCGGTTCACCGGAGAAGAGGGTGAGGCCTTTGTGGCCGTTGAACCATTGTGTTGGTTCACACCTCTCCAACGAGACGTACTCCCCTAAAAAGGAGGAACTCGGGATTACATCCGTGTCTCCGCGTGCTTTGACTTCGGTTACCTCTATCCTTTTTACCGCCTTATTATATCGTGCTTAGTTGCTAGCTTGTCATATAGGTAAATTCACCGTAGTTGCATATCTAGAGAATTTACCTTTTGTGTCAAGCTTAAATTGAAAAAGACTAAAATTGGAGTAGCACCTATTCACCCCCCCTCTAGGTGTCATACCGATCCTTTCAAACTCCGTAGGCCAGCTTCTGGTAGTGCGGGTAGCGCTGCTTGGACAGGGTCAGCACCTCGCTGAGGTAGTAGACGGGTCGCTGGACAGGGTGGTTGTGCCCTTCTTCTTCTCGTTCGACTACGAGTACCGTACTTACCACCCTGTTCGTGGCCGACACGTAGAGGTAGAGCAGCTCGTTCTCCAGTGGTGCCACCAGTACTGGGGAAGTCGTGAGTGTTTTCTTGAGTTGGTCGAACGCGACTTGCGCTTCTTCTGTCCACTCGAACTTGTCTGTCTTTTTCATCAGTTGGTAGAAGGGCAGGGCCTTCTCACCCAACTTACTAATGAACCGGCTGAGAGCTGCGACTCGGCCGGCTAGGCGTTGCACCTCGTGGAGCTTGGTTGGTGCTGGCATCGCGAGTATGTTTTGCACCTTCTCGAGGTTTGCTTCGATTCCTCTTGCAGAGACGAGGTACCCTAGCAGTTCTCCGGCTGGCACGCCGAAGACGCACTTGTCTGGGTTCAGCTTGATCTGGTACTCGTCAAGGGCGGCGAAGACCTTGCGGAGGTCGGCGATGAGGGTGTCCTCCTTGCGGGTGGTGACGACGATGTCGTCGACGTAGACTTGGACGATTTGCCCGATGAGCCCTTTGAGGCATGCTTGCATTGTGCGCTGGTACGTGGCACCAGCGTTCTTCAACCCGAAGGGCATCGTCTGGTACCAGAAAACGCCGTCGGGTGTGATGAATGTTGTATTCTCCCCATCGTCGACGTTCAGTCTGATCTGCTGGTAACCTGAGTAGGCGTCCAGAAAGGACAGGCGTTCGTAGCCTACAGTCGAGTCGATGATCTGATCTATCCGCGGGAGCGGGAAATGGTCCTTGGGGCAGCGTTTGTTGAGGGCGGTGAAGTCGACGCACATGCGGAGTTTCTTCGTCTTCTTCTTCTCCACCAGGACTGGGTTGGCGACCCAGTCCGAGTCCTTGATCTCTCGGATGAACTTGGCATTCAGCAGTTGATCGATTTCTCTGCTGATTTCGTCTCGCTTGGGCCCGGAAAAGCGTCGCATGGCCTGTTTGACGGGTCTGGCGTCCTTGTGGACCTTTAAGGAGTGCTCGGCGAGGTTCCTGGGTATTCCTGGCATGTCAGAGGGTTGCCATGCGAAGATTCTCCAGTTCTCACGTAGAAACTCGACTTGCGCGCCTTCCTATGCGGGAGTCAGACTCGACGATACTTTGACCGTCTTGCTGGCGTCAGTCGGGTGGACCTGATGGGTCGTTGTGTCGTCAGCCGCGTTGAAGGCAGCGTCCTTGGCTGGTTTCTTGCGGGCTGGGAAGATGGTCTTGTCGTTGTCGACTGCCATTGCCTCGAAGTGCTCTTCGACTCCGAAGAATTCGGAGATCTTGCTGAACTCGCGGTCGTAGTTGTTGGAGCGGTCGAAGTCGCCAAGTACCGTGATGACGCCCTTGGGTCCAGGCATCTTGAGCATGAGGTAGGCGTAGTGAGGTACCGCCATGAATCTGGCAAAGGTTGGGCACCCGAGTATCGCGTGGTACTGCGACTTCCAGTCGACTACCTCGAAGTCGATCGACTCCCTCTTGAAGTTTTCGGGTGTGCCGAAGATGACGTCGAGTGTGATCGTTCCCATGGGCATGACTGCTTGCCCTGGTACTATGCCATGGAAGGTGGTCTCTGATGCCGCCAAGTTTGTCGTTGGCCTGTTTATTCTTCTGAGGGTGTCGGCAAAGATGATGTTAATGCCGCTGCCTCCATCCATGAACACCTTTTTCAGGGTGTAATCTCCGATCAGAGCTTCGACTACAGAGCGGCGTGCCCGGGTCATGGTACTGCAGGCGGGTGATCTGCTCTGGAGAAGGTGATTGGTGTTTCTGATCCTCTCAGGTAGTCTGGTACCGCGGGTGGACAGGTGATGGCTTGGAAGACTTGGCGGGTGATGAGCTTCTGAGCCCTGTTTGAGGGGCGTCCCTTCTGTATCATGTTAAGTTGTCCGCGTGCCGCTAGATATGCGTCATGGACCACTGGTGGGGCATCTTGCTGCGGCTGCTGCTGTGGAAAGGCTCCCGCCGCCTGTGCTGGATTAGCGACTGCGGGTGCGGGTGCTGCCTGGATGGCCTGCTGCGCGGCTGGCTGCGCTGCGGGTCCTGGAGTGACTATCTTCTGCATGGCTTCGTATATCTTGTGTGCCTTTCGACAGTCCTTCAATAGGTGGTTGGATCCCCACTTGCCCGTTTCCGGGTTCCTGAACATGTGGTGTCTGCAGGGTTGTTCCAGCCTTCCGCTGGGCTTAGTGTGCGTTTCTGTCACTCGCGTTTATGGCCTCCGTCGCTGCGGTAGCTGCTGCCGCCGCTTTGGTTGTATTGCCCCTGGCTGTATTGGCGACTCTGGTCACTGCCGCTTCGACTGTACTATACATGGCTGTATTGGCGACTGCTGTCGCGCACTTCATCCTCACGGGGGGTTTGGAATCCCGCCGCTACTAGCTCGATTGAGTCGTTGCCGTTGTAACGCGGCTTCTTCTTGTGGTGTCCTTCTCGCCAGTTGCTTGGTCCGGCTTCGTCCTTCGGGGAGTAGCGTGAACTATCGCGGACCGTGTCCTCTCCGTCTGCCCACTGGTTGGCTATCTTCATGACCTCGATCATGTTTTTTGGCCGGAGCCTACCAAACTCCTCGCGGAGGTCGCGGCGAGAGACGTCGTGCATGAAGGCATCCATCACTCGGTCCTCCGAGGCGGTCTCCATGGTATTGCGGAGCAGGGTCCAACGTTGGATGTACGACCGAAGCGGTTCGTCTCGTCCTTGCTTGCATGCTTGTAGCTCGATGAAAGTCGTCGGTCTCGAGTATGTCCCCAGGAAGCTTTTAACGAAGGCCTCCGCGAACTCGTCCCACGTCCTGAAGGCGTTCTTGGGTTGAGTGTTTAGCCACCCGCGTGCAGAGCCCGTGAGCATCAGCTGGATATACTGCATGGCCGTAGTCAAAGTACCGCCCTGGCAGCTGCAGGCTATGAGGTAGTCTTCGAGCCAGAGTCTCGGGTCTTGCTTCCCGTCATACTTGACTGCTTCTGCCGTGAGCTTGAAGCCCTTGGGCATTCTT
Organism: Poa pratensis; assembly: GCA_947311845.1. Taxonomy (NCBI): domain Eukaryota; kingdom Viridiplantae; phylum Streptophyta; class Magnoliopsida; order Poales; family Poaceae; genus Poa; species Poa pratensis. Next base: position 30,812,858 of record CAMZMU010000074.1, read on the forward strand.
GTGACGCGGATGTTGAAGCTGAAGCATGCGGCGCCGCACGCCTCGTAGTCGCCGTCATTGCGGTCGTCAGGATTGGGCGTGCTGACCGTCCGATGGGTGCGGCTGCGGTCCACCGTCCTCTGTGTGATGATGTTGCGCAGGTCTTCGCCTGGCTGCGGTTGTCGCAATGGTCTTGCCGCTGGGCCTGCGAGTGCTGTGGGCTCACGGTCGCGGCGGTCCCGATCTTCTCGCACCTTTTCTGTCGGCGCCTTGTTCATCAGAGCTTCTTCGAGTGCCTTTATAGACATGATCTGCTGCTTGTGGAGGAGAGCGCGCGAGTCGCCCTCGGGCGGCTGCGTCAGCCGCAGGTATGTTTCGACTGCCAGGAGCGCGGCTCCGGGTGTTTTGGGGACGGGTATCCCGTCTGTGTCTTCGCTCATGTATGATGATTCGAGGTTGCGGTGACTTTAGCGCGGTCGGCCTCCGTCATCAGGGGCACGCGTGCTCTGTGGCATCTTGCTCCTTGTGAGACCTCTGTTGAGGCAGTGAACGAGTAAGCGGCCCTCCTGGCGCTCGACGCGTCAGCCTCGTCCTTGCGTCGGAGCAGCTCGGCCTTCTCTGCGCGGAGTCGTCCGCCTTCCTTCCGTAGCAGGTACTGGACCGCCATAAGGTCCTCCCGGGGTGCGTCCGGTGGGGGGTACGTGCCTTCCTCGACGTGCTTCAGAGCTCTGATTGCTATTTCTCGGGTGATGGTGAGCCGCGTCACCTGGTCCAGCATGAGCACCTCCAGTGGGTATGCGGGTTCGTCGTCGTTGCCCTGCGGCGTCGGGCCGATCATGAAGACTTGCGCGGGGTAGATCTGGGCAGCGGGATGGACGCTGCCACTGCTGCTTCCTTCGTCCGAGCCGTGCTCGGAGTCGAAAATGGCTGCAACGTGGTGGGTACCACAGTCGCTGCCGCGGCTTCTTTCTTGGAGTTCCGCGATCTTTGCCGCGGACATGAGGAGCGATGTCGTCGTCGTCGATGCGAGCGTGGTTGGCTCGGTGAAGACCTTGCGGGTCGGTGGAGATGCGAGTGGCGCGGACGAGGACGGCGCGACCTTGGTCACTTGGGAAGGTGTGGTCGACGCAGTCGAAGCTGATGCAGATCTTGGTCTTGCCAACGACGCGATCGAGGTAGTTGGAGTAGACTCGATCTGCGCGGTGGTCGCCGAAGTGGTCGATGTAGTCAACGCAGATGCGATCTTCTCAGCAGTCGAAGATGCGATCTCCACAGTCGCAGCGGGCGCGATCTCCGCAGCAGGCGGCGGCACGGATGGCGCAATCGCGGCAGATGCGGGTGCCGCCACCGCGCGTGGTGCGATCGTCGTGGATCTGAGTACTCCACAGCTGTCTACGAAGTAGTGCATGGTACCGAAGGTGAGGCACATACCTACATGCAGATCGGCATACACCGAGCGGTGGGCCGGCGGGTGGAAGGTGTACTCGAAGGAGCCGAAGCAGATTGGCTCCTTGGTGATGCAGACGTCGGTCTTCAAAGTCGATGGAGCCGGTGCGACCATGGTTCCAGCGCTCGTCCTTTCCCACAGACGGCGCCAATTGACGAGGTGTGGACTCGGCAAATCCCTGGGTTATGCACCCCGGGTTGATTGAGGGGGAGAGAGTTGAGCGCTGGTGATCACGACGGCTGACAAGCGAGGCGTTTTACCCAGGTTCAGGCTCCCGGAGGATAACACCCTACTTCCTGTTTGTCTGGTTATTGATGGTGAGTTGTGGCTACAATGGTGAGATGGCGATCTCGCTAGGGTTTGTGGTGGCGGCTATGAGCGTACCCTAGAACGAGGGACCCTCCTAGCCTTTATATGGTAGGCTAGGTCTCGGGTGAACGGTGCTGATGGCACTTACAAGATAGGTATGAACCGCATGACCTAGTCGACTAACTTGGGCCGCACGTTGTCCTCGCTGGGCTTTCCTTGGGCCTTTGTAGTCTTGGCGTGACCTAGGTACCTTCACCGTGGGATAGTCGAAGGGTAGCCCCACGACACTCACGGAGGCGCCGTACATATTGAGGGTCTCGACAGGCACATGTCGCCCTTCAGCTGCAGTCGAGGTGGGGAGGGGCATCCGGCATCCACTCCGGGAGCCTCTGCCGGATCCCTCCAAGGCCACGCGGTTGCAAGTGCTGATGATACGTTGTAGAAGAAGAAGCTCATCCATGGATGCCGGAGTGGAGCCGTGGCTGCGGACCAGGCTGGTGGCGGCCAATGGGTGCGTGGCGGGCCTGGAGAGCGCCAGGTAAAAGTGAGGCGAGGTCGAATCCTTAGGTGGCAGCCTCGGGCTTCGGGAGGAGAAGTTGAGGGACAGGAAGCCTCCATGGACCAGCGCGCTGGCGATGCGGCCGTGGATCGGCGTGACGGCGGGAGGAAAGGGGAGGGGCGCCATGGACCAACGTGCCGACAGGGCCGCGACGGCGGGAGGAGGGGTGGGCGGGCGCCCAGCGCGCCTACAGGGGTCCGGCGGCTGCGGAAAGGCGGCCGCCATGGACCGGCCGCTGGGGAGTCTTGCCGTTGGTGGTGATGAAGTGGAAGGGGTCGGTGGTGCTGTGAGAGAGGGGAGCTTAGTGAGAGAGTCTGAGATTATCTCGGGCAGTGTCCGGCGGTGGTGATTTTTTAAATGTTTTTTAGATTATATCGGGCAAGTGTCCGTGCGCAGTGCAGATTAGTTTACGAAATTGTTCGTCTGTGTAGTGGAGCAGTAGGTACGTGTTTATGATTTTGAAAGTTTTGTAAAATTGGTTCAGTCATTTCAATGATCGATTTAAAGGTTTTATAAAATAATATTAAGATTTTGTATAATTGGGTTTATTGAATTGAATATATTAAAATTTGTATAATTAAAATGTTATAATCATGAAGGTCATCTTGTGGTTTCTGGATGTCAAATTTCATGGAGTACTTCACGGGGATACTTTGTCTGACCCTCTCAAACAGGTATCCTTCTGTTGATTTGTAATATTTATGCATATTACAACTACTCCCTCTGTTCCAATGAATAAGACTTATATTATTTTAAAAAAAAGTCAAGCTAAGTAAACTATGACCAAACTTTTTGAAAAAATTATCAACAACTATAATATTATATGGATATCATGTGAAAATGTATTTCATGATGCATCTAAGCATGTTTATTTTGTATTGTACATATTCATAATTTCTTTAAAAAACTTGGTCAAACTTCACATGGTTTGACTTTTCAAAAATAATATAGGTCTTATTCATTGGAATGAAGGTAGTATTATTTTGTGCATTGTGTATTTTAAGTGATGCAACGTGTATGCACTATGTTGTTCACGCATTGTTATACGTTCGAAATTATTGTTATGGTAACAAAAGAAATCACTAGACTATAAATGATATTTATAGGTTGAAGACGTACGTTGCACGTGCACCGTGCACGGATACTAGCGTGTTTAGGTACAGGAAAACTGAGGAAAAGACATGAGCAAAACGTCCGTCAGCCAGCGAAACCTGAGAGAGAGACGAAGGACAGCGTGGCGCGCACCCGTCTCCTCCACCTCGCTGTCTTTTCTATTTTCCGTACCCTCCCTCTCCTCAACGTTCTCCCCACCTCAATTTCAAAAAAAAAAAAAAACGTTCTCCCCACCTCTCTTCCTCCACCCTGCCGTGCTGCCCTCTCATATACGCCACCCACGCCGCGCGCCTCCCCTCCCCTCCCCTCCCCTCCTCTCCACGAAGAAGCGCTAAGGCGGCATCCCCTCCCCACCCCACCCACCCGCCCCGCCAGGAAGGAAGGGGGTTGTCGCCGGGGGAACACGCACGGCACGATCATGGCGTACAGGGCGGAGGACGACTACGACTACCTCTTTAAGGTCGTGCTCATCGGCGACTCCGGGGTCGGCAAATCCAACCTGCTCTCCCGCTTCACGCGCAACGAGTTCAGCCTCGAGTCCAAGTCCACCATCGGGGTCGAGTTCGCCACCAGGAGCATCAGGGTCGACGACAAGGTCGTCAAGGCGCAGATCTGGGACACCGCAGGGCAGGAGAGGTACGCGTTTCCTCTCCTCTCCTCTCCTCCATCGCTTCATTTACTTTCCGCGTTCACCGCCGTGCTGTTCGTGCCTCCTAATGAGAAATAGGTTCTGTTTCTTCCTGTAGCTTTGCCGTTTCTTCAGGAAATTCGGTCGGTTTTTGGTAGGACTACGGTGGTGCATTTTGTTTGATAGAAATACACTATAAAATGGTTAATGGCTTGCTGTGGCTCTAAATCAATTGTAGGCTTTTCTCAAAAAAATCCATTGTAGGCTGGCCGGTTGATCTTGTTCTGGGATAATCATGATTAATTGCGAAATGGACGCGTATCATTTTTTTTAGTATATTTCATTTCCTGTCATGCGGCATTGTCCTTGTTCTCATCACGGCGGGCATTAACAGGGAAATGCTGACCTTCCTTATGCATGTTGTTCTGTAGAATCATGAATTTTCATTGATCCTGAATGTTAGTGAGAGGGGTAATTTGCCTCTTTAGAAGAATAAAATATTTATATTGCCTGATCGATAATCTAATTTAACTCAGACCATCGCTTTCATCAAATTCTTTGTGAGATCGTTATTGGAATAAGTGTTGTTTCGTTCTGTACTTCTGTCATATTTTACAGTGATGTATAAATATGTGAGCTGGTGTTACTTAAATCCTACCGTCCACCTGGCATTGTAATTAAATATGTTACTAGTGCAAGCTGCAATATGATGCAAGCACCTTGTGTTTCTTGCGGGCAAGTCGGCTGTCACGCAGGGATCTGGAAACACGTCTTCCTATTCCATCTTTTCCCGAATCTCCCTTAACGGAAGAAATAGAAGCTTGACAAGGAATACCACTAAAAACCTAGTTCGCTCTCAAATAAAAACCTAGTTCACTCGCTAAAGCATCCATGGCTGAATGGTGTTAGCTATAGATCGAATATTAAATTCCCCTAATTGTTGTTCAGACTGTACCATGCTACTAAGAATATTCCTCTGCTCAGACATGGATTATTCAGTTGATGTTTACATGCTAATTCCTGTATCATTTCCAGACAAATAGTTGCACTTGATATGGCACGGAGGGCCACATGCCTTTGACAATCTGCTGTAGGGATTTTACTGAGAATGTCTTGTACTATAACATGTCCTAATGTAGCTTAGTCAATCAGCTCGCGGTCTATCACTAAGTACAATTCCGACATGAGTTCTCAATGTTTCAGTTGCTCTAGCATGGAGCCTGGACTTAACGTGTGCTCTTTTCTTCCTCTGTAGATATCGGGCAATTACAAGTGCGTACTATCGAGGGGCTGTTGGCGCACTTGTCGTGTATGATGTCACACGCCATGTGACCTTTGAGAATGTTGAAAGGTGGTTGAAGGAGCTCCGGGATCACACAGATGCAAACATTGTCATCATGCTTGTTGGCAATAAGGCTGATCTGCGCCACCTTAGGGCTGTATCAGTGGAGGATGCCAAGGCCTTTGCTGAGAGGGAAAGCACCTTCTTTATGGAAACATCTGCGTTGGAGGCCATGAATGTTGAGAACGCCTTCACTGAGGTTCTAACTCAGATATATCGTGTGGTCAGCAAGAAGGCCCTCGACATAGGTGATGACCCTGCCGCGCCACCAAGAGGACAAACTATCAATGTTGGTGGCAAGGATGATGTATCTGCTGTGAAGAAGTCTGGCTGTTGTTCGTCCTGAATTCGTTTTGCTCGTGAAGAGGGACCATATACTCACCTATGATGGGTAACTGCAAATATGACTTCCTTTTTTGCCACCTAACCTGGTTGTTTCTGAGATTATGTCGGTGCACCAAGAATTCCTTAGATATCAAGATTTAACCCCAGGCCGGGAAGGGAAGAAAATGCTAACTTTGGAATGTCAGTCATTTATGGTTGCCTTTCATGGTTTAACGGCTATATTGTCCCACCTCAATTGACACGAGAATCCTCTCAACATTTCACTACGCAGCTTAACCTGGTAAAGGTTGTAATGGGAGCTATGCTTCATTACTTCTCTTGTTGGTTTTCCTGCTGAATGTATGTGTACTATATAGGCCTCAGAGTTGATACTGTATCTTCTATATCACAATAGGTTATGTTATACTTGGTAAATGTCATCCGTAACTGGTAGCCAGTATGAGTTTTACACGGTTATACCGTTATATTGTGTATTTTCCCCAGATGTACAGAATTTGCATTAAAGATCCATGTTTCTTATCACTTTATCTTTTTGTATGCTTCCATTTTAAGCCTACGGTATTGGTTATGCTGTTGCATAAGGCTGCATTTGGCATTGTGGTGGCTTTTTAGAAGTACCCCCTTTCTGGATACTATAGCTAGTTGAAATGCAAACTGAACACGAGATAACACCCTTTCATGTATTTTGCTTTCACGCCAGGCATCGTGTGATTGTTTCTAAACTAGCATCATATTTGCTGGTGAATGCAGCGTTGCAAACTACCTAAATAGAAGGTTCCAAAACCAGCTATTATTTTTCTTGTTGGCAGTTGTGGTACCAATCTACATATCTCAATCATTCATTGCTACAGCTTATGACTGATAGGTGGGCTTGGAATATTTAGTTTTGACCTTCGGTAAGTTGTAGTACATCAACAAATTTCAGCTTTGTTCTTATGATTTCAGGTGGCGGCTGATGTCTTAATAACAGTCTGGTTGCAGTAATTATTCCCTTGGACTATTTGTTATCTCATCTTCTCATAATTTTGACGATTTAATATAATCAGGATAGCATTTGTTAAAAAATTAAAATGGTGTAATTGGGCGGAATGCGGTTGGTGAGGGTTTCTGACTTTGTGTGTATTCGTGTTTATCAAAATTTGGACCCTTGAAATGCAATGAGCACAGCATGACCAACCTAACTGCACTATTCTAACAAAAGTTCAGATCTAAACTGTCACTGGGAATAATTTGCACCATACTAGTAGTACATTTTCCTAAGATTTAAGCAACAATATTTGACGCTGGAGAAATTCAGAGTATCAGTTTTTTTTCTGAACTTTAGATGATCCTGATATCAACTCTCAAAACCACCTCATAATCATATCACAGAATTTCATCAACTGAAAAGCATAGGGGGTCTGTGAAGCATCGAGAAAATGTTACTCTTTGCAATCCAGAAATTAAAGGTAGCTCCACATTCATTTTAGCCCGAAGAAGAAAAAAAATCTCCACCGTCAACCGAGACACGATGCCGGCGAGAATACCGCGCCTCGGACCGCCCGGTTTGGTTCAGCTCGGGACATCGATCTGGCCGTGGAACGGGGAAGGTGTTGGTGGTGGTGCAGCGGCATGGAGCTGGTGTCGAGCGGGTACAGCACGGCGATGGTGAGCACGGAGCAGACGAGCATGGGCACGGGGCCGTAGACCCACATGAGCAGCGCCGTGGCGAAGTAGAGAGCCCGGAGCCCCAGCGCCCAGAAGTTGCCGCCCCGGATCACCGCGCGCTGCACGTGGCTCGCCGGCGGCGCGTCCGGCCCTGCCTGCAGCCCGCTCATCAGGAAGCTCGCGTGCACGTAGTGCCCTGCGGACTGGATGAAGCACGTGAAGGAGGCCAGGAAGCAGACGAGCAGCGACGTGAACTTCACCGCCGCCGTCATCGTGACCGCCTCCTCCGGCGCGCTGCCGCTGCTCACCCACGCGCCGATCAGCGAGCCCACCGCGATGCACAGCGACGCCAGAGTCGTGGACGCCGAGATGTTGTCGGAGATCACGCTCAGCGCCAAGGCTGTCTCCTCCGGCGCCGTCGCCTGCATGATCGGACAGACGATCAATTCCACGAGAACTAGCGACGACAGCCATGCATAAACTGAAGAAAAAGAAACAGAACTGATCAGCAACAGGCACCTGCGCCATGCGCTGGACCCAGGCGAGCTTGTTGTGGTTCTCGTAGCCGATGGTCGTGGTGTGCGGATGCCGAAGAATCCGGTAGAGGAGGAGGAGGTGGTAGCCGACCATGATCGCAAGCCCACAGGGGACCAGCACCAAGTCCATGGATTCCTTGCTGATCTTCATCACCTCTGTTCTCGTTCTCCTCTGTTCTAGCCTTGTGATCCCTCTTTGGCACGCAGATTTCTCCTTTGGGTACAAATCTTTGTATGATGATGAAAATGAGATTGTACAATTATTTGTACTTGCCATTTGTTTAGGTTTGTGTGTGCTACTTGCCAAACTGTTGCAATAATGAGAGCTCGTTTTCAATCCCTCGGTTGCTTGCGCATTTCGACCTAAATGAACCAACTGTGACATTGGTTGCAAGAGTGGGAACAAGCAACATCTTTTATTTGTTTCCTTATTCTTCAGAAAACTAGTATTTTTTTTGAATGAAACGAATACAAATATTGTTTCTTGTATCTCATAGTACTGTCCTTGAACAGTTGAGTTTAAGTGGAAGCAAACACCTCGCATCTGAGGGACTCAGCTGGACTGCATGAAACCGTACAGATGTCTCGATAGATTCAGGTTCCGAAATAACTAAACATGACCAATATACATCTGAAGGTAATCGCCGGGCATTTCTTCAGGCAACCAATCAGTTCTTAAGAAAAATAAGTAAGAAAAATACTACTCGCACTGCTCAACTACGGCTTCCAATCCTTCTAGTTGAACAGTAAATTCCACTTTGAATCTGACCTTCGTGACATTGTGACACATCCAACTGAGGGCATCTTTGGATGGAAGGATTTTTATTGGAATATTGGAGAATTTCAATACATAGAATTTTTTCCTAAAGAATCCCTTTAAATCAGAAGAATGACACCTCCAAAATTCATTGGATTGCATTCCTACACATCAATCTCATAGGAATTTCAACATCCACTCTAAGAATCGACTCACTTTTATTATGTTTTCCTGCCTTCATCCAAATGACTATTCTTGCATTTTTTTTTCTCTATTTTGTAATCCTCTGTTTTACACATGCATATAAAAAGGTTGGAATGATCGTTCATGTGCCGACGGTGCTGACTAAACCGGGACTTTATATCGCCGATTCCCGCAGGCATCAACTACGGCAGTGTCGCACACCAATCTAGGTGAGCGCCAGCGCATGGGTTATCACCAGCCGATAGCTCGAACAATATAGACGATCTTCCGACACGAATGGGCATATCACAAGGGGTTGAGTGCAATGCAAATGCAACCAGGCACCTGCCGTATGCAAAGCATGCATGCCCTGAACTGTCTCCAATCTCCAAAACGGTCTTTTACACGGGCATATGTCGCTAGGTAAATCTGAACCGTCCGTTTCGTCTGTCCGACAGATCATATTTACTGTGGACCGTTCCGTTATCGTCCCTTGGTAAAAGAGAAATATGCTTCGTCGGATGGACGAAACAGACGGACCAGATTTACCCCTGGAGCCATATGCCATTGTAAATCTCTTTTTGTCCAACCCCACCATTCTAAGGAACATCATCCTGAAAATAAACACCGGATTATGTCAAATGGGAAGACTGTCATGAATCAAGAGTGGGCAGACTTCGCCAAATTCAGAATCAAGATTGGTCAGACTTCGCCAAATTCAAATTTGCTACTTCTTAATCTACAAGATCTTGAGGCAGGATGTGTACATGTTCACAATGATCGTGAGGTGTTCCGAGCATGATTCGGCCCTTGCCATGATCGATTTGTGGGGGAACTCTACAACTGTCTATGTGGTACATTATGATTGATTAATTTATATGTTATTAAGTACTTAGTCTAGTGTGCTATCTTCTTTGAATAGTTCAAGGCTAATTTTGATGGTTGTTAATTTTGCTGGTAATCTCACCACTCAAAGAGCACTGTGACGCAGTCGGTCAAGTATTGAGTTTCTGCTAGTATATAGAAGAGGTTGCCACATTGAATGTCTCACACTCTTGCATACAACCAAACATTAGCCGTTACATTAGTCACCTTCTAAACAAGGAACCTGCCACCCCTAGTTCGTCGGCGTAACCGCACACCATACAAGGTCATGTTATTCGCCTAGCTCCTTGTCCAAGGGCACATCCAATGTCGTTCCAACGTGTTGCGGAAAGCCATCCTCGACGTTGTGGAATGCGGATGCCCCATCTGGGGTACTCCTCTTCAGGCTCAAAAGCATATATTATGTTTGCATGCCCCTTGGCTTGTCGCTTCTGTAGTTCTGTGTCGTGCTAGGCTATCCGCTTGCCCCTGTCATCGAGCTGCAGAATGTCGTTGCTAGTTGCACGCTCCCCGCATCTGCTCCGACCCACATGACTTCCACTCTCAGCCTGATATGCTTGTGCTATATCTGGAAACACTGAAATGGCTTTGTCTTCAATGGGCTCGCCCCCTCCCTAACTTTGTGAGTCAGAAGCTCTGCCGCAATGATGTCATCCTCTGTCGTGCTCGTCTGTGCCTCACCTACATCTTGTCAGTCCGACCCTGCCGCCCTGCCGTGGATTCACTTTTTGTGTGTGTGTGTGTGTGTGTGTGTTATAATGAGACCCACCCCCTCTCGCGAGCGTTAGGTGTTGTCTCCCTCTCTGTATCTTTCTTCTAGGGTTTTTTCACCCTATCTTGTGATGAAATGAAAATTCAGGTGGGAACCTTTGTGCTCTTCCCGGTGATCGCTCAAAGAAACCGAAAAAGTGGACCAAACAACATGTTCCAATTTTTCCACCGTGTAGAAAATTTTATTACAAGCAACCCAACAAACCGCATAATATCTCTTATTTTTCGGTTTCTCGTGGCTCCAATCCATTATTTCCCGAAGGATCAAAGGTCAGGACCCGGTCTTATCTTTTTTTTTGTGAAACACAGTACAACGCGGACACTCACAATTACGCGCATACACTCACCTCCATGAACGCACACACGCACACTCTACCCCTATGAGCACCTCCAAAAGATTTAATCGGCGGTCGAGTCTTGAAATTAACGAAATCACCAGAGTGCCTCACTGTCGACGGTAACGTTGCCTCACACTGAATAATATTCCGACTAAATGATAAACACCAGCGTCAAATATGGGGTTTGAACTCTGATTGGCTGGGAGTACAACCACCCTCCTAACCATCTTATAACAAAAAAAAACATCTTATAACAAGCAAGTTCTCGGACCCGGTCTCATCTGTTGCACGGATAAAGGCTCATTCGGTCGAGAATCTCACAAGTATTTGGAAGCAAACACAACTAAAGCGATGCTCCTTTCTGCAACGCCTTCTCCGTCTCCTTCCTCTTGGCCCACCGGGCACAGTGACCAGCCGGCGAATAGCCCAATAGGCTTGTCGCCGTCACATGCATTGCCAGAACCGGTATCGTGGGTGCTGCACTGCTGCTCTAGCCTTGCCTAGGCAAAGGAAATCCAAGGGCAAGGGAACTCCCAATCCATCTCGTTATCCACGTAAGATTGCACAGTCACATCCTACTACCTCACTATCGCCTACTACTACATGCAGTAGGTACATGTGGGGAGTCAGCTAGCACAGTAGCACTTGTCCTTCCGGTCCTCTTGTGTGTACTCTCACTGTCTCACACACAAATTCATTAGCTGATTGTTTTCGGAACTTGTGGATTTTCATAGGCAAGAGCGTCCGACTGGAGAACCCCCATTTGGAACACAGATAACTATCTGCTCAGACGAAATTTCGAGCAAGCTGATGTACTATGAAGCTCCGAATTCTTGATACTTTTATGCATTTACTAGTTCTAGATTCTGGTGTGGGCTGTGTGGATCCGGGTAGATAGTACTCTCTTCGTACTATCTTCGTATGTCGCTCAGTTTACAGCTAGATAGCTCACGTGAAAGACCGGCAGGCAGAGGCACGCGCAGCTAAGCCAATGCCAGGTCCATCCATCCATCCCTCACATCAGCTAAAAGCTTGAAGCGACGCGAGTATGATGCCATGCCATGCCTGTCTCTCCTTGTTCTGTTCCAGCTTTTGAAGTTTTTTTTGCTCCCCAAGGCTGTTTCTAATTCTAGTTAAACAAGACATACAAAATACAAAATGAGGGATCTTTTCCCACTGTCCCAAGCTTCTACAAAAATACAAATGTGAAAATGCAGAAGTTGTGCATTTCGTAAACAAAGTCCAGTATGATTCCACTGTCAAAACTGAAAACGAGTCAAATCCACTTATGCATGCCTTGCGCATATGGCTACTGCTGGAAGCTAGAATCAAATCAACTGTGCAGCTGGGGACGTGTTGGCTATGTACTACAGTACACGGAAGATTCGAGCGAAGAGGCCCGAAGACCCAGTATCATTGTTTTAACTACTTTAGGCATAATTTGAAATGTAGAAATTTCAAAGTATCCTATATTACATAGGAATTTGAACATTCACTTCAAACTCTTTTTTTAGATTCAAGTCTGTAGGATCGAGACATTTTTTCTGTGTTTTTCCTGCGTTTTATCTAAGCATATTCTGTAATTTTTCTGTGTTTTACACTTCTCTTATTTTGTACTTCCAAATCTGTGAGATTCCTGTATTTTTTTATAATCCAGTAATTTTTAACCTGCCATCTAAAGAGGCCCTTAAACTGGATCAAATTGCGCCCATTCCACACTCAATTAATTTTTAGCTCTTTTTGAAAGATTTGGCAAAACGCTTCAAATATTGCCTGCCCCTAACATGGCGAAAACTGGGACTAGGCAGTTGCATATAGCCCGGCCCAGCCTCAATTTTCACCAATATTTTCGTGGTCCAACAAATATGATTCATATACACATCCCTCACAAAATGAAGAGAGATATCAGCACATATATTTTTTAGGGTTATTTATCAGGCTGCCCTCAGTTGGTACCAACTACTCAGTTTTGCCCCTAGCGCCGAATGGTGCTCAGTTTTGCCCCTAGTCTGTGCGCAAGGATTCGTTCCGTCACTCTTGCCGTCTCCGTCAGGTCTGCTGACTTGTGGGACCCTTGACTTATAGGACCTAGAAGACAACCGCGGCTTGTGGGGCCCATTAGAGAACCGTTGTCGACCGTTGGGAACATTGGGCCCACCACTTATCCACGTACGCACTGCGTGGGTCCCACCTCAGGGCAGTTAGAAGAGAACCTCGCCCGTCCCCGACCTCCCGACGGCGCCATTGCTTCCCCTCCCCTTGCCGCATCCTTCTCTCCCTCTTCTCCGGCGAGGAGGCGCAGATGTATGTCTCCTCCGCCGCGCGGTCACAATGGCCGCGGTATGGTGCAGTGCCGCTGACACGGTGCCCAGACTGCCCACGCCCAGAGCCTCTCAAACGTTGGGTCAGCAAGACCGGCGACAATGGCAATCTTGGTCGCGAGTATGTCAGCTGCTTGAGCAAGATGCACGCCGGAAGGGATGGGCAGGTATAGATCTCAGTTCTTTCGCATCCTTTTGCTTTGATTTCACCGCAATTCGTTTTTGCTCGTCGAATTTGGGAAATTTTGAATTTAGGGTTCATGTTGCTGTTTTCAGATCCTGAAGAAATGTGGCCATTTCGAGTGGATGGATGATTATTTAGAGAGGCTTATGTTTGAGTTCTACATTGATTCGATGGGGGGCTGCCGCCGGTGGGCGTGGAGATGGGGGAAAGCTCGGAGATGGGTGCGCCCGGTGCTGACAGAGAGGTGAAGAGGAATGCGCGCAATGGTGAACTGCCCGAGCTGCCCTCGGAGTCCGAACTGAACTAGGAACTGAAGAAGATCAAGAAATATCTAAAGCAGATGGTTGATTTGCAGAAGCAAGCAAATATGATGGCTGGTGGATTTTATTGTTGCATCGTTGCTCTGTTTTTCGTTTACTTGTTGATTCGTCTTTAGGGCAGAGGACGCGATTTGTGCGCCATGCCAAGTTCGTGTCACTTAATCGAATGCCCGCAGCAATTTGTTAAGCTTCTGAATTTGTTGACTCTGTCTGTGTTCTTAAGTTAACTTCAGTCGACAGTTGTGTTTTCCTTACAAAAAAACGTGCTGGGCTGCCAGAGTAGATGTTGGGCCGTGACGAGTAGATGTTGCCGTGACGTTTCTGAATTTTGCTTATGTCCTGTAAAATAAAAAAAAACGTACTGGGTTGCCAAATTTTGCATAGAGGCACACATACATTTACATGTTTTAGCTAGTTTGTAACAAATTTTGCTTAGAGGAAATCATATTTAGTTGTTTTAGTTTGTTGTAACAAATTATGCTTTTTCTCTTGTATTTTTGTAGGGAAATGGTAGCACCCGTTGCCGAGCCCACATGTACTTGTTTTAGCTAGTTGAAACAAATTTTGAATTTTGTTACTAGTTCCATTGTATTAGCCTTTGAATTTTGTTACTTTTATGGCAAATGGCATGTTAGAAGCTAATTTTGTTCCATTGTATTAGCCTTTGAAAAATAATGCAAACACGAGCTAGTTTATATTAGCACGGATATGGGGCATATATACCCAAGTACAAATATTAAACCGACCCAAATTACATATATTAAACAAACCCATTACATTTCATAAAGGGCCCTCTATATAGGTAGAGGGCCCACCCAAACCCTAACCGCCGGCGCCCCTTCGTCTGCGGGCGCCCTTCTGTCCTCCGGCCAACCGCCGGGGGTTGGCCTACTTCCAGTCCGCCGCCCTGTTCGCCCTCTCACGGATGGCCAAGTCCCGGGCATTGGCCTCCCGCGTCTCGTCGTCCGCCTTCTCCCAGGCCATCTTGATGCGGCGCCACGTCGCCGTCTCCTTCCTCCTCGCCTCCGCCTCCTCCTCCTTCTTCTCCGCCCTCAGCTGCTTCTTGAGGCGGCGGTTCTGCTCCTCGACGGAGCGGCGCTCGGCCCTGTCGACGCGGTCGGGGTCGGGGTGGTAGACCTAGGCGGTTGACACGTACTGATCCTTGCGCTTCTGCTTGGGAGCTTTGGGAACGATGCCCAGCTGCTCCGGCGTCCACTCCAGCTCGTACCAGGGCCGAGCCTTCGGGTGGTTGTCCTCGTCGCTGACGGACTCGGGGCTGGAAGGGATAGAGTACGTCGAGCCCATGGTTAGAGGGAGGAGGAGACAAAGGGGCTGGAGAGGGATGAGAAGAGGGAGGAGGAGGCTAATGCACTATTTAAAGACCCGATGAGGTGTGAATTAATTGGTGTAGATGAAGAAGCAACTGTGTGAAAACGTAAGATAGCTAGTTGAAGATGCAGGGTAGATGAAGAAGCAACGTTGGTCTCCTCTGCATAGGACAGGCTGAGATGCAGGGTCAGCGCTCTGCGTGCATTAGGCGGTCAAAGCGGTGCCTGCGAAAATAGGATGCGACGTAGCCTGCATGCGTGCATTAATGCAAAGAGGTGAAAGAGATGAACATCCAAAGTCTCACGCCAAAGTCAGCGTCGCTGCGTGCATTAATGCGTGCATTTTCTGAAACGAGGCGTGCAGGGCTGCGTCGCTGCAAATAGCGCTGGTGCGATGCGACTCATTTTTCTGAAACGAGGCGTGCAGGTCAAAGCGGTGGCTGAAAGAATAGCTAGGATGCGACGTGACCCTAGCTGCATGCGACTCATTTTTCTGAAACGAGGCGTGCAGGTCAAAGCGGTGGCTGAAAGAATAGCTAGGATGCGACGTGACCCTAGCTGCATGCATGCATTCTTAATGCGACGTGACTCCTCCTTCTGAAACGAGGCGTGCAGGGCTGCGTCGCTACAAATAGCGCTGGTGCGACGCGAAACTAGGCGTGCAGGGCTGCGTAGAGGGCTGGGATGCATGTCTGCATGCATCGGGCTGGTGAACGGGGCTCACTAGTCAGTGGCCGTTGTTGCATGCAGTTACATTGAGACAAAACACGGAGTCAACCACCCAGTCGATGCACGTGTCATTTTCAATCGTTGATCGTAAGGAACGGTGCAGATCGAGCGCAGCCACCGATCCAAACCCGAGCATTTGCAGCCAATCAGAGCGCAGATCGAGCGCAACCAATCAGAGCGCAGCCGCGGATCGGCAGTCACATGCGCACGGATCTAACCCGAGCGCCAGATCTGAACCATCCACGCACTGATCAACGGCACAAAAGGGGTAGGGGTTTCAGACGGGGTTTAGAGGGGTTTTGAGCTGCCAGCTAGGGTATGGCATAACTAATTCAAAAAAAATCAAAACATGCTCAAACCAACGCACATAGTCTTATAATGTTGTATAGCAACTAGAAAAAAAAATATAAACATAGGTTCCGTCAATTTTTTCGAAAAAGTGTCAATCAAGCGAAAATTTCAAATGAGCATAATTAATTCAAAAAAAATCAAAATGACATGAGACCAGCGCCCAATGTTGTTATATGTGATATAGTTGCTAGAAAAAAATATAAACATGGTTTATGGATAAATTATCTAAAATGGTTTCCACAAAAGAGCTATCTTGTATAGACTTGTTTAGAGTTCAATACTAGAGCGATGGTTTTAAATGAGCATAATTAATTCAAAAAAAATCAAAATGACATGAGACCAGCGCCAAATGTTGTTATATG
The DNA here is from genome assembly GCA_947311845.1 of Poa pratensis. Taxonomy (NCBI): domain Eukaryota; kingdom Viridiplantae; phylum Streptophyta; class Magnoliopsida; order Poales; family Poaceae; genus Poa; species Poa pratensis. The sequence goes on from CAMZMU010000074.1 coordinate 30,829,292, forward strand.
TGATATAGTTGCTAGAAAAAAAAACATGGTTTATGGATAATTGATCGAAATGGTTTCCACAATAGAACTATCTTGTATAGACTTGTTTAGAGTTCACTACTAGAGCGATGGTCTCAAATGAGCATAATTAATTCAAAAAAAATCAAAATGACATGAGACCAGCGCCAAATGTTGTTATATGTGATATAGTTGCTAGAAAAAAAATATAAACATGGTTTATGGATAATTGATCGAAAATGGTTTCCACAAAAGAGCTATCTTGTATAGACTTGTTTAGAGTTCAATACTAGAGCGATGGTTTCAAATGAGCATAATTAATAAAAAAATCAAAATGACATGAGACCAGCGCCCAATGTTGTTATATGTGATATAGTTGCTAGAAAAAAATATAAACATGATTTTTATCAGTTTTACATATGATTTTCTATTAAACCATGTTATTTAAATAAAAAAATAAAAAATAGAAGAATTATTCAAAACATAATGAAACTTCAGATTTACACTATATAGGTAGAATAGATGTCTAGGAAATTAATTTGGCTAATTTAGACAAGATGCCAAAAAAAGTTGAAGCACAAATGGGGGTATTTACCCTAGCTTCGGACCTCATTTGAAGCACATTTCTCATGAGAATAGAGCGATGGTTTCAAAAGAGCATAAATAATTCAAAAAAATCAAAATGACATGAATCCAACGCACAATGTTGTTATATGTGATATAGTTGCTACTCAAATTTATTTGGATAATTTAGACAAGGTCGAATTTTTCATGAAATTACAAATGGGGGTGTTTACCCTAGCTTCAGACCTCATTTGAAGCACATTTGCCTCAAATTTTGCCATGACTTGGTTCAACATCATCCAACATTATTTTACCCTAGCATCAATAGCCAAATAAGGCCTGCAGCCTTCCAAAAAACCCATTCGACAAGCTTCAAAGCACACAAAAACCCTCCTAAAGCATTCCTTCGTCCTTGTCACTCCCTTCACTGTGTACTCCACGGAGTGGTGATCAATGTCAACAATACTACCTGGGCTTGTCCTCTCCACTTCAGCTTTGAATGAATACAACAATTCAAAACTTTCATTCCAATTACCATGGATAGATTCCATAGCTTTCTGTTTACCATTGAACACCCTCATGTATGGCAAATCTATCTTGAACTTGCCTTTGATTTTTGTCAGCAATTCCTTTGTACCCACTTGATGGTTTTCTGCCACCCATCTTTTTACTTCATCCGCCACCCATCTTGACTTGGCTCTACCGATTGTTTCCTTCCTAAGGGTTGATTCTTGGCATGTGTGGGGAAAAGGGTTCACTTTGACCTGAATATTGGTGCTACCATGTATTTTAGATGCGTGCATCCTCCATTGACAATCCTCAGACTCACAGTGCACGGTGTAGCGCCTTTTATCGCTCTTGTCAACTGTAAACGCACGTTCTGCCTTAATGCAGTACGTCACAAGTGCATTTCTACACTCAGCCATGGAAGCAAAAATGCAACCATCTGCCATATGAGGGTTCTCAGGGTCCCATTCAACAGGTGGCCGGTCTTCCTCCTCTTCAAGGTCACTGTCAGACTCATATTGGATTTCAGCCCGAGATGTCTGATACGTCTCCAACGTATCCATAATTTCTGCTGTTCCATGCTTATATTATACCATTTGCTACATGTTTTATATACACTTCATATCACTTTTATGCATTTTCTGGGACTAACCTATTAACAAGATGCCACAGTGCCAGTTCCCTGTTTTCTGCTGTTTTTGGTTTCAGAAAGTTACTTCTGGAAATATTCTCGGAATTGCACGAAACAAAAGGCCAACTCCCTATTTTTCCAACACGTACACGGAGTCCGAAGGAGACACGAAGGGGAGCCACGAGGTGGCCAAACCATAGGCCGGCGCGGCAGTGGGCCCCACCGCGCCGCCTGGTGGTTTGGGCCCCTCGGGGGTCCGCCGACATCGCCCCTTCGCCTATTTATTCCCCGAGACGTGAAAACCCTAAGGCACCGAGCCTTTCATCCAGAACATATTTGCTGCCGCCGCCGTCGTCAACCCTAACTCGGGGGGTTCTGAAGCTCTTCTCGGCACCCTGCCGGAGAGGGGAATCATCACCGGAGGGCTCTACATCGCCATGCCCGCCTCCGGAGTGATGCGTGAGTAGTTCATCCTTGGACTATGGGTCCATAGCAGTAGCTAGATGGTTGTCTTCTCCACTTGTGCCATCATGTTTAGATCTTGTGAGCTGCCTATCATGATCAAGATCATCTTATTGTAATGCTACATGTTGTGTTTGCTGAGATCTGACTTATATTGATACCTATGTGGAGCAGAATATTATATTATCTTGTCTATGTCATTTGTGATCTTGCATGCTCTCCGTTACTTGTTGAAGCCTTGGCCAAGTGAATACTTGTGACTCCAAGAGGGGGTATTTATGCATGATAGTTGGGTTCAACCTCTATTTAACCTGGGATAGTGACAGCAAGTTCTAAGGTTGTAGATGTGTTGTTGCCACTAGGGGTAAAACAGCAATGCTTTATTCAAGGATGAATGTATTGTTTACATTACGCACATTACTTAATGCAATTGTCTGTTGCTTACAACTTAATACTGGAAGGGGTACGGATGTTAACCGGAAAGTGGACTATTTAGGCATAGATGCATGCTGGATAGCGGTCTATGTACTTTGTCGTAATGCCCAAATGAATCTCATAGTAGACATCACAACTCGCACATGCATGTTATATGCACTTATCAATTGTCAATTGTCCAGCTGTAATTTGTTTACCCAGCATGTTAGTTATCTTATTAGAGAGACACCACTAGTGAACTGTGGACCCCGGTCCATTCTTTTACATCTGAAATACAATCTACTGCAATCATTGTTCTCTACTGTTTTATGCAAACAAACATCATCTTCCATACGATACGTTTAACCCTTTGTTTTCAGCAAGCCAGTGAGATTGACAACCTCACTGTTAAGTTGGGGCAAAGTAATTTGATTGTGTTGTGCAGGTTCCACGTTGGCACCGGAATCCCTGGTGTTGCGCCGCACTACACTCCTTCACCAACACCTTCGAAGCAACCTCATTTTCCTACTGGTTCGATAAAACCTTGGTTTCATACTCAGGGAAAACTTGCTGCTGCACTCATCATACCTTCCTCTTGGGGTTCCCAACTGACGTGTGACGTACAAGCATTGTTTCTGGTGCTGTTGCCGGGGAGATATTCCCTCGTCAACTTAGTGCTAGCAATGTCCGTCTTAAAGTGTGAAGAACATCAGAATATAGCCTCTCTTCATCATCCGCAGAAATGTAGCATCAGACTCCACTTCAACAGGAACCCTTCTCCCAGTGCCCACACTTGTCAAGCCACCACGTCGAGTTGGTTTTGAACTGTTCTGGCTAGAGTTGGCAGTACAACGTGATGGTCCTGCCCGAGAAGATGAACCCGCCACTGTCTGTCCAACTGCCGGCACAACCACATCATTTTGCAGCCTCACATAAAAATTCTCTGCCTCCTTATGCTTAGCAAACATGGTAGCGAGCTCTTCATCATTTTTATTTGCTGTTATTTTTGTTTTCTTTGAGTCAAGGAGTTTTGTTACTTCTGTAGCAACTCCTTTGTATCTTTATTTTATCGCAATGTTGTGCCAAGTAAAGTTCTATATTGAAAGTTGATGCAAGATTTGGATTTCTGCGCAGTGACAGATTTTTAGCTGTCACGGATTTGAGCTTATCTCCCTGTAGAAAATTCAAAAAATTCTGAAAAATCACGCATATTCCTGAGATATGTACGCAACTTTCATTATTTTAGGCCAGATCCATCTGAGCAACTTAAGTGCCTCGAAAAAATTCGTCATTCCAGACTGTTCTGTTTTTGACAGATTCTGCCTTTTGTTTTGCATTCGCTCTTTTACTGTGTTTGTGTGGATTTCTTTGCTCCACAAAGCATTGGTGGCTGTAGCTAATGTCCAGAAGCTTTGGGATTGATTGTATCATTACAGAATATGAGAATTTTTGATTATGCACTAACCCTCTAATGAGAACTGTCTTGAGTTTGGTGTGAAGGAAGTTTTCAAGGATCAAGCGAGAAGGGTGATATTATGTGATCAAGAAGAGTGAAAAGCCTAAGCTTGGGGATGCCCCCGTGGTTCATCCCAACCATATTCAGAGAGACTCAAGCGTCTAAGCTTGGGGATGCCCAAGGCATCCCCTTCTTCATCAACAAACTTATCAGGTCATCTCTAGTGAAACTATATTTTAATTCTTTCACATCTTATGCGCTTTACTTGGAGCGTCTGTGTGTTTTTATTTTTGTTTTTGTTTGAATAAATTCGGATCCTAGCAATCCTTGTGTGGGAGAGAGACACGCTCCGCTTTTTCATGTGAATACTCATGTTCTTCACTTATATTTGTTGAGTATTCTTAACTAGCTACTGCAGTGCTTTTAGCTCCTGTTTTTCATGCATCTCTTCGAGCTGTTAGCACTTGTTTATAAATACTCTCTTGCTGCATTATATTATCATTTGGAGAGTTTATGTTTAAATAAATTGATTGGTGTTTGTTTGGAAGAAAGAAAATGCTACATGTAGTAGTTGGTATTGGAAAAGACATATGCATTCTTGTAGATCATTGTCTTGTTTCGATTTGATGCTTTGCAATTGTTTTGAGCTCTCAAGTAGATCATGTTTAAGCTCTTGCATCATGTAGTTAAAGCCTAGTAGTGGAGAACTACCGTAGAGCTTGTTGAGACTTGGGATGCATATTTGTTCTCTCTAAGGTCTAGATATTTTCTGGTAAAATGTTTGAGCAACAAGGAAGACAGTGTAGAGTCTTATAATACTTGCAATATGTTTTTATGTGATTCTTGCTGTACCGGTTTATACTTGTGTTTGCTTCAAACAACCTTGCTAGCCTAAACTCTGTACTGAGAGGGAATGCTTCTCGTGCATCCAAAACTTGAGCCAAAACCCATGCCATTTGTGTCCACCATACCTACCTACTATGTGGTATTTCCTGCCATTCCAAGTAAATATTTCATGTGCTACCTTTAAACTATTCAAAACTTTATTACTCCTTATTTGTGTCAATGTTTTATAGCTCATGAGGAAGTATGTGGTGTTTTATCTTTCAATCTTGTCATTTACTTCTGACAGACTTTCACCAATGGACTAGTGGCATATACATCCGCTTATCCAATAATTTGCAAAAAGAGCTGGCAACGGGGTGCCCAGCCCCAATTAATTACAACTTTCATTAATAATTCTCTTCACATGTTTTGCCCTGATTTATCAGTAAGCAACTTAATTTGCAAATAGACACTCCTCCATGGTATGTGAATGTTGGAAGGCACCCGAGGATTCGGTTAGCCATGGCTTGTGTAAGCAAAAGGTTGGGAGGAGTGTCATCTATAAAGAAACTAAAATACATGTGTAAACAAAAGAGAAGAGGGATGATCTACCTTGCTGGTAGAGATAACGTCCTTCATGGGAGCCGCTCTTGAAAGTCTGGTTGACAAGGGGGTTAGAGTGCCCACTACCATTCGTTGACAACAACAAACACCTCTCAAATACTTATTTTGTGCTCTCTATATGCTTTCGAAAACTTAAAAAGCTCTAGCACATGATTTAATCCCTGCTTCCCTCTGCGAAGGGCCTATCTTTTACTTTATGTTGAGTCAGTTTACCTACTCCTTTCTATCTTAGAAGCAAACACTTGTGTCAACTTTGTGTGCATTGATTCTTACATGTTTACTTATTGCACTTGTTATATTGCTTTATGTTGACAACTATCCATGAGATATACATGTTACAAGTTGAAAGCAAATGCTGAAACTTAATCATCCTTTGTGTTGCTTCAATGCCTTTTACTTTGAATCTATTGCTTTATGAGTTACCTCTTATGCAAAACTTTTTGATGCTTGTCTTGAAAGTACTATTCATGAAAAGTTTTTGCTTATATGATTCATTGTTTACTCTTTATCTATTTGTTAGCAAACTATAGATCATTGCTTTGAGTCACTTCATTCATGACATGAGCCTTGCAATATATTGATCAAGATTGTGTGAAAGCATGTCTCCTCAGAAATTATTTGTTGTTATCGTTTTACCTACTCGAGGACGAGTAGAACTAAGCTTGGGGATGCTTGATACGTCTCCAACGTATCCATAATTTCTGCTGTTCCATGCTTATATTATACCATTTGCTACATGTTTTATATACACTTCATATCACTTTTATGCATTTTCTGGGACTAACCTATTAACAAGATGCCACAGTGCCAGTTCCCTGTTTTCTGCTGTTTTTGGTTTCAGAAAGTTACTTCTGGAAATATTCTCGGAATTGCACGAAACAAAAGGCCAAGTCCCTATTTTTCCAGCACGTACACGGAGTCCGAAGGAGAGACGAAGGAGCCACGAGGTGGCCAAACCAAGGCGGCGCGGCAGTGGGCCCACCGCGCCGCCTGGTGGTTTGGGCCCCTCGGGGGTCCGCCGACATCGCCCCTTCGCCTATTTATTCCCCGAGACGTGAAAACCCTAAAACACCGAGCCTTTCATCCAGAACATATTCGCTGCCGCCGCCGTCGTCAACCCTAACTCGGGGGGTTCTGAAGCTCTTCCCGGCACCCTGCCGGAGAGGGGAATCATCACCGGAGGGCTCTACATCGCCATGCCCGCCTCCGGAGTGATGCGTGAGTAGTTCATCCTTGGACTATGGGTCCATAGCAGTAGCTAGATGGTTGTCTTCTCCACTTGTGCCATCATGTTTAGATCTTGTGAGCTGCCTATCATGATCAAGATCATCTTATTGTAATGCTACATGTTGTGTTTGCTGGGATCTGACTTATATTGATACCTATGTGGAGCTGAATATTATATTATCATGTCTATGTCATTTGTGATCTTGCATGCTCTCCGTTACTTGTTGAAGCCTTGGCCAAGTGAATACTTGTAACTCCAAGAGGGGGTATTTATGCATGATAGTTGGGTTCAACCTCTATTTAACCTGGGATAGTGACAGCAAGTTCTAAGGTTGTAGATGTGTTGTTGCCACTAGGGGTAAAACAGCAATGCTTTATTCAAGGATGAATGTATTGTTTACATTACGCACATTACTTAATGCAATTGTCTGTTGCTTGCAACTTAATACTGGAAGGGGTACGGATGTTAACCGGAAAGTGGACTATTTAGGCATAGATGCATGCTGGATAGCGGTCTATGTACTTTGTCGTAATGCCCAAATGAATCTCATAGTAGACACCACAACTCACACATGCATGTTATATGCACTTATCAATTGTCAATTGCCCAGCTGTAATTTGTTTACCCAGCATGTTAGTTATCTTATTGGAGAGACACCACTAGTGAACTGTGGACCCCGGTCCATTCTTTTACATCTGAAATACAATCTACTGCAATCATTGTTCTCTACTGTTTTATGCAAACAAACATCATCTTCCATTCGATACGTTTAACCCTTTGTTTTCAGCAAGCCGGTGAGATTGACAACCTCACTGTTAAGTTGGGGCAAAGTAATTTGATTGTGTTGTGCAGGTTCCACGTTGGCACCGGAATCCCTGGTGTTGCGCCGCACTACACTCCTTCACCAACACCTTCGAAGCAACCTCGTTTTCCTACTGGTTCGATTAAACCTTGGTTTCATACTGAGGGAAAACTTGCTGCTGCACTCATCATACCTTCCTCTTGGGGTTCCCAACTGACGTGTGACGTACAAGCATTGTTTCTGGTGTGTTGCCGGGAGATATTCCCTCGTCAACTTAGCGCTAGCAACACGTTTCTGGCGCCGTTGCCGGGAAAACCGAATTGCTTCTGCAAGGGGAGTCTCTCACACCCAAGGGCGGAGGCAGGGGGACCAGCAGGGGCCCTGGCCCCCCTGACACCATGGATTTCTTTGTATTAGCACATGAACAGTGCAGTTTAATTTTTTTTTGTTTAGCCCGGCCCCCTCAACATGCAAATTAGGCTAATCCTGCCTCCGCCACTGCTCACACCCAATCTCTTTACTTTGTTATTTGTCTTGCTTAGTTTATTTTTATTTAGTCTTGTTTGCTCTCTTTATCAAAAACACAAAAAAATTAGTTACTTGTTTAATTCGTTTGATTTTGTTTTTCAAAATGAGTCCTGAGAACACTAAGTTGTGTGACTTCACTAGCACAAACAACAATGATTTCATATGCACTCCTATTGCTCCACCTGCTTCTAAGCAGAATTTTATGAAATTAAACCTGCTCTATTAAATCTTGTTATGAAAGAGCAATTTTCTGGTGTTAGTACTGATGATGCTGCTGCCCATCTTAATAACTTTGTTGAACTTTGTGAAATGCAAAAGTATAAGGATATGGATGGGGATATTATAAAACTGAAACTTTTTCCTTTCTCCTTGAGAGGAAGAGCTAAAGAATGGTTGCTTTCTTTGCCTAGAAATAGTATTGATTCTTGGACAAAATGCAAAGATGCTTTCATAGGGAAATATTATCCTCCTGCTAAGATTATATCCTTGAGAAGTAGCATTATGAATTTTAAACAACTTGATAATGAACATGTTGCTCAAGCTTGGGAAAGAATGAAATCTTTGGTGAAGAATTGTCCCACTCATGGACTGACTACTTGGATGATCATCCAAACCTTTTATGCAGGATTAAATTTTTCCTCAAGGAACTTATTGGATTCAGCCTCTGGAGGAACCTTTATGTCCATCACTTTAGGTGCAGCAACAAAGCTACTTGATGATATGATGATCAACTATTCCGAATGGCACACCGAAAGAGCTCCTCAAGGTAAGAAGGTAAATTCTGTTGAAGAAACCTCCTCTTTGAGTGATAAGATTGATGCTATTATGTCTATGCTTGTGAATGGTAGATCTCATGTTGATCCTAATAATGTTCCTTTAGCTTCATTGGTTGCTCAAGAAGAGCATGTTGATGTAAACTTCATTAAAAACAACAACTTCAACAACAATGCTTATAGGAATAATTTTGGTAGCAACAATTATAAGCCTTATCCTTCAAATGGTTATGGCAATTCTTATGGTAATTCCTACAGCAACAATAGAAGTGTGTCCTCTGATCTTGAAGCTATGCTTAAAGAATTTATTAGCACACAAAAAGCTTTCAATAAAACTGTTGAGGAAAAGTTTGAAAAAATTGATGATCTTGCTTCTAAAGTTGATAGTCTTGCTCATGATGTTGAAATTCTAAAACTGAAAGTTATGCCTAATGAAGTTAAAGATACTAAGTCATTTGCTACAGCAAATGCCATCCAAGTTCGAATTGATAATAATATTAGGATGTTGGCTGAATTGCATGCTAGGTGGGAAAAAGAGGAAGAACTTGAAAAAGAGAATAGTATAGTTAGAGTTTGTACTATCACCACCACTAGTAATGCTAATGTTTACATGCTAGTAAGCCTCCTACTATTGATGGTAATGTTATTGGTGTTGGTAATGTCTCTACTACTTCTGCAAAGCGTTTGAAATTGCCTAAAACTGCTGAAACTTTTTCTGATAAAAGTGCTGAAATTTTTCAAACTATTGGAGACAATGGTTCCACCACCATTGACAATAATGATTTTGATTTTGATGATTGTAACATCTCTGAAGTTATTATGTTCTTGCAAAAATTAGCTAGAAGTCCCAATGCTAGCACTATTAATTTGGCTTTTACAAAGCATATTACAAATGCTCTTTTGCAAGCTAGGGAGGAGAAGTTGAAACTTAAAGCTTCTATTCCTAGGAAATTAGAAGATGGTTGGGAACCCATCATTAAGGTAAAGGTGAATGATTTTGATTGCAATGCCTTGTGTGATCTTGGTGCAAGTATTTCGTTTTGCCCAAGAAGCTTTATGATATTCTTGATTTGCCACCTTTGGAACATTGTTATTTGGATGTTTTTCTCGCTGATAATGCTATGAAGAAACCTTTGGGGCGAGTTAATGATGTTTTTATTACAGTAAAAATAACCTTGTCCCGTTGATTTTATTGTTATGGATATTGAATGCAATGCATCTTGTCCTATTGTTTTGGGAAGACCTTTTCTTCGAACTGTTGGTGCCATCATTGATATGAAAGAAGGTAATATAAGGTACCAATTTCCTCTCAAGAAAGGTATGGAACACTTCCCTAGGAAGAGAATGAAGTTACCTTTTGACTCTATTGTTAGAGCAAGTTATGATGTTGATGCTTCTTCTCTTGACAACACTTGATTTTCACTTTCTGCGCCTAGCTGAAAGGCGTTAAAGAAAAGCGCTTATGGGAGACAACCCATCGTTTTTATTTGCTGTTATTTTTGTTTTCTTTGAGTCAAGGAGTTTTGTTACTTCTGTAGCAACTCCTTTGTATCTTTATTTTATCGCAATGTTGTGCCAAGTAAAGTTCTATATTGAAAGTTGATGCAAGATTTGGATTTCTGCGCAGTGACAGATTTTTAGCTGTCACGGATTTGAGCTTATCTCCCTGTAGAAAATTCAAAAATTCTGAAAAAATCACGCATATTCCTGAGATATGTACGCAACTTTCATTATTTTAGGCCAGATCCATCTGAGCAACTTAAGTGCCTCGAAAAAATTCGTCATTCCAGACTGTTCTGTTTTTGACAGATTCTGCCTTTTGTTTTGCATTCGCTCTTTTACTGTGTTTGTGTGGATTTCTTTGCTCCACAAAGCATTGGTGGCTGTAGCTAATGTCCAGAAGCTTTGGGATTGATTGTATCATTACAGAATATGAGAATTTTTGATTATGCACTAACCCTCTAATGAGAACTGTCTTGAGTTTGGTGTGAAGGAAGTTTTCAAGGATCAAGCGAGAAGGGTGATATTATGTGATCAAGAAGAGTGAAAAGCCTAAGCTTGGGGATGCCCCCGTGGTTCATCCCAACCATATTCAGAGAGACTCAAGCGTCTAAGCTTGGGGATGCCCAAGGCATCCCCTTCTTCATCAACAAACTTATCAGGTCATCTCTAGTGAAACTATATTTTAATTCTTTCACATCTTATGCGCTTTACTTGGAGCGTCTGTGTGTTTTTATTTTTGTTTTTGTTTGAATAAATTCGGATCCTAGCAATCCTTGTGTGGGAGAGAGACACGCTCCGCTTTTTCATGTGAATACTCATGTTCTTCACTTATATTTGTTGAGTATTCTTAACTAGCTACTGCAGTGCTTTTAGCTCCTGTTTTTCATGCATCTCTTCGAGCTGTTAGCACTTGTTTATAAATACTCTCTTGCTGCATTATATTATCATTTGGAGAGTTTATGTTTAAATAAATTGATTGGTGTTTGTTTGGAAGAAAGAAAATGCTACATGTAGTAGTTGGTATTGGAAAAGACATATGCATTCTTGTAGATCATTGTCTTGTTTCGATTTGATGCTTTGCAATTGTTTTGAGCTCTCAAGTAGATCATGTTTAAGCTCTTGCATCATGTAGTTAAAGCCTAGTAGTGGAGAACTACCGTAGAGCTTGTTGAGACTTGGGATGCATATTTGTTCTCTCTAAGGTCTAGATATTTTCTGGTAAAATGTTTGAGCAACAAGGAAGACAGTGTAGAGTCTTATAATACTTGCAATATGTTTTTATGTGATTCTTGCTGTACCGGTTTATACTTGTGTTTGCTTCAAACAACCTTGCTAGCCTAAACTCTGTACTGAGAGGGAATGCTTCTCGTGCATCCAAAACTTGAGCCAAAACCCATGCCATTTGTGTCCACCATACCTACCTACTATGTGGTATTTCCTGCCATTCCAAGTAAATATTTCATGTGCTACCTTTAAACTATTCAAAACTTTATTACTCCTTATTTGTGTCAATGTTTTATAGCTCATGAGGAAGTATGTGGTGTTTTATCTTTCAATCTTGTCATTTACTTCTGACAGACTTTCACCAATGGACTAGTGGCATATACATCCGCTTATCCAATAATTTGCAAAAAGAGCTGGCAACGGGGTGCCCAGCCCCAATTAATTACAACTTTCATTAATAATTCTCTTCACATGTTTTGCCCTGATTTATCAGTAAGCAACTTAATTTGCAATAGACACTCCTCCATGGTATGTGAATGTTGGAAGGCACCCGAGGATTCGGTTAGCCATGGCTTGTGTAAGCAAAAGGTTGGGAGGAGTGTCATCTATAAAGAAACTAAAATACATGTGTAAACAAAAGAGAAGAGGGATGATCTACCTTGCTGGTAGAGATAACGTCCTTCATGGGAGCCGCTCTTGAAAGTCTGGTTGACAAGGGGGTTAGAGTGCCCACTACCATTCGTTGACAACAACAAACACCTCTCAAATACTTATTTTGTGCTCTCTATATGCTTTCGAAAACTTAAAAAGCTCTAGCACATGATTTAATCCCTGCTTCCCTCTGCGAAGGGCCTATCTTTTACTTTATGTTGAGTCAGTTTACCTACTCCTTTCTATCTTAGAAGCAAACACTTGTGTCAACTTTGTGTGCATTGATTCTTACATGTTTACTTATTGCACTTGTTATATTGCTTTATGTTGACAACTATCCATGAGATATACATGTTACAAGTTGAAAGCAATGCTGAAACTTAATCATCCTTTGTGTTGCTTCAATGCCTTTTACTTTGAATCTATTGCTTTATGAGTTACCTCTTATGCAAAACTTTTTGATGCTTGTCTTGAAAGTACTATTCATGAAAAGTTTTTGCTTATATGATTCATTGTTTACTCTTTATCTATTTGTTAGCAAACTATAGATCATTGCTTTGAGTCACTTCATTCATGACATGAGCCTTGCAATATATTGATCAAGATTGTGTGAAAGCATGTCTCCTCAGAAATTATTTGTTGTTATCGTTTTACCTACTCGAGGACGAGTAGAACTAAGCTTGGGGATGCTTGATACGTCTCCAACGTATCCATAATTTCTGCTGTTCCATGCTTATATTATACCATTTGCTACATGTTTTATATACACTTCGTATCACTTTTATGCATTTTCTGGGACTAACCTATTAACAAGATGCCACAGTGCCAGTTCCCTGTTTTCTGCTGTTTTTGGTTTCAGAAAGTTACTTCTGGAAATATTCTCGGAATTGCACGAAACAAAAGGCCAGTCCCTATTTTTCCAGCACGTACACGGAGTCCGAAGGAGAGACGAAGAGCCACGAGGTGGCCAAACCAGGCGGCGCGGCAGTGGGCCCACCGCGCCGCCTGGTGGTTTGGGCCCCTCGGGGGTCCGCCGACATCGCCCCTTCGCCTATTTATTCCCCGAGACGTGAAAACCCTAAAACACCGAGCCTTTCATCCAGAACATATTCGCTGCCGCCGCCGTCGTCAACCCTAACTCGGGGGGTTCTGAAGCTCTTCCCGGCACCCTGCCGGAGAGGGGAATCATCACCGGAGGGCTCTACATCGCCATGCCCGCCTCCGGAGTGATGCGTGAGTAGTTCATCCTTGGACTATGGGTCCATAGCAGTAGCTAGATGGTTGTCTTCTCCACTTGTGCCATCATGTTTAGATCTTGTGAGCTGCCTATCATGATCAAGATCATCTTATTGTAATGCTACATGTTGTGTTTGCTGGGATCTGACTTATATTGATACCTATGTGGAGCTGAATATTATATTATCATGTCTATGTCATTTGTGATCTTGCATGCTCTCCGTTACTTGTTGAAGCCTTGGCCAAGTGAATACTTGTAACTCCAAGAGGGGGTATTTATGCATGATAGTTGGGTTCAACCTCTATTTAACCTGGGATAGTGACAGCAAGTTCTAAGGTTGTAGATGTGTTGTTGCCACTAGGGGTAAAACAGCAATGCTTTATTCAAGGATGAATGTATTGTTTACATTACGCACATTACTTAATGCAATTGTCTGTTGCTTGCAACTTAATACTGGAAGGGGTACGGATGTTAACCGGAAAGTGGACTATTTAGGCATAGATGCATGCTGGATAGCGGTCTATGTACTTTGTCGTAATGCCCAAATGAATCTCATAGTAGACACCACAACTCACACATGCATGTTATATGCACTTATCAATTGTCAATTGCCCAGCTGTAATTTGTTTACCCAGCATGTTAGTTATCTTATTGGAGAGACACCACTAGTGAACTGTGGACCCCGGTCCATTCTTTTACATCTGAAATACAATCTACTGCAATCATTGTTCTCTACTGTTTTATGCAAACAAACATCATTTCCATTCGATACGTTTAACCCTTTGTTTTCAGCAAGCCGGTGAGATTGACAACCTCACTGTTAAGTTGGGGCAAAGTAATTTGATTGTGTTGTGCAGGTTCCACGTTGGCACCGGAATCCCTGGTGTTGCGCCGCACTACACTCCTTCACCAACACCTTCGAAGCAAACCTCGTTTTCCTACTGGTTCGATTAAACCTTGGTTTCATACTGAGGGAAAACTTGCTGCTGCACTCATCATACCTTCCTCTTGGGGTTCCCAACTGACGTGTGACGTACAAGCATTGTTTCTGGTGCTGTTGCCGGGGAGATATTCCCTTGTCAACTTAGCGCTAGCAATGTCTGTCTTAAAGTCTGAAGAACATCAGAATATAGCCTCTCTTCATCATCCGCAGAAATGTAGGCATCAGACTCCACTTCAACAGGAACCCTTCTCCCAGTGCCCACACTTGTCAAGCCACCACGTCGAGTTGGTTTTGAACTGTTCTGGCTAGAGTTGGCAGTACGACGTGATGGTCCTGCCCGAGAAGATGAACCCGCCACCGTCTGTCCAACTGCCGGCACAACCACATCATTTTGCAGCCTCACATAAAAATTCTCTGCCTCCTTATGCTTAGCAAACATGGTAGCGAGCTCTTCATCATTACTAATTTGGATCCAATCTTTTCCCCATCAAAGTATCTAAATTCCACTTCATCATGCAAACGCCAAGGATATGGGCTGCAAATTACCTCCCCAAATTGTCTGAAACTCCAATTACAATCCATTGGCACCGAATAACTGAAACCTCCTTTGAATTTCTTCTTATTGTCTGCATCGACGATGTAGCGGTCCCTTCTAATGTTCACCAAGAAAGCAAACCGCAACTCCATCCTAACCCACGAAAAACAGAGACGCAATCAGCTGCAAATCAATGGCATCCCATGTCGAATCGACAATTCAAAGCTCAGTACTTACCCAATGGGAACCCAATCGTGGACGCGGCGTGTCTCCGGACCCAGGTCGCCGCCGCTCTCCATTTCATTGCTATCCATTTCATTGCTATCCATTTCGTCGAGTAGGTGGCGGACAGAGTGGTGGAACGAGCGCCCCACCAGCGGCGTCGCAGGACGGTGGCGGTGAAGCAGGTGGCCACGCGGAACGGCCGCGGCGGTGCAGGTGGTGCTGGAGGCGGCGCAAATGGGTGCTGCTGGCTGCGACACAGGTGGTGGTGGGTGGTGGTGGGAGGTGGTGCTGGCGGAGGATCAGGTGGCGGTGGCGGTGGATCAGGTGGCGGTGGAGCAGGTGGTGGTGGCGCCGCAGGTGGTGGTGGTGCCGCAGGTGCTCGTGGCGCCGCGGGGGTGGTGCGGCGGTGGCGGCGGCGATAGCGGCAGCGCACGACGCACGACGGCGGGTCGCGGCAGCGCACGACGGCGGGTCGGGAGGCTTGGGTGTGGACGATTCAGCAAAGTCAACTCACTGCGCGGTCCCACCTGTAAGCTCTGGACGACTTCAAACACACTGGGCGGTCCCACCTGGTAGCTCCGGACCCACTTCACTAACACCACCAGACAGAATCGAGTTCAAACTCACCGTTTCGACCTCTCCATAGTTGCTGCGCACGAGGTAGGGGCAAAACTGAGCACCATTCGGCGCTAGGGGCAAAACTGAGTAGTTG
The DNA here is from genome assembly GCA_947311845.1 of Poa pratensis. Lineage (NCBI taxonomy): Eukaryota > Viridiplantae > Streptophyta > Magnoliopsida > Poales > Poaceae > Poa > Poa pratensis. Next base: position 30,845,133 of record CAMZMU010000074.1, read on the forward strand.
AGGCCCGCTGTGGGCAATTCGATAAATGACCCTATTTTTTATATTCGAAATATTGGTAGGAGCCCTGCCACTTCTATTAGAAACAAGAGGAGCTTGTTACATCAATAATTGAAGATCTAAACACATCCCTCACAAAATGAAGAGAGATTTCCTTTCAAAGCCAATTAGTCAAATACATAAGGCATTGTCTTTAGAGAAAGAAAAGTGTTGATGTACAAGCAAAGGGGTCTGATTTAGTTGCATGGAAAAATTTGCAGACCTAATAACTAAGGCGAACTTGGAGTGCTCAGTCTCAATATTCAGAATAAAACATTGCTGCTAAAAAATCAGCACAATTTCTACAACAGGCTGGACATACCCTCGGTGAATTTAATCTGACACTCCTACTATGAAACTGATTCACCTCCTGAACAACAATCTCAAGGTTCATTATGGTGGAAAGCACATCTCAAACTGGTGGATACATAGCAATAATGAAAAATTAAATTTTGGGGATGGAAAATTAACCTATTTTTCGGCCAGATCTAGCGGATTTTTTTTTCTATATCATAAACTTCCTCATCTTGCATCATTTGTCAGGAAAGGTGACATCGCATTTCAAGAGGCAATTCAAACTGAATTTCTTGAGGATCTTTTACATTTACCTTTATCCGCAACAAGCATACATTTGGACTTATATTTGGGGAAATGCTCATTTTTCATCACATAAGGCTTACAATGTCATGGTGGGAGTGATGCGTGCTTTACCACACTTCAATTGGATTTGGAAATCATCTTATCAAGTAAAAGAAAATATCATCTTTATGGCTATTACTCCAAGACATATTGAATACTAGAAATCTTCATGCTAGAAAGAACTTTCATGTTCAATCGTACCTTTTTGAAACTCTACAGTGCCCACATGAAGAAACATTTATGCGTCTCTTCTGGACATGTACTTTTGCAGCACAATGTTGGGAGTTGGCAGCCCTGAAAGGACTTGAAACGTATATGTTCATGAAACATTTTCTGATATCAAACACAAGCTACAACAACTTTTCGTCATGGAAATTATGATATTAGCAGCTTGGTGAATCTTTCTCTAAAGACAAAGCCTTATGTATTTGACTAATTGGCTTTGAAAGGAAATTGGCACGTCAGAACAGCTTATGTAAAATTCGGTAATGAGGCAAGGAGAGAATTCACCATTAATAATTTACCACCTTAGTACACAAACTCGTCAATACTGCATTTCCATTCATCTTTTTGTTGCTATTTGGATTCCGTTTTAATAAAGATTTTTGATGCCAAAAAAGGGCATAACCTAAAGAAAATCTTCTTTCAAATGTTTTATCCCTTTTATATTGAACTCTAGAAATTACCAAAACCTAAATACATGTACGACACAATAACGTTATCAGTTTGTACATACAACACATGCCTCAAATCTTTAGACAATAACTACTCAAACTTGAATCTGGTAAGTAGTTTATCCCCTTTTATACATATATGTGTCTCAAAGTTCCTTCTAGTGAGCACACACAACTGTTTTTGTTATGGACTGATGATCTCTCTCTGCCTCTCTCTCTCTCTCTCTCTCTCTCTCTCTCTCTCTCTCTCTCTCTCTCTCTCTCTCATTCACGATGTTATAATTTTTATGGTTGGTTTCTTCTGCCACAAATATCTCGACACGTCTGATCGAAATGCTAGCATACATCTTTGCCAAAGGGCACAAGATATGGAGTGAGTTTTGGTTGAAAGTTGTTACATAATTTTTGGCAAAATCACATCTTTGCGAGTTTGATTTGTTAAGCTGAAAGTTCTAGTTATTGTAGTGTAAGATGAAATATCCCGGGTTTCAAACCAAAGTTACATTTTTTGGACGGTGATATCATGAGAAAGACATTGGAGGTGTTCCAGATATCGTCACGATGGACCTCTCAAACTAGCAGTCCTCAGAGACGATGGAGCGTGTAAGGAAGGGCGAGGAGTGTACAGGTGTATAACCCTAAACCCACATAGGGCCCTGCACGGTCGCGCATTTTATGCGGTTAGTTGTAAACTTCTATCCCAGATTCCGTTGATCCCTTGTTAAGTTTGGTCTAGGGCCTTTCTACACCTGGACCCTGAGAAAATGGATCTTATGAGATACCACTAAAAGACCCCGGAATTAGCAATTCGAGCCAGGCCCAAATAGGGGCTTGCACCTTGCGGATTTCATGCAGGTGGGTAGAATGTAGAAACCGTGTTTGTAGTTCTTTCCTAAATCTCCTGGATCCCTTTCTAAATTTGGTTCTGAACATCATCTATTATATAAAAGCTGGCGCATATCGCGGCTTGGGAGCGCCCGCGTACTGTTCATTACTGTTCATATTGCACCGCGCGCCGACATCTTGCAAAAAAAGGACACGCAAGCCCAGAAATTGCACCGCGCACCCCCAGTTTCCTGAAGGCAGGGACCCCGACGCAATTGCAAAAAACTCCAGGGACCCCGCTGAAAAGCGACACACGCAGATCCCCCCTCCCTCCTCCCTCGCGCGCGAGCCGAGCTCGCCGCCGCCGACCCGCCGCGTCGCGCCGCCAGGCCTCCCCGCGCGCATCGGAGCCCACGGCCGGCTACGCCGTCGCCGCCTCCTCCTCTTGGCTGAGCGCCGCTTACCGGGATGCCGCGGCCTCGCCGGAATCCACGCGGATGCGCTCGCGGCCCGCCGTCGCGTCCACACGCCGCAGCCGCCGCTCCGGCGACCTAAAGGCGGCGGCGCGGCCGAATCCGGACGCCCCGTCTCCGCGCGCATCCAACGCACGCACAGACGCGTCCTGGCTTGCCGTCCTTCGCCGCCGGCGTCCGCGTCGCCGCCGCGGTAGCTCCGCCAGTGGCTGACGTCCTCCTGACGTCGTCACGGTGGGCCTGGGCTTGCAGTGGGCCGGTCGCTGGGCCAGCCTGCTTGCTGGCTGGCTGCGTCGGCCCTCTTTTTTTGTTCCTTTTTTCCCCCACTTTTCTATTTTTAAAAACTTTCGAATATTTTCAAATACAGGCCCAAACAAATGCTGCCAAAATTCTAAGAAAAACCTAAATATCAAAACAGCCATTTCAAATGCTCCGGGACCTTCTCAAAATTATTGAAAATCCTAAGTTTCAAAAAAAAGATAGTTAAACCAAACAACAAATATTGGAAATTTCTGAAAAGAATTGTAAACATCAAAATAGTCATTCCATATGCCTTCGAACCTTTTCCAAATTGTTTTAGATCTAATTTTCGAAATAAAATAATTGAATCAGAAAACCAACATTTACAAAAAAAAATGCTTCGCATAACTTAAAACACTTTATAGATGATGCTTAACGGTATTTATACAATTTCAGAAAACTACTACAAGCTACAAAATCATAAACTTACACACTCAACTAATGTGTTTCCTCCGAGTATGCGGTTACATTAAAATTTTAAAGCAGCAACATTAACTTACTGCATCGTTCGAAATAGATTAATATTTACATGCAATTTAACTTGACTCTCTCCAATTATGCATAAAATTAAATAAGTGCTAAAAAATATCCAACATTTGCGCACAACCATCATATATTCCTTCTTAATATGTTGCTAAATAAGAAAATTATGGCAAAATGAAACCATTTTTCGCCTATTTCGATTTAGCTAACATGTTTGGAAAGAATATAACTTAGATTGCTGTAATTCTGTAGTTTCTAACAATGGAATTTCTCTTTGCAGAACTTTTGGACCAATGGATGGACCCTGACGATACCAGCCAACACGCACGCAACTTCTCCATTTCCGGCACCGGCCACGCACACGGCAAACTCGCGAGAAACTGATCGAGGAACGCGTCGCATCGCAGCATCACCCACCCATCCCAAACGGCTCGCGTTACCCAGGTGAGAAAGCCATCGGTTCGTAGTAAAAATCGCAGACGGCGAGGAGGAAAAGTACGCCGTCACGCGCCGCACGCACTACCTCGTGCCTCGTGCTTGCTCACTGACTGGAACTGACGAGGAGTAACTGCAGGGTGCGCAGTTGAAAACGAAATGGAGAAAACGAGGCGCTGCTGACTGGCCAGCCCAGCCCCGGGAGGGCCACCACGCTTCCCGCATTTCTCTCAAACCCTCAAACCGGTTTCGGCAACTGCTTCGGCCACACAGCCACGTGAACCAAGAAGAAAATCATGCGCGTACTAGCATATCAACGGAATTTAAAACTTGCCGTCTTAACCAACCTTCGAGTATATCGCCATATCGGTCAAATTTGGTGCGACCGTTTCCGAATTTTCGTGTCACTAATTTACCTCCAATCTTAGATATGTTGGCATTTACTACTCTCTGTTTTGGTTATTCGAAGGAATCCAAAGACGATGTCACCTTGACATCACAAATTGTCTCATCACCTATTCTTCACTAGAAGCAAACCTCTTCGCCTGGAAATGTTCTTAAAATGCAACCCAAATGCAACAAGACTGGTTACGTCAAAAACGCGTTGTAAGATAGTTTAAGATATGTTAGCCGGCCGATGTTTTACTTCATGAAGGTACTCCTAATACAACATGAAAATTCAGCTTAGATTCTCTGTGTAACTAAAGTTTTAAGAAGTTGGTTAATTGTTGCCCTTTTGACATATGTCTGCAAAATTGTTTGTTTATCATTGGTAGTCTTTGTCGATAGTTACGTTCGCTACATCTCACCTATTTAGAGGGATTCAGAGCACCACCGCCATCTTGGAAGCACAGACTATCTGACTAACTAGCTAGTCGATGACGCAAGGCAACATTTGCCGCAACCTAACTAGCTAGCCATTACATTCACTCTCCTTCTCCACTGATCTCGCTCCGGTGCAGCACTCCCGTCTGTTTAGCCAAGAGACAAAACCATGGAGGCTTCCAAGTCTGCCACACAAGGCAACTCCCTTCTTAAAACCCCTCTGCCTTTGCCCACACTCCCCACTCTCTCCACCCACCAAGCCCACAACCATGGCTGCCCTCCCGCCTCCTCCTCCTCCTCGCTCTCTAGTCCTACTCCCTCTCCACACCGTCGCCTCCTCCGACGCCGCCCACCTCCTCGCCGCCAAGGCCGAGCTCTCCGACCCCGCCGGCGCTCTCCGGCTGGGACGCCCGCTCCAGCCAGTCCCTCTGCGCATGGCCGCACGTGTCCTGCGCCCAGAACTCCACCACCGCCGTCGCCGGGCTCCACATCTTCAACCTCTCCATCGCCGGCGTCTTCCCCGCATCGCTCTGCTCGCTGAGGTCCCTGCAGCGCCTCAACCTCGCCGGGAACGACCTCGTCGGCCCCCTGCCCGCCTGCCTCGCCGACCTCCCGGCGCTCGTGGACCTCGACCTCTCCGGCAACGACTTCTCCGGCGAGGTCCCGGCGGCCTACGGCGGCGGCTTTCCGTCGCTCGCCGAGCTCAAGCTGGTCCAGAACTCCCTCTCCGGCGATTTCCCGGCGTTCTTGACCAACCTCACCACCCTCCAGGTGCTCCAACTCGCCTACAACCCCTTCACGCCGTCGCCATTGCCGGAAAACATCGGCGACCTCGCCGTCCTCCGCCAGCTATATCTCGCCAGTTGCAATCTGACCGGTAAAATCCCTTCTTCCATCGGAAACCTTGGACATCTGGGCAATCTGGACCTCTCGTATAACAGCCTCTCCGGCGAGATACCCGCAAGTGTTGGGAATTTGAGTTCTCTGTTCCAGATGGAGCTCTACAGTAACCTGCTCTCCGGGAGGATACCGGAGGGCTTGGGGCGGCTCAAGAAGCTTCGGAACATTGACATCTCCATGAACCTGCTCACCGGCCAGGTACCGAGGACATGTTCGCCGGGCCAAGCCTGGAGAGCGTGCACATGTACCAGAACAAACTGACCGGTCGCCTTCCGGCGTCGCTTCGGACGGCGCGGCGCCTCGTCGATCTAAGGATGTTCCAAACCAGATCGAAGGGCCGTTCCCGCCGGATTTCGGCAAGAACTGCCCGCTGGAATTCTTGGACATGTCGAACAACCGGATGTCGGGTCCGATTCCGGCGACAATCTGCACTTCCCGCAATCTGACGCAGCTCCTCCTGCTGCACAACCAGTTCGAGGGCGCCATTCCGGTGGAGCTGGGGCAATGCCGGACGCTAGAGAGGATCCGGCTCTCTAACAACCGCCTCTCTGGACCCGTGCCGACGGAATTCTGGGGATTGCCGAATGTCGGCATGCTCGAGCTCAGTTCCAATGCTCTGTCAGGCACGGTTGATCCTGCCATTGGTGGTGCCAAGAACCTGTCCAACCTGGTCATACATGGCAACCGATTCACTGGTGTCCTGCCTGCCGAGCTGGGGAACCTGACCCTTCTGCAAGAGCTTCTGGCTTCAGATAACAACTTCTCTGGCCCGGTGCCTCCGTCGCTTGTTGAGCTTTCTCAGCTTTCCGTGCTTGATTTGAGTAACAACTCCCTGTCTGGGGAGATCCCACGGGTCATTGGACGGTTCAAGACGCTGGCACGATTGAACCTTTCGCATAACCACCTCACCGGAATTGTCCCTTCAGAGATTGCTGAAATCGGTGGGATGAATTTTTTGGATTTGTCACACAACGAGCTTTCCGGTGGGGTGCCGGTGCAATTGCAGAATCTCAAGCTGAGTGATTTCAACCTATCCTATAATATGCTCAGTGGACCTCTGCCTCTTGTCTTCACTGGCTCAGAGTACCGACAGTGCTTCTTGGGTAACCCTGGCCTGTGCTATGGGTTCTGCACAAGCAATGGCGATCCCAATGCCATCAGTCGTGCCCGTGCCAACATGGTTGCCTCCATCCTCGCCGCGTCTGCTGTCATCCTGCTCATCGGTTTAGCATGGTTCACTTACAAGTACAGAAGCTACAAGAAGCATGCCGCTGAAATCAGTTGTGAGAAGTCAAGCTGGGTTCTCACATCCTTCCACAGGGTGGATTTCGATGAGAGGGACATAGTGAACAGCCTCGATGAGAACAATGTGGTTGGCAAGGGTGGAGCAGGAAAGGTATACAAGGCTGTCGTTGGGCCTAGAAGTGAGGCTGTAGCTGTCAAGAAGCTCTGGGCAACCGGTGTTGTGGGCAAGAAGGATGACAGTTTCGAGGCTGAGGTGGCGACGTTGAGCAAAGTCAGACACAAGAACATCGTCAAGCTCTTCTGCTGCGTGACGAACAGGACCTGCCGGTTGCTCGTGTATGAGTACATGCCGAACGGCAGCCTTGGGGACTTGCTCCACAGCGCCAAAGCTGGCATCTTGGATTGGCCAACGAGGTTGAAGATCGCAGTCCACGCTGCTGAGGGCCTCTGCTACTTGCACCATGACTGTGCGCCCTCGATTGTCCATCGAGACGTGAAGTCAAACAACATCTTGCTTGATGCCGAGTTTGGCGCAAAGATTGCAGATTTTGGTGTTGCAAAGACTTTCGAAGATGGGCCGGCCACCATGTCGGTCATTGCTGGCTCTTGTGGTTACATTGCTCCTGGTGAGTTCTTGGTGCCAAATTTGTTTCAAACATGTTTAAAATCTTACATGCTTTATAACTGCTTATGGTCTGTGAAAGGTAATTGTTCAGATGTACTTGGAACAATATTCAGAATAGCTCCTAGCTTCATTTTGTTCCCTTTTACTTGCTGAAAGATACATTTACATGACATATCCCGCATAATCTTTTAACTTGTTATGCAATGGTGCTAAGTCTAAAAGCTTGTTTTTTTTGACAATTTAAAAGCTTTACTGAACCGTGTCTGCGATTGTTCCTTTGTGCATTGCAGAGTATGCCTACACTCTTCATGTAACCGAGAAGAGTGACGTGTTCAGCTTTGGCGTGGTCATTCTGGAGCTTGTCACTGGCAAGAGTCCTATGGCACAAGAGATTGGCGAGAAGGACCTGCTGGCGTGGGTGTGTGACACTGTTGATCAAAGCGGTGCGGAGTCTGTTCTTGATCAGAAGCTAGTCAACCAGTTCAAGGATGAGATGCGCAAGGTTCTGAACATTGGCCTGCTGTGTGTCAACCAGTCTCCAAACAACCGCCCACCAATGAGGTCTGTGGTGAAGATGCTGCTGGAGGTGGAGGGAGAGAACAAGCCGAAGGCGAAGAAGGCCCCTGCCTTCTGATCTGGGGGCGAAACCCCTCTGAAGAACCATGGATAGGAGGAATAAATGCTAATTTGTGCTCTTCTTGGATCATGTACTTAATACCATTAGCAGCTAGCTAGCTCTGAACCTTTAGTACTATGGTAAACTCAGTAACTTGGAAGCTAACCTGTCGATCTGAAATGAATGAAAGGTGCAGTTGCTGTCAACCAATCTGTGGCAGAGATATGTTTTTCTTGCATGTTTGATGCTTTTGTCGTGGCTGGTGGAGTAGCAAATTCTGCTTTCCATTTTACGATCCTGAAAAGTGCATTTGTTATGTTGCTATCAACCTTTCGACGTCAAGAACTCATGATACTTTGGAACATCTTATGGAGATGCTCCCATGCTCAGTGAGCTGAAGCACTCACGAATCTGAGTAGGACTACGCGTCTAGAAGTCCTATTTAAAGTAAGCTGTGATAGCTCAATATCAATGATGATTGAGTTCTCATCAGCATCAACATCAGTGCTTAGTGCATATATGAAATGTTTTCTCAATGCAACCATGCTAAGTAAAAAAGACACTAGTGGTTTCAGACATCCAGTGGCCCTTTTGTCCCCCATTTGTTCTTTTGGTTTGTTGCCTTTTGCTTGTGCACTTTGTCCTGGTAAGCAGACACTGCTCAGTCCCAGTTTCCACGGCCACCCTGGTAGGAACAGAAGCTGCACAAGTATTTCCTGCTTCCTTCTCTAAACTTGGTCTGGCCTTATCTGTATCAGAAATTTCACCTGCTGTACAGTTCTTGTACCTTCTTCGATCTTGGCAATATGTTGTTCTTTTTAATCAGGTGCAAGCAACTCGCCGACTGACCTGTACACAAATTTATCAAGGACAAAAACATGATTGGAATGCAGTTTTAAAGCCTATGTTCAACACAGGACATCTGGGTTCCCAGTTGGGACAGGTCGATCTGTGAACATAATTTTGCAACCTCTCATTGGAATCGATACGCATTTAAGTGCGTGTTCAAGAAAAAAGAAACTTCTTGCTGGATGAGTTGACACGAGTCACCGCAGCGTGTTCGATCAGTTTTAGCCTTTTTCCTTTTTGTGTTCTTTTCTCTGGTTTTTGTACTGCGCGGCTTTCGGATCATGGGTGTGCCTTTTAGCCTTTGTGATTCACAGCTATCTTGCACGAAGGTATAATCAAAGAAGCAAAAGAAAACAGCACGCAAATTTTATGTGGTCAACCAACTATATACTCCCAGATCATACAGTATTTACAAAAGGAGTACGAAGATGGAGCTGTTTTCATTCTCTTCAGACGAAAGGGGCAGGCGGATCGAATTGAACAGTTTTGCTTCGTAGTAAAGTAGAAACTAACAGTGATTAGACATAATTCTTTCTTCAATATTTATCTCTTTGAGCAGAGAGCGATATGAGGTGTTAACTTAATGAAGGAGAACCATGTACCCTGAACATTAGGAATCTTAATGCATGGCCCCATCGAGGTTACACACCCATGATGAAATCTTTAGAACTTAATGCACTCTGGGCTCCCCGAATCTTCTCTCAACAAAAGGCGCATCTACGAGACTACGAGCTGCTGCACATTTGGTCTCCTCAGCAGCCAATGAGATGTAAGTGCCGGCGCACCATGATGGTCAAAAGCAACACAACACAAAATGAGATAACAAAAAGCAAAGAGCAGCAATATGGTTCGAGATATAGGATTGTGTCACTGAGAAGAAAAGGATGCAGTTTTAATCATGTACCCTTTTGTGCATGTTTTGGCATACATGGATGTTTCAAAGTGGTGCAAGCCTACAGTCAGACCAATGTTTCTCTCGAGAATCCGTGGGAGGTCACTAATAAACCCACAGTTGGTAGACAAGACTACAAACAGCAGAACCCAGAAAGATTTGTAGACAAAAAATGGCATCTAAGCCCTTGTTTGTTGCTGAAAGCGAAATACTCCCGCAGAGAGGAGAATGGAAATACAAAAAGAACTCCTGCAGTGTGATCAACACCCATGGCAAGAATAATCTTGTTTCATGTGAACTCATGTCTGGTTTACATGACTCATGTGCTTTTGAAATACGGAAAAAATAGAGTGTTACTGACAAGGGGCACTGGGGAGTTCGCTCCCTGCGGCATAGGACGAAAATTGCTTACCTCCTAACAATTCAGATAATGTTTACCCATTCAAGTGAACTGAAATAGCAAATGATGCTTACTAGTAATGCCAACAAGGCTCCGGGCAATTCTTGCGGCGGCGGCGGTGATTGTAGTCACGGGCTTTTGTGGGCCGATGGTACGTTTTGGCATGTATGGACGTTTTTTTTTTGAGAATTTCGGCCGCACTTTTTTTTTATTAGAAGGGAGTACGTGTACATCATCAGATGGAATACAAACTCACACACACGTACAAAGACAGGAAGAAGCTCACCGCCCGGCGAAGCCAGGAACCACCGCACCGCACGCCCCTTCCGACCACCAGCAGCACGCCGCCGAGGAGGAAGAAGGTGAGGTCACCACACACCGAAGCCAACGGTCCGGCCAACCTTGTTGAAGAGCCGCATAAACCATCCGACGCAGGCGCCGGAATCTGCTCGGTAAACGAACCTCGCCTTCTCCCGCCGGAGATGAACACGAGGACGCCACCCTTCTTCCGCAGAACCCGCCAAGCCCACCGGAGGAGAGCCTCCTGTCTTCAAACTCCCACGCATCTGTCTTCGTCCTCGCCGGCCTGTACAGAGGAAAAAGAACAAGAGAAGGCCGAAGCATCCGAAGAGCCACGGCCACCAAAAGTCGCCCGCGCCGCACCAGAGCTCCGAGGAGCGCCGCCGCAGGAGGGGAAGCGCGCCGACCCCCACCTAGCCGCCATCGCCACCTCCACGACGCCGCCGGCGGGTCCCTATCACGACCTACGCTATGTACAGGCCGGGATCCGGGGATCCCCCACCCTCCCGCCGCCGGAGCGGCCGACGGAGGGGAGGAATCCCGCGGATCTCCAGCGGGCGAGGTGGTCGGACGGAGGAAGCTCAAAAATCGCCTTCCCGATCTACTGTAGAAGGGGAAGGAGAGCGACCTCAACTATAAGGTTCTTAGGGATACATAAATCTTCTGTAGGATGCAGAAGCCACACACGGCGTCCCGCTCCCCTGCTGACATTACTACGGGCGAGGCGATGAGCCTCCCCATTGGAATTTCTATTCTCATGTCTGAACACCGTCGTCCGAAACATGGACGCCGTCGTCTTGAGCTTCGAGATGACCATGCGATATTCACCTGAGTAGGGGTTCAGCATGTTGTTAATCACCTCCAGACAGTCTGATGCCACGCAAATCCTGGTCAGCCCGAGGTCTTGCGCAAGAGCTAGTCCTTCTCTACAAGCTAGAGCTTCAAGCGATGCCGGGCTGAGACCACCCGGGATCGTGAGTGATGATGCGCCAAGAAACGTTCCATCTTCTCCCCTGCAAACAGCAGCGATCGCACCTCCTGTGCCTGTCTTCGCCGTGGCTGCATCAACATTAATCTTGGCCAAATCCGGTGGAGGTGGAATCCACTGACCTTTCGCTCCCTTCTTCGGCCTAGATGGCACACCCACAGGTCCTGGTGCCGCCACCAGATCCTCCAGGAATCTCCTAGTGAAGAGGAATGTCGAGAGGGGGCTCTGATTTTCTCCCTCGTGAATCAACCGTCGTCGAGCAAACCAAATTGCCCACAACGTCACTGCCATCTCAATAAAATCCTCATGTTTCAGCGTCCCCATCATAACAAATAACCACTGCTTTGCAGATGGTTCCTCGGTTAAAATCATATGCTGGGTAATGTCTTCATTCACAAGAGCCCAAACACACCTAGATGGATTGCACTGTAACAAAGAATGGCGCCACGAATCTGGTTCTCCACATACTGAACAGGAGCTATTCTCGGCCATATGCCGTCTGTGGCGAACATCGCCTGTTGGTAGAGATTGATGCGCTAGCCTCCACAAGAAGACACGCAGCTTTGATGGCACCTGAGTTTTCCACAGCTTAGTCCACTGTTTCTCCTCAGCTGCCGTGTTCGAGGCCGCCGGTCGATCCTCCAACCAATCCTCTCTTCTTTTCTTTGTTCTAACCAACATCCTGTAAACTGACCGAACTGAAAGGATTCCAGTCCGTTCATAATGCCACGACCAAATATCATGTTGTCGTCGTGTGCTCTGAGGGATTTTGCATATACACTCCACATCCATGGGTAAGAAGAATTTATCGAGTACATCTCTCTTCCATGTAACCGAGTCAGTATTGATCAAGTCGCAAACCTTCTCGGGAGGGTCCTCAGCTAAACACGCCAGAGGCCGCATCATGTGATCTCGGGGTAGCCAATTCTGATTCCAGATGTGCGTGGACTCCCCTGTACCAATTCTACGGATCAGTCCCTGTTTCATTGCGTCCCTTCCTTCTAGCAGTGCTCGCCAGACCTGAGATGGGTGTGAGCCCAGACTTGCATTCAGAAGGTCCTCGTCAGGGAAGTACACCAATTTCAATACTCTTGCACTTAGTGTTTCAGGATTTTGCAACAACCTCCACACTTGGCGAGCCAGTACTGCAAGGTTGAAAAACTCAATATCCCTGAAGCCTAATCCTCCATCCGCTTTTGGTGAGCACATAATTTCCCAGGAGACCCAATGTGTTCTCCTCTTCCCTCGCTTGCTCCCCCACCAAAAGTTTCGAATCAAAGAATTTATATGAAGGCACAAACCTCTCGGCAATTTAAAACAGGACATGGAAAACGTCGGTATAGCCTGAGCAACGGACTTGATCAGCACCTCCTTCCCTCCTGCCGATAGGATCATCTCAATCCAACCCTGAACTTGCTGCCACACTCTATCTCTGAGATATTTAAAAGCCGCGTTCAAGGATCGGCCTACATCGGTTGGCATGCCAAGGTACTTTTCATTGAGTGACTCATTTGAAACATTAAGTGCTGTCTTGACAGAATTTCTGATTGTCTCTGGACATCCTTTGCTGAAATAAATTGAGGACTTGTCCAAATTTAACCTCTGACCTGATGCGTTGCAATACTTCTCAAGCAAAGCATTGGCCTCTCGTGCTCCCTCTTCACTTGCTTTGATACATAGCAGGCTGTCATCCGCAAAAAGGAGGTGGTTTACCGCTGGGGCAGTAGGGGCCACCTTGATCCCTTCAAGAAGCGATGACTGACGACTCTATTTTAGGAGGCCTGAAAGGCCCTCTGCTGCAATCAAAAACAAGTATGGAGATATCGGATCTCCCTGGCGAATCCCTCTCGAAGGTCGAAATTCTTCCAGTGGTGTTCCGTTGAACAGAACCGAAAAGGAAACAGACGTGATCATCTTCATTATCAGCTGCACCCATCGGTCATGAAAACCCATGCGTATCATGATAGCCTGTAAGTAATTCCATTCTACATGATCATAGGCTTTCCGCATGTCCAATTTCAGCGCACAGTGTCTGTGTTTTTTAGCATCATTCCTCTTCATGAAGTGCAAACACTCATACGCTGTAATAATATTATCTGTAATTAATTTCCCGGGAACAAAAGCGGACTGTTCCTCCGAGATAATCTCTGGCAAAATGATCTTCAACTTGTTGGCAAGAACTTTGGATGCAATTTTGTAAATAACATTACATAAACTGATAGGGCGAAACTTGCCTAACTCTTCTGGTTGAGCCACCTTTGGGATGAGCACAATGAATGTTTTATTGATACCTTCCGGGCTCTCCTCTCCCCTTAAAAATTTTAGGGTTGATTTTGTGACTTCCTCGCCACAAAGATCCCTGTGTCTCTGAAAAAAGTGTGCTGGGAACCCATCCGGGCCAGGGGCCTTGGTCGGCTACATTTGAAATAAAGCCGTCTTGATCTCATGTTCTTCAAAAGGTGCGATCAACTTGGCATTCATCTCAGCTGACACTGAGACTGGCACTGCCGCTAGTACTTCTTCCATGTCGCTTGTGCCTTCCGATCTGTAAAGATCGTCATAAAAATCCCGAGACAGGTGCTGGAGCTCACCTCTATCCTCGTAATCGTGCCATCAGGTTGCTTAAGCCGCGTTATCATGTTCTTCTTCCTTCTTCTGCTATCTCTCTGGTGAAAGAAGTGAGTATTTTTGTCCCCCTTCGAAAGCCATTGGACCCTGGCCCTCTGGCGCCACATGATCTCTTCTCTATGTTGTAACTCTACTACCGGGTTGTCACCTTGATTTCCTCATAATTCAGCCCTACGCGCAAAGGATTAGCACGTAGTGTTTCCAGCTCCCGTTGGAGCTGTCGGATTTCCTTTCGGACATGCCCGAAAGTCTGTGAGCCCCAAGAAGTTAGAGAGCCCGAAAGGGAGCCAAGCTTCTCCTGTAGGTCCTGCACGGAACAACATGCATCCCCAGACTTCCATGTTTGTGCCAACATTGGTGCGAATTCCTGATGTGTTTCCACATAGTCTCATAACGAAACAAGTTCCGAGGTCGTACAACTTCCGACCTAGGCACCATTCTTAACAATATTGGCAAGTGATCGGATGTCGCCGATGCCGAGAGGTGCTCCACACCTGCCAAAGGGTAGCGAGCAGACCAACATGGAGTTGCTACTGCCCTATCGAGACGCACACGACAGTAGCTACCACCCGCGACCTTTTTCTCGAAAGTCCAGCTCACCCCCGTGTAACCAAGATCAGCAAGGCCACACACATCCAGAGCTTCACGAAAGCCAGCCATCTGTGCATTGCTCCGCTCCTGGATACCATCGTGTTCCTCCCTCTGGAGTACCTCGTTAAAATCGCCAATACACATCCATGGGTGTGGATAGGCTCACTTTAAATTTTTTAGCAGATCCCAAGTTTTATAGCGCTCATTTACTTGTGCCTCTCCGTAAACACATGTCAAACGCCAAGGCTCCATCGAAATGGAGGACACAATTGCATATATGTGATACTGAGAGTAAGGCAAAACCTCTACGTTTATTCCATTCTTCCAAAAAATTCCGAGTCCGCCACTGCGGCCCGTGCTACCAACAGCAAAAGCATGATCAAAACCTAGAGTACGTGCTAATCCTTCTACCCTTATTTTCGACAATTGGGTTTCCTGGATACATAGCACCATGGGGTCATGTTTGTTCGCTAAGTCACGAACCTCCTTAACTGTCGCGTCACCACCCAACCCGCGACAGTTATAGCTCAAGCAACTCATTGTGCAGGGCGGTCCTCCGAGACGGAGGCCGCCACTTCAGCTGTGTTTCCCGCTTCCACGGGCTCCGACACTCCACTAGAGACTGCCTTCTCCGCGTTCTCATTCATCTTTGCCATCTCCGCTCTCCTTTGCTTCTTGACTTCCTTCGGAGGGATATATGTAGGCGGAGGTGGAGGAACATCCACAGCAGCGCCCATGTTCAGCTGGCGACGCGCGCTCTGCTCCACTTCCCCCGCTTCCACCACCGTCGCTGGCATTGTTTTCATCGGGCTCGATGCCGTGTCCTCAGTCGCTGCCGGATCTTCACTCAGGCCCGCGTCAGCTGAATTCCTCTTACGAGTGGTAGCAGATGTGGTCTTTGGTATCCACTTGCGCCTTTCACGATCTGCCGCATTACCACGACCCTCGCGTCCTCTGCCACGACTAGAGCTCGTACCTCTACCGCGTTCCCGACTGGTTTCTTGATTAAAACGTGCACGAACACCAGGGGTGCCAGGCTTCCACAATGCCTCTTCAGCCACCATCCACGAACCCCAGTTCAGTTGTGACTCCTCGTATTCACCCGTGCCACACTCCAGATGAGTGTGTCCCATTAGCCCACAGTGATCGCAAAATTTGCACAGCTTCTCATACTTGATTTGCAGGAAAGTACAACCTTTATCTTCCACAGTTAAGGGCACAACCCTTGCTAAGGGCCTAGTCGAATCAATCCTCACCCGAGCACGATGGAAATCCCCCACACGGGTATGCACAGGTGCTATCTCAACTCCAATGATATCACCCACCCTGCTAGCTAACTGCCCGAGCACCTTTTTGTTCCTATACAAGGGTGGGATTTTGTGGATCTGAATCCAAGCTTGGACATGTTTGGGAGCGGACTTAGGCACCGCAGTAGCACCGTCAAAAGGTTCCAACATGAGAGCACAGTTCCTAAACAGCCAGGGCCCCTCCTCCATGATCTTCTTCCAATCTCCCAGGCAGGAAGCTTGCAGCACAAACAGATTTTCTTCTACCGCATTGAACTTTACCTCTTGCGCAGGATTCCATGCCGAAAGCATGGTGTTTTTTAGTGATTGCATGCTGAAAGATTTGTTCGTCAGTACCTTAGCCGCCGCCAACCACTTCACTTCCAGCCATTGCCGTACCTCTTCCTTGCCGAGAACCACATCGTTCAGTTCCTCCCCTGTGAGGGTCAGATTCTTCAGCATCTCATCCATGTCAAAAACCTTCACTAGTACAGAACGACACATCGGAAATGGGCCAAAAACCCCTTCGGCAACGGAGAAAGGGTCCGTGTCCCCAACCCTGTCACTGATGTGAAGGCCTTCATCGGTAACGGAGGCAAAAAACCGTCACCAATGAGGCATAAGTTGGCTACGGTTGCGGACCCATCTCCGTTTCCGATGTATCGGTGCATCAGTAACGGAGATTCTATTTTACTCGTTTGCATTGAGGTTCTTTCAGAAGCCTACATGAGCAATTCGGTTGCCAAATTACATTCAAAATCTCACAGCAGAAGCACAAAGTTGCTACCAAATCCATTCATAACGTATATAAGAATTGTCATCATTACATAGCATCAAAAGATGAGTTACACATGCCTCGCTAATCCTATCATTCTCATGCCTCCCTAAACTTAACTTTTATGACACTCCACTCTTCTCCAGCTCCACCTTCTTCCTCAGTTCCGAAGCGCCGAAAACGGAATTCGACCTAGCAAAAGACTCGAGTAGCGGTTTCATGCTTCTCCAAATCACATCTGCAGCCAAATTGCTACACACATACACAAAATAGATGGAAAAACTAAAAACAAGAAACCACACCGAGCTCGCAAGCCTCCTTAGCAAATTAATCTTGCCAAATTCTTCGTAGCGAGGCTTGCTCCATCTTGGATGGTGTCGCCGAAATATAATAACGTCACCGCTGTGACATTTCGGCCACACTGTCCAAGACACTCTTAATTAAAAAAGTGTTTTGAACAGTGCAGCGAAACGTCACAACAGCGACGGTTCACGGATATGATCTCACTTTGTATTTAGCTCTTTTAAAGCTTGTTTGGATCTGCATGGCGCTTCTGCATATAAAATACATGGATGTCTAGTTAGAAAAGAGCCAAATATGATGCTACATGACATAAATACAATTTAAGATGAAAACAGTTTACACCTTAAGCGCCTATATCCGTGTGCTTGCTGTCCGATCGAAACGATTTGGAGGCAGAACTTGAAGGTGATGTTACCTTCAATTGCCTCACCATTTTTATGCATTGTCGCCGAAATATACTATTACTTCATACACTAGCTACACAAAACCATAACGAGGATTAGCACATTGACAAAGGGTTGAAATTAATCTATTAGACTTCAAATACTAAAAACAAACACAACACAATACTAGACTTCAAATACTAGACAAGTTGAAAGTAATGTATTCATCATCGGCGGTACTAAAAACAAACACAACACAATACTAGACTTCAAATAATAGACAAGTTTTATATGCTACTTTAAAAAAAATGTAAGATCTAGTGTTGAGGGATGTATTCATCATCGGCAGTACTACAATACTAGACAGAACACAATACTACAATTCTAGACAGTACTACAATACTAGATCGATAGATGCTACTTTAAATAAAATGTAAGATCTAGTGTCGAGGGGTGTATTCATCATCGGCACTAGACAAGTTTTATGTGCTACTTTAAACAAAATGTAAGATCTAGTCGGCTACATACCCGGGGAAGATGCACGGCAATAGACCAGTAGATCCACGTCGGCGACATACTCGGGGAAGATGCGCGGCGGCTCGCCGACGAGCCACTGGGGGGGATGCGCGGCGGCTCACGACGCGCCGCTGGGGGAAGATGCGCCGACGCGCCGCTGGGGGAAGATGCACGGCGGCGATGCCGGCCGGACGCGCCGCTCAGATCTGCGAGATAAGGGTTAGGTCTGGAGCCGCCGCCACACTATGACTGTGGAGTGAGAGTGAGAGTGAGAGCGAGAGCGTTAGGGTTGCCGCAGTGGCACATTTATAGCATATAACATCGCAAACGGAGGCGATAAACAACCGTTTCCTCTAATTTCTTCACTGACACACTGGGCCTACTTACAAAGGATCGATAGAGTAATTGAACTAACTATCTACTCTACTTGTTCTGCTTACGCCCTGCCTCCGCGCCATTGTCATCCGCGACGCGGCGTCGCTTCTTGCCGGTTGCCTTTTCCTCAGGCGCGTGCTCCTCCTCCTCCTCCGGCTCGTGCTCCTCCTTCTCCGGCCGTGCGTCCTTCTCCGGCGCCTCCTCCGACGCCTCCTCCTCGTCGTCGTCGGCGGCGTCGTATTCTTCCTGGCTAGAATAATACGGCTCCGGCAGGTCCTCCGGCTCCTCTTCCTCCGGTGACTCGTCCTCTTCGGAGTCGTCTTCTCCTTCGCGTGAAGACGGCGGGTCCGAGTCGTCGTAGTCGTCTTCTACAGAGCGTGAAGATGGTGGGTCCGAGTCGTCGGGGTCCGAGTCCGGCGGCCCGTCTTGATCCCACCATGGAACTTCATCGCGGTCTTCCGCGCTCGCGTCGTCGCTTGGGACTTCCTCGTTCTGCCACCAGGGTTCATCCATGGCGGTTGTGCTAGTGTGGTAGATAATGTGGGAGAGAACGAAGGGGAGAATGCAGGACCTGCCTGGCTTCGCGCGGTTCCAGTCACATTTTATTAGCGTCGATCAGGCGGTTCCAATCCCTCGTGAATTAAGCCGCATTGAACAGGCGTGCTTCCAGATTGCAACTGCAATTTCCCAAGCACATCGCAAACGGATATACATAAACAACCGTAGCCATAGAGATACATATTGGAAACAGAGAAAAATTTATGACCGTTGCCAATACTTTTGGTAACGGAGATATAAAATTCTCCGTAACCAATGTTGACAGACCAGCCTCTGTCAGGCCTCGTCCGCAACGCTAAAATCGTGATTCTCTGTCGCCTAACTCGTGCCGTTTCCATAGAGGGGTATCCGATGTGTCGTTCTGTACTAGTGCTTCCTCGGTCTGCCCTCGTTCGTCCATGAAATCCCAGCCATGACGATCGCGATCTCCCCTGCCTCCAAACCCTAACCACCAACCTTCTCTCTCCCAAGGCCGGGTAGCGGAACGAGCCCGCCCCTTGTTCAGCTCGAGGAGATCGAGGAGTGGAAGGTTGAAGAGACGAAGCGGGCGGTGGAAAACTTCCGGCCATGGTGATCGCCGCCGGAATCGCCAACCCTAGGTCAAAACCCTGGCATGTATGGACGTGGGTGCTCATATTTGCCATCAGGGCGCGACGCCGCGACCACGCACCCCGGCGATGGGCCGGCCCATAAACGGTTGCGAACAACTGAGTCTGGTCTTCGACTGTAATCTCGTTCCGTCGCTCGCTTTTCTGTTTCTAGCTTCTACTGCTATTCGACAGTACAACTTACTGGTAAAAATGCTGTAGGGTTATGAAAATGCATCTTGTGCAACTAAACTTTGCATCATGTACTGTCAGATAGCTGTACAAATGCCCTTACTAGTATCAGAACTGAACAATTATGAGCAAAATTTAAGTAAAAGTTTAGTATGAACGATTCGTATGTGGAACACTTAATAGTAGAATACCTTTACTTGGTCGGTGCGCATGAAATATTTTTGAGAAATAAGAACGATTTATTATGCCTCGATGAACTATTATACAATAATAACGCTCCATACATTTCAGTCCGTATCTACACCACATTTAAATTAGCTAAAACATCTTATATTTAGCAACGGAGGGACTAAATAATTAGTTGAACGATTTTAGTAATAAGAGAAAAAACAATTACTTACAAATATTTAGTTGAATAGGAGAATAGATAGAAAAAACCGTGTGACCATTTCATTACGCCGTGTTGAACTAAATAAATAATGAAAAAATGGAAACGAAAGAAAGAGAAACAAATGAAGGAAAAAGGGGGAATACACGAAAATAAATAAGAAAAGAAAAAGAATAAAAAGAACAAGAAAAAAGGAAAAAAATAAACAAAAAACCAAAATGAAAATAAATAAATAATGAAAACAGATAGGATTTGCATGTTTATTCCGGAGCTTTACAAGACTCATCGTGGACATCTTGATCAGGCAGGGTGGCACTGTCGGACGGGAGCTGATTCTAAAAAACAATGCACGGGAGCTCGTATTTGACGCTGAGGCGTCAAGACTGAGCGTCAAATAGAGGCCATACAGTCAAATAGAGGCCATACGACTGAACGCTTCTCCACATCAATCGTATCTGGTGCGGCCAGCTAACATGAACATTTTTAATATAAATATTGAAATCCATATAGTAAAAAAATACTATTTCAAACTATATTTTAAAATTTTGACAAAAATGTATCGATGGTTATAATTGTTCTAGGGATTTTAAATATCGTGATAATTGTCAAATTTCAGACTTTAAATGTTGTGATAATTGTCCTAACTGCCAACCTTCGACGAATGCCTCATCAGGTATCCGACATCTCCGGTGAGAACGCGACCAAAGATAGGAGGGTCAAAACCTCAGTGGACTACTGCAATTGATCTAAAGAAAACCCGACAACCAATCTGGTTTGTCTAATCTATGCACCATCATGAATCATAGAGAAGTGGCGCAATAAATCTCAGGTGTAGGCCGTTGAGCCAAACCGAGTCCCTAAGAGCAAGTACAATAAGCTTATGTAAGCAGGCTATAAGGATTAAAATATTATTTGTTGGATGACATGGAGGAGAGAGAAGAGGAGAGAGAAGGGGAGTGGGCTCTAATGCAAGAGCAAGCTCTAGCAAGTGCTCCTAGACACTTTGTGAGAGTGGGAGGTGGGCCATATCGTAATAAAATAACACATTCTTGTATCTAGCTATTGTACATGTTGGCTATATGGTTGACTATAGATGACATGACAATCTCTTATAGCCAGCTGTTGGCTGTACTATTGTACTTGCTCTAAGAGGCCTACAAATCATTCACGATGGGGAACTATGCGGGGCAAAACTGAGAAGAACTATGCGAAGTGGGACACGGAAATAAATGACCCTATGATAACCCTCCTATGATGACCCTAGAATAAATACATGCCATCCACGTTGCATGGGTTGCTCATTTCCACCCAGGTCGTGGAATGTTTCACCCATTCTAACCATGGACAATGAAGGCGCCGAGCTCGTGCATATGTATCAAGGTTGAAAGAGTCAAGGCCTCCCAAATACTTAGGGCGTCCTCCCAGTTACCACCGAAAGTTCTTTTGTGTCCCGTCCACATGAATGGACATCACACCTTGTTCATAACGCGGCACACCCTGCGGGACGTCCAAGAAGTCAAGTGGTAATTACCTACTTGATCAGTTATTTGCCGATTTCACGAAGGAGCTACGTCCTTCCTCCCAAAGGCGAATTTTGTTGGCATTTTTATACTCGAGGAGTTGAAAGTCCACCCATTTAAGTGTTATAACTTAGATAGGTAAGCCAACATTGCCACCATCCCACGGGCGAATGTTATTCGCATTTTTATCCTCGAGATGTTGAAAGTCCACCCATTTAAGCCTTCTAACCGAAATAGGTAAGCCAAAATATCGCATTGCAAAGCTGGAGTGAATGGCAAGAAAGTTGGCAAGCACCGCATCAAGTAGAACTCCCTGACAAGTAATAAGAGAGACATGTCTCTTCTGTAAGTTGGTGCATAGGGACATGACCTCACCAAAAGAATGGAGGATGTAAACAAGGTGTTCCACATCGTCCTTAGATGATGCAAGAAAGATGGTTGAATCACCAGTGTATAGAGATGTGCAAATGTAACGAAACTTGGCTCCTCAACACCTCAACTACCTTGTACCAATGACCATCGAGTAATAAAAATGAATGAGCCACCCTACTCCTGTGGGTAGAATGAAGGCTGAAAAGTTCCAACCTATAAAAGAAAGGTTTTTCCAAGCGCCTTACTGGCTTGAATGAAAAGTATATGTCCATGGCTGCAAAACAAAAGATGATTAAGGCTGTTGCACAATCGCTAACTATCTACAACATGGGGATTTTCAAGCTCCCCATTAGCTTCCACGAAGATTATATGAAAATGATTAGGAAAATCTGGTAGGGTGAAGAGGAGGGTACTCGCAAGGTCCATTGGGATGCTTGGGACTCCATGACTAAATCCAAATGTTTCGGTGGTGTTGGGTTCAGAGACTCTGCTTGCTTCAACCAAGCCCTCCTTGCTAGGCAAGCTTGGTGCCTCCTCCATTTTCCTGACATCTTATGTTCTCTTCTTATGACTGACATCTACTACCCCAGAGGCAACCTATTATAAATTGTTTTCAAATCTAATGTCTCAAGAGCTTGGAAAGGCATCGAGCATGGCCTTGAGATTCTTACAAAAGGTGTCATCTGGAGAGTTGGGGATGGTAAGAAAACCCAAATTTGGAGAGACAACTGGATCCCAAGAGAACCCACACTTAGGTTGGGAAGCTTAAACCTACAAGAATTCACATGGTTAATGACCTTTTGCTCCCTAACTCAAATACCTGGAACGAAGAGATCATTAGGAAGTTCTTCTATTTCGATGCTTCTAAAATTCTCAAGCTGAAGCCCTCTTTTAATGATGATCACGAGGATTTTTTTTAGAACCATGCAGGAGCACTGCATGTATTAATAGATAGAAGAAATGAAAAGCCAAAGAATGGCTATTGTCTTACAGAAAGGCCTCCGGCCGAAAGAAAAGGAAAAACATCACGACCTAGGCATATCACTGTAAGGGACCGAGCTGCTACTCTCGTCTCACTATTTCCGGTGGACACACACACACACGCAGCTAGCTCTACACTCATCGGCGGCGAGAACGCGAGACAGAAACAGAGGAATCAGAGCACACACGGTAGGATTTGGTCCAGCCCCCTTTGGCTTTGGGAGCCTTCCTCTTTTACTGAATTTTCAGAGTTTGTTGCTACACACTGCAACCTCTCTTTTACATCTGCTGTCCGACTAGCAGTACACCCAGGTCGTGCTTCTACAGTGCACCGACCATACACACTATCAGCTACACTAGTGCTGATCTAAGCCATGCCTCCACTATGTTGCTTGACAAGTAGCAGCACGGTAGAAAACTGGATATACTACCGGTGCTTGTGCTTATACAATTGCAGCAAACCCCGGTCTACTAAAGTGCAAATTAGACTTACAAATTTGCTTAAAGAACATCACTGTACAAGGTCAGGTTCTAACATTCTCCCCCCTGATCTTGTACTTTTGATCTTACCATACGGAGACCAATCTTGCTTCTCATCTCCAGGAACTTTGGACGAGCCAGTGACTTTGTCAAAATGTCAGCAAGCTGTTCTTCTGTCCTGACATGTTCAACATTGATCTTCTTCTCCTCCACACAATCTCTGATGAAATGATATCGTATGTCTATATGCTTGCTCCGATCATGGTGGACAGGATTCTTACTAAGTGATATTGCAGATTTGTTATCCACCAAGATCGTCACTTGTTTCGGCTCCTCAAATTTCAGTTGAGCTAGCAATCTGCTCAGCCAGATGCCTTGACAAGCTGCTGTGGCAGCAGCCATGTATTCCGCCTCGCATGAGGACATGGCCACCACTTTCTGTTTTTGAGAAACCCAAGTCACCAAGTTTGAACCGAGGAAGAACACTACTCCTGTTGTGCTTTTTCTGTCATTTACATCCCCAGCATGATCACTGTCACTGTAACCTGTTAGTTTAGTGTCTGCCTCCTCATTCCTTCCATAATGACAGCCAAGACTCACTGAACCTTTGATGTATCTCAATATTTGATTTACTGCTGCTAAGTGATGCACTGTAGGACATTCCATGTACCTACTCACTATGCCAACAGAATATGCAAGATCTGGTCTGGTATTCACCAAGTATCTTAAGCTGCCAACAATGCTGCGGTAGTTAGTAGCATCTACCTTTTTATCTTGATCTGACTTATAAAGTTTCAATCGTGGTTCCATTGGAATCTGACACGAATTGCAGTCAGACATGCCAGTTTTCTCCAAAATCTTTAGAGCATAACCGGCTTGACATAGCGAAATTCCATTCGCAGTCTGAGCTATCTCAATGCCCAGATAGTAAGACAATAACCCCAAGTCACTCATTTGAAACAGTTCCATCATCTGCTTCTTAAAACTGAGGATTTCTTCCTTGTCGGATCCAGTGATTACAAGGTCATCAACATAGACACCAACAAGTAAACGAGTTGTGCCGTCATTCTTCAAATAGACTCCATGTTCTAGTGGACATCTCTGAAACCCCAAGGTTAGCAGAGTAGCGTCCAATTTTGCATTCCATGCTCTTGGCGCTTGGCGCAACCCATACAATGCCTTGTTCAGTTTTAGGACCTTGTGCTCTTCCCCTGTATCTCAAAGCCTGATGGTGGCTGACATAAACTTCTTCTTCTAAGTCGCCATTTAAGAATGCAGATTTCACATCCATATGGTGGAGCTTCCACCCTTCTTGAGCAGCAAGCGCCACCATTAATCTTACTGTCTCCAGCCGTGCAACAGGGGCAAACACCTCTCGAAATCTATCCCTTTTCTTTGCACATAACCCTTTGCCACAAGTCTGGCCTTGTGCTTTACAATTGCACCAGATGGGTCCTTCTTCAGCTTGAAGACCCATTTCAGACCGATGGCTTTTTGACCTACAGGCTTGTCTATAATTTCCCATGTATTGTTCTCAAGAATTGACTGTATTTCTTCATCCATTGCTCTTTTCCAGCAAGTTTCCTTTTCAGCATCAGCAAAGGACGTTGGCTCATCAACACCAAGCAAGCACAAATTTACATCTTCTAGTTCGCACTCAGGCACTTCATCTAGTAACTCCTGTATGCTTCTCCGCCCTTGAGGTCCTACTGATTCAGGTGAGAAAAATGGACTGGTTGCTTCATCATCTTCTGCTATGACAGATACAGGAGATGTAGGTGCATTCAGCTGTTCAGGTGATGTTGGTGGTGTGGCCACTCGATTAACCTCCACCACTGCATCTTTTTTTCTCATTATTTCTTCACAGGTTTCATTCATTTCTGTGGCCTCTTTTGTCTGTTCAGTACAGGCGGCAACATCAGGATATGCTACAGTGAATACTTCCTCTGAGGTGATATTCTCCGGTGCGTTTATGCTGCTCCAATCCCAATGCTTCTGTTCATCAAATATTACATCTCTTGAGACAATTATCTTCTTGTTGGTTGGGTCATACAGTCTATAAGCCTTGGTTCTTGGTTCATACCCAAGCATTACAGTACGAACATTCCTGTCAGCTAGCTTGGGTAGATTCGGCTTTGTGACTTTTGCATATGCCACACAACCAAATGTGCGTAAGTGATCCATGAGGGTTTCCTCTCATGCCATGCTTCATAAGGAGTCATCCTTTCAACACTTTTAGTGGGTGCTCTGTTCAAGAGATACACAGCAGTATTTACTGCTTCACCCCACAAAGTTCCTGGCATTCCTTTACTTTTCAACAGGCTTCTGGCCATACCAACGATGGTTTGATTCCTTCTTTCTACCACGCCATTGTGTTGTGGTGTGTAGGGTGCTGTGAGATAGTGTTGTATACCATGCTCTTCACAATGAGCTGCAAACAGCTTGGACGTGAATTCTCCCCTCTATCAGTGCGTAGGGCTTTTACATTGTTCCCAGACTGAACTTCAGCTTTCTTGCACACTTTCTTCACAGCTTCAAATGCTTCATCTTTTGACCGCAGCAGTACTATCCACATGTACCTACTGTAGTCATCTACTAGCAGCAAAAATAATTTTTCCCTGCTGGTGTTGGTGGTGAGATTGGCCCACACAAATCACCGTGGATCAAAGCTAATCTCTCTTCTGCTCTGAATTTTGCAGTTGCAGGAAATGAAGCACGTTTCTGTTTGCCGACCAAGCAACCATCACAAATTTGATTAACATGGTCAACATGAGGTAGCCCAATCACCATTCTGTCTTTGGCTAGCTTTTCTAAAGACCTGAAGTTCAGATGACCGTAGCGTGCATGCCACAACCAAGCATCATCCGAATAATTTGCCAACAAGCATATTGGCTTCCCCATGGTGAGATCAAGCAAATATAACCTATTTGCTGCTCTTCTCACCTTTGCCATTAGTTGTCGATCCTTGTCATATAGGTGAAGGTAATATCCCTCTATCACAATCTTGCAGCCTCGTTCTGACAATTGACCAAGGCTAATGATGTTTGATTTCAGAGAAGGAATGAAGTAAACATTTGTTAGGGCACGGTGTTCTCCATTTTTGCATTGGAACAATATTGTTCCCCGCCCATGATTTCAACTGTTGAGTTGTCCCCAAATTTCACTTTGCCTTTAACTGACAAATCTAAATCAGTGAACTTTTCTTCAATACCAGTCATGTGGTTACTAGCTCCTGTGTCCAAATACCAAATGTCTCTACCATTCTTCTCAATTTTCTTAGGAATAACCTTCTCTTCATTCAGGAATACTTCGCCACTGACTTCATTTGCTGCCATAGTAAGCTCACACACTTCCATCATATGAAGAGCTGGATTCTCATCATCATCCTCTTTTCTAGCCAAGTAAGCCTTTTCTTTCTTAGGCTTCGTGCAATCTTTCTTGAAATGCCCTTTCCTGCCACAGTTGTGACATTTTACCTTTTTAATGTCAAACTTCCAATCAGGGTCTCTAGTCTGGTAATTCTTCTGACTACCATTGCCAGATTTTTGTTCAGACTGAACTTCTGTCCTCCACTGCTCGAACCCTCTCCTGCTTTCTTTTTGCCAGAGAAGTGCTCCCATTGTGAGCGAGAGAGCATAAGGTGCTCCCCTTCTTTTGGATCACCAAACCTGGACCGAATCCTCTCTTCATATGCTTTGTATCTTCCTACCAAATCCTCAACAGATAGTGTATTTAACGGTACACATTGCTCAATCGAGGTGACTATTTGCATAAATCTTGCAGGTGCAGCAGCTAGGAATTTCTGCACTATTCTGAGATCAGATACAGTCTCACCGAGGGAACGAAGTCCAGCAACTAGTGTGTTGATCCGCTGTGCGAAGGCATCCACTGCTTCACTGTCGCCCATCTTGAGTTCTTCAAAGTCCAGCCGTAGTGACTGCAGGCTGGCCTCCCGGACGCGTTCGAGACCGACGTTCGCCACTTTAATGGCATCCCACGCCGCCTTCGCTGAGTCACGGCCGGCGAGCAATGACATGACGGAGTCCGGCACCGCCGAGTAGATGCCGAGGAGCGCTTCACGGTCGACTTCGAAATCGACATCAGTGCGCTCGATGGCTTCCCAGACGCGCGCCGCTTGAAGCGCAACACACATCTTCATCGCCCAAATCCCATAGTTCTTCGAGGTCAGTTGCGGCCAGTCGATGTGTGGCCGTGCTCGTGGCTGTACTGGTGCCATGGTCGCCAATGGCAGAGTAATTTCGGTACTCTTTCCGCCGGTCCCAGCCTTTAGCTTCGCCCCGCCGCCTTCGCCGGGTCGTCCTGCTCCGCCGCCGCCCTCTCCTCATCAAGACGTTTCTTGGCCGCCGCCGCCTTCGCCGGGTCGTCTTGCTCCGCCATCTGCCGCCGCCGCCGCCGGAAACTAACCTAGCTCTGAGGCCAAATGTAAGGGACCGAGCTGCAACTCTCGTCTCACTATTTCCGGTGGACACACACACACAGCTAGCTCAACACTCGTCGGCGGCGAGAACGCGAGACAGAAACAGAGGAATCAGAGCACACACGGTAGGATTTGGTCCAGCCCCCTTTGGCTTTGGGAGCCTTCCTCTTTTACTGAATTTTCAGAGTTCTGTTGCTACACACTGCAACCTCTCTTTTACATCTGCTGTCCGACCAGCAGTACACCCAGGTCGTGCTTCTACAGTGCACCGACCATACACACTATCAGCTACACTAGTGCTGATCTAAGCCATGCCTCCACTATGCTGCTTGACAAGTAGCAGCACGGTAGAAAACTGGATATACTACCGGTGCTTGTGCTTATACAATTGCAGCAAACCCCGGTCTACTAAAGTGCAAATTAGACTTACAAATTTGCTTAAAGAACATCACTGTACAAGGTCAGGTTCTAACAATCACTATGCAGATTACACCAACATAGACAAGAGCAAGGTGACCAAGGCTAAGCAGCTAAGCTACTAACCAAAATCCAGAGTAAGACGACCAGCGCTAGCTAGGACCCATTGATTTGCTTCCTGTTTAATCATCTCGATGAGAGTGTTCATAGGCTTGGATACTTTGTCGAAAACCCTGCTATTCCTCTCTGGCCAAACAGTCCATACGACCAAAGTGATCAGGGAGTCGAACATGTTCCTAGTCTTCCCATTAATCGATCCCCTGGCCTGCACCCACCACTCTTTCAAGTTATCTTGGGTAGAGGGTTTCAGATGTTGGAGATTTGCCCAACCCAACAAATGTCCTCAAATTAAGTTCACGACCGCGCATCCCATGAAAAGATGATGAGCATTTTCCTCCGAGGAGTTGCAAAAAGGACATTTTTCATTGTGAGGGAGTCCCTTTTTAGCCAACCGATCAGCTGTCCAAACTCTTCCTCGAATGATCAACCACATTGTTAATTTTCATTTTGTAGGCGCCCATGTTTTCCATATCGCTTCAGCCACATCGCTAGTTATCTTTGTCTTAAAGTGAGCCTCATAAACTGATTTTGTGGTAAATGCACCTTTTGGATCCCACGACCAGCCACCAGTGTGGTTTGAGAGAACCTCCCTGCTTATCCTGTGGGAACCACCCTCCCTCAGTTTTTTTTTTTTTGAGATTTAAAGACTGCTACTAGATGATCACGAGGATATGATTGCTTGGCACTTTGAAAAATCTAGAATGTTAGTGTTAAAAATGCATATCGCCTAGCCTATAATCTGAAATACCATGAAATCAACCAGAACTCCCGTCCAGGCAACAATGACAAGCTCGATCTGGAAGAACATTTGGTCTGCCCCTGGGCCTAACAAGGTGCGGATCTTTGCCTGGAGAGTCGCTTGCAACAATCCAGATACCAAAATAAATAAATGGCGAAGAACCCTCGAGGTGGACAGCACTTGCCAGTTTTGTGGAAATGGAATAGGTTCCATGCCACGGTTATTGCACGAAGGCTGCTGCTCTCAGGCATTATTAGATGCGAAAGATCCGGTGTATCCCCGATTAAGGCAAGTTCATATACACTGGGAAGGATTGGTTACCTCTGCTGCTCTCTCACTCCTTAAAATCGCAGCATTGTCTGCTCTTACTTCTTCTATGGCGTGCCTGACACTTGCGAAATGATATGGTCCATGACAAGGCTAATGCAACTATTGGAGATTCCGTCAGCTTCCTTTGCAGCTATGCTAATTCCCTAAGCATGGCCAATTGTTGGCACCAAGAAAACAAAAGAAAAAATGCCATGTTACTGAACCTGCACCCTAGCTCCTCCGGCTGTTGGCTCTCCTCTTTGCCAGTGAAACTCTCCCCCAGATAGTTGGATCAAGATTAATGTTGTTTCTAGCTTATTGCAGGATACAGGTACTTCGACGGCTGGTTTCGTCGTCCGTCAAAGCAACGGCGATGTCTTAATATCCGGAGCTGCCCCTTTTCCCCATTGCACTGGCGCTGAATAGGCTGAAGCCCTCGCCTGTCTTGAAGACTCAAGATCTACACGCCTTTTCCTCCAAAACAAAGTCATAGTGGAGTCCAGACTATGCTGCCCTCGAGTTGCTGGCCTGAACCAGACCTCCATTAACCTTTGTAGGCTGTGTTTTACCCTCTCTGATATCAAGTCGATGGTCCTGCGTTTTCCTGATTTAGTTTTTTCGTTTTTTTGATAGAGCTAGCAACAGCTTTGCTCATGCGCTTGCTCAGCCAAGCATTGTGATGGTTTATTTGGCGTACTGTCCCAGATGCCGCTCCTTCAGGCTGACTTTGTAAACATGATTGCTGTTAATGAATAAAGCAAGCTCCTTTGCCTAAAAAAAATAGTGAGCCACCCTAAAAAAATTGATCGAATTGGTTCCTTTTCAAAGACACAAATTATGTAGAGAAAGAAAGCAAACTAATTAAAACTAGTAACCATAAAAAATGATATCGATCGAAGTTGTTAAAGTTTTACTAATATTAGTAGACGGAATAAAGGTACATATACTGATCAGTTGACAACAATAACAAATAGTCTGGTTGGTGTAGTCGGTTATCACGTTAGTCTCACACACTAAAGGTCCCAGTTCGAACCTGGGATCAGACAACTTATTTTTGTTTTTGCAGATGTTCCCTTTCCCATTTTCTCATATCTTGCCAATTGCCATATCGAGGAGTAAAACCTTTATACGCAGCTGACGGAAAAGGAGTTTTGCCCCGGACTCATTTGGGAGCCAAAAGAGGACACCAAAAGCAAGCTCATATAAGTTCGGTTTTTCTCTACTCGGCAAGAACAGATCTCTGTGAATGATCTGTTGGCTGATTACACCCGCCACCAGCCCACCAGCAACACCGCTCAATCTTCCTTCTGGACAGGTGATGCGTGTCGAACCTCTGTGATCTGTGACGGAGTGTCTACCGCTCGCGGCGCCACCAAACGATGCGAGAAAACAGAGGATGAACCAGAGGCGAACACCTGGACGAGGACGAAGAAGAAGGAACATATCCCACCAAACCCTGAAAGGTCGGGTGGGGGCTGCAGCTTCCTTGCATCCTGCTCCACTGTCACCATTTTCAGCGAAAATATCCGTCCGTTGGTGGACGCAAATCGCGGCACGGGATGTTTGGAGTGGACGAATTTTCTATGCCTTCTTCCTCCTCCAGCTCGATCGATCACCTCGATCAATCAGTGAGCGACAGACTCTTTCTTTTAAAAGAGGGGGAGAGAATTTTGTCGAGGTGTGAGGAACGAGAACCCCCAGCTGGACCGCAGAGCCTCTGGCTCACAACAGCTGGGCAGGCAGATGTCGTGCTTCCAGATGAATCGAAGAAGAAATATCTTCCCGATCTTCTCCTTCTCCTTCTTCTTCACGCGAGAATCGGGAATCGAAGCAGCCGTCCCGGATCTGTCCTCTTTGATTTCGTCTCCTTTCATGTGATGAAAATATCTCGGCTTTCACCTCATTTTATATTGAGCCCATATTCTGTTGTTTGGTGCTCCGGTTGCACCAACCACCGGTAGTTCATGTGCTTCCGACGAGCTATCATCCCATGCATGAATTTCCCACTAACCAGATCGGCTGGAGAACTAATTTTGTACGATCAGGAACTGACGGAGTCAAGATCTGAGATAAGATATCAGCACTTCAGCCCGAACTGACAAAAATATCTTCATACAAACTGATGCTACACATCACACACATCTGAATCGAAAACCATTTCAACAGACTAGCTCTTGTGTTTGTCCCACTAAATTACCTCCTTTTGTTTGTGATGGATGAACTTGTGTTTCAGTTTCAAGATCGAACTCTGGTCACACCAACTGTTATTCTTTCCACAGCCCGATCATAAATATATGCACTCCACTGAACTTTTTTTTTTTTTGAGACAAACAGGTACGTGTTCAAACCAGAAAAGAAACACGAGGCATACATACACGCACACGCTGGATACATCCAGAAGGACACCTGTCCTGGAGAAAGTGCAAAAAGGCCCTCAAGGAGCAAAAAATTGTAGCGAAACCCCTCAACGTCCTCTTGCACAGCATCCCAATCTTCCGGCCGTTCCGATCCCCGGCGCCGCCGCAGCTCCACCGAAGAGAAAGAAGACCGGAGCACCACGATCCCAAGGACTGACGGAGCTCGATAGCAGCCAAGCTGCGTTGATTACCGCAAGATCCATCCGACACAGCGCCGGAATCGAACAACTCTTTGAACGAACATCGGCGGAGGAACACCTCCGAGCAGCCGCAGCCCCAGCCTCGCCTCCAACCTCCGACGGGGGAGGGATACGAGGCCTGCACCGACCATCCACGAACACCACTCCAAGCCAGCCATCCGCAAGCAGTCGTCGCCAGCCCACCCCGACCCCTACCTCCATCCACCACCATGGCGACGAAGAGGGAGAGGAAAAGGAGCCACGCCGATCTAAACTGCCGGGCAACCGAGCTTATTACATGAGCTTCCACCAGATCCACCTCCCATCGCCACCTTCCACCATGAAAGACCACCATGGGAGACGTCCAGCAGCCTCCCGACGCAGCTCGCATACGCCAGGACGAAACTCCTAAACGGCATAAAGCCAAGCCTACTAAAACTACAAGAACCGGGGCTCCCTCCCACCCACCACCGGCCACCATGGCCGCCGGTGACGAGGGGGAGAAAGCCCAGGCTGGGGAACACGGGGAAGAGAGCAAGGAGAGCCTCACGCGGAGGAATTCGCCACAGGGGCAGTCGCCACAAAGGACTAGACGTCTCTCTTGATGCAACGCCGTATTTCTAGGACTAGTCTGTTCACTCCACTGAACTTGATTCAGGGAGAAGTGTCGCGAGAGAAAAATGAATCTAAGAAAAAAGAACAATTAATCAGTAGAATCAGTAGACCTATTTTTTGATTCATCCTACGTTTACTACTACTAGTACGAGTATAAGGCTATGGAATATCGATCACAGCTGGCCGCTGGTGACTGATCGACTCTCCCTACAACTGATTCCTCCGCCGGAGATCGACGACGACAACGGAGATGTTGTCGGTGCTGCTCTTGGTCAGAGCGAGCTTGGTGAGCATGGCCGCCGCCTCGGCGCACCACCTCTCCCTGCCCCTCCGGAGGCACGCCCGCGCTACCTGGCACGCGGTCTCGTTGTTGACCACGTCCCAGAGCCCGTCGCTGGCCAGGATCAGGCACTCGTCGCCGTCTGTTCTGTCGGTTACTGTGACCTCCGGGACCGCCGTGACGAAGGGCTTGAGGTAGCCGTCCCCGATGGCGCGCGACATGGCCAGGACTCCCAGCACCCTCGCGCCCTCCCAGAAGATGACGCGGCCGCCGGCGGCCTCGATCCGCTCCAGCTCGTCGGGTCGGTCGGGCTTGTGGTCCGAGGAGAGCGGGAGGGGCGCGCCTTCCTTGCGGCAGAGCACGGCCCGGGAGTCGCCGCAGTTGGCTACGACGATGGTCTGGTCCTCCACGACGGCCACGACCGCCGTGGACCCCACGTGGTCGCACTTGTGCGACTCGCAGCGGCAGCTCGCGCGCCCGCCGGCCGTCACCTCGGCGTCCATCCTCGCGAAGCTCCGCTCCATGGTGGCGGTCCAGTAGGCCTCGGGCTCGGCGGTGAGCTCGTCTGCGAGGAGGTCGTGCATCCGGTCCCGGCACGCGTCGGCGACGTGCGAGCAGCCGTGGCCGTCGAACACGCCGTAGAAGTCGCGGCCTACGTTGCCGGGCGCGGCGAAGGCCTCCCGCACGGATACGGCGTCCTCCATCTCCCTCCTCCTACCGGTGACCGACGCGAACCCATGGCGCTTGGCCGCTCCCCCAGCCGCCGCGCGCGTCTTCCTCGTGGCCGCCTCCTCCCCGCCCTGGGGCGCGGTGATCTTCCACCTCGCGGCCGCCGCGGTGTCCCCCGCTCGGCGACGCCTCCCGGCGCGCGCCCTGGCCCTGGCCTCGGCCTCTGCCCCCACCACCACCGCCGACGTAGCCGAGTCACAGCACACCTGCGCCATCGACATCAACAAACCACGTCTGAAACTCTCCCCTCGTCCGTTTATTCTCTGCTCCGAGCTACAAGAAGAAGAGGAAGAAGAACATGAATGGGAATGGGAATGGGAATGGGAATGGAGGAGAGGATGCCCATCGTCCGTTTTTAAAGCTCTCCCCTCGTCGCTCAGCCGCAGGTGGTGTCGTGGCCCATGGCGCGCGGTGTCGCCATCGATCTCTCAGGCGGTGGCGACACATGCCGCCCGACGCAGCATCCGGGCCGTCCACGAGTCGCGCGAAAAGGATTTCTCCTTTCTCATCCATCCTAGAAGGACACGTGACGCGCGGCCATGATAGATAGCACCGGACCGTCACTAATCTACTAGTTTAGTCTAGGAAAGTCGTCATATAGGTAGCCAAAGTCTAATGATCTAACCCCCAACCTAATCTCGCCGAACGTGGAATAATGCGGATGCGCGATGGTGACGCGGCCCCATGCCATGCAACGTGTCCCGTTTAGCCGGTCCAACTCGGGGTGCAAGCCAAAAGCTTCCGATGCGATGCGGTCGAAACCAATTCGAACGGTTAGCGGTGGGTGAGATTTTTTTGTTCTAGTCGTGGACACGTCAGGGGTGGCCCGGTGGGGACGCTACGGAACGTCGTGGTCAGGTCAGGGTTCTGCGTTAGTTTCGGGGTGATCCAGCACAAAATGATACTAACGCAAAAGACCATCATTTTAGGTTTGTTGACACATAAATATCTCTTTTGGGCTATGTTGTGACAACGAGCACTAATTTGTCCCGTTAATACGTTTGCTGCCTCACGTGAGCTCTTCCGGGCGCCGCCTCGTGCGAGCTCATTCAGCCGTGGGCTGCTCCGGCCGACGCCTCCTTCTCACGTCGGTCGACCGCTGGTGGACGCGCCGCAGACGGGGTTCTCGGACAGAGCGCGCACCGACCCGGCGGAGCAGCGCGCCGTGCTGGAGGTGATGGCCGCCACGGGCAACGGCTGGGCGTTGGGCATCGCGTGGAACGGCGGCACGGCGACGTCCTCGTGCGTGCGGCCTCGAGTCGGCGGGCATGCCGACATCCTCGCGCAGGCCAGGACCGCACAGCGAGTGTGGGACGGGAACGCTGGCGGCCAGCAGGGCAGAAGGCGCGCAGGCGGTCATGGCGCGGGCGAGCTCCGGCACGTGCGGGCGCGGTCGAGCCGAGTCGAGTTTCCATTTTAGACGTTAAACGAGTTCGAGATAAACGAGCCGAGTTCCGAGCTACTCGTTTAGCTCGTTTAAGTCGGTAAAATAAAATCGTTACATTATTCTTGTCTTTGTGAAT
Source organism: Poa pratensis (assembly GCA_947311845.1). Lineage (NCBI taxonomy): Eukaryota > Viridiplantae > Streptophyta > Magnoliopsida > Poales > Poaceae > Poa > Poa pratensis. Next base: position 30,880,339 of record CAMZMU010000074.1, read on the forward strand.
TATTTTACCCCATTATCATAGTTTAACGACTAGATATTACTTAATATTGTCATAGATTGTTTGATAATTGCATCATACATGCCTAATAATTAGAAAAAAAATAAAAAACTATTACAATACATGTTAACAGTTTTACCGAGCTAAACGAGTTAAACGAGCAAACTCACGAGTTTAGCGAGCCGAGCAGAGTTCCAATCTTCAACTCGTTTGTCGAACGAGCCGAGCTCGCTAGTTGACCGAACTTGAACGAGTCGAGCCGAGCCAGCTCGGCTCGGCTCGAATTCCAGGCCTAGTCCCGGCTGAGGTTGACGAGCGAGTCCGCTGCCGCCTCGCCCGCGGTGCCCCCCACAGAGGCGAGTAGCCGGAGCAGCACCGGGTCCGCGCGCGCCTTGAGAGAGCGCAGGCCGTCTTCATCTCCGGTGAGTCCCCGCACGATATCCGCCGTGGCGCCCCGGACCTGCAAGGAAGGAGCACGGGTCGTTAGTTAGAGGAGCTAGCACGGGGTGTGGATTTCGGGATGATTGGGGCTTAGGGACGCAGCACTTGCACCTGCGGGCGCGGCTAGGCGCGGCGCGGCAGCAGAGGCGGCGGCCGGACCAGCCAGCGGACGGCAACAACACCTTAGAGATAGAGTTGACTTTTTTTTGCCACGTAGATCTGACAGGTGGGTCCGAGCTATCAGAAAACGTGTTAACATGTTTAATTAGACAAATTAGTGCTCGTTGTCACAACATATCCCCAAAATAGATATTTATGTGTCAACAAACCCTAAGATGGTGGTTTTTTTACGCCTCGTGTTCAAATGTGGTGGTTTTTTGTCATTTTCTCGTGATCCAGGTATAGGTGTGCCGTATGTATGGTTTCGGGCCAGCGGCAGGATGGATGGCAGGACCCGTCGGTGTTCCAGTTACGTGGGCGAGCCGGCGGGGAGGCATGGCGGGAAAATGGACATGACCTCGTGGCATAAGAATAACACAAAATGAACGCCGGGCGAAACTATTTCACGTCTCTAACCCTTTCGGGTAGCGCCTAACGATCGGGCGCTACACTCTACGGGGTAGCGCACAGAGATCAGGCGCTACACATCCGGATGTGTAGCGCCCGAGCGTAAGGCGCTATACTCATGGCTGTTTTCAGAGTTTATTACAAATTGTACTCTTATGTAGACATATGAATCGAACAGGCCAGATGGTCACAGCGATGCGTGCGGGTTGGCCAGGTCGCAGGTTCGAGTCCCCGGAGTGCACAATTTCCTTCCTTATCTTGCCGCCGCCCGTCCGCGCGCCACCGTCCGGCCCTATCCCGGGCCGCTGCACCCGCGTGCCACCGGCCGCCGCCGCCAATGACCCTGCCGCCGTTGTCCCCATCTCCTCTCGATCCCATCGTGACCTCTGTCTAAAAAAACGAAAAATTGTGCAATTTGGGGACTCGAACCCGCGACCAAGTCAACCCGTTCGCACCGTTATGACCATCTGAGCTGCTCAATTCGTATGTCTACATAAGAGTACAGTTTATAATAAACTCTAAAAACAACCATGAGTATAGCGCCTTACGCTCGGGCGCTACACGGTGTAGCGCCTGATCGTGATGCCCTTCCAGAAAGGGTTAGAGGCGTGAAATACTTTCGCCCGGAGTTTATTTTGTATTATTCTTTTCCCTAGAGGTTATTTGTGTCCATTTTGCCAGGCATGGCGGGCGGCGAGGATTGGTTTGAGCCGGAACGTGGTGCCAGTACCTACTCCGGGAGTTGGGGGAGATGGCGGGAACCGTAAACGAAAGCTCAAAATATCATCCGCGGAAAAAAAATAATTACTTCATGACCTGCAAAAGTATTTTTTTGCCAGCCTAGCATAGTTTCGGCAACGCTTTTATGGGACCCGAACAATTTAATAACTTCAAACGTACTCTCTCAGACTCAAAATACTCGACATAGTTTTGTCTACATCGTCTAAACACACAAAACTGCATCAAGTCTCCATCAGATGGTTTTTTCCTCCTGCTCTGTCCCCGTTGCTGCGGCGTTGTCTCCGGCGCCAAGGTGGAGCAGAGAGGATTCGTCCAGGAGTACGTGCAGACGGTGGTCTGCACTGGTGACAGCTGGAAGATGGTGCACCTTGTGGTCGGTTCGTGGTTGAAGGCTGACGGTTCTGGTTCCCTACTCCGACATCGTCGTGTGTGGGTGCCAGTGCTGAAGTTCGATGGCGTGTCCGGGGACATGCTGCCCCGGTCTGAGTCTTTCAACGGTAATGGTTTGTCCTATGGCAAACTACATTGGAGGTCCGAAAAGCTGATGATCAGCGATGGAGCCGCGTCGAGCTCGGGTGAAGAGGTGATCTGTCTATTTTTTCCTTGGTGGCTGCTACGGTGGTGCCGAAGAAGATGGATAGGCGTTGGTTTGTCACATAGCTTTATCCTATCTTTCCAGATCTGTAAGATCGGTGTATACGTACTTTGTATCTCGTCTTTTATTTATCAATGAGAATCGTATTACCATGCAAAAAAAAAGTCTTTTGGAACGGAGGATACTCCCTCCATTTCTAAAAATAATACGTATTTTTTCAAAAATTCAACACATGGAAAGTCCGACCAAGTTTTAAATAACAACCAACTACAACCATTGTATGACATGGGCATCGTATGAAACTATATTTCATTACATCTTACAATATTGATTTAGTACCGTAGATGTTAATTATGTTTATAAAAGCTGGGTCAAATTTTAAACTGTATGGCTTAAAAAATACACCTATTTTTCAGGACGTTGAAAATATTTGATACGGAGGACTGAAAATGATTCACTATTCAGCAAATAGTTCTTAAAAGGCGAAACACTTACGATAGGTTGATTCAAAGCACCCTTATTTGATACGGAGGACTGAAAATAAGTATAAAAGTTTAGTATAATTTTTAGGATGTTTTACAGTACATCGTACTACACAATTAGGGGTGTAGTATATAGTTAACCCGATGGCCACATCGCCTTGGGTTGGTACTGGGTTTCACAAGATTTGGCCCGTCTGTACATAGTTGCAAACACATGATCGGAAGTTGAAGTTACACAAAAGCCTAACCTCTTAAAACGGGTCTAAAGAAAGATGAAAGCAGAATGAAGTAAGAAAGGAAAGTGGACTGCAATTGAAACACATATCTACCTCCTCAGAGCAGAGCGTGTCGCTGGTGGCCGAAGCCATGGTAGGGGGAAGAAGGAAACCAAATGTCAAGTTTGACCAAGTTTTAAAAAACAACCAACAACAATTATATTATATGGACATCGTATGAAAATATATTTTATTATATCTTATGATATTGATTTAGTATTGTAGATGTTAATTGTTTTTATAAGAACAGGGTCAAACTTTAAAATGTATGACTTAAAAAATACACCTTATTATCAGGAGAAAAGTATTTGATATATGTGGAGGAATGAAAACGATTTCATTGGTTCGCAAATGGTTCTAGAAAAGGAAAACACTTACAATAGGTTGACCTAAAGCACTGATACGTCTCAAACGTATCTATAATCTTTGATATTCCATGCTTATTTTATAATAATACCATATGTTTTATTTATAGTTTTATACCATTTTATGCGTTTATTGGACTAACCTATTAATAGTGGCAAAAGTGCACAATGTTCTTGTTTTATACTTTGATGTGTAGTAATTATTTGGAAATTGACAAAGAACGCAAAAAGAGCCTGGAAGGTGGACCCTGATTTCCTGAAATATGTCCCCACCAGACAGTTTTTAAAGATGTCCCCGAAGCGACCTGAAGACGACGTCAAATGAAAAAAGTTTAGTCGCAAAAATTTCTGAAAAATTTCCGCTGATCGTCGTGGACTAGGACATCGTCCAAAACGGAGCCCACAGAAGCCAAATGGGCCCCACGCATGAACGAAACCTATTTTTGAACGATTTTAAAAAATTAACAGAAAAATGGGGGTGAACAGAATCTTTTTTTGAACGATTTTAAAAGTGAACAAAAATTTGAGCGATTTTAAAAAATGAACAGAAAATGGGTGTGAACGGAAACTATTTTTAAACGATTTTAAAAGTGAACAGAAAAGGCTAGGAACGAAACCTATTTTTTAACGATTCTAAAGTGAACAAATTTTGAATTTGAATAAAATTCGAATCAGAACAATTTAAAATCGGAACAAATTTCAAATTTGAACAAATTTCGAATCGGAACAGATTTTGACAAAATTCGAAGTCGGAACAATTTTTAAAATCGGAACAAATTTCAAATAGGAACAAATTTTGAATCTGAACAAATTTTATTTTTTCGAAAGAAAACGAAAAGAAAAAGAAAAATAGAAGAAAAAGAAAAAGAAAAAACAGAAACAGAAAACGAAAAAACAAAAAGAGAAGAAAAGGAAAGTAAAAGTCACCTGATGGGCCGACCCATCTGCGCCCGACGCGCGCTTCCCTTACGGCGACGCCTGCCTGGAACGTCGCTATACGGCGATATATAGGATTCGCGCTAACATGCGCCGGAAAGGAGCTCCCGCTCGCGACCGATCCCAAAAGCGCGCCGCCCGTCGGCCCTTACCCAGCTCTGCCCCGGCGGTCCCTGCCGCGGACGCCGGCTTGAACCCGTGCCCCGGCGTCCCGTAGTCCCTAGACCGGCAGACCCGTCCAGGCAGGGCAGCACGACATCTCCTCCACACAGCGCCACCCAGGACTGGCGCCGCCCCCGTCGCCTGGCCGCCGCCTCCTGGCTCTGGTAGGTCGATTGATAGCTCCTGGTCAGCCCCCTGCTCCGGGCCGATACTCCCCATTCGGCTATCTCCAATTCCCCACCGCTGTGGCAGTGCGGCCTGAATACTGAAGTAATTTCTTCAATCCATTTGTCCTTGGCTCGGTGCTTCTAGGTAATTTATCTTTGGCTTGCTGCTCCCCTCAATTGATTTAACTGCATTTATTTAATGATTGCTAATGGTCCAAGAAAGTACATAAAAGATGACAAAAAATATCAATTGGAGTTGAAAACATGCGTTTATGTTCGCGATCATACCAAATTTCTATGCCATTACTAGAGTTTTTTTTCAAGTTTTTTAGCTAAGGTTTTGGCCCAGAGCTTGCTCAAATCCTGGCTCCTGTGTTAGAAATTAGGATTCAGTGTGTTGCGTGTGACTACTGAGTACGCTTCTTTTCATAATAATAAAAAAAGAACTGCATCCATTATGATCACAATGGGCTGTCTCACTCTTTTTAGTTCCAACCTGTGATTTGATATGGTGACGGTTATTAAACTTGTAGTGTAACTGTCAGCTTCCATATATATATATACATGTACAGATTTTAAAACATCAACGGCATGTCAAGGTGGGTGGGTGGCCATGGCAGCTCGTACGTACTGGTACGCCGCTCCCGCGTAGCTGTTCCTCTCGTGCGCCGGCTCCACCTGCAGAGTTTGGAGGTCGATGGAGACAATCAAGTTCTCCTCCTCCTGCGGCGCCATGAGGATGTAGCTCGTATTCGCCGCGACGATCTTGGCTGGTCCCTGGAAGTACGTGTCCCCGCACCCCGGCAGCCCACGGGTCGCCTCCGGCAGCCTTACGAGCTTCTGCACCACCCACTTGTCACTTCCCTTGAGATTCGCAAACACGTTGAGGTCTCCGTTGTTGATGATGCGGACGACACGAAGCTCGGCATCGTCGTCGTCGTGGCCGCCAATGACTCGGGAGGCCGAAGAGTCATCAGGCATGCCCACGACGGTAGAGGGGAACGTAACAAGCGAGAACTCCATGGTGGCCTCGTCGAGAACCAGCACCAGGTCTTCATGCTTCATGCGCCAGTGGAGAGACGAACGCGCGCGCCCGACGAAGCTGATCAAGCTAAAGTCTGGAACGGGGACGCTGCTGCTGGGCGCGCTCTGCTGCCAGCCGCCGTCGCTGCCAGAGGAGAACACGCAGGCACCGGGAGCGTGCCGACCATCCTCGAAGAAAAAGTTTTGGTACACTACGACAACCACCCGAAAGCTGGACATACTGATGCAGCCACTACCTGTCTCGCCGTCGAGCAGGAACACGCCGAGGCAGCGGTGGGAGTTCATCTCCTCCCAGTTGAGGATCCCCTGGTAACGGCGTCTGAGCGGGTCGCAGACGATCATGTCAGGGAAGTGGAGCTCCCTCCAGTACCCCGTATGATTCCTCCTGTATAGCAGGAGGAGGCCGCCGCGGCTGTCACCGAGCTCCCAGTCGACGTCCGGTAGGAAATCGAGGGAGAAGCGGTGTCTGTCGAGGGCATCAGACGTCGAGGCATTTGGCAGGAAGACCTGGTTGTTCCCGTCCGGCGGTAGCTTGTTGTGACTGGGGTCGATTATGTGGTAGTGGCCGAGGACATGGGGGCATGGTGGAGAGAGCGAAACCAGGTCAGGAACGAGGTGTCCGCGATGATGCGGCGCCAGCGCTTGCACGTGAACGCGGCACGGAGCAGGGTCAGGGAAGAACCCACATGGACGAGGACGAGCTCCAGGAGGTGGTCGGGAATGTGGAGGACGCTCGTTGGCCCTGACGGGATGAGCTCGCTCTTTGACGCTCTCTTCGGCTTGTTGTGGCGCCGGTGGTGGTGGCGACGGGGTCCCTTGGTCGCCATGGACGGTGGACTCAGGGATGCACTTGCTTACGGAGTAAGTCCTCTTGACAGGGATGGAAGTCTTATGTAGTGATTCAGTGAGGAGCACAATAGCACAAACGTGCTGTTTGACTCGTTAATACACACTGGTGATGCGATTTGGCTCATGCATACGCGTCTGCGTGCCTCCCACTCAATTTATTTTTGTGAAACACAGTACAACGCATGCGCTCATATACACGCGCACACACTCACCCCTATGAACACACGCACGCACACCCTACCCCTATGAGCACCTTCGAGAGACTGAGTCACGGTGCTTTACCAAAAGACATTTATATGTTTATTAATCAAAAGACAATCTTTATTCCCTCACAACAGATACTACATCGAGGAAGAAACAGTGATATTCAGGAGAAACAGATACTACATCTACGCCGTCCATATTAATCTTTATTTGAGACTTGCACTGTACATTTTAGACGCACGCCATGCACATGTATATTTTCCTTCCCATATTGCAACCAGTGTATGTCAGGCGCATCTCATCTTCCTGACTCCCCTGTTTTCTTTCCTCCCTTTGAAGACCATGAAAAAGATGATACAAATTATTCAAAACACTGCGATATCAAAAATGATACAAATTTCATGATTTGAGAAAGATGATACAAATTATTCAAAACACTGCGATATCAAAAATATATGGTAAAATTTTATCTGTGCAGATCGCAATGTCTATATATAATCCATTTTAAGAGAGGAACTTCAGGTATAGAAACACTTGAGAAATAATTAAGTGTTTCGTATTCCAGTGCCATGAAGATAGTGGTGACGTATTATTTGTTTAAGCTTTCAGTGCTGATACAGAAGAGAAAATGACACCAGGAAAGTAATCATGGGGAATAAACCTTTAAAAGTAATTTGGTAAAATTTGTCTTTGTTTAAGATGATATGCAGAGATATCCTACCTTAATTAATGGCATACATTGGTAGACTTTAGGTCGTAGAAACAGTATCGGCCAACATAAATCCAAGGTCGTGTAGACAGATGCCTTTATCTGGAAAATTCATATACCGGGAGCAATTTGACTAAACTAACGCATACAAAATCCAGAGTCTGAAAATAAGCTCCTGTTAAGTGGAAGACAACACAACGGATCATATTAAGTAGTTGAATTTAGGCAGCTATCTCCATTCATATTAACATATTGTTACACAAAGGATCTAGATCTGGACAAAGTTTGACTGCTAGCAAACTGAGATAATGTGAAATCAGAAGATAAATATAGCTTTGTTCTCTCGTTCTCTAGCAAAATAGCACATCCTTTTGATTGCCTACAAACCTACAAATGTAGAATCAAATAACATCTTAGTTTATATAAAAAATATATTCTTGAAATTGCTGCTAGAAACTTCGTACAATGTAGCAAACATTGACTTAATCCTTTGAATATCTTTTGTAGATTAGTGCCACCATAAGGAATGATACAGATGCCAAATTTATGACAGTAACACAGAGTAGAATGTTTGGCATAACCCTTTGTATTTACTATGCACTAGAACATGTAAGGACTTAATTCTATATCGCTTGCGGAGAGGGATCTTCGTACTCGCCTTTCGGTTCTTGAGAGAAGTAGGGAAAAATAGTCGGCAAAAATTGCAATTCTTAAAGAGGGTGATGCCAATACTCGCTACTTGCATCTTCGGGTCAATGGAAGGCGGAGGAAGAACTACATTCGCCATCTCATGATGAATGGTGGTTGGGTTACGTCGCATGACGAGAAGCAAGCCATTGTGCATGATCATTTGTCCTCCATCTTTCACCATCCACCCGCGCCTGAAAAGGACTAAAATTGGGAGGCCCTTTACTTTAATCTGACCTTGAGAGTATCGGGCACCCGATAGTGAGTGTGAGGTCCTCTTTTCCATCTCTAACATTTCTTCTGATAACGCTCCTTGATGGCTTCTCTGAGGATTTCTTCAAAACTTGTTGGTTGACCCTCAAATTCGACTTCATGCAAGTGATTGATTTTTCTCCGCCCTACATGGAGATTTTTTGCCGGTCCAACTCACGGCTTAATGTATTTCTTCCAAAGAAGGAGGGAGCGGAGGAAACTGGTGACTTTTGACTCGTTGGTCTGATTCATGTTGTTGCCAAGATTCTCGCCAAAGTGTTGGTCCTCCGGCTTGCCCCGCACATGAACATGCTTGTCTGCTCTAATTAGAGGGCTTTCATTCGTACTAGGAGAATCCACGATAATTTTCTGTTCATTAAAAACTTTGCCCGTTGGCTCCATCGGAACAACTCCCCATCCTCGCTCTTCAAACTCGACATTAAAATGGATTTTGACCCTGTTTGGTGGAAATACCTTCTTGATCTATGTCTCCGTACTTTCCTTCTCCTTCTCCTACGCACACACTTCAGTATCTTGAGGAACGATCTCTGCGTTGAAGATAGGCGTGGTACGTACATCCTTCTCATCGGTGTATCTTTGTACTTTAGGTTGATGGCGTCGTCGAGCTGCCATTGTTGCTCCGGCGTTCTCGAGCTTCACATGCCCGTACGGGCTGCCAGCGGCCGTGTCACCCCCTGGCAGTGCCAACGCTGCTGTCACAATTTATAATTTTTTAGAATGTGTATTGCACATGTTTTTGTGACTTGGCCGTTTGTGTTGGTTGATCATTTGCAGAGGTTTTCAATTGCTTGGTCATTTGCTTTGTTCCTAGACTTTGCAAACGGTTTTAGTTATGGGACCGTGCGCAAATTCGGACCCACTGCACACGCTTTTAAAAACAGTGTGGGATGGACCCTCTTGAGCAAACAGCTCCGTATTTGAAAGTACTCCCTCCGTTCGGTAAATGATGTCACAAAAATGAACTATAGATAGATCATTTTTGTGACATCCTTTTCCGAACGGAGGGAGTAGGATTCAGTGTGTCGTGTATGATGAGTGCAATTAAACTTGCAAGTTATAATTTAAACAAAAAACTACATCAAATTTGATCAGAATGGCCTATCTTCTTTTTAGTTCCAGCCTGTTAATTTGATATGGTTCCGGTAATTAAACTTGCAAATTATAACTGTCAGCTTCAATACATATATACATGCACCGATTTTAAAACATGAGCGGCATGTTAATCCTGTTGCAGCGCCGGCGACCGGCACGGCAAGCGTGCAAGGCGGGTGGCCATGGCAGCTCGTACGTGTACGCCCCTCCCGCGTAGCTGTTCCTCTCGTGCTCCCTCTCCACCTCCAGTGTTTGGAGGTCGACGGAGACAATCCAGTTCTCCTCCTCCTGCGGCCTGACGAGGATGTACCTTGTAGTCGCCGCGACGATCTTGGCTGGTCGCTGGAAGTAAGTATCCCCGCACCCTGACAGACCGCGGGTCGCCTCCGGCAGCCTTACGAGTTTCTCCTCAGACCACTCGTCGCTACCCTTTAGATTCGCGAACACCCTGAGGTCTCCGTTGTTGATGATGCGGATGACACGAACCACGGCGCTGCCGTCGACGACGTCGTGGCTGCCGATGACTCGGAAGGTCGAACACTCGTCCGGCATCCCCACGACGGTATACGGGAACGTAACGAGCGAGAACTCCATGGTGGTCTCGTCGAGAGCCAGCACCACCCCCTCGCGCTCCATGCGCCAGTAGAGAGAGGTACACGCGCGGCCGGCGAAGCTGATCAAGTGTAGCTCCGGAATGGGGACGCTGCTGCTGGCCGAGCTCTCCTGCCAGCCGCCGTCGTTGCCCGAGGAGAACACGCAGGCACTAGGAGCGCCCCGGCCATCCTCGAAAACATTGCTTCCGTAGACCACGACGACCACCCGAAAGCTCGACATACTGATGCTGCGACCACCCGTCTCGTCGACATCAAGGCCGTCGAGGAGGAACAGGCCGAGGCACTGGGCAGAGCGCATCTCCTCCCAGTAGAGGATCCCCTGGTAACGGCGTGTGAGCGGGTCGCAGACGATCATGTCAGGGAAGTGGAGCTCGTCCTCTCATGTACCATGAAAAATTCCTCCTGTATAGGAGGAGGAGGCCCCCGCGGCTATCACCGAGCTCCCAGTCGAGGTCCGGGAGGAAATCGAGGGAGAAGTGGCGTCTGTCGAGGGATCGCCGTCGAGGGTCGGGCACGAAGACCTGGTTGTTCCCGTCGAGCGGCAGATCGTCGTGAGTGGGGTCGACGATGTGGTAGTGGCCGGCGACGTGCGGGGCGTGGAGGGAGCGGAACCGGGTCAGGAACGAGGTGTCGGCGATGATGCCGCGCCAGCGCTTGCACGCGAACGCGGCGCGGAGCAGGGCCAGAGAAGAGCCCACGCGGAGGAGGACGAGCTCCAGGAGGTGGTCGGGGATGTGGTGGACGCTCGTTGGCCCTGACGGGATGAGCTCGCTCCTTGCCGCTCTCTTGGGCTTAGTGTGGCGCCGGCGGTGGTGGCGACGTGGTCCCTTGTCGCCATTGACGGCGGACTCGGGATGCTGTACGGGGATAAATCCTCCTGACACGAATGGGTTTTATATACTGATTCGGTGAGCAGCACAAACGTGTTAGTGACTAGTTTTTGCGAAATACACTCTGACAACGCGATTTGGAACTTAATTACGCGGCTGCGTGCCTCCCACGGAACTTCGTTTTTGTTTTTTTAAGGAAAGACAACTTGCCACCCACGGAACTCAGTACTGGGTCACAATGCTTTTTGTGCTAAGTCAGCGGAACAAAATACTTGATATTAGTGCAGCCCCTTTTATCTTGAGTTCTCGATACATTTACCTAGATGCCTAGCTTGGCTTCTTTTCTTTTTTTACCTCCTTAAAGTTTTGACCGTGTTGTCGGTTTGTAAGGCACCTGCTATCTTGAGTGAAAAACCTCTATTTTTTCTCTCCATTTATTAATACAAAATGTACACCGCAGGGCTTTTCCCTACGGTATCACGGTAAAAAAAACAACATATTGCATATGCTTTTACCAAAAGGTAGCCTTAGTCCCTCACAAAAGGGGAAGTCCCATCCTCTGCATCGAATTGATCTCTGCATCGAATTGATGCATACGACTTTTATTAACTTATTAAAAGTCAATCATTATAAATATTTATCGATCACATCAAGTCGATACATGAATGAGCCATCTAGAAAGGAGAGATAAACATGAATGTTGCTGCGTTAACATGTTATACAAAATCAGAACGTCAGCTGAACTAGGTGTACAAGTCCCGTGCAATGATATCCAGTCGGTTGCACCCAAAAACCATCTCGAGATGCTTCTCCGTTGATTGTAGGTAAGACTACATACGGATTCAATGCATAGCCAATGGTATAACCTGGAACAAGATTTCGCAATGTTAAAAATATAATCAATCCTTTATGTTCCATATGACCCAAAGCAAAGCGCAAACTCCAACTCGGATCGGTACTTTATCCATTTCTGGAGACACCCCACAACCAATTCCCAAATAATTTTGAAATATTATTATGAGGTGTTAAATTGAAAGCCATATGAACAATAGGCCAAACCATTTTTGCAAAAAGACATGCTATAAAAAATGTTGTAATTGTTTCTTCTTGATCACGAAACAACATGTTTTAGAAGCATTCCAGTTTCGTTGAGCTAGGTTATGCTTGATAAGAAGCACTTTCCGGTGAAGGAACCACATAAAATTCTTAATCTTCATTGGCACTTTCATCTTCCGAATGTATTTTCTTAAGAACCGGGTATGGTCATTCATTAGATCTGGATAAAGGGATTTGACTGTAAATTTTCTAGATCTAGTCAAATTCCATTTAAAGTTATTAGGATGAATGGAAAGCTAAACATCCATCAGTCGGTTAACCAAATGAATCCATGTTGTCCATTTGTCTCCCGTTAAACCCTCATGAAACCTATAAACCTATGTTTAATGGAGAAGCTTGTTACATAACATTAGCTACTGAAGCTGTTTATCGTTGGGCTATGTTATACAGAGACGAATATTGTATAGCTAAAGGTCTTGTCCCTAACCAAACATCTTCCCAAAACCGGGTAGTCTCTCTATTACCTATGGTAAAAGATCCTCTCTTGAAAAAGTCCTCTTTGATTTTCATAAAGCTATTCCAAAAAGAAGAGCCGGAAGTCTTTGCCTTCACTTGGGACAAAGACTTTGAATGTGTCAGAGCATCTCCAGTCGGAGCCCCCAAATCCACCCCCCATAGTGTCCGATGACGTCCGGACGCGTCCGCGGACAGTGACCGGACGACCCCCATAGTTGGCTCCTACAACCACATCCCCCAAAAATTTGTCTCCAAACTCATGCAAGGCATGCAACGTCGATCCGATCCGATACATACCGGATCATATTACAAGACATGGAGTTCAAATTCAAATGAAATTAAGAAAGTTCAACAAGTTGTCCGATACAAAGGGTCGGATCAAGGGGCGGATGAAGGGGCGGATCCACCGGAGCCATCAACGCAGAGGTCACGGTCGGAGATCTTCTTCTTCATCATGAGGATCCACTTGGCGCTTGGCTCATCCAAGAGGGAAGCGTCTTGGAACATGATTCTTTGTTCCTCCGTACTTCTTGCAATTATGTTCTTCTCGTGCTCCATGGCATAGGCATCTGCCATCTTCTTTTGCTCCATCTCATAGGCATCGGCCATCTTCTTTTGCTCCAATTGGAGCTTCATCCAAGCCTCCTCCTTCACCATGACCAACCTCTCCATCTCAATGTCCAACCTCTCCTTGAGCCGGAGGCGTTCAAAGTCCATTCTTTCCCTTTGCAAAGCCAAGAAGGCGTCATACCTCTCGGCCTTCTTGTCCTCCCTTTCTTTCTCTAACTTGTGCATGGATTCATCCTTCTTTGAGAAGATGTCCTTCCATGTGGTGGACATCTTCGTGGCGGCGCCGTCTCGTGCCACCGGTCCTTCTCCCACTTCCTCCCCATCATGTTCCTCTTCCGGCCACTTCCACCTTCGGATGGCCCATCTTCTTCATCAACTCCAATTGGGATGGAAGAGCTTGATCCATCGTTGTTCTTCCATTTCTTGGTCGGATTCTTCAGATCATCATATTGGAGCATCCACTTGGGCTTCCCGTTCAACTCTAGCCAACAATGTGCGAGAGTGAAGTGTTTCTTCTCCACTTGATGGTACAAAGTGGCGGCCAAACTTGTCTATCAAACACAAAAGTAGAGAAATGACCACCAATGAAATGTGATGCAATGAAGAGATGTCAATGAACAAAGTACAAGCAATAGCTTACATGGGAAGTCACGTTCATGCCACTTTGATTCCGGTTCACCACTTGTGCATGGAAACCGCAATACTTGTTGACACTCTATTGAATCGTAGCCCATCTATGTTGGAGAGAGCCAGCATTGTGATCGGACACAATGGGGTGGGGAAGCACATATTCCTTTTGATGATGGAAGTGAGCATGTATCTTCTCCCACAACCTTGTGCCCTTTTGCTCGGTTCCACATATAGGATCCATGCTTGTGGCTAGCCAAGCTCGGCAAAGCAAAACATCTTCAAAATTAGTGTACGAAGAGCCTCTTGGCGTGTACACCTTCCGCTTCGCCTTAGCCGCAACCCCCACCGGTGCGGACTCACCCACCACCGCGGTTGCCGACGGATCCTGTGATGCCGGATCCTCCCCATTTCGGATCAATTCCAGCATACATTCATTCTTATCATCCTAAACATGCTAAGAATTACACTACGGAGCTAGATTGACTCGGAACTATGAAGTTCGGATAGAGATGCATACCGTATAGTCAATTTGACTTTCGTCGAACAGGTTGTGGGCGACGTCGGTGGCGGTGACGCCGGAAGCATCTCGCGTCCGCTGGAGCGGCGGAGACTCCCCCATCATCTCCTCCTCCTGCGTCGGCGGAACCTGCGACGGGTACTCATCCGCGATGAGGATGAGGCCCGGCTCCTCCCGGTTCGTCGTGGAGGATGTCGACCTTCTTGCCGGCATGACGACAGGCGGAACCTGCGTAGGACGCCGGACGACGGGCACGGGCGTGGACAACACCGGCTCCTCGTCCTGCGTATCCGCGTTGGCTATCCGTTCCGCCTCCGCCTCCGCCAGCGCCTCCAGCGCCGCTTTCTCCGCCGCGAGCTCGCGGAGGCGCTGCATGCGGTGCCGCGTCCGCCGCGCGATGGTCTCCGGCTTCAGCGCCGAGTCCCCCGCTTGCTCGACGGACTGGGAGGCGGCGCCGTTCTCGGTCAAATCGATGGCTTCCGTCGCCTCCATCGGATTTGCAGGTGGACGCGGCGGGAGGAATGGAAATTACCGGCGGGAAACGGAGGCGGAGAAGGGGATAAGTGAAACTGGCCGGCGCGCCGGAATTTTGGTTGAAATTGGGTAGGCCCGCCTTGACAGATCCGACGTGGCGGACGCGTCCGGGCGGCCCCAAACCCGCCCTACATATGGGCTGGTTTGGGGGAGCCGGACAGCCCAGACGTTTGTGGAGGATTTGGGGGCCGCCGTTGGGTGGACCAATTCAGCCCAAAACGCATCCGGGCTGTCCGCCCGGACATATAGGGAGGGTTTGCCAAGTGTGGTTGGAGATGCTCTCACAACCCCCATATCCGGCCCCCAAACTGACCGCAGACGCGTCCGGACGTGTTCACGGACAGTGATCGAACAACCCCTAAAAGTGGACTCATCCAGCCATTTACCCCAAACTCTCCCCAAATTGTGGGGCCATTTGCATGTGATTGGCGCAGAAGGAGAGAAAGGGAAAAGTAAGAGAAAAGTAGTACATAAAGTGGTCCGTGTACTACGTGGCGGCTGTCCGGGCGTGCCCGGCAGCCCCAAACCCTCCCCACATATGGGGGCTGCAGGACGGCCCGGACGTATGGGAGAGTTTGTGGATCGTGGTTGGATGCACAATTCTTGTCCGGAGGCCCGTCCGGACGCCTGTCCGGACCTTTGGTGAGGATTGGCAACCGTGACTAGAGATGCTCTTATTTCGAATCAGCTTATGTTTAAAATTGTAAAAAGCCATTTACATAGAACATATTTGTTTTTCAATTCTGGATCTTCTACCACAAGCCCTCCCTGATCTTTCGATTACAAACAATATTCTAATTTGTAAGTTTATCGTTTATGACAATAACTCTGCCAAAAAACCGAGACAGAAAAAATCCATTATTTTTCGTACTTGTTTTGATATTTCAAAGAAAGAGCCGGTCAAAAAAATCACGTGAGACAGGCTCTCCACAATTAAGGTAGGTGCGCACGGGAGAATATCTAGTGATCCTAACCCCTACATGTTCTCATTTAAAAAGTCAATTTTAGTTAGTCCGTAAATTCTAGAAGAAAGTGTGAATGTTCATACGGATTGTGTCTATGACCTCTAGAAATTTCAAATCCAAATTCGAAAAACACATTGAGAAGTAAAAAGGACAAACATAGTATGAATAGTGTCACAAAAAGATAAACAAACATAAGTAAGACTATAATCATATGGATTTATCTTTTTCTTTCTCAATGTGCTTTTCAAATTTAGATACAAAATTTTGCAGGTCGTACACTTTTTCTGGAATTTTTTGAAACAACTAAAATTGATTTTCGTCTCTAATTAAAGAATTTTGTGGCAATTTCGAAAGGTAACATCAGTTTAGTGGCAATTTAAGAATTTCCTCTTTAATGTATGGCAGCAACTTATCCACGACTTAGCAAAGGACATCATATCTTTGGCAGAACAATCCTTCCTCTAATAGAAGGGATCAAACCTGATCAATGGTACATCGTGGTGCAACAAGGGTTCGATCTGTTCAAAGTTCTACCAAAATGAACTCATTCATCAGGTGGGCAAACAAGTAAAAGTTGCGGTAAACTGAGGGAGAAGAGGACTGATTCAGGAATAGCACAGGCGATTGCAGCGATGACAGTCTCGTAGTAGGAGACACAACAGGATGAGGAACAGCGTCAGATCGAGTGCCAAAGTAAGTAGAAGAAGCTAGATGCGCAAGGGTAATCAAGACTTACACGAGTCCACTCCGGCTCAAGGGAAATGGTAAAAGGAACAAAGTACACCAGATTACGCATGGCCCTAGTTGGATTTATTCTCAGTTGCGTTCCATCGATCTGCTCTTCCAAAGGCTACAAAGTACTCGATATACATTATTCGTAGATGCTAACACCGGTCGCTCGCAGTCGCGGGCACATCCGTAGACGTAACGCACACGCGGCGCTGTTGAGAAATCTATCTACTGCGTCCGTGCCTGGTCGAGGCGCTGCTGCGCCCAGTTCTTCACATCGTGCGCCTTGGAGTCCAGCTTCGCGCCGGCGTGGTCCACCTTGTCGGCCCCCGGCGGCGAGGACACCCCGTGCGACAGGTACCGGTACATCCACGCCAGCACGCCCATGGCTGCCGCGCCGAACGCGCCCGACGACACGAACCCGGTCGTCAGCAGCGCCACCGCGATGGCCGCGGGCACCAGCACCGGGCTGAAGATCACCATCAGCGGCGTCGCCACGATCAGCGCCACCACCGTTCCCGTCAGCGTCAGGGCCGACAGGAACAGCATCGACCCTGCGGCCGCTGCCGCAGCCACCGCCTTCCCGACAGTGACGGCCATCGGCTGGTTCTGGCCCTGGCCGTGGCCGCCGTAGTTGTAGTCGTCCCCGCGGATGGCCCGCATGTAGTCCTCCCCGACGGCGCCGCCGCCGCCCCGGTGGTGCCCGTGCTCTGCAGCCATGCTCGTAGATGAACTAGCTTCTGCTTCGCTACCCTGAAAGTCTGAATTCTTAACCTTAGCCCGCAGATATGCAATAACCAACAGTTGTTCTGTGGGTTCGCAGAGGAGATCGATGTGGTTTATAGTGCGATGTCGATGGAGGAATCCTCGGACATGTGGAGGCAGAGCAGGGGTACGTGGCGAAGGGCATGGTCTGCATGGATAGCGATAGCTTGCATCGCGCCACGTAAGTGCCAACTAGCAGGCTCCCGGCATCTCCGATCATACGTGTTGCAAATACAACCTCTTCCCAAAGAGAGCTGCTCGACTTGCCGCCTCAGAATCGACATGGTAACTGCAAATCCTGATCCCTTTCTCCATTTCCCCTGCTACAGTGGAGTCAGGCGATAAGAAAAGCGTCTCCGTCTCTCCCCCGGTTCCCCGGCGCCGCCGTGGGTTCCCTCCCCTTCTCCGTCCGCTCCGGCGGCGGAAGGGTGGGGAACCCCGGATCTGCGCGTTTGGGGTGTAAATAGGGTGGGGTTGGGTGTGGCCGGCGGTGGCGCTTGTGTGGGAGCGGCGGCGGCGCATTCGGCGTTTTGGTCTCCCCGGTATGTGCTCCTTCTCGTCGTGGTGTTCTGCTGCGGCGACGGATCCGTGGGAGTTCCCCCGCGTGGTCGTCTTGGCGACGGCGGCGTCCGCGTGGAGTGGGGATCCCGTCCTTCGGCCCGGCTGTCGACGCTTCGCCGTTTCCTCCGTCGGCGGGGTGGGGCTTGTAAGGTATGCTGGAGGTTCGTTCTCAGCTTGGATGTGAGCCCAGTGCAGGGGAAGTGGTGGAAGGGTGGCTGGTCTGGTGCGGGGCGGCCGTTCCTTCGGCGTCTTCTGCTGGATCGCGAAGTGGGAGTGCCTTTGCCGATGGTCGTTCATCGTCTCAAGTTCCGGCGTTCTTCGTCGGGCGGCTCTTGCGTTTTGAAGGCGTTGTGGTGCTCTCCCTCCCAGGTGCGGTGGAGGCTTGTCTTCTTCTTCTCCGGCGTCGCCGGCGGTGGTCGTAGACAGGTTGTGTGGTGGCTCAGCTTTGCTGCTGTTGCGCTGGTGCTGTGTTCCCAGCTGTATGTGTTTGCGTACGTATGATGTATTGTATTTTCTTATCTATGAATATACGTTCGTTTTCTCAAAAAAAAAAAAAGAATCGACATGGTTCCAACTCGATCGTGTGACCGCTATCTTGTTTGTCCACGAGGCTAGAGTTGAGCCCGACGCCGCTCTACAAATTTCCACGCAAAGGCGTTTGGTCTGTAATTTTTAAAAATTATATTTTAAAGTACACCGGATCACTTTACAATTTCAAAAGTCAATGTCCGTTTTACTTCAAAAAAAAAAAATCAGTTTTAACATGTTGTTTTACTACCACGGGTCGTAGAGAAATGATTTTGACTAGTGTTATCTTTTTACCAAGATTGTATTTTTCTCACTACTAATATTATCTTTACTGTTATATTGTAACAACTCCCATGTATCAAGTTTTATTTTTATTAGTCCACGCCGTGCTTTGCGTATTCAAAATATTAATTTTATAGATATGTGCATTGTATGTGCACATTTAACAGTCACAAAAATAATACCTAGATGTAGCCCTTTTTTTAGTGTTTGATCTAACCGGTGAGAAACTTGTTCATTTTTGGCTAGCCAAGGAAAAACTACATACTCGGATCTGGTTTATCTAAATCACAGGTTAGTTTTCTTCTTCCGTTTTCCTAATTCACATGTGAGTGACAATTAAGTTAAATCTCACTCAACAGTAAGATCACGAAATTCACATCGTGTTTCATGTGGTCAGTGACTTGTAGACGGTTTTGAACACATATTTTTTCACATGTGTTGCACATAAATTTCCAGTTGCAGCTGGGTTGCAAATGAGTTGAAATGAAATTTTCTCCATCACGTGGGTTGCACACTAGTGGTAAGTTGCAACTGAGAATTGTCGAGCTGCATGTGGGTTGCACCTGAATTTTTCATAGTTGCACATGGTTTCCACTTAGTTACAACTTAAATTAGGTGCCATCATCTTTAAGTCAATTCTCATTCAAGTGACAATTAGTTCGCTCCCTATCTTTCTGAAACTTCCAGATGGAGTTGAATCAAGATCTTACCTAATAGTGTTCAGAAAGATATTGTGGTGTAATTTTCTTGATTGCTGTATTTAGGGTTTCTGTCCTATTTTCATGTGTTGGCTTTAATGTATTTTTCCTAGTTTTATGACGATGTCGAAGAACGAAGACGGTAGTAGTTGGACAGTGGGCATCCCAAGGAAAGTCCCATTTTTGTGTTTGCTATCGCTCATTTTTGGCGCGCATAGCAGCGTGTTCGGTTTGGCGTGGGACCGATTTTGTGTTATTACCGGATTTCAGAAAGCAACTGTTCACGAGAATCAGCCTGTGGTTGGATAGGATGATGGTTGTACCATGACAATGGTGTTTCCCGTTAAAGACAACTTATTTTTCCGTGGGAGGCGACTCTCGTGTCGATAGCGAGACGGTTGTGATGACTTCGTCAACTGTAAAAGCTGATGATCTCCGGCTCAACCATTCAAAGATGCTCATAAGTCTAGAGTGTGCGTGTGTGTGCGTTCATGAAATTGAGTGTGTACACATGTAGCTGACCATCTTCGTTTTTAATGTGTGTAAAAAAATCTCCTGGCCACCAGCTAGGGAAAATTATAGCTGATCACTTTGTGGCCAAACGTCCCTTATAATATTTCACACGATGACCAAGACCTCGCAACATGGCGAAGCCAACAGAGGATATATAATGTGACCTTTTTTTTGATAGAGGAGGGTGCAACATCGTCGAAATTGCGAGTATTAGGACTCGAACTCGGGTGGGTGGGAAGGCATCAGCCCCTCCCCACCACTAGGCCACGCCTTAGTCTGCAAATGTGACCTTTTTTAAGAGGGTTTCAATGTGACTATGCGAGTTAGAGAGAGGTGTGTTCCGAGCTCAGATGGATTTCAAGTAGTGAGGCGAACAAGGAGTTCCTGCTTGGATAGTATCGGTTTCCAACACATAGGATCTGCCGAATAGTACGTATCAGTTTCCAACATGTACTCGGCCGGATCGTAAGTTCGTGAGGGCTTAGAACTTAGATGGTGATATACTGGTGAGGCATGTTAATTAGCCTGAACAAAAATTACTAGGGTTCCTCCGCCGACCACCAGAGAGACGTACCGTGACTCCGTGAGGCCTTGGATTCGCGCCGGCCATATGGGAGACCTCAGCGCGAACACCACACCCGCGACGACCATGGAGGACGTTCCGACGACCTGCTCGAACAAATATTCCTACGCATGTCCTCGTCTCTCCACCTCGTCCGTGCCGCGTGCACGTCCAAGCGCTGGCGCCGCGTCGTCGCCAACAGATGCTTCCTCCGTCGCTTCCGCTCCCTCCACCCGCGCCCTATCGTCGCCGGCCACTACCGCGTCGACGGAAGTAAGCACGGATCGCGTCCGCCGGGATGCAAACCCGTCTTCTCCCTCTCGCGATCGGCTGACACCGCTGACATGCGACCCGACCACTTCTCGCTCGACTTCCTCCTGGACTGCTATGGACGATATTCCTGTTGCCCGTGAGATCTTTTGCTCGAGAGAGAGAGGGGGGAGTGTGTGCCAAAGAAATGGTTTGCCTCAATTTCCATTTTTCTATTCATGGGGTATTTATAGGGTAAACACTATTCCTACAAATATCTGGCTAGATATTTCCAGCCAGCTTGCGAACCTATCCACACAGGGACATGTCACACCACTACGCGCGGGCCACACAGGTGTCCAGGACACCTGTGCTTCTAGAACCTCCTAGCAGATTCCAGACCGCCAACACCCGCGCTGACGTGTCCACGAGCAGGAGTCGACAGGCCGACTCCGTCACTCGACACTTCCACGGGTAGGAGTCGAGAGTTCGACTCCACGTACCCGGAAACTACCTCCAGTCAGAACAACCTCCGACTGGGCTACCTACTCGAGTCCTCCTGACTCGAACACTCGGGTTCTCCTGACCCGAAGTCACTCGAGTGACAATCCACTCGAGTCGACTAGGAATACAAGCCTATTCTAACAATCACTCCCTAGGCTTGAGTTCCGGCGACACCTCCACCATGCCGATCCTTGAACGCAGCTCCGCCAGGCGGACTCGACCAAGTGGCTTGGTCAGCATGTCTGCGAGTTGGTGTTCGGTGGGCACGAACTCCAGCTCGACTTTCTTCGCCTCCACGCAGTCTCGAATGAAGTGGTACTTCAAGTCGATGTGCTTTGATCGCTCGTGGAAGACGGGATTCTTGGCGAGCGCGATAGCCGACTTGTTGTCGACCTTGAGCACCACGTGCTCAGCTTCGCCGTTGCTGAACTCGGACAGCAACCGAGCCAGCCAGATCCCCTGGCAAGCAGCTGTGGCAGCCGCCACATACTCCGACTCGCAGCTCGACAGAGCCACGACCTTCTGCTTGAGTGACTGCCAGGTCACTGGGCTGCACCCGAGGAAGTACAGGGTGCCCGACGTACTCTTGCGCGAGTCGACGTCGCCCGCCAGGTCGCTGTCGCTGTAGCCGACCAGGCGCGGTGCACCTTTACTCCTCCCATACCTACACCCGAGTCGCTGAGACCCGGCGATGTAGCGTAGGATGTGCCTCACAGCCGCGAGGTGCTCCAGAGTTGGAGCCTCCATGAACCTCGATACGAACCCGACTGCGAAGGTCAGGTCCGGCCTCGTGTGCACCAAGTACCTGAGGCTCCCGACGATGCTCCGATACTCGGTCGCATCTGTCGCGGGTGCCGTGCTGCACTTGGACAGCTTGAAGCGTGGCTCCATGGGTGCGTGGACGGGGTTGCACCCGCCCATCCCCGCCTTCTCGAGCAGCTTCTGGGCATAGGCACCCTGCGAGATATCGATCCCGCTGGGTCCTTGTCGAACCTCGATGCCAAGGTAGTAGCTTAGCAACCCGAGATCGGACATCTGGAATAGGCTCCGCATCTCCAGCTTGAATCTGTCGATGTCGCTGGAATCCGAGCCTGTGATCACCAAGTCGTCGACGTAGACACCGACTAAGAGCCGGCTCGGAGTCGCTCCTCGCGCGTACATGCCATGCTCCGACTCGCACTTGCGAAGCCGAGCTTGACGAGGCATGCATCGAGCTTGGTGTTCCATGCCCTTGGCGCCTGCTTGAGGCCGTAGAGCGCCTTGCTGAGTCGAAGCACCAGGTGCTCCTTCCCCTTTGCAGCGAAGCCGGTTGGCTGCTGCACATACACCTCTTCCTCCAACTCGCCGTTGAGGAAGGCTGACTTGACGTCCATGTGGTGGACGTCCCACCCCGCACTCGCCGCCACGGCTAGCAGTAGCCTGACGGACTCGAGACGGGCCACGGGTGCGAAAACCTCGTCGTAGTCGACCCCGTGCCGCTGCACGTAGCCCTTCGCCACCAGGCGAGCCTTGTGCTTAAGGACTGCGCCATGCGCATCCTTCTTCACCTTGTACACCCACTTCAGGCCGATCGCGCGGTGACCTGGTGGTAAGGTGGCCAGCCTCCAAGTCGAATTGGACTCGATGGCCTCCAGCTCCTCTTGCATCGCCTGCCTCCAGCTGGCATGCACCTTCGCCTCATCGAACGAGCCTGGCTCTTCGGAGGCGAGATAGTGGAGCTCCTCGTCCGGCTCAAGGGCCGAACCCACTTCGAGCACGTTCTGCAGAGTGCGGAACCGGTGGTCGAAGCTCATGTCGTCTTTTCCATCGAGCATACCTGAGTACCTCGAGGGTGGCGTGACGAACTCGACGCCTGAGACAGCCGGAGTCGAAATCTCGGCTGTCGGGTGCTCCGGTGTTGTTGGAGAACCAGCTGGGGATGCACTCCCCACTCCAGGAGTTGGCGAGTCTGGAGTCGGCGAGTCGGGTGCTGGACCCGCACTCCCGTCACTCGAAGTTGGTTGCGGCTCGAACACCATGTGCTCACCGCGAAGTGTCGACTCCGAAAGTGTTCACCGGACTCCAGTCCCAGCTCGCGTTCTCGTCGAACACGGCATCTCGCGTGATGGTCACGCGGTTAGTCACCGGGTCATAGGCCCGATAACCCTTCGTCCCAGGTTGGTACCCGACGAAGATCATCGGCCTGCTCCGGTCGTCGAGCTTCTTCAGCCCGGGGCGCGTCTCTCTGACATGCACCACGCACCCGAACGTGCGCATGAAGCTCACATTCGGCTTGCGGCCATGCCAGGACTCGAACGGCGTCATGCCGTCCACGCTCTTGGTTGGCGACCTGTTCAAGATGAACACGGCCGTCGTCACTGCCTCACCCCAGAATTCTCCGGGTACCTTCTTGGCCTTCAGCAGACTGCGGGCCATGCCCACAATCGTCTGGTTGCGTCGCTCCACGACGCCATTCTGCTGCGGGGAGTACGGAGCCGTCAGGTGACGCTCCATCCCGAGCTCAGCGCAGTATGCTGTGAAGGACCCGGAGGTGAACTCGCCTCCGCGATCCGTGCGCAGCGTGCGCAGCTTGCAGCCTGTTTCTGCTTCGGCTCCCGCCTGGAGTCGAATGATGGCGGCTGCGGCCTCGTCCTTCGTCGAGAGAAGGGCGAGCCACATGTACCGCGACAGGTCGTCCACCAGTAGGAGGAAGTACCTCTTCCCACTTGGTGTGGCCGGGGTGATCGGCCCGCAGAGGTCGCCATGGACCAACTCGAGTCGCTCCTTCGCCCGGAACTTCGCTTGCTTTGCGAATGGGGCTCGCCTCTGCTTCCCTGCTAGGCAGGCGTCGCAGAGCTGGTTCACGTGCTCCACCAGAGGGAGGCCACGCACCATCTCGCCCTTCGCCAGTCGGCGCAAGCTGTCGAAGTTGAGGTGCCCGAACCGCGCATGCCAAGTCCACGCCGGGTCGTCGCCAGTGCCCACGACTAGGCACACTGGCTGCGCGACTCGCGCGTGCAGCTTGTACATCCGATTCGGCTCTCGCCTGACCTTGATCAGGAGCTGCCGCTCCCTATCACGCACTCGAAGGATCCCATCCTCGATCAGCACCTGGCAGCCGTTCTCGTCGAACTGGCCCAGGCTGATGATCTGCGTGTTCAGCCGGGGTATGTAGTACACCCCGGTGACGGCCCGATGCTCGCCTGACTTGCAGACGAAGAGCACCGTCCCTTGCCCGCAGATTTCGACTCGCGAGCCATCACCGAACTTTACAGTTCCAATGATGCTTGTGTCGAGTTCCGCGAACGCGGCGCGGTCACCAGTCATGTGATTGGTGGCGCCCGAGTCGAGGTACCAGACGCCCTTCTTGGCGTCCCCCTCTTGCGCCAGGTTCACCTGCGCCTTCTCCTCTAGCATGAGGAGGACCGGCTCCTTGCGAGTCGGGTCAGCCAGCTCCTTGCGAGCTGGCGCAGTCGAGTGCTCTCCACTCGACGAGGGTGTCGAGTCCTTGCGACCCGACACTCCCGGCTGCTGGAGCCGGGTGGCCAACTCCTCCCGAGTTGCCATGGTCAGCTCCTCCTGAGCCAACGCAGTCGAGTGCTCTCCACTCGACGAAGTTATCGGGTGCTCTCCACCCGACGAGGCTGTCGAGTCCTCCTGACTCGACACTCCCGGATCCTTGCGACCCGAGACGGCCGACTCCTCTCGAGTCGCCGAGCCCAGCTCCTCCCGAGCTGGGGCAGTCGAGTGCTTGCCACTCGACGATCCTGCCGAGTCCTCCTGACTCGACGATGCTGTCGACTCCTCCTGAGTCGACATGTCCCACTCCGCGATCCACTGGATCGGCGCGAGTTCCTTCGGAGGAGTCGACGATCCCTCCGACTCTGCCACCGGTCGAGTCGCTGACTCTGCCACCGGTCGAGACAAGGGTGCCGCCTCCGAGGTGCTCGACTCCGCCTGGCGAGTCGAAGCAGGGAGCTGTGGGGCAGTCGCGATGGTGCAGGTCTCCATCATGAGGAGTGCGCTGTCATCCTCATCGTCTCCGCCACGGACGAGGTGTGCTTCCGCACCCTCTGCGCGCACGAGGTGTGCTTCCTCGCGCTTCTTCTTGCGGCAGTCCCGCCCCAATGGCCGGCGACTCCGCAGTACCTGCACGTGTCTTTCGACGTGCCAGGGTTCCCAGCTCCACGAGCTGAGTTGCCTCTACCGCGACCGCGCGGCTTGCCGCCGCCGCGTCCGGTATGGCTGGAGGATCCACCTCCATCCTGCAGGCGCATCCGAGAGAACCACTCCTCCTCCGTGAGGAGTAGTTTCCCAGCCTGCTTGGCCTCCGGCTTCTCCGCCTCATGTCGCTCCTCAGCCGTTTTGAGGCGGCCGATGAGCTCCTCCATGGGGAGCTTGTCGAGGTCGAGCAGAGTCTCGATTGAGCATGCCATCTGCGAGAACCTCGTGGGAACGACCGAGAGAAACTTACGGATTGTGTCTGGCTCGGTGATGGTGACGCCGAGCACCCCAAGCTGCGACACGAGTGACGACATCCGCATGGCGAAGTCGTCGATGTTCTCGCCGTCGCCGAACTTGATGGCCTCGTACTGCTTCTTGAGCGCAGTCGCCTTCGCCTCCCGGACACGGGTATCTCCGACCCGCATCGTCTTGATCGCCTCCCACGCCTCCTTGGCCGTCGCCTTCGACGCCAGTGTGGAGATCATCTCCGGCGGAACGGCGAGCAGCACGTACTCGAGTGCTGCCCGGTCCGTCTCGCGCTCCTCCGTGCCATCGTGCACGGCGGACCAAACACGGCGTGCCTCAAGCTTCACTTGCATGAGCAGCGCCCAGTCCGCGTAGTTTGACCGCGTGAGCAGCGGCCATGAACTACCGGCCTCCCACACAACACGCTGGACTGCCAGCGTGCTCGTGGCCCCCTTCACCTCCGCCGGTAAGAGCGCCTTTCCGTCGCCCATCTCCGGTGAGATCTCTCAAGAACTCAGGCTCTGATACCAACTGTTACCCGTGAGATCTTTTGCTCAAGAGAGAGAGGGAAGTGTGTGCCAAAGAAATGGTTTGCCTCAATTTTCCATTTTTCTATTCATGGGGTATTTATAGGGTAAACACTATTCCTACAAATATCTGGCTAGATATTTCCAGCCAGCTTGGCGAACCTATCCACACAGGGACATGTGTCACACCACTACGCGCGGGTCACACAGGTGTCCAGGCTTCTAGAACCTCCTAGCAGATTCCAGACCGCCAACACCCGCGCTGACGTGTCCACGAGCAGGAGTCGACAGGCCGACTCCGTCACTTTCACGTGTAGAGTCGAGAGTTCGACTCCACATACCCGGAAACTACCTCCAGTCAGAACAACCTCCGACTGGGCTACCTACTCGAGTCCTCCTAACTCGAACACTCGGCTTCTCCTGACCCGAAGTCACTCGAGTAACAATCCACTCGAGTCGACTAGGAATACAAGCCTATTCTAACAATTCCTCCTATGACATCGCTGACAGCCGAGACGGCGTTCTGCCCCGGCGACGACAAGTACTTCACCAACTTCCACTCACTCGTCGTCTGCGACCCCATGACACGGCGCTACAGCGGGGTGATCCGTTACCCATCTTTCCTTGCGGGCTGGGAGTACTTCGGCGCCTTCCTGCTTGACGGAGCCGACGCCGACGACACCAGTGGGCGCATCAGCGTGTCAAACTTTAGGGTAATCATCGCGGCCTATGACGAGGGCACTGCCACGGGCCCACGACCAGTACATTCTCCTCCGCGGACAACCACTGGCGGATCGGCGGCGGGCAAAGCCGCTGCGCGGTGTCGTGGAGCGGCAAGTTTTTCTTGGCTGGCCATACCGAGGAATCTATCTACTGGACGACCAGGGACAGGTGGAACTCCCAAGTTCTTGTTCTCGACAAACACACCGCGAAGTTCTCGGGTTCCTTGTTTCCGGAGGAGCTGCAGTGCCCGATATGGCCGGTTGAACCCAATCTGCGGGTCGTGCGCTGCGACGATGGCACGGTGCGTATTGCGCTTCTAGACAAGAATCACCTCAGGGTGTTCATCCAATCAGAGGGCAACTCCGGCGGCGAGTGGGCTGTGGAGAGGAGTATCCAACTGAGGCAATCAATTGCCGCGTTTCGAGGTGTTGATGTGTGGCACTGGAGCATCGTCGTACCGGCCAAGGTTCTCTCGGCGGTGGAGGGGTCCGTCGTGCTGGGAACAAAAGGAGGCATGGGGCTGATCTCGCTCGATCTCGCCACCATGCAGTTTAAGGACGTGGACGACGGGATCAAGTACCCCGCGTATATGTACCAGCTGCCATGGCCGCCGACGATCCGAGCTTGCTTGTCCTGAAGGCATGAACCAGCCTCTTTATTTTGTTCTGGAGTATGAAGTTCTTTTTTTAAACGGGACTGGAGTATGAAGTGACGAACACTGTGTTTTCTAGGAAGCATCCATCAGTGTATCAAACGATCAATGTTGTTTTTTTCAAACAAAAATGTCAAATAGTCAAAATTCAGTGAATTTTAGCTGAAAAATTAACTGGACACATTGTTATACAAAATAAAATAAAATGGATGGATAGTTTGGTGAGATCCAAAACTTTGAAACCTTTGTAAATCTTTGCTTGGTGCTGAAAGATAGCCTATATTGAATGACATGGGCCGCCCTCCTCCCCCTCCACTCCCCTCCCTTCTCCCCCTTCCTCCCGGGTCGCCCCCGCTCGGGCGATCCCGGAGGCCCCCAGCCGCCGTCGCCAAGCGCCTTAGCCTCCAGCCCCGCTAGGCCGCTGCCGCCGCCGACGCCGGCGGCGGTGGCGGTGCCCTAATCGCCGAAGGCAGAGGGCAGGAGAGGGCTCGCATGGCTGGTCTCCATGAGCGGTGGGGTACAGCTTCAGCGGGTCTTGGGCTTCGCAGAGGAGCGGATGAAGGAGGGGTGCGGGCGGGCGCCGGCAGCGGTGGCCGGCGGCGGCGCGGCGTGTGCTGGCGGCGGCGCGGCGCTAGAGGTGGGGCGGGCCGATCTGACCCGGTATGGGCTTGCCTCGGTGCTGCGTGGTGTTTACCGGCCATGCGGCTGCCTGCCCCTGTTTTTTGCATCTTGAGTTTGTCTTCTTCTCCGTTGCCGGCCGTGGCGTGGGGCCGCTGGCGCGGCTTTGAATAAAGGTGGTGGTCCTTGGTTCTTCTCCGCGCCAAGATGAAGATCTACCGGATGTCGGTCCCCATCGAACTTGCTGGACGGTCATGTTCCGGAAGGCTCCGCCGACGAACTCCATTGGGCGATTCATGCCTAGAGATTGCTGGATCGGGTGGTATTCGGTCGGCGCACACATATTTTTTATCTGACCGTTTGGTTTCAGAGGGAGCGCTTTGAAGCTCTGCTGGCTGTTAATACTATGGAGCACGCTCTCGTTCCATGGTGCTGGCGGAGAATGACATGGAAGGCAAGATCTGAGGACTGACAATGGTGGTTTGATTCCTTGTGCGGTGGAGGAATTGGCTTGGTGTTTCATGACTTGGAGGAGCGGCATGTAAGTGGGGGCGACAACATAGGTGAAGTCCAAAGTCCTACCTTTCAGGGTGAAAATTCAAGGTCTGGCCTTAATTGGTTGTGCCTGACAGTGGTCTTGCTGAAGACATTGTTTTGAGAGCGAGGATTATCTTCAGGGTGAAAACCCAAGGTCTGGCCTTAATTGGTTGTGCCTGGCACTGTTCTTCTTGAAGGCGTTGCTTTTGAAGAATTGGACATCAGGTGTTGTTTTGGTGGTGGTTGTGCGGCTGCTGCAAGGACTGTAACTCTTTAGCGGGACTTTTCTTTTTATTTCTTCTTCTTATTGTCTTTTGGCTGTGTGCATCCGTAATGGCTTCGGTTATTGCGTTGTTGCAGAGGCTGGGTGCATGTTGTATCTTCTCGATATTAATAAACACTCTTTATCTAAAAAAGATAGCCTATATTGTCTAAGCATCATATGTTGAATTGATCCAGGCGACCATATGGGAGATCTCAATGCATGATAAAATCATGCCGTCCCCTGCCATTGCACGATTTCCCGACGAGCTGCTCGAACTAGTATTCTTGGGCCTCCCGCGCGCATGCCCAAAAGTTGGCGCAATATGATCGCCTATGGCAGTTTCCTCCCGCCCTTCCGAGTTCTCCACCCACTCCCTATCATCGTCGGCAACTATCACGTCGACGAGCGTAAACCACAATCATATCCGTCGAACTGCGATATTTTTATCTATCTCTCTCCATTGTCAGAAACCACCGTCGATCTGCACTCACAACACTTCTCTCGACTTCCCCTGGCAGGTATTATACTAAATATATTGGTTTATTCTTACGGTATTTATATCATACTAAGATATTAGTTTATTCTTTCGGAAAATACATAAATGATGTTGATATGTTATATTGAGGATGGCTATCCTTCTGACTCCATAATGCTTGGTCGCAAACTTCGATGAGGGGGCGAAAACTTCTAAAAACAAAACTTATTAATTATTGTAAACAATAATATATTGCGATTAATGTTTATGATTTTTAAATTTGGAGATGTATCGTTTTCATACGAAAGGTCAAGAGGCCGAGTTACAACGCGTCTGACACATGTGCACGCTATATCAAGTTTCTGTATCTCCTTACATTTTTTACATGATTTTGGAGAAGCTGACATAAGATCACGCTATACAAAGTTTCAAATTATTCAACAATTCATAGACAACGATGTCGAGAGGGAGTGTTTGGAAATATTAGTGGTTGTCGTTAGCGTCCAGCAACTAGGATTTCCTTAGTCTAACTTCGACTGCATTGCACATACGTCGTGTATACCGTGTTGGAGATATGGCCTAGAGACAATAATAATTAAGTTTATTATTTATATCCATGTTTATTATTAATATTTATATCTTTATGCTATAACTGTATTGGGTACTTGTATAGCAAATACAAATTATGCAAGAGGAAAACCTCCGATACACGTGTAGAGATATGAACGGAAAAAGAGTTCATGGTCTTGTCTCTAAGATTAGCATATCTTGTTGTTTGATGATCGTGTTTTCCTGATCATGGACTTTGCATAAGTCATACAACGATAGGAGTGGATTATCGGAATGATAATCGCACTGAACCAACCCACCGTATGATCTTGCTATGAGACAAATCGTCAACGATGAAGATAGCAATGATCATCTATTTAATTATCGTTAGCTAGATTCCTATGCTATGAGAATATCTTGTGACCGCTTATTCGACACTCGAGTTTTGATTTCCACCAAACGTCTTGCAGTAACATGGGACTATGATAGGTGGCTTTTGGGTTTGAACTAGGATAATGTATTGGAACAGAGATCGTTCAACAATGGCACTTACTCCTCCAGGCGATGGAGAGATACATCCTCTAGGCCATCTCAGTATTATTGTTGTCACCCAATCGTCTGCCAGACACAAGCGTGATTTATCACAGGACAACATATATACGGAATGAGAAAAGAGAATGATATTGGTACGAGGATTATATGTGTTATGATCGAAGGGTTTGATCACACTAGAGCACATTGTCTCAATCTCGAGATATCATTGGTATCGTGTATGTAAGGGGATTAAGCGTAATGAGTAACGCACAGGTTCTGTCGTTCATTCTCAACACAAGGGTGCCAGTACGAATGCCTAACCCACTGCTGGTTATTGTTCGGTAAGCTCCCGAACAATACTTTATGTTTGCTGAACCTTTCGGGTCACACACTTAAGTTGTAGGTCAATCTTTGATTGAGAGTAAAGATGTAGTTTTAGTGGGAATGAGATT
This sequence comes from Poa pratensis, assembly GCA_947311845.1. Lineage (NCBI taxonomy): Eukaryota > Viridiplantae > Streptophyta > Magnoliopsida > Poales > Poaceae > Poa > Poa pratensis. The sequence continues at coordinate 30,911,329 of CAMZMU010000074.1, forward strand.
GTGTCGGAGTAGCTCCGATGTCACTGGGATTTGTTGATGACTCCCAAGTGCAGGAGATCAATTGTAATACCTTTCAATTAGAAAAGGTTGTCGAACCCACAAGGAGCTGAAGGTATTGGTTAGCAAGATTGATAAATAAAACAATAAAAGATGCAAGTGTTTTTGGTATTTTTGGTTGTATAGTTGCAATGCAGGAAATAAATAGTAGCAAGTGAAAGCTCTCAATGAGAGAAAGCCCAATCCTCTTATGTGGCAAGAGGACAAGCTCAAGTGATGTGTAACTTATATGTGGAAAACGTTCCCGAGGGCGGTATGGATATTGCTAGGCATAGAGATTTATTAAACAACACGTTGCATATCTTGTCAAGTTTTAATCTTCTTTGGACGGAGCCATAATTCGGTATAGCTAAATAAATAGACTACATCCCCTTATGATGGATCATGTGGCCAAGTAAATGACCGCACAAGAATTATTAAGACATAATGTCCCACCATAGCATTACACTCTAAGGTCTCCGATACTAATACCCTCATAATATAACTTCATTACTCTGTCTCAGGTTTACTTGTCCTCCCAAGTCTTTCTCAATTCATTAAACTACGGTGTTCTCCTATGAGCCCATATAGGTGAAGTGTTGTGCAGTCGACGTTCGCACAACACCATCATAGAATCACATAAAAGATAAACTCTTGATAAAATACCAACACATGTTATATATAAATCATTACCAATTCATCATATGCCCTCAGGAACATACGGGAACTACTCACAACGTGCAAACATGATGATATTCAGTGGCATAAGTGGTACTATACAATCTGAAAATATAACTTCACCCACAAATAATGACAAGTACTTAATCACAAACATGAATAGTAGCACAAGACAAGTATCTAGGTATAGCAACTCTCAAACTACGAGGGGAACGGAGTGGATCACGGTGATGATGATGGAGATGGTGCTGGTCTCGATGGGGCGATGATGTAGAGGCCTCCTCCCACGCCAAGGAGGAGAGGTGATGACGATGACGATGATTTCCCCCTCTCCGGAGCTCCGGAGCAGCAGGATCTGATCCCCTCGGAGGGAATCAGGAGTTTCGCCGCCGCCGCGGCCTCGGATGGTTTAGGGAAAATTAGGGCGTAGGTTTTCGGGCGAGACGAATGCGTTGCTAAAAAAGCCCAGGCGTGGAGGTGCCCGAGGCCACTTTTGGCGGGCCCCACATGGCCAGGTACATGGGCCACGTGGGGCCCCCTCTTTTGGCCCTCGTGGCTCTCCTCTCTTCGGTCTTCTTTCCATTGCCTTCCTTCCGATGAAAAACCTCTGTGGTATTTTTCCTTTTATTATCTGGGTTCCTGAAACAATAAAAACAAGAAAAGGGGGTTTTCTGTCTCCCAGAAATTAAATACCAAAAATAGGGACTTTGTATGAAAGTCCCCTAAATTATCTAAAACATGTAAAAACAATGATATAACAGTGCAAATAACATTCTAATATGCTACTAAAGGTTGCATAAATGATGATATAAATTACACGTATCATTTGTTCCGGTGAATTATAAGTTAGAGAGAATGCGGACATCTAATGTCCCGGGATGATAGAATGTTTTCTATCATCAGCAGATTTAATCCGAGTGCTTGTAAAGAAGGAAATATTGTTCCGATGGTTTTGTCGGCGGATACTAGGTATCCCAATTCATATAAATATGAGTTATATGATAAGTAATTAATTCCGGGAATTTTCTGTAAAAGGAAATATTCATTTAGGAATATTTAGACAAAACAATTAATTAATTATTTAATTAATTATATTGGAAAATATAAATAAAGGATTTTTATTTGGAGCCCAATAAAAGGGGGCTGCCAAGTGGGCCCATGGGGCCCACAAGGCAGCCGCACCCCACATGGTATGTGGGGGGAGGGCCGAGTCCGAGTTGGGAGGGGACTCCCCCTCCCCGGCGGCTAGGGCAGCGGCCAGGGCGGGCTCCATGGCGGGCGGTGGCCAGGGCGGGCCCCATATGGCAGGAGGCGGGTGGGAGGGGAGTCCCCTCCAATCTGAGTTGGAGTGGGGGAGGGTCTCCTCCCCCCCCCCCCCCCCCTTCCTTGTTGGGAAAGGCAAGTTTGGGAGGGAGGAGTCCTACTCCTCCTCCCAATCCGAGTTGGGGAAGGGGAGGGAGGATCCCTCCCTTCCTTGGCTGGCCGGCCCAAAGGGGAAGGGGTTGGCCCCTTCCCCAAGCACCTCCACCCCTTGGCCTCCTTTATAAGCAACCCCAACCCCCTAGGGTTGAAGACACAAGACACACACACAAGTTTGCCTCCGTGCAAGTTCTCTCTCTTGTAGATCTCATGTGTTGAGAATTAGACGTCTCTAATCTTCTCATATAGATCTAATCTAGTTGATTAGATCTACCACCTAAATTACGCCGCAAGGCTGTCTCTCTTCACCACGTGCTAGTAGCTAGGCGGTGAACGCACGTGGTGGGTTGACACGGTGGATGTGTGGATACCGCTAGAGCGGAATTCGCGCCAGCAGTTCCTCGGACGACGGAACAACTTCATCAACGTCTACATCTACGTCGACGAACGGCAACAATCTCACCTCCCGGCGTGGACGTGAGATTATTCATCAGGCTACACCGACATCTACTTCGACAAACACAAGATTTTCCGCAAGCGTGTTTGTAAGTATCTTGATCATCGCATTATGGGGTGCAACATATCTTCATAGAATAGATCTTGGCGGTAAGGTTACGGATAAATTTTAAAGTTTTCCCCGCAACCCAATATACCGAAGAACACAAAACCTGTAACCGACTTGTAGCCACGACTATACGGCTATATCTGCAGTCAATATCAATACAATCACTCATTGTTCTCTCAATTCTTTTTTTTTGTGACTTCAGAGCGCTTTACTAATCAACGACATGAGTACACTCACTCAAAAGAGTGCCGGTAAAAGCGGCTGGGTTATAGTTAATCCACATACATCTGGAGGCTGTGGCGATTCGAAATGGTGTGAGATTGGCGTAGAAAGGGACTATGCACGAGTCATCATTGAATTGGATGCCAAAGAAGTAATTCAGATTCTTGCTGACAAGAAAAGCCAGTGACGGATCTAGAATCAGATTAGAGGGCGTGCCAAGCTTACTACTGGGTTTGTGGAATTCACATTTAGCCAAGAATAAACATAGCATTAGTCAAAATACTAGTAAGTGATCCAAAGCTTGTATTTTGAGGGGTGCCATGGCACCCCATTGGATCCGCCCTGAGAAAAGCGATAGGTCAGAGTTGAAACCTGTTTGCCAGAAGATTAGGGAGATTCTTAGAGCTTTTCCCAACACAATTTTTTCACAACTATGAGGATCTTCACCGCTTATCGTAATCGTTGATTTTGCATGAAACGAACCATATTATTCCTACTAATTAATGTGTTGATAAAACAAAAATATCTTAATGATTGATTTTAATTTTGTTTGTCGATACATATACATAAAATTCTTGTTAGTACATGAATCTACAAAATAAATTATCTAAATCCAGACTTTATTAATAATGCATTCATATTTGACATTTGTTGAACGGATCATAAAGCATTTGAATGTATTAGTTAAGCGGGTAAGATTCTCTTAATTGTGGAGTTGCATTTTTCAGCTTTTCCTAACTTTAGTGTAATTTTTATTGGGCGCGATGCTAATCAATCTGCTCATCTTTGTGCAAGACAGGCTAGTTCGGTTTTCTCTCAATTCTCTCTATAATTTTTATTGGGCGCGATGCTTATCAATCTGCTCATCTTTGTGCAAGACAGGCTATGGATGCTGGTTAATTTATTTGTACGCGGCTGGCTAGAGTATGAATCGGAAAACTAATACATATACCTATTCTACTCTTCTTCTTTTTTGCATGGATATACGTATTCTACTCGGACACCAGCTCATATACTACTCGGAACGAAACCCGCGACAGAAATATACGTTCGATATATGACGCTTTGCCGGCGTCGGACGTCATTACCGTGTTCGTGCTCGAAGAAAAAACTATTATTAGCTTCCGGCGTCGACAATGCCGTCGCCTGCCACCGTGCACGACCATGTCCCCGACGAACTACTCGAACTTATATTCTTGCGCCTCCCCTCGTCGCTCCAGCTTGTCCGTGCCGCGTGCACGTGCAAGCGCTGGCGCCGCGTCCTCGCCGACGGCAGCTTCCTCCGGCGCTTCCGAGCTCTCCACCCCCGCCCTGTCGTCGTCGGCCACTATCGCGTCGATGCGCCTAAAGACTGGACGTGTCCGCCGGGCTGCAATCCTGCCTTCTACCTCTCCCCATCGGCAGACGCCACCGTCGATCTGCGCCTTGAGCGCTTCTCTCTCGACTTCGTCCCGACCTACGACGGTGGCTCCTGGGACATGGCCGACAGCCTCGGCGGCATCCTCCTCCTCCAGGATGTCGATAAGGACGAGTTCTCAGCACAGTTCCGCCGCCTTGTCGTCTGCGATCCAATGACGCGGCGCTGCAGAGAGATCGCTCCCCCGGCGTCTGACGATGGCAAGTTGCTCGGCGCGTTCCTGCTGGATAGTAGCGACGCCGATGAGGTCGGTGGGCGCATCAGCCTGGCAGACTTTAGGATAATAGTCGTGTTCTGTGACAATGGCGTCGCCAGGTCCTTCATATTCTCCTCGAACAAGGGCGGCTGGACTGTGGTGTCGAGCAAGGCGCCCAAGCTCCGGACGTCCAATTACTACTTCATGGGGCGAGTCGAGAAGTCTATCTACTGGATCACCCTAGACAGAGAAATTCTGATTCTTGACAAAGACACCGCAAAGTTGAAGTTCTCCTCTTCTTCCTTCCCGGATGGCTGGTTCGCTTATCACGTTTTGACTTCACAGTCTAGGATCTTGGGCTGCCACGACGGCAGGGTGCGCATTGCCTGCATAAGCCACGGCCTACTCGAGGTCTTCATGCAATCGGAGGGTAGCGATAAATGGGTGGAGGAGAAGAATGTCCAACTGCCTCAGTTGATCCCCGAGGTTCAAGTTGATGGTGGTGAGTACATGTTGAAGAAGATAGTCTCGGTTGCAGAGGGGTCCGTCACATTGGGCACGGAGGAAGGCGTGGGGCTCGTATCCGTCGACCTCGCCACCATGGAGCTTAAGGGCGTCACGCACGATAGGAACAAGTGGCACGGGCCGGCGCACATGTACCAGCTGCCATGGCCTCCCACAATCCGAGCTTGCCTACCATGAACCAGCATTTTGATGCTCTGTTGACTATATACTAGTGGAATCGGCGCGGCGCACGCCGCGCCCTTGATGTCAATTTTTCAATATTGAAATATTTAGTAGTGTGAAATACTTCCAGTGTGAGTCTATTTTATTTTATTTCTCCTTTGAAGCTTCATGTAACCTATTAAGCTTCCTGTAAAGTTTAATATGAAAACTAATAGTCAACTTCAATTAAATAAATAAAAACTTTGGAATATAAGCATACAACGCACTGCATTCCCTTAAGATGAAAAGACAGCAGTCCGATCACTTCTTAGGACTTGGCACTATACCAGAGACTGATCTACCTCTATATTGATCACGGTTTAGGATTTGGAATTATAGAACATACGCATGCTACCTAAGAGACAACATGAAAAATATATTGATCCCTCTTACAAACTTACAAAACCTGAAGAGTCATACTGCATTTATGTATTCTGCTAGTATCTAAATTTAATAAATTGTCAGTGTTATGTGCCTATGAAATTCATGCCTACTATCTGGTGGATACATACTTTCTTAATTTCCCCAATATTATACAAATACAAAAGTTCAATCAAAACACATGACTAATTTGATGTAACCTCAACAATGCATGACTGAAGAGTTATATATCTAGAAGCAAAAAAAAGGAATCGGTATTTCGAGACAGAATAATTAATGTACCATTTATTCAGGTTCATCAGCCTGTGCAGACTTGCTCCTGCAAGAACAATGCTATTGGAAGCAGCAGATGTCATTATAGCATCAACCTGCTGATTCTGTGCTTGCTTCCGTGTTAGATACAGATGTGCCATGTCTTCATTATCAGCTAGAAGATGTTCTATCTCATCTCTGACCTAAAAAGACACGACCACAAAAATAAAAGCCTCAGAAGAAGACCCAGTTTAGAGCAGCAGTTCTCATCAGCCATCAAGGATCTCAAAACTACGACAGAAATACACAGAAGCAATACAATGTAAGCAATAAGATCGAGAAGCTTAAGATGGATAGAAGGATAATAGAACTTAACGGCAAGAACTGAAATTCTCAGCTGTTTGTGATCTCCTTTTGTTCTATATTTGCAGATTGTTTATCTAACAATTCAATCAGAACTGGAATCAAATAAATTCATCTTTACTAATCCCAAGTAGACATTCTGTTCTTTGAAAAATTGCATCAAAACAGTTCCCAAAATAGTAATTCCTTAATAGGCACACGGCTACGTAAGAACAGACTTCAATTGGTGACCCGGTGTATGACCCTACTATATTAATGATAGATGTTGAGACTAAAGCTTTAGTTATAACCTATATATCTTAATTGCGCTTAGAACAAACAGACGGTCGAATCAATTCGTATTGTCTTGGTAACTAAATTCAAAGGTCGGAGAGGAGCAAAAATGACATAGCAGCACTACAACTTTTGATCTGTAAATCAAGGTGTAAATGATAACAAACAGTATTCAGGCAATTGAATGTTTGGACTGCTCTTCCTCGAAAAAAAAATGTTTGGACTGCAAATAGATTAAGAAATTTTGCACATATACGTTTCTGTGTAACGATACCTTCTGAACACGGGCAAGCAAACGGATAAGATCACTCTTGAGGCTCCACACGCGCTCCAGGTTCCGCTGGCTCACATTCTTGGTCAGCTCATCGAGCACAGGAATCGCATGCCTCTCAACATCAGCCACACTCAAGTCCAAAGTGGAGCAGAGAGCCTCGAGCCCGACCTCCAGCACCTGGAACTCGAACGGCAAACTCGTGCTCTGCCCCGGTCGCCTCGTTGAGACAGGGCACTCGATTCCCAGGCGAGCCATCCTGCTTTTCCCCCGGCCGTCACCACCGTTCCCACCGACCAGGCTCCGCATAGGGAGATGCTGCCTCTGTTGGTCGACGAAAGGGAGCACCTCGTGCGCGAGAGGGTCGAACAGGAGGACCTCCTCGGCAGTAACGATCGCCCTGATGAACTCTAGGTTGATCACCATCGCCTTCTCCCTAGCTGCGCAATTTGTACATCAGCACTATACACCAAAGCCGCGACCCTAACTAATGGCGATCGGTACCAAAAATTGGGGTGCGGTGGGCTCACCGAGGATGCTGGAGGAGTGGGAGAAGATGGGGCCGAGGATGCGGAGGTCGCGCGGGGGCACGCCTGCCCGCTGGATGATGGAGGCCTTGTCGAGCTCCAGGATCTCGGAGGACCCCCACCGGTCGAGCCGCATCCACAGGCGCGTGCCGGCCTTCTTCTTCATGACCTTCCCGGACCCGGAGGCACCGCCGCCGACACCACCGGAGGCGGAGCGGCCGCAGCGCACGCTACCTTCTCCTCTGGCGCGGCCGCAGCGGCGAGGAAGGGGTCGGCGGCGGCGCGACGACCGTGTCGCCTGGTCGCGAGAGGAAGACGGGTTGCGGCGTCCCGGCACGCGCGGCTCGCCGGAGATGGAGATGCGGTGACGGAGAACCCCGTAGTGAGCTTCGAGCTGACGGGGGAGGGGCGTAGCGGCGGCGAGGCGCGGCGGCGGCACCGGCGATTCCGGCCGCGCGCGAGAGAGGAGAGGAGGGAGACAAGTCTGAGTGATTGTTGCAAAGAAGCCCCTGAGTTTCCTGTAATTTCCGGTGAGTTTTTCTGCTCGTAAATGTGTGGACAGCGGAGCAAATTGTCGAATGCGAGGGGGATTTTTGTAAATCCGTCACGGCGGCACTGTTCATAACTCTTCATCCGGTCGAATTGGGCGATTTGGGCCGTCGGATCTCGATCAGACGGCCGAATTTTGGAGCAACGACAGGCCTTGAAAATCTTGCCCCTTAATATATAGGGGTAATGCTCTGAAGTATGAAGTGGCGAACAATAATTAATCTTGGCTGGTTTACATTGAATCTCAGGATTTGAAACACTTTATTGCCCTGTGATTATAATAAACTCCTTAGTATTTGAGTTCCTCGGAATTGTTTCAACATCACCATTCTTGCTTCTTCTATATACGTGAAATTTCTTTGTGTCGAGTCACGCAAACCAGTCAATCATGGTATGAGTTATGAAGGGCTAGCTATCAGGTCTTGTAAACCATGCACATATATATCAATTCAAATAGGTTGTATCCCTAAGCAATGCGAGACAGTGTATCAAAGTGTTGATATGGTGTTTGAAACTAGATGTCAAATTAATTCAAATATGGCTAAAATCCAATGAATTCATAGCCGAAAAATAAATTAGACACATTTTTATACCAAAAATCAAAATGTTGGGTACTTTGGTGAGATCCTTTTCACCAAAATTTTAAGCTCTATTATTGTGAAACCTTGTACAATCTTTGCCCAGTGCTCAGAGCTCCCTACTCCCTCCATTTATAAAAAATAAGTCCCATAACTTTTTTCAGATGTCAAACATGTAAAATTTCACCAAAAAATTAGAAGAAAAAACCAAGAACTATAATATTATGATGTATAAATCATATAAAAATGTATTTTAAGATGTATCTAACGATATTAAATTTGTACTGTGGATTTTTTTTTACTTTTTCTTAAAGATTGGTCAAACTTTGCTTAGTATGACATTTGAGGAAACGAATAGTTCTTCTTAATTTCAAGGAACATGTTGGAGGTAAGCACCTCGACTTGTGCTTGTCCGAGTTGGATACGAATTTGTCTTCTAATCTTAGCATGACTTAGCTTAGCTACTATATATATCCACACATGTATACCCTTGCAATCGACTGAACCCAGAAAAGAAATAAAGAATTGCAGGTCGTCTCGACTCTCACGGACCATTGGGGCGAAACTCGAAAGTATAGCCGGGCTGCCTTCGTTTGCAAGAAAGTACTTCCTTTTCAATTTAATCACTATTTAATCGTTCTTATAAATATATTCTAATTTTTATAAACAAAAGTTTCAAGCTCGCCATTTTTGCTACATAATTTGTCCTTAGATTTTTCAGGAGCATGGGCAATGTGAGGATTGTGAATGACACCGGTTCGGCGAACCTTGCCTAAGGGGTACCGGGTACAACCAACAAGCCATAGTGATTCGGAATTTGAAATACCAAGCCCTGGCTTCGACGATTTTGGGCCTAACTGCGAGGATTTGACGCAAGCGCTTGGCTTAGCTCCCCCGATGTACAGAACGGGATCCTCTAACTTTGTGAAAGTTAGGCTCCTAAAGTCAGAGGATCCGGCTCCCCGATGTACATGCGCTGAATAACGATCAAAATTTTGATTTCTCTTTTCTTGCCTGGCCAAAATTTTCGTGATGACAAAAATATTGGCTTTCCCGTATAGTAAGGGTACTGTTATACCTCCCGTATAGTAAGGGTACTGTTATACCTATATCCAACAAAATGGGCCGAGAGCGTGATGCTGGGCCAGATCTTAAGGCGTTGGGTAGTAATATGCTACGTACAGTACTTCCTCCGCCGCCAGAGCATCCGCAGTGCGAGTCCTTTTGGGTTTCCGGTGGCCAGATGGGGGACTGCAGCGAGATCTCGGCGGCGGCGCCGCCGCCGCCAGCGAGGGAGCCGAACGTCCCCGACGAGATGCTTGAACTAGTATTCATGCGCCTCGCCTCTTCTCTCCACCTCGTCCGTGCTGCCTGCACTACCGCGTCGGTGAGCACACGCACGGGGCGTGTCCGCCGGGCTGCAACCCCGTCTTCTTCCTCTCGCCCACGGCCGACACCGTCGACTTGGGCCCGCAGCACTTCTCGCTCGACTTCCTCCCGTCCCGCGACGGTGGCTCCTGGGACATTTCCGACTGCCGAGGCAGCCTCCTCGTCCTCCTCAACCAGTGTCCCGGCGGCAAGGAACGGTTTGTCTTCCGGGACATCGTCGTCTGCGAGCCCATGACGCGGCGCTGCAGGGTGATCGCTCTCCCGGTCTACTGTGACAGCTACGACTACTGCGGCGCCTTCCTGCTCGACGGCGACGTCGACGAGACCGGTGAGCGCATCAGCCTGTCAAATTTCAGGATAATAGTCGCGCTCGAACTGAATGGCGTTGCTAGGGCCATTGTATTCTCCTCCGGAGCCGACAGTGGCTGGACCATGGCGCGGACCACGGCGGGCAACCGTGTGATGCCCAAGAGCAGCCTATACTTTGCCGGGAAGGTGGCAGAGTCAATCTACTGGACGGCCATGTACGACGAAATCATTGTCCTCAACAAAGACACTGGGGAGTTCTCTTGTTCCTTTTTCCCGGACGACATGTATTATTGCAGGCTCGAGGTTGTCGGTTGCAACGGTGGCAAGGTGCGCATTGCCCACCTGAACCACAGCCACCTCAAGGTCTTCATCAAGGCGGAGAGCGGCCGTCCATGGGATCTAGAGAAGAGTGTCGAACTGCGACAGTTGGTCCGTGAAGTTCTTGATCAAGATGACGGTGCGTTGCAAGTCAGCATGCTGAAGAAAATTGTCTCAGTGGCAGAGGGGTCCGTCCTGTTGTGTACAGACAAAGGCGTGGGACTAGTCTCTGTCGACCTCGCCACCATGGAGTTTAAGCGCGTCCCGCACGAGAAGGACAAGTACCGTGGGCCAGCCTACATGTACCAGCTGCCATGGCCTCCGACGATCCGAGCTTGCTTAACCTGAACCATGCTCCGCTTTACTTTGTTCTCCCCATATGGAGTATGAAGTGTCGAAAAGTTTTGGCGATGATTTGCATTCAGTTTTGTTTTGTTGCCCGTGATTGTAGAGAACATCCTGTAATATCTAGGTTCGTTGAAATTGACAGAACATTATCATTGCTGTCTTCACTTTCTCTATGAGGAATCATCGTATAAACTGTTAGGAAGAGTGCTGTTTTTCAGAAACTGTCCACTGAATGCTCAAGTTTCTTCCTTGCGTCATGTAAACATGTCGATCATGGTATGAAAAGCAGTGATGTGTTGAGACAATGCTTAGCTTTATTTTCTTGGTTCTCTGCCAGTATTGTCGATCTTTCAGAGCTATCACTCTTTTTTTAGGGGCATTTCCATTAACTAACCTCCTTCTCTATCACCTTTTGTTACTAGTTTCTACAATAAACTAGTGCAGAATGTTTTCTCGTATTAATTTACATACAAGTGCACAGTGCTTGGCTATGCTTTCAACATACTCTGGCTATACAATTTGTTTGGAGCTGGTGAATTTTTTTTGCTACATAAATTGCTGGCTTCTTGCTGCTTGCTTAAAGCAACTGTATTTCTTGGACTGATGCTCACATGTTGTACTAATAAAATGATGAAGAGCTTGCTGACTGGTGATGCAATTACAGTATCTTGCCTGAATGATCTGAATGTGTTCGGACCTTTTGTCTTCATGTTGCTTCTCTCTCTCCCAGATTGCTGATACCCAAGATATTCACTTGGTAAGGGAACTTCAATATCAGTTGTTTCTTCAGAGTTCCAAGAAATTATTGATGCAGTCGGTGCTGTAAATAGATCTGTCAACGCGGACACAGGAATGAACTGGAGAGTGGGCACACTTCAAAAAAAATGCGCTAGCTCATAAGGGATACAATTTTTTCAAATGAATAGCGTGAAAAGCCTATCATTTCTCTAGTGCAATGTATTCGTTAAAAACTGATATTTAGGTGTGTCAGAAAATACAGCCTTTTTGTATGTGGATATATACTAATATGATCTACATTTTGATGAAACTTGGTTCATATACACATCTATACGTACCCACATATAGTTTTGGGATTTTTTAAGATTTCAAAATGCAGTTTCATGTTTTTTTTTTAAATGACCTCCACAAGTCTCGGGAAACCAAATGGACTTTTCGATCATTTATTGAAATTATAGTTTAATAAAACGTTATAAATTTGCAGGGGTCAATAAAAATAGTTTAAAACATATCTGACTCTTACATGAATAGAAAATACACTATAATCGGCAACTCTGATGTGTCTGGATTAATTCGGCATTTTAAAAACAAATACAAGAAAATCACATTAAAAAAAAGTTGGTTTTCAATTTAAATAATCCATACAATTAGTCTAGGGCAGCAGGGAGCGATGAGGAATTTGTGAGGGCCAATGGTGGCTAGGCTTCCAGAATGGATCTTTTGGTTTGCTCGAGCTTGTTCATCAACTACGGGGAGGATGGAACGGATACCAAATGAGCTTGTTATGGATTCCAATTATAGATTAGTACTAGTTGATAAAAAAATCCACAAATTCTGGCCCACCCTCTAGGTACGCCAAGGACAAGCTCATCTTGCAGTGCCAAAGCCTTTTTTTAGCTGTAGCAGGTTCAACTGTATCAACCGACTGGACGGCTGATGTAATGTAGTCGGTTTGGTTGCCTGAGTTACTCATGAGGGTATTAGCAAGTAAATTCTCAATCAATGCATAGATTATCCAACATAACTGTAGCATACTACTTAAGTTTGTTTCAAACTTCATTATGAACTGTTATAGGTGACAGTGACAAACAGGTGAATAATGTTTTTCAGCAAGGTATAGAAAATGTTGTCTTCCAGTTTTTTCTGAGTAAATGATTATTTGACTTACAATTTATGCACTACTTTTTTGTGAATTGTTTTTAGATTTATATGGGATGAGTTATCTAGTATAGTTTAAAAATGAACATAAATTTCGTTATTAGGGCATAAGTGTGTTGTATATGCAACATTACTATTTTGCTTAACATTTTAAGATGCCGTCGCTGGTTTATTCTTGCTCAACTATTAATTTTTATTCCAGGGTGTGGTATTCAGCACTTTATTTGATCAGTTGACAAGTTCTCTTCAGTTTCTTAGAAGTTGAGTCATATTCTCGGAAAAAAAAACAGAAATAATACTTCAGCAAATTCTCTGCCATATGACAAATCACATGCTCCCTCCGATCCCCTATAAGTGTTGTGGCAAATGAACTAAACACGTACAATTCTTAACACAACTGGCGACACTTAAATAGGATCAGAGGGAGTACAATAAATTATTGTAATTCGGTGGAAGTCTAGCATTGCTCGTGAATCTATTGTTATTGATGAGAAGAGAGGCACCTCCGACATCATCGTTGCTTGTTATAACATTTGGTGCCTCGCACACTATGTGTGGCGGTGACCACTTACTCCATAAAATAAACTTGCATCGTTGAAAAGTCATGATCATCCGAGAATTTTATAGTATAACTTTATCAAAAAAAAATATGTATGTTGGACTACGATTTACATTAATTATTAAGTCGTACATTGACGTGCACACTAAGGGCATGTACAACGTGGTCGCTAGGGATTAAATCCCGGTAATTACACACAATTCCTGGTGAAGCGTGGGAATTTGGATTGCGTCGATGCTTTGTGAGGCATCGGGCGCTCCGCTTTTCTCTCCATCAGCAAATGACTTTTTTAAACAGCAAACAATTCCTCTTTAGAGTCTTGCGATGTACGTGCCCTAAGTTTTTTTTTTTTTTTAGAAACATGTACGTGCTCTAACTAGTTTTCTAAAGAGTTTGGGAGCCGAATTGATGTTCCCGGAGGCAGTGCAGGTATAACCGACAAGATGGGCCGAGAGGGTGATGCTGGCCCGGATCTTAAGGCCTTGGTGGTAATATAATCGTGCGACATGCCAGAAACAAAACTCTCAAAGGTTCCTCCGCCGCATCTTCTTGCTGACTAAAAAAACAAATCTAATATCTTGCCCTAAAAAAAGTTATTCCGCCGGCAGAAAATCGCACCGCGAGTCCTTTTGTGTTTCCGGTGACCAGATGGCGAACTTGCTCGAGATCTCGTCGCCGTCGCCAGCGGGCGAGCAAGACGTCCCCGACGAGCTGCTTGAACTAGTATTCATGCGCCTACCCTCTTCTCTCCACCTCGTCCGTGCCGCGTGCACCTGCAAGCGTTGGCGCCGTATCATCGCCGACGGCGCCTTCCTCCGCCGCTTTCGATCTCTCCGGGCGACCCCACTCGTCGCCGGACACTACCGCGTCGGTGAGCACACGCACGGGGCGTGTCCGCCGGGCTGCAACCCCGTCTTCTTCCTCTCGCCGACGGCGGACACCGTGGACTTGCGCGCCCAGCAGTTCTCGCTTGACTTCCTCCCGTCCCGCGACGGTGGCCTCTCCTGGGACATCGCCGACAGTCGAGGTGGCCTCCTCCTCCTCAGCCACTTTCCTCTCGACAAGGAAGGACGGTCTACCATCCGGGACCTCGTCGTCTGCGAGCCCTTGACGCGGCTCCACAGGGTGATCGCTCTGCCGCTGCGTTCTGCGGCAGGCGGCTACTACTACGGCGCCTTCCTGCTCGACGGCGACGTCGACGACAACGGTGGGCGCATTAGCCTGTCAAATTTCAGGATAATGGTTGCTATCCAATTGGATGGCATTGCTCGGGCCTGTATATTCTCCTCGGGCAGCGAGAGCGATAATGGCTGGACGATCACTGAGCAGAGCCTCGTGTGGCCACCGAATTACTTTGCCGGGAAGGTCGCAGAGTCTATCTACTGGTCCGACATGTTGTCCAAAATTACTGTCCTTGACAAAGAAACCGGGGAGTTCTCTTCTTCTTCCTTTTTGCCGGAGGACATGTATGATTGTTCGTCGCTCAAGGTCGTCGGTTGCGACGGTGGCAAGGTGCGCCTTGCCCGCCTGAACCACAGTCACCTCAAGGTTTTCATACAAGCGGAAGCCAGGGACCAATGGGTGCTGGAGAAGAGTGTTGAACTGCAACAATTGGTCCGTGACGTTGGTCAAGATGATGGTGAGTTGGAGGTCACCATGCTGAAGAAGATTGTCCCTGTGGCGGAGGGTCCGTCGTGCTGTGCACAGACAAAGGCGTGGGACTAGTCTCCGTCAACCTCGCCACCATGGAGTCTAAGCGTGTAGCGGACGACAAGGAGAAGTACCACGGCCCTGCCTACATGTACCAGCTGCCATGGCCTCCGACGTTCCGAGCTTGCTTACCCTGAACCAGGTGCTCTGTTTTTTTTTTCCTCCCCTATATGGACCATGAAGTGGCCAAAAGCTTTGGGGATGTTTTGCATTCAGTTTGGTGATTTCAGATGTTTTGTTCCCTGTGATTGTAGGGAACATATATTCTCAGTTGCTTTCGTTGCAGTCTTCTCGTTCTGTACGAGGGATCACTATAAAATTGTTAGGAGGTGTGATTTTTTTCAGAAACTGTCTGAAGTTTCTATCTTTGCGTTATGTAATCTAGTCGATCATGATATAAAAGCTATGATGTAATGAGCCAAGGCTTAGGTTTCTTCCCTTGGGTCTCTGCACTATTGTCGATCTTTCCGTGTTATTATTTATTGCTTTGGCTACTTCGATCAACTAACACCCTTCTCTGTCACCTTTTGTTTTTTTTTTTTTTGAAAACCCACTTATATTCAACAAGAAACCACGTACACAGTACATAGTACAGAATACAAAGGAAGTACATACACAGGGATTCAGAGCTCAAGCAAGCTACAGCTTCACCTCCGGCGTCGGCGGCGAAGGCCGCCGTCCTCCTTCTCACCACACCCCGAGAGCACCATTCTTGTTGAAGACCGCCGCAGAGTCCGTCCGCCGCGCAGCGGCGGAGCTTGAACCGATGAACGAGCACAGCGAGTGCCCTCTCGCTCCATCTTCTCCACCTTGCCGCAGCCGTCTTCGGCGCCGAAGCCGGCAGGATCCGCCAAGCAAGGTGGAGAAGACGGCTGCGGCGAGTTTTCTTAGAGGCCGGACGTTTTTTTAGGGCCCTAAAAAAACGTCCGGCCTCTAAGAAAACTGTCAAAACTCAAAATGGTGCAGCAGATTCCTCTATGGGTTATAAGCATCCCAAATCACTTATCTTCAAAATGGACTATTGCCATCTACAGCACAACACTTGTATCTTCCCTGAGATTCTGATCATCCCTGAATTCACATTCATGAGTGTTGGAATACTAGGCATAATTTTCATGATTAATTCTAGAATAAAACGCATGAACACAAGAGCTACTAACATGTTAATCTAAAAAATACTAGACGTATTAATTAACATGAACAGCAGCAAGACATCTACAGACACAGCCATCGGAACGTGACGAACGTACCGAACAATTGTAGATGACGTAGTCGTTGAAGCAGCGACGGCAGCAGCTTGAGCGGCTTCGGCGACGACAACAGCTCGAAGAAGACGACGTTGGAAACGAGCCGCCCGCGGACCCGGAGATCGTCCAGGGAGTCGAGCCGTGATGAAGAACTTGAAAGCAGTCGCGCGGAGCGCTTCCCAAAAACCTTATTCGCCCTCTCCCGTATAGGATCACAAGGACAAGTGGTTCCGAAGACCTGCTGTCCCGTTCGCCGGTGCACGCCGGCGTACGGGATGGAGTAGACTACGGCGGCGGCAAGGCACGAGATTGGCAAAACCTAGATTGGTTTGGAGTGTGACGGCGCACGGTAGTGCATGACAATATATAGTGCGATTCGGAAAACCCTAACGGGTACAACGTGGGCCGGCCACGTCGCACACGTTCGAGTCGGTTACAGTAGCCCACGATCCGGTAGCGATCCGAATTGGCTAAGCTGTACACGTACGCTAACACGACTCGTTTTCCTGAACTGCAAAAATATAGGCATCGGCTCGGCTCATTCCCGCAACCCGCGGCGTGTCGTGACGAGACGGACGGACGGACGGCGGAGGAGGAGGAGGAGTGCGCACGAGAGAGCCTTCTATTCTCAGCCAGCACACCAAGTGATAGAACACTCCACTATATAAAGTGGTGCAGCTCTCTCTAACTAGCAGTATGGGACTAAACTTTAGTCACGTACGCACCTCCAAAATTCTGCCATGCACATGGGCCAATTTGAGATTTCCAGAATTGCTTATATGGGCTGCCCACTAATGGGCCCAATATTCTAACAATCCCCCACCAGATCTCAAATTCCCATTTAGAGATTTTGCCAAACCTCGTTTCTTGTTTATATACCAGTGTTTCAGCAGAGACTGTTAAGTTGAACTTCCGCCTAGAGCTTCAAGCTACATCTACCAGCAACTTGAACAATGGACGAACCTTGAATTGCAAGTTTGGTGCCAATAGACTTCACTCAAAGTCATAACCAGTACGTGGCTGCCAGTAGCCTACCCGCGGGTGGAGCATATGCGTCATACTCCCTGGTCTCTTCATGAGCTTACTAGAGATCACCCAAATCTCATAGACTGCGACGTTTAACAGTCGGACTCATATAGGTGTGTTCTTTCAAGGTCGCTCTGTAGGATAGCACCTTTGCTACGAATAGCCAACAGAAACACATTAAGGCATATTGCCAACCTGCCTTACAGAATTGAGAGTTATGCATCTTCACAGAGGGTTAATAAAAACTCTCCTCTGTAAACCACTAGCTTGTTCTTCCCAGGTCCTAATTCACGGGATCTCCGATCACATAGGTTGGGTTACCACTATGGTGTAACGCTCACGGGTCTCAACCCCATCTCTCTCGATGCACTATCTATCACATTACGTGATAGTCCCTTGTAAAGGGATCTGCCAGGTTTTTGTCAGTTTGAATATAACTAACAGTCATTACTCCGGAGTTTCTCATTTTCCTGACAGACTTCAAGCGTCTTTTAACGTGTCTTGATGACTTCGCATTATCCTTAGCACTGTTCACTTTCATGATAACCGTTTGGTTGTCACAGTTCATAAGGATGGCCGGTAATGGTTTCTCAACCACCGGCAAGTCCATCAAGAGCTCACGCAGCCATTCTGTCTCAACAGAAGCTGTATCTAAAGCAGTAAGTTCTGCTTCCATGGTTGACCTCGTCAAAATGGTCTGTTTGCAAGACCTCCATGACACTGCGCCACCTCCAAGAATAAATGCATATCCACTTGTGGCGTAGAGCTCATCAACATCTGAGATCCAGTTCGCATCACAGTATCCCTCAAGCACCGCAGGGTGCCCTGAATAGTGAATCCCATAACTCATTGTACCGTTCAGATAGCGCATGACCCTTTCAAGTGCATGCCAATGATCAATACCCGGGTTAGACATGAACCTGCTCAACTTGCTCACAGCAAAAGAGATGTCAGGTCTGTCGCGCTCGCAAGGTACATGAGTGAACCGATCACTTGAGAATATCTTAATTGATCTCTCGTTTCCTTTTGTTCTTTCTGAGTGTCACACTGGGATCATAGGGTGTTGGAGAAGGCTTGCTGTCTATATAACCAAAGCGGCTCAAGACCTTCTCAACATAGTGTGATTGCGTTAACGTAATCCCACTCTCATCCCTAATCAGCTTAATGTTCAGGATCACATCAGCTTGTCCCAGATCTTTCATATCAAAGCTCTTTGACAGAAAAGACTTGACCTCATTTATCACTATCATGCTTGTACCGAAAATCAGTATGTCATCAACATACAAGCATAATATAACACTATCGCCCCCACCATGGCGATAATATACACACCTATCAGCCTCATTAATGGCAAAGCCTGCAGAAGTTAAAGTTCTGTCAAACTTCTCATGCCATTGCTTAGGTGCTTGCTTCAGCCCATACAAAGATTTTAACAATTTGCACACCTTTCTCTCTTCACCTTTTACTACAAACCCATCAGGCTGATCCATATAATTTCCTCTTCCAACTCTCCGTTAAGGAAAGCTGTCTTACGTCCATTTGATGAACGAAGAGATAGGAGGCAGCCAGGGAAAGTAGTACACGAATGGTGGTGAGACGAGCAACAGGTGAATAGGTGTCAAAGTAATCTTCGCCTTCGCGCTGGGTGTAGCCCTTGGCCACAAGCCTTGCCTTGTACTTCTCAATAGTACCATCAGGCCTTAGCTTCTTCTTGAACACCCACTTACAACCCACAGGTTTGCAACCGTAGGGTCGTTCAGATAATTCCCAAGTTCCATTAGAAAGAATCGAGTCCATCTCATTATGGACAGCTTCTTTCCAGTCATCAGCATCAGGAGATGCAAATGCCTCTGCAATGGACGTGGGAGTATTGTCCACAAGGTACACAATGAAATCATCACCAAAGGATTTTTCAGTCCTCTGTCTCTTGCTCCTCTTGGGAGCTGATTCATTGTCATCCTTCTCAAGGACTTCCTCAACATGTGGTTGTTCAGAATGATCAACAGATGTACTAGGTTCAGCAATATCTCAGAAGAAATTCTAGCAATGCTATGCATATCCTTCATAGGAAAATGTTCTCAAAAAATGTTGCATCACGAGATTCAAAATAGTATCAACATGCATATCAGGTATCTCAGATTTAACCACTAAAAATCTATAGCAAATGCTCCTGAGCATAACCTAGAAAGACACAATCCACTGTCTTTGGTCCAAGTTTACGTTTCTTAGGAATTGGCATTGACTTTCGCCAAACATCCCAAGTGCGAAATAAGAAAGTGATGGTTTCTCCCAGACCACTCCTCGTAAGGGTCTTCTCTTTATCCTTGTTTGGAACTCTATTCAGGACATGACACGAAGTCAAAAAGCCTCCCCCACCATGCCTTAGATAAACCAGCAGTGTCCAACATGGCATTCACCAAGTCGGTCAGCGTGCGGTTTTTCCTCTCAGCAACCCCGTTTGATTGGGGAAATAGGGAGGCGTCCTCTCATGAATAATACCATGTTCCTCACAGAATTCATCAAATATTTTGGAGAAATACTCGCCACCACGATCGACCTAAGACGTTTGATCTTTCTCTCTAATTGATTTTCTACTTCAGCTTTATAGATTTTAAAGTAGTCATAGCTCATCTTTAGTGTGCAACAATATACATAACAGAACCTAGTAGCATCATCGATTAAAGTCATGAAATATTTCTTATCACCTTTTGTCAACACGCCATTCATCTCACATAGATCCGAATGTACGAGTTCTAGAGGTGCCAAGTTTCTCTCCTCGGCTGCCTTGTGAGGCTTTCGAGGTTGCTTAGATTGCACACAGCTATGGCACTTAGAACCTTTGGCAATGGTGAAAGTAGGAATTAAACGCAAGCTGGAAAGTCTACTCATTAAACCAAAATTAACATGACATAAACGAGAGTGCCACACATTAGCATCCGAATCCACACTGCCACAAATATGGTTTACTGACTTATTACAAAAATCCGATAATGAAAAGCGGAACAAGCCTCCGCACTCATACCCTTTACCAATAAATTGTCCAAACTTTGACACAACTACTTTATTGGACTCCAAGACTAATTTAAACCCATCTCTGCATAGAAGGGAGCCGCTAACAAGATTCTTGTTCATAGTAGGGACATGCTGCACGTTCCTCAGCTGCACGATCTTCCCCGAAGTAAACTTCAGATCTACCGTGCCAACACCACGAACAGAAGCATGTGATCCATTCCCCATTAAGACGCTTGAATCTGCGACCTGATAAGAAGTGAACATAGAGATGTCAGCACACATGAACATTAGCACCCGTATCAATCCACCAACATGGAGATTGAAATACTGAAAGCACAATGGTAAATTACCGTACCCATCAGCATTGCTAGCGGTCACGACGTTGACATGCTTTGGCTTCTTCCCTTTCTTGTCTGCACGATCTGGGCAGTCCACAGAGAAGTGTCCGGCTCTCCACAAGTGTAGCACTTTAGCTCAGATTTGTTCAGCATCTTCTTCTTCTTCTTGAAAGAAGTAGTCTTGGTAGGCATGTTGAAGGAAGGCTTTCTTTGCCTTGTTCTTGCCATGGTGAAAGTTCTTCTGCACCATATTGGCGCTAGACTGACCTTCACCTCTCTCAGCAGTGTCCTTAGCCCGAGCCTTCTCCTCAACATCAAGAGACGCTATCAGGTTTTCAACCGATATCTCCTGTCTCTTGTGTTTGAGAGTTGTGGCGAAGTTCCTCCATGAAGAGGGCAACTTTGCAATAATGCATCCAGCCACAAACTTGTCAGGTAAGGCACACTTAGCGTGCTCAAGCTCCTTAGCAATGCACTGTATCTCATGAGCCTGTTCGACTACAGAACGGTTGTTAGCCATCCTGAAGTCATGGAAGCTCTCCATGATGTACAGTTCACTGCCAGCATCTGCTACACCGAACTTAGCGTTCAGTGCCTCCCAGAGCTCTTTGGCATCTGTAATGTGCATGTACACATCAAACAGCTTGTTGCTAAGAGCACTCAGAACGAGTCCCACAAAGGCAGTATTGGTTTCCTTGAACTTGTTCTGATCCTCGTCAGATATAGTTCCTTCAGGTAAACCCTCACTAGCTCGAACACTTTCAGAGATCGCAACCACAGTGTGGTCTTGTACTGCCATCTCTTAAAGTCCACACCGGTAAACTTGTCCGGCCTCAGCGCATCAGATAGATGTCCCATGTTTAACTCAGAAATTGCCTATAACAAATATAAGGTTTTTGGATTGTTGGAATATAGGCATAATTTCCATGATTAATTCCAGAATAAAAGCATGAACACAAGAGTACTAACATGTTAATCTCAAAAATACTAGACGTATTAATTAACATGAATAGCAGCAAGACATCTACAGACACAGCCATCGGAACATGACGAACGTACCGAACAATTGTAGATGACGTAATCGTTGAAGCAGCGACGGCAGCAGCTTGAGCGGCTTCGGCGACGGCAACAACTCGAAAAGACGACGTTGGAGACGAGCCGCCCGCGGACCCGGAGATCGTCCAGGAGTCGAGCCGTGATGAAGAATTTGAAAGCAGTCGCGCGGAGCGCTTCCCAAAAACCTTATTCGCCCTCTCCCGTACAGGATCACAAGGACAAGTGGTTCCGGAGACCTGTTGTCCCGTTCGCCGGTGCACGCCGGCGTACGGGATGGAGTAGACTACGTCGGCGGCGCAAAGCACGAGATTGGCAAAACCTAGATTGGTTCGGTGTGTGACGACGCACGGTAGTGCATGACAATATATAGTGCGGTTCGGAAAACCCTAACGGGTACAACGTGGGCCGGCCACGTCGCACACGTTCGAGTCGGTTACAGTAGCCCACGATTTGGTAGCGATCCGAATTGGCTAAGTTGTACACGTACGCTAACATGACTCGTTTTCCTGAACTGCAAAAATATAGGCATCGGCTCGGCTCATTCCCGCAACCCGCGGCGCGGCGCGGCTCGGCGTGTCGTGACGAGACGGACGGCGGCGGAGGAGGAGTGCGCACGAGAGAGCCCGCCGCGCCGCGGCGTGTCGTGACGAGACGGACGGCGGTGGAGGAGGAGGAGGAGTGCACACGAGAGAGCCTTCTATTCTCAGCCAGCACACCAAGTGATAGAACACTCCACTATATAAAGTGGTGCAGCTCTCTCTAAACTAGCAGTATGGGACTAAACTTTAGTCACGTACGTATACCTACAAAATTCTGCCATGCACATGGTCCAGTTTGGGATTTCCAGAATTGCTTTTATAGGCTGCCCACTAATAGGCCCAATATTCTAACAATGAGCATTGAGCTGTCCATTGACGATGTAGAGATACCAAGCACCTACAAAAATTGAATGGCTTGATGCACCATGGCTTTGAAAAGGTTGGGTTGTCATCCGTGAAGAGATTGTGATTTGCATATTGTGTTTTGACAGGGACAAACACACCAAATAAACTCGACACACAGATTACTCCCCCAAAGCACGGTTACATGACATAGTGTAAGATGAATATCCGTAAAGCACCTTGTCTTGAACCTCTCTACATACTTTTAAATCAATACTAGTAGAACCGCACGTGCAACGTACGTTTTAATATGACTCTAAATTATGTATTTTAAACTTCCATTTTATTTAGCCTTTTATTGTTCCCTTCTTCTCGCCATAACCCATCACACATCTAGGTACCACCTCCTCGTCTTGCTCAAATCTTATCCCCAGCGGTCTATAGCCATTCCGATCATCCTTCCAAGCCCCCATTGCTCTTTCTGTCACATTTTGAAAACAATTAAAACCTAAATTTTAATCATACATTTATATTTGAAAGCAAATATTAATATGATAGTAACATAATATGTTTTTGGGAAATCCTTAGCAACCTTTTATTTTCAATTTACAGAACTCTCACTCTCGGAAAAATATCCTCACTCATGGGCACACCCTTATCCCCACTCACATTTATCTCTAGCTATTTCTCTTCTCAAGACGCGACCGCATGTCTCCCTGACGTCGGCGTTGGCGTGAGCACCGTCGCTTCCCCGCCCTCACGGATGCCGCTGCGACGGCTCCCTCCCCTTCCTCCTTGTCGTTGCATCCATTTCCTCGCGCCAGCCGCACAACCCTGCAAGAGGCGTCGACTGGGGCTCCATCGGTTTCACGGTCGTGGAGGCGCCATAGCAGTTATCTCCTCCTCCCGTTTGATGACGGCGAGGACGCCTACCACCGGCGCGTCGGCCGTGTCGCAGGGCTCTCAGAGGAACCAACGGTTTTTATCGTAAATCTTCAAGTACAAATCTAGTAAGTGATTAATTTAGGTGTCCATGTTCTTCCTTTTCTCCAAATTCCCACATTTGCGCGATGGCGTTGTTCACATCCTTGAAGACGATTGATAACGCCTTCTCCTCCGTTTCTCACAGTTTGTCCTCGCCTGACAAACATGGCGGACATGATGTCCGGCCCCCACTATTCTGTCTTCTTCAATTAGCAAAAATAATCGCATATACTGATCTGACTGTGTGTCCATCGTGAGGCGCCGATGATCTAACTGCCATGGCAAGCAAGATGTCCAAAGAAGTTGGCGCCGGCTAATATATCTTTACCTGATCGCATGTATGTACTGATCCAGCCTGGAGTCCCTAGTGACGTATCAATTCTAGCAGCATGCCTCTACTTTATGACTCGTTGATTTTTTTTTTACGCCGGACACGTCGGGGCTCTGGCCGGATCGCCGCCGTCGATTGTACGATCCACCACCGGCTCGTCGCCGCGATTCCGGTCCCCGATTTGGAGGCAGCGACGCTGGGCACGGCTGAACTGGGTCAAAGTCGGCCGGGCCGGTGCCGGGCTGCCGGCAAGTGGATAAGCGTGCGGTGGCGGGACGCACGCAGCGCTCATGGTCGCGCAGTTTGAGCGGAGGGCAAAGGGCGGCAGAGCAAAGAATGGTGCGGCGTCGGCGTGTGAACGGAGAAGAAACAGCAGCCGGATGAAATTTATTTCAACGGTGGCAATCCGTGTAATTTACAGAAAAATGAAAAGGTGTGTTGAGGTATCAAATATTGGAGCGATCTGAATCGTTGATCTAACATTGAAGGGCACAAATTTAATGTATCAACACAAGTTTGCTTTTTTAATAGTAGTATAGATAAAAACGGCAATGTGCACCACTTTGATGCAGAGCCCGGGGTGACCTATTTCTATAAATAAAAAAATTGAACCTCTCTATTTGTTGGCTTCTTCTCAGTAACATTGATTTTGCAAACTCAATATAAGATGAACTAGGTGTAGCATCTCAGTGCATGGGTAGGACGTCTTCCCACCAAAGGTTAATGCTCTTAGAGCATCTCTATCTTCTCCATTATATAGGGAAACCTTAAAACCAGTGGTAACCCTCAAATTATATAGGGAAACCTTAAAACCAGTGGTAACCCTCAAACCGAATTTGAGGGGCAGCAACCGAACTGGCAGAACAGAAACTGTAGGCGAAAACTAAAATTTAAATAAAATAGTTCACGCACAAAATGAGGAAAGAAACTCAACGGTTCATCATAATCACTTCATTACATAGCACCCAAACTAGCTTAATTACCGGTATTTCTTAACTAAAGGTTAGATCTAGTTAACCCTAACCCAAAGCTAACCCTATGCAAAATGGACTTTGGGACGTTCTCACCTGGCATGTATTCGTGGTGGTGCCGCCGAGCTCTCACTCGTCGTTGGAGGAGACGTCGATGTACTCGCGCTAGAGGATGGCCTCCAGTTCCACACTCCCAATGGCGCGCGAGGTGCTCTTGCTTCTGCTGGAACCCGCGCTGGAGGTGGTCGGCATTCCAGGCCTCGAGCGCGGGTGTTGTGTGAAGATGTTGGCGCTTCGCGCGCTGCGGCTTCGACCGGACAGGCTCCATGGTGCCCACCTTGTGGAGGATCACCTCATCGTCAATGCCGGGGAGTTCGTTGGAGGATGAGTACTCGAGGTCAGATGGCTCATTTGGCGTGGGGGCCGGCAGCGGGGAACGCATGGGTGGGCTTGAAGAGACGGCCTCAGAGTTATGAGTTCCAAGGCCGAGCCCGGGCTAGCTCCACCCGTGGTGGCGCAGTTGTGGCCATGCTCTGAGCACGCACGCAACGACGCTCCTCCACCGCGGGCGAGTGTTGGATATATGCCCTAAGAGACAATAAATATATCCGTTTCATGATTAATGTATTATATCTTTATGCTATAACTGCTATGGTCTATAAATGTGAGATTTATAGGGAAACACATACGCACGTGTAAGGATATAATCAAACCCATTTACCCTTTGTCCTGTCTCTTGGACGAACTCGTTAATACTGGATGGCGAAGTTTCCAGCCATGGACAAGTGTTCTTGTCATTATTAATGGGAGCATATTGTTAAGTTAACAATATGACTGGGAAGGCCCAAATATATGATATACTACGAGATCAAGTTTCGTATAAATAGTATAGTCTAGGATTGATTGCTTGCTTATTCCTTAGACCATGAGAATGTATGGTTATGTATATCGGAGAGAAAGCTTTGACATAGTCAATCATTACGGCCGTAACAGGGTAATCAAAAAGCTATGATTGGGTAACCTCAAAGGTATATTATAACCATAGTAGTTCAAGACTGGGAATCACACCTCTTAAGTATTAGAGAGATACAACCAGGATCCGCTCTAGTGTGAAAGTGTCCATTGACAAGTCTGCGCAGACAAGGTAATGATATGCAAATATCATGGGATACTTGAACATGAGTAAAAGAGTAAAGGCATCGTACCGGTAACAAGGATAAGGTGGCATAGTAAATGAAAGTTATCATTTACGGTATTGTCATATATCTCGTCTTGGCTATTTGATGAGTATCGTGATGGTGATAGGATAAACATGTTAATCAAGCAGGTTCAAAAGAGTGTTTTCGCATAACGGTAGCAGCTATACAGAACGTCCAGGTTCTGACACTGGCAAGTGATTGGATAAGCATTTCCAATTATAGTTACATGTTATCGAACATGTAGGGGTCACACACTTAAGGCGTCAAGGTCTGCTGTATTCGTAGTGGTCCGGAGTAGAGAGGTTGTATCATCTGGGATGGTTTCCGGCGTGATAGAATTACATTCGGAGAATTGGATCTATAAAGAAAGAAAGGTTTATAAGAAATGAAATAATTGTCCAAGTATATTCTGTCGGCAGACACTAGGTGTCTCGGATCATATAAATATGTTTGTATGATAAGTAATTAATTCTGGGAATTAATTAGACAAAATATTTATTGATTAAATATTTATCTATTTAATTAATTGGAAATTATAAAGGCCAATAAAAGGTGGCTGCCACATGGGCCGCATGGGCCCACATGGCAGCCGCACCACCGTGAGGTGGTGGGCCGAGTCGGCCAGCTAGACCCAAGTGGGCTTCGGCCCATGCGGGGGCGAGCGGCGGCGGGAGGCCGAGACGAGGCCGGCCAGGGCGGGCCCCACCCGCCCGGGTCGGTGGCCAAGCGGGCCCCACCCGCAGGTCGGTGGCCAGGCGGGCCCCACCTGGGGTCGGTGGTCGAGGCGGGCCCCACTAGGGCGGCGGCCAAGGAGAGGAGGCGGTGGGGGAGGGGAGTTGGGGTTCCACCCCAACTCCACCTTCCTAGCCGAATTGGGCAAGGGGAAAGTTTCTCCTTGTCCAGTGGAGTTGGACTAGGAAATCTTTCCCCTTGTCCAAGCAACCCTACCCCTTGGGCCTTCTTTATAAACCCCACCCCCTCCTATTTTGGAGACACACAATAGACTTGAGATTTCTCCTCGGAGGCTCCCAAGGTCTAGATCTAATCTCTCTCCCTCTTCCCATGTGTTGGGGCTCTCTCCACCATACGCATACCAGTAGCACTTAATCCTGGCACGGCGAAGCGCTGCTAGATCTTGACGGACGTACGTGTGCGAGCTCTCAGAGGGGTGACGCGACATAGTCGTTTGACCCTCACTCGTTTTGGATCAAGAAGACATACGAGGAATCGGCGATATTCTCACCGTCAGGCTTGACCGTGAGAATCTTCATCAAGCTTCATCAACTACGTCGGCGTCATCGTCATCGACAACGTCATCGACATCGACATCGTCACCGACAACTCTTCCGCAACTCGTTGTTGGTAACGACAGTACTATCCTCTCCTGTATCTACATAGTTGATCCTGGACGTTACGTAGGTCGGAAAATTTTAAATTCTGCTACGTAACCCAATAGTGGTATCAGAGCGATCTATGAGTAGGTACAGGTACGTACTAGAGCACATAAGTCTGTGCGGGCACCGCATAAGTTTGTGTGGGTATGTCAGAACTCTTCTGACATTCAGGTTATTTATGTATGCTTCCCAATAAACTACTTAAGGATGGTTTCCGACGCATAGTTTGATTTTACGGACTTTGGCAATCCGCGGACCTTCCGGCTGCTCCTAGTATGCTTGTTGGCGCCAACGAATGCTTCAGTAGCTCCGGGTCTTTCTATAGTTGGTTCGTTGACTTGGTAGTGGAAAGGGCATGTGGACTAGGTCCACACGGGGGTCACGCGCACCAGTGAAGTTTGGATTGGGAGCTGAACGTTTTATAACGTTGGGCCTCAGTCACCCCGCAATGTCAATCTAGCATCGTGATTAACCATGCTTGGTTACCTTACGTAGGCAGTAACGGTTTTACATGGTAAATCCCAAAGCCTCGTAAAAATTGCAAACACAAAGGTTAGAGGACGTCTAACTTGTTTTTGCAGGCATGTGATGTGATGTGGTATAGTCCTTTAATTTTATTCAATTGTTGTATGAAATACCATCATATGTAATTCCAACCTGCGTGTTGGATTTAGAAGAAGCATGATGGGTGGAAACCACATGATTGCTATCTAGGGCCTGCGTGCCACATGTTATTTCGTTTCTTAGAAATAGGAGACGGACATGAAGGTAGCGTCGTAGACCTCGACGACAAGGAGTGGAACAAAGAAGGAGTTCTTACATCCATGGAAGACGAAGAGGACTATACTACATCACTTAATTGTGAAAGTTTATTTCTCTTTATTATTGCACTCTCTTTGTTGCGCAGTAGTCGTGATTATTAGGGTGATTCCTCAAGAAATATCAAGGAGATCGTGCTCATCCAACTGTGGCACCGTCAAACCGGATGCTTGTCACCGTGCGACCTGTATCCAGGAGTAATGTGTGCCAAGGGTTCGGGAGGCGGGCACGGACCGTCCTAGCAGCATGAACGGTTGGTTGTCTTGACGTCCAGGCATAACTAGTTATGAGTTCGGAGCACTACATCGAAAGATGAACGGAAATCACGGCAGGAAGTGATTGGCAAGTTGGCCTACCCTCTCGTCATAGTGGATGACATGTATCCATGCTTCTCACTATTGAGGATTGCGGATTCCGAGTCACTGTTTAACTGATCATGAGGAATATCAGTTTCAGTGGGAGCACACCATAGTTAAATCATATCATTTTAACTCGTGCAAATTAATCATGAAAAAGGGGTCTAAAAGGAATTTGCTATCATTGTAGATTAAAGCCTGTCGACATTAACCTGCTTTGTAAAATGGAAACTTTAACTGTTAATGGTAAAAACTTTGTAGATTGGATCTGCCCCTTAGAAGTAGACTTAGAGAAAATAGAAAGTTATATGTTCTAGATGCACCTTCCTCTGAATTGTCATGGAATGGCAATTTGTTCGTGATGAAAGAGTAGTAAGGGAATTAATGTTAACTTATATGGATAAACAATTGCACACTCGCTTTGGGAAGGCGAGTGCATATGATGTGCTCACAGAGCTGCATAGTTTATTCCAGGAGAGAGTCAAAGTTGCATGTTATGCAATTACAGACAGCTCTTCAGTTGTAAGTTAACATAAAGGTTCGCTCATCGATCACTTGGCAAGGATGATTAATCTTAATCAAAAGTTGGAAGATCTAGGTTTTCCAATGCATGCCCAAGCGAGTCGTACAGTATTGCTGATGTCACTACCACCGCTTATGGCGGGTACATTCAAAATTCAAATTTGATTGGTAGTAACATAAGCATGGATGAGCTTACAAGGAAATTAATCATAGCGGAAGCTAAGATTAAAAACTGCAAAAGGGTTGGTTCATCCAACAAGGCATCACAGAAGAGGAGGAAGGAGATCTCAATATAGTGGAAGGTTTGGGATTGGAAATCCCAAAGTCATTAATGTGTTAGATGTGTATTTAACCGGACCTCACAGTGATTCTTGGATCTTTG
This sequence comes from Poa pratensis, assembly GCA_947311845.1. Classification (NCBI taxonomy): domain Eukaryota; kingdom Viridiplantae; phylum Streptophyta; class Magnoliopsida; order Poales; family Poaceae; genus Poa; species Poa pratensis. The sequence goes on from CAMZMU010000074.1 coordinate 30,940,829, forward strand.
ACACCGGGTCTGTTGCACACATTTGCAACACGACGAGTGGTTTAAAAGATGTGAGGAGGTTAAATCCAGGAGAAGTGTGCATGAGGGTTGGAAACGGAATGCAAGTTAGCGTTCGTTCCATCGGACCATGAGCCTTCATTTACCTTCAGGATTCATGTTGGAAATGAGTAATTGCTACTATGTACCCACATTGAGCAAGAACATCATTTCAGGGTCACGACTTTTACGTGACGGATATTCTTTTAATTCTGAGAACAATGGATGTTCGATTTATTATAAGAATGTATTTTACGGATCAGCCCCTATGGTGGATGGTCTGTTTGTATTGAATCTTGGAAGGATAGAAGACACATTACACATTGATGCAAAGAGACTGAAATTAGTGAAAGATGATACTTACACTTGGCACTGTCGTCTTGGGCACATCGGGAAAAGCCGTATGAAACAACTATTTTCGGATGGGTTGTTGCAATCATTTGATGAGGATTCATTTGATCAGTGTGAGGCTTGCCTGATGGGAAAAATGGCCAGGACGCCGTTCGGCGGGGTAGTCGAACGGGCGACCGAATTGATCGAGATCATACACACGGATGTGTGTGGACCTCTGAACATTTCGGCGCGCGGTGGATATCTTTACTTTGTGACATTTACTGATGATTTAAGTAGATATGGCTATATTTACTTAATGAAGCAAAAGTCGGAAACCTTTGAGAAATTCAAGGAGTTTCAGAATGAAGTAGAGAATAAACATGACAGGAAGATAAAGTACCTGCGATCTGATCGTGGTGGAGAATATCTTAGTCATGAATTCAGTCAACACATGAAGGACTGTGGAATTGTGCCACAGCTCACGCCACCTGGAACACCGCAAAGAACGGAGTTTCAGAAAGACGTAATCGAACTCTTATGGATTCGGTTAGGTCTATGTTGGCACTATCTGATTTACCACTATCCTTTTGGGGTTATGCACTAGAAACAGCAGCTTACACTTTAAATAGATCATCATCCAAGTCTGTCAAGACCACGCCTTATGAAGTGGATGGGTAAACCACCCAGCATAAGTCACCTCAAGGTTTGGGGATGCGATGTTTATGTTAAACGATTGCAAGCCACAAAACTTGAGCCAAGGTCTGACAAATGTGTTTTCATAGGGTATCCCAAAAATACCATTGGATACACTTTTTATAACAAGGTCGAGGGCAAGATTTTCGTTGCCCGGAACGGCGTATTTCTTGAGAAAGATTTTCTTTCAAAGAAGTCAGTGGGAGGACGGTAAGTCTCGAGGAGATTTTACAATCTACCGACGAGATAGTCAGAGTTAACGCATCGGAAGAAATTCCGGTCGGAGACTCAGCCACTGATACGGAGATTCCAAATCCTCCTCCAGAGGAAGAGGAAACTCCAGTCAGGCAGATTCCTCAAGTAAGGAAAGGAACCGAGTTCGCGAACAACCTAGGTTTTTCGAGAACGAAGTTTTCTTACTAGAGGGTGTCGAGAAAGAAGTTTTCGTCATGGACGAAGTTCTTCTTCTCGAAGAGGATGAACCTGCATGTTATAAAGAAGCGATGAATGATAAAGATTCCAACAAATGGCAAGATGCCATGAATTCTGAAATGAAATCCATGTATGACAATCAAGTCTGGGATTTGGTGAACTTCCTGAGGAAGTTAGACCAATAGATTGTAAATGGATCTTCAAGAAGAAGACAGATGCGGACGGTAATGTTACCGTTCATAAAGCACGCCTTGTCGCAAAGGGTTTTCGACAAATTCAAGGTGTAGACTATGAGGAGACATTCTCTCCTGTAGCAATGCTTAAGTCTGTAAGGATAATGTTAGCTATAGCTGCCTTTTATGATTATGAAATCTGGCAGATGGATGTCAAAACAGCTTTCCTTAATGGAAATCTAACTGAGGATGTGTACATGGTACAACCCGAAGGTTTTGTCGATCCAAAGAAAGCTAACATGGTGTGCAAGCTAAAGAGGTCCATTTATGGTCTCAAGCAAGCTTCACGGAGTTGGAATATTCGATTTGATGAAGTAGTCAAAGGATTTGGCTTCGTTCAAAATTTCGAAGAAACTTGTGTTTACAAGAAAGAAAGTGGGAGCTCAATTGTGTTTCTAATTCTCTATGTTGATGATATATTGTTACTTGGTAATGATAAATATTTCTTGGGGAAGTTAAGGCTTCATTGGAAAAGAGTTTTGCGATGAAGGACTTAGGTGAGGCTGCATATATATTAGGCATCAAGATCTATCGCGATAGAGAAAGACGCCTAATAGGTTTGAGCCAAAGTACATATATAGATAAGGTTTTGAAGAGATTCGAATGGCCGATTCCAAGAAAGGCATTGTTCCGATAGTGCCTGGAATTACCTTAAGCAAGAATCAGTGTCCTAGTACAGCTGCTGAGCGAAAGGAAAGTGGCGGATAAACCTTATGCTTCGGCAATAGGTTCTATAATGTACGCAATGACATGCACACGTCCCGACGTATCATATGCCCTAAGTGTTACCAGCAGATTTCAATCTGATTTGGTATGGCCCATTGGGCAGCAGTTAAAGGCATTCTGAAATACCTCAGGAGAACTAAGGACATGTTCCTAGTCTATGGAGGAGATGAGGAGCTCAGAGTACGTGGGTACACTGACTCAGGATTTCAGTCTGACCCAGACGATTCCAAAGCACAATCAGGTTACGTGTTCGTTCTCAACGGCGTTGCGTAAGCTGGAGAAGCTCCAAGCAAGGCACGGTGGCAGACTCTACAATGGAGGCGGAATATGTGGCGGCATCTGAAGTAGTCAAGGACAGCTATGGATAAAGAAGTTCATTACTGAACTTGGAGTGGTTCCTTCATCGGCCGATCCAATTGAGCTCTACTGTGACAACAGTAGTGCCGTTGCTCTCGCGAAGGATCCGATGTCTCACAGCAAGGCCAAGCACATTGAACGTAAGGATCACCTCATCAGAGATCATGTGGCAAAAGGACACGTTGCTATTCGTAGAGTTCATACGATTGACAATGTAGCCATCCTATGACAAAAGCTCTTCCACGTTTGAAGTTTGAACCTCACTGGTTTAACATCAGTCTTAAAGAAGGTTTAATGCAATAGATAATTATTGTATCTAGTGCAAGTGGGAGACTGTTGGATATATGCCCTAAGAGACAATAAATATATCTGTTTCATGATTAATGTATTATATCTTTATGCTATAACTGCTATGGTATAAATGTGAGATTTATAGGGAAACACATACGCACGTGTAAGGATATAATCAAACCCATTTACCCTTTGTCCTGTATCTTGGACGAACTCGTTAATACTGGATGGCGAAGTTTTCCAGCCATGGACAAGTGTTCTTGTCATTATTAATGGGAGCATATTGTTAAGTTAACAATATGACTGGGAAGGCCCAAATATATGATATACTACGAGATCAAGTTTCGTATAAATAGTATAGTCTAGGATTGATTGCTTGCTTATTCCTTAGACCATGAGAATGTATGGTTATGTATATCGGAGAGGAAGCTTTGACATAGTCAATCATTACGGCCGTAACAGGGTAACCAAAAAGGCTATGATTGGGTAACCTCAAAGGTATATTATAACCATAGTAGTTCAAGACTGGGAATCACACCTCTTAAGTATTAGAGAGATACAACCAGGATCCGCTCTAGTGTGAAAGTGTCCATTGACAAGTCTGCGCAGACAAGGTAATGATATGCAAATATCATGGGATACTTGAACATGAGTTAAAAGTAAAGGCATCGTACCGGTAACAAGGATAAGGTGACATAGTAAATGAAAGTTATCATTTACGGTATTGTCATATATCTCGCTTGGGTATTTGATGAGTATCGTGATGGTGATAGGATAAACATGTTAATCAAGCAGGTTCAAAAGAGTGTCTTCGCATAACGGTAGCAGCTATACAGAACGTCCAGGTTCTGACACTGGCAAGTGATTGGATAAGCATTTCCAATTATAGTTACACGTTATCGAACATGTAGGGGTCACACACTTAAGGCGTCAAGGTCTGCTGTATTCGTAGTGGTCCGGAGTAGAGAGGTTGTATCATCTGGGATGGTTTCCGGCGTGATAGAATTACATTCGGAGAATTGGATCTAAAAGAAAGAAAGGTTTATAAGAAAGGAAATAATTGTCCAAGTATATTCTGTCGGCAGACACTAGGTGTCTCGGATCATATAAATATGTTTGTATGATAAGTAATTAATTCTGGGAATTAATTAGACAAAATATTTATTGATTAAATATTTATCTATTTAATTAATTGGAAATTATAAAGGCCAATAAAAGGTGGCTGCCACATGGGCCGCATGGGCCCACATGGCAGCCGCACCACCGTGAGGTGGTGGGCCGAGTCGGCCAGCTAGACCCAAGTGGGCTTCGGCCCATGCGGGGGCGAGCGGCGGCGGGGGCCGAGACGAGGCCGGCCAGGGCGGGCCCCACCCGCCCGGGTCGGTGGCCAAAGCGGGCCCCACCCGCAGGTAGGTGGCCAGGCGGGCCCCACCTGGGGTCGGTGGCCGAGGCGGGCCCCACTAGGGGCGGCGGCCAAGGAGAGGAGGCGGTGGGGGAGGGGAGTTGGGGTTCTACCCCAACTCCACCTTCCCTAGCCGAATTAAGCAAGGGGAAAGTTTCTCCTTGTCCAGGTGGAGTTGGACTAGGAAATCTTTCCCCTTGTCCAAGCAACCCTACCCCTTGGGCCTTCTTTATAAACCCCACCCCCTCCTCTTTTGGAGACACACAATAGACTTGAGATTTCTCCTCGGAGGCTCCCAAGGTCTAGATCTAATCTCTCTCCCTCTGTCCCATGTGTTGGGGCTCTCTCCACCATACGCATACCAGTAGCACTTAATCTTGGCACGGCGAAGCGCTGCTGGATCTTGACGGACGTACGTGTGCGAGCTCTCAGAGGGGTGACGCGACATAGTTGTTTGACCCTCACTCGTTTTGGATCAAGAAGACATACGAGGAATCAGCGATATTCTCACCGTCAGGCTTGACCGTGAGAATCTTCATCAACTTCATCAACTACGTCGGCGTCATCGACATCGACATCGACATCGTCACCGACAACTCTTCCGCAACTCGTTGTTGGTAACGACAGTAGTATCCTCTCCTGTATCTACATAGTTGATCCTGGACGTTACGTAGGTCGAATTTTTTTAAATTCTGCTACGTAACCCAATAGCGAGATTGATGTCGGGGGTGTATTATCGCGTTCCGTCGTCATCCAGGCCCAAGCGGAGCCGCATGTGGAGTTCAGAGGCGATGCCGAGCGGTGGATCGGGGCTACTGCGGTGCGAAAGAGTGTCTAGATTGTGGGGATTGCTTGCCAGAGGAGGGGAATGGTACAGTGGCGGCGAGAAATTGCAGTGGCGACTAGAGTGGTGAAATGAGGGGAGTTCACCTTGGCTCTCCACCCAAACCCTAGATATAGTGGATTCGGCGGTGCATTTACATGCCACTCATAGAATGTTTAAGTGCCGGTCTATTACGCTGATTTTGTCCGGGTGGTAAAAAGGGCCCGAAGCCTTAGTTTCGTCGGAATTCTTATGAGATCTGCTAGGGATGCTCTTAGTTACAAAGCGGTGGGTTGCTCTGGTCAGATGTCAAGCTAGGTCGACATAATTGTGCCTATACATCCGAGTTATTTCTCCTCATTATTCAGTTCGATTATAGAAATGTCATTTCATCGGCTACAGAAATTGATTTATCTGTTGTGACCAACCATTTGCGAATTTACATTCTAAATTCTTAAGGTAGTCATCAAGTAAAAAAAAAACCTTAATCAACAGCAACAACAGCCTGTGAAACAAAAGCAGGGCTCGGACCGACACGTTCTTGGCACGCGAAGCCGACGCCCCGAGCTCGCTCCCACCAGCATAGACCTAGCCCTTCATGAACCGACCCCTCTCCTACCTCTCGCTGCACTTCCACCCTATCACGCCATCCTCTCGTCTCCGGACCATGGACCGGGAGCACGGACGAGCGGCGGGGACACCCACCATTCACCGAGGATGAGGAAATGAATGAATTGAGTCGCTCTCGCGAAAGGGACCCCCGCTCTGCCCTCCTCCTCCGCGTGGCGAAAAATCTCTCCAATCAATAGTCCACCACCGGTTCCCTGCAGCTGCCGCCGTGCCGTACCCCCGCCTCGCCGTCGCCGCCTACACCCCAGCCCCGCCTCTCAGTGCGGCGCCGCCATCGCCGTCCCGCTCCTCCTCGCCGGGACATCGTGCTCACCCCGTCCCGGTCCCTGGCCATTCGATTTCGAGGTATGAGGTTGTTTTCATCCAGCGTTTTTTTTTCTTTTTCTGTAAGGCAAGGCGACTTTGTTCATGGAATGATAGTTGCATCGCTTAGAGCAAGAGTTAGTTTTAAATTTCGAGGGAAGACGGCTTTATTCACAAAATGATAGTAGCGTCGTTTGCAGCAGGTGTTCATCCCCAGCGGCTGTTAGATAAAATCGCACTTTTGCCTTCGCAATATTCTGGGCACACCCGGCACCCCATCTAGATCCGCCCCTGCTCGTCACTCAACTGTAGATACTTTCTTATGAGATTAGTCTTAGATTATTAAAGAGTTTGTGCCTTACGCTTCTCTGGTACTCTCTAACCATCGATTTTGTGATGCTAGTTGATTGGGCAGAAAGAAAAAAAACTCATTGCTCACTAGTTTTCACTGTCATATGTTCAACAAACGAAACCATTGTTTAAGATGAAGATTGAAATCCACCGGGCACATTGCCTCTTTGGGAAATGTTTGTGGGTTGCACTGAGGCCCATGTTATATCAAATAGGATCGTGTTCCTGTCAAATGGAATAAACATGATGGTATTCTTCAAGAAATGCTATTGTACTCATTGTATGCTTCATATGCTTCGCCTTTACTTCTTTTTCTTTCATGGGTGACTTTTATGGCCTACTTAATGCATGGTTAAGTCTACAATTATGTGTATATATTGAAAAGGATGTATGAGAGGTTCTTTGTTTTGAAATTTGTAGCTTAGGATACTTTCACTCGGATCTTCCTTGGAGCAAATGAAGCTATCTGAACTGACAAACTAGTGTTCACTGGATTATACTGAGATTCGACATTCTCCTCAGCTGTATCTTTACTGAAAGACCGGCCATTTGTAGTTCCTAGTTTAAAAAGATGGGGAATGAGAATTGTTAGCCATGATGAGCATGCCACTTGCTCTTTTGTGATTAGACCTAATCCTGAAATCAATAAATCCAAATTATTGATGGAGCGTGCTAATTGCGATGAGCCACATGAGCATGTTATCAATTTAGCACATGGGAAACTGCATCAACATCAACCAGCCATCAAGATATGCATAGTGATACGGATGAACCACATCAGGAAGATAGGCCTTCAACAAGCACAAGCACAAGCACACGAACACCATCGCCACAGTCTTCAGCATCAACGTCACCAACTGCTTATGACTCCAGAAATTTGTCATTTCCTAGAAGAGATAGTTTCTATGGTCATGGAAGAAGTCTTTGGAATTCTGGTTTATGGATCTCATTTGAACTTGTCATGTACATAGCACAGATTACAGCTGCTATTGTCATCCTCATCTTGTCAACAGATGAACTTCCACATGCCCCTTTAGTTGCTTGGATAATTGGTTATACAGTTGGCTGCACTGCAAGCCTTCCTCTTATTTGTTGGCGCTATGTCCATCGAAACAGACCTTCGGAGGCAGAACCTGAACAGCCACCTACAACTTATCCTACTTTGACTTCATCTCAATCATCAGAAGGACGCAATCAGCGTACCAGTGGTACTGTCTTGCATCTTGGGTTTATCACAATTTCCTGGCCAAGGTGATCTTTAACTCCATGTTAATATTCATTTTGAGTTTCCTTATAACTTCTAAATGTTGTATAATCCTCCTATGCAGTCTTACTTGTGTATTATATATATATTTTAAAGTGGTATAATGCTATAAGTATTGTCCATAAATCTGAAACGAATAAATTAATTGTTAATTCATTCAGAATACAATCTTTAGAGCATCACATAATTAGGTTAGTTATGAATGATCTTACATTTGTTTATGTATAACGCTGGTAGATATAGAAAAATTTACAGTATGGAAACAAATTTGTGAGCACTTTATGTCTATTGATTGCATACATTATATAGTTGTAGGCTTGTTCACTTGTGCGAGCAAAATCATGTTGATATCTAGAATGAGACTCGTAATTTACTATAGTCTAAAGCATTAATATTTGTTGAAAAACTTGTAGAAACTTTGGGATTGGGGGTCTTATAATACTCAGTGGTATGTTAAATTTTAAATGAATGAATGCTGATACCTGACATGATTGTCTTATAGGCCTAGCATACTGGCTTATCATTCTAAGACAGCTGTCGACTGTTTCTTTGCTGTATGGTTTGTGGTTGGCAATGTGTGGATTTTTGGTGGGCGTGGCACTTCATCAGATGCTCAGGACGCTCCCAATATGTATAGGTAGTTGCATTGCTCTCAGTTTGCTCCATGATTTGTTGAACCCCAACTGACATTTGCTGCCCCTTTATAGGCTTTGCTTAGCATTCCTTGCACTTTGTTGTGTTGGGTATGCTGTTCCGTTCATCATGTGTGCAGCAATATGCTGCTGCTTTCCATGCTTAATTTCTGTTTTGCGCCTCCAAGAGGATTTGGGTCAAAGTAGAGGAGCTACTCAAGAGCTAATCGATGCATTGCCAACCTACAAATTCAAACCAAAACGAAGCAAAAACTGGGTCCTTGATCATGCTTCAAGCTCAGAAAATCTTAGCGAGGGTGGAATCCTGGGCCCAGGAACTAAAAAGGAAAGAATTGTTTCAGCTGAAGATGCTGTGAGTATTTCACATCCTTCCCAATCTATGATATTCAACAAGTACTGTAATGATTTTCTATCGGCCTTCATATGCGTCATAATTTAGTAACGATAGCTCTATTCAATGTTATTAGCAAAGTATATTTCGCGTACCTTACTTTAGAATATATTTTTATTCCTATAAATGGTACAACTGTTCATGATATTTGTGCACAAATTCACCAGACAAGCATCAAAATATATTACTTGTTCTTAGTGTGTATAAGTATAACTGATTGATTCCAGTGCTTTATGGAGATATTCTTGGTTTGCAAGGAACACATTTCTCTACTAGCCTTGTATTTTTCTCAGGAACCTTCATACCATTCAAGTTTTCTTTCTTGCATATACGAACCCGTTTTCCATACATTGGTATCTCCTTATTAAACAGCACACTCCTTTCTAGATTATCCAAGTTATATTGTGTACTCCACGTGGCTAGATTACTATTTTGTTAGTGAGTTCACTCTTTGTAATTTTCCACTATTAGATCATCGCCAACCTCTCAAAATACTTTACCATATTGGTTTCCAATATTCACTAATATGGGGCATATTTGCTCTCTTTCTCGGCATAATTCACTAATTAAACCTGTCAAACTCCGCTTATACTGGCGCAGGTGTGCTGCATCTGCCTTACAAAGTATGGAGATGACGATGAGCTCCGCGAGCTTCCTTGCAACCACTTGTTTCATGTGCAATGTGTTGATAAATGGCTCAAGATAAATGCAGTATGCCCACTCTGCAAGACAGAGATTGGAGGCGTGGTTCGGTCGTTCTTTGGGTTGCCCTTTGGCCGCCGCCGTGTTGATAGGATGACACGAAGAGATGCAGCTAGCTCGAGATTTAGTGTATAGAACACGTCCTTTTGCTCCGGTATGCCTGCGTGCTTTGTTATTATTTCCTGTACACCTAGTTGTTGCTCATGGGATCAGTGGGAGCTGAATCTCAAAGAAAGCAGTAAGCTGCTTTCTGTTAGAATGTTACGCTTGGTTCACGAAAGTGATGACATCAAGTGGAGACCCAGTGCCTGTAATGGCAAGTTTGTGGTGTACAGTTGGAGATGATAGTATATTCTGATGTATCATTTGACAACGAGCTTGTAAATAAAGAAACGAAGTTCCACCTGTGAACTGTGAGCATAGGGAAGGATGATATATTGTGTAGTATCGTTGATCTTGTCGTACTGCCAGAGTGCCAATACAGTGAATTTCTCTTGGTTGACACAGTGCGCCGAATACTCGGCACCAGTCTCATGTTTGTTGCTTTGGAGATGCTATAATGTTGCTGTGTTTCACTGCAAAGTGCAGACCTATTGTTTTCGTTGCCTTGGTGAAAAATTGCAGTGCAAACCACTGCAATTCCTGGTGAAAATGTTTACATCAGAACATATGGAAAACTTAAGTTTGTAACTAGTTGCGACCGCACCCCTATGCTACAGCCCTGAAAGAAAACCGATGCTTTTCTTCATTGATGAGCAGAAGCTGAGGATTCGAAATCCTATGTGTACTCCATTTCAATTTCTGGCACCATTCTCGCATGATGTTGCCAGCCTGTTCAGTTAAGCATATCATTAATCATGGCAACTTCTCCTTTCATGAGCTCTTCTGGTCCCCGAGAGCTAGAACTCCTGTCACTGATGGAGGGTACTTCATGAGGCAGAAGCTGCTTGTGATCTGAATGTCCCCAGGCTGCAGCTCAACGAAATAACAAATTCACCAAGTAAAGAGAAGGCGAAGACCACAGCTGCTCTTCCCATGTTACTAAATCTGAGTCAATTAATTCGGAACGGAGGGGAGTATGTGTACATGTATCAGATAGCATGTTGCATATGGCCGGGAACGGGGAAATATGCTCACAATAATTCAGTGGCGAAAATATCTGCAGGGGCACCACTACTCTACCAGAGAAGAGTCTCCGGATTCCAGCTGCTGTCTCGTTTCCCATATGCCCATTGTGGTTAGCCTGTTGTCCTCACGACCGATTAGTTTATGAAACGCCAGAGAAGAAAAAGCCTGAATTATAGTACTACTACAACGCGTGGATGTCATGGACAGACAAGAGAGACAGGTGCAGGAATGTCAAACATTCAGGAATCTCCCTCGTGTGTGTGGGCTTCTTTTTTTGCGAGGATACAGATGCTGATTACATCAAGTAGGCAGAAAGGACCTCGTGTGTGTGGGCTTCTGCAGGTGGCACCTCGATCGCCAGATCAGAAGAGCATATATATATTTCTCGTTCGTGTCCTGACGACTGATTGCTTCTCTATTATTATGGTTTACTTATTTGATTTTGGGCGTTTGTGGTTTGGTGATCGTCTTGACGGGAACTCGGGGGTAAAATTGGGACTTGGTTCCCGTTTAACCAGTGGTTAGGTTAACCTAACCTAAAAAAGAGCCCAATGGGCCTGATGGTTTACCCCAAAACCGTTTAGGTTCTTTAGGTTAGATCCAAATGAACCAAAGGTTCTCCCGTCACTAACCTATTCCCGCACCTGGATATGTCTCGCGAGCGCCGCCTCCGCATTCTGCCCCCGTGTTCCTCTCTCCTGTTATGGGCGGCCGCCGCCTACGACTCCCCGCCGTCTCGAAGAACCAGCAGCTCACCTCACAGCCCTGTGGCCCGCCTCCCTCTCTGCTCCGACGCCCAGTCGCCAAGCCCCAACGGCGACCTCAGACGCGACTTCAGCGGCGGAGCTGCGAGCGCCAGGCCATGGGCGGGTCGCCGGCTCCAGCCGCCGCGTCGTGCCGCTGAACGCGCGCGCGGCGCGACGATGGAAACAGGTTCACCAGGCTGAACCCGGCGGCCACCTTGACGCCATCGTCCATGCACTGCAGGAAGGCGTCCCAGACGCTGCCCGCGAGACGTTGTCGACTCCGACGCGAGGGGCGCCACGGAGCCTCGCGATCTCGACCTCGCGGGTGCTTTGGAGGAAGCGGACCCGCTGCGTGCTAAGCACTCGTTCTGTCGTTCACACATAGCATGTGACTATGCGAGCCTGGCGCTAGTGCTCTTCTTGCGGCGCCATGGCGATGCCGACGCCGTTCCTTGTCAGCGTGCTGATGGTGGCGGTCTGCAGTCGAGTCGCGAAGATGGCGTCATGGGTTCTCAGCAAGGCCACGACGAGGTAGAGCTCGCCCAGCTGCCATGGCCCGGGTGGCAGGTTTCTGCCGTGATGCTTGCATGGACTGAGTTTAACGAGCGCGAGAGGAAATAGGAGGATGGTGACCAAGACGACAGTGGAATAACGGAAATAGTACAGCACCGCAGGACCCAGGTTGTGGCAATTCTTTTGTTTGCACTTAGCATACGAATCGGCCTCTTTACATAAAATGGTTCGAACCTTAATAACCACTGGTTAACCATTCAGAGCCTAATAACCTAACGGTTAACCTATTTGGCCCCTTTACATAAGATGGTTAATTAGGTTCGAAACCAAATGATAAATGGTTAACCAAATCCCAACGTGACTCGGGGGGAGGAAGTACGATGGCTTTGCCACGGGTTGTCGTTCTCCTGCCGTGCGTGCTCGATTAGGTCGCAATGGCAATGGCAATGGCAGGACAAAACGCTTGAACTATCGCTTGGAGGCAGTTTATGATCGATAGCGTTCGTTCTCTCCTGGTCTTGGCTAGCTAAGCTAACACCATGATATGTCAGTTTCGCTTCTCTTTATTTGCAGAAGAAAGGACGCGTACGTACTGAACTGAACATGGTGTCCGGCCGTCCTTCGGTTCCGTTTTGGAGCGGCAAAGATTGTTGGCGGGTCGATTCCCCGCACTAGCTGCATGTGGAGTCTTTCATCGCGTTTGAGCAAGCTACTCTCAAGTGGAAAGATAATTCTACCTGACTATGACTAGATACGCTATGAGATAAAACATAGTTTAACGGGTAAGTTTGAGATCTGCGAAAAATAAAAATGCTTGTGTTGCTACTGAGATGTTTATGGACTCCTTTCTCTTAGCTCGTTTTTACACATAACACAGACTGTTTATCATTTTCTTGGTATTAATATAATAATCTCTTTATTTTCTTTGTGTGCATCCATTTATAGACTGAGCCGGCGGTTGTTCTTGAGATTGGCGAAGTCACCACGGACGCCTCGCTGTTGACGAGAACGTCGCCTCCCACTGAAGAATATTCCGCATAAATGAGAAACACCCTTGTTTAAACTCCTCAAACAATGAAAAGAGCGGAAAGCATGCCTTGTATCAAATATGAAGAAGAAGAAGAAGAAGAAAAGGTCAATTTTTTGTCCCTGAACTATTGGACAAATTTAGCTTTTTACCTTAACTCCATGTCCGATACAAATTTGACCTTAAACATGGCGGATAGATATGGTTCGTCAACCAATTTAAGGAATTAAGCTTCACATCGTGTTGGTTGTTTCACACATGAGGCATGTGATAGGGTACACTTGCTGTTTGGTAGATGTATAGGTGCACTAGTTCGGCGAAGAGATAGTGAAATGCAAATAATATAGATGATTATAACTGGTAATTGCAATCTGAAATAAAAATGGCAGCAAGCAAACATGAGACAAAATGAGAGCAAACGGTGTTTCAATGCTTGGAAATAAGGACTAGGAATCATACTTTCAATAGTGGACACTCTCAACAATAATAATATAATTGAATACGTAGATATTTTCTCTTCACTATGCTACTCTGAACTATTCTCCTGTTGGATAACAAACACCAATTCATTGTGTAGGGCTACAAATGCACACCTTAAAGTCGCATTCCACATCTAGGGAACCTCAATGTCACTATAAGCTCCCCAAAAATAGTACTAGACAAACACCACAATTTCATAGAGACATCCAACACAAATAATAGCTCATGATAAATATCATGTAATCTTTAGCCTAAGAGTCACACACGGTGCGCACACTGTCAACTTCGCACCATGGGACAAAGGTGACTCCGGAGTTTACATTAATAAAACCACTCAAGTAGCATAATTCATAAGATAACGAAGAGTAACATCTATGGATCCAACTAGATTACAAAGCTCATGATCACATAAAGATCACATCATAGGAGAGAGAGATGAACCACATAGCTACCGGTATGAGCCCTTAGCCTCGATGAAGACTACTCACACATGGTCATGGTGGGCACGCTTTATAGAGAGGTTGATGAAAAGGTGCAGCCTGGAGAGAAGACGACGGCCCGCTGTAGCCATGGTGCGGCGGCGGGTGGCGGCTGCCCTTGGTGATGAGGATGGTGTGGAGGAGGTTCTCCTCCCCCAGACGGTTGCCTGGGAGGAGGAAAATTCGTGGTCTTGGGTGCCTCTGACGACCTAGGGTTTCCTTCCGTCATCCAGTTTTAGGTCTCACGAAAACGGGCTTTTCTGAAGCGTCCGAATTTCAAATGGGCCGAATTTTAAGTCCAGGATTATCAGCAGAAAATTATCTGCAACTTTGCAAAGGCCATGTTCTCCATTTGACGTTGTCTTCGAGGGTCAAACTGACAAACTCCGAAAAAAGTTTTGGGACAGATTTCTAGAAAGTCCCAATTCGATTCCAACAAGGTTTCCTTTGCTCACTTTTGATAATTCCTACACATTAAAGTGTAAAATAAGAACATTGTGCACTTTGGCAACTATTAGTAGGTTAGTCCCAATAAATATAATAAAGTTGCAAATAAATAAGCAATTTAGCACAATAAACTACAAAGTTCATATATGCATTTTACATGCATCACCAGCTGAAGTCGTCGGAGCCGCCATCATCACCATCAACCTTCTCCGCCTCTTGTTCAGGTTGCGGCGGCGGAGGTTGCACGCGGCCTTGTCCTTCTCTTGCGCGCCGAGCCTGCTCCGCCTCCTCGTAGCGAATCCTCTCCCTTTCCGTGCCAGCCGCGAAGCTCTTGTCGGAGGTGTCGGTGAGGACGTCGTCGTCGGAGTCGAACCAGTTCGCAAGCGGCTCGGGGGCGAAGAAGGAGGTGTTGGTGTGCTCGAGCTCGATCTGCTCGTCCCAGTGAGTTTGGCTCAAAACTGACGTCGTCGTACATCTCCGGCGGCATGGTTTGCATGCACATGGCGATGTAGTCCAGGCGCGCCTAGCCGGCCAGCCTCGGTGCAAACGGGACGTGGACTGGTTTCGTCTCCCATCTCTTGGAAGGCGGTTGTTCGCCGGCGCCGGCGTGTTGGTGCGGATGAGCTCGCGCGCCTCGGCTTCGGTGAGAAGGTTCGCCGGCGGTGGAGGTGGTGGCGGTGGCGGAGCAGACGACCCCGCCTCGTGGTCGTTCCAGCACCTCATCTGCTCGCGCATGCGCGCATTGTCGCGGCGGCGCCAGCGGGCCGCCTTCTCTTCCTCCGTGGAGCGTCGTGCAGGGGCCATAGCTAGATTTTCGGTGGGGTGGAGATCGCCTCTTCCTCGACGATTTTCGGTGGAGATGTCAGTGCTTGAGACGGCGAGGTACCCGCTCTATATAGTGGCCGGGGAGGCGAACGGATGAGATCGCCTTAACTCCGGCCGGCCAACGGCTCGCCTGCCACAGCATTAACGCCGACGCTTCAAAAGGAGCGCTCGCCTGGCACTGACGCCGCCGTGGCGCAGACGCTTCGTCGCCGCAGAGACGCAACATGGTGAAGAGACGCGTCGCTGCGCCCGGCTAGGAAACCGAGACGCCGCCCCACATTAATATAGCTGACCAGGACGACCGCCGCCTCGAGTCTCACTGCTAGGCGTGACCGGCGCGTCGGGGGCGGCCGTTTCGTAGTGTCCGGTGCCGCCCAAGCCTCCCCAAATTGAGGCGTGAGCTGGGCGTGCCGAACAGAAAACTGGGCCGCGCCCGAAAACGAATTTGAGCGGCGCGAGTGAGGGAGAAAACATGTCCGACATGCTCCAAAAGACTTTGGACGGCCGTTTGGGCGCCGATGCTCTGGTGATACTAGTGTACTCCCTTGTCCTACGCATTGCACCTCTGTCACCGATCGGTGTCCTGCGCAATCATGAGTGCTTGTTGTAGGACCTTGAGAGCAGCCACACACTGCCAATAAACAAAGCCCAGTGCGACTAGTCCAGCCAGCGACGACTGGCTCGCCGGATTCCATCTCCGTCCACGTCGACCCCGTCGACGACGAGAGCACCACCTTGGGACGACGCAACCTCTCGAGCAAAGTCGCGGCAGCACCGACAGCCTGAGCACCGGGAGCCACGTGGCGGGCCAGCAGGCAGGAGCGTAGCAGCCGAGCAAGTGAGGGCGGCCCACCGGTCTGTCACTGGGCCGCGGGCCCCGCCGACACGGCCTCCTGTCCACTGGCGTGCGGCATCCCCGACCGAGAGACCATTCAAATTTTCTTCCACTGCCGTCCCCTGCCCCCATCTCATCCCTCCATCCCCTCGCTCCCTCGCTCGCTCGCCAGGCAGATCCACGCGACTACGCGGAGCGAGGAATTTCTGAAGCTGGCCATGGTGGTGAACGGGGCGGTGGACGGGTCGTCGGCCTCGGGGCCGACCAGGACGGTGCTGGTGACGGGAGGCGCGGGCTACATCGGCAGCCACGCCGTGCTGCAGCTGCTCGCCGCGGGGTTCCGCGCCGTCGTCATCGACAGCCTCGAGAACTCCTCCGAGCTCGCCGTCCGCCGCGTCGCCGCGCTCGCGGGGGACCACGCGGCCAACCTATCCTTCCACAAGGTAACAACGACGCCGCGCCTCCCTGTCTCTGGGGCCGCCACGCCAGCAATGTCCTCCTGCTCTCCATTTTCACCCCTTGGATACATTGCGGCATCTCTCGTCGTCCTAGACGGTCCTTGGGTGTGGGGATAGATCTCGCCTCCCGCTCGACGACGTGCTGGCCATGCGCTTTGCGCTTTTTTTTTTTTACATAATGGAATGTCTACATCCTTGCTGTGTACTCGCGGAATACTTGTTTTCGTGCTTTTGGCCTTGGGACGGAGTACTTGCTCCTAAGAATGACTTGCTGGGTAGGTTCGCGCATCATGTCTTTCTGCATGATTTGGGACTCCGTACACGCTATGCAGATCTACCCGGTGCTGTTGTGGGGCCTGTAGCCATCATTTTTAGATGACCTTGTATTTAATTCGATACTTTGCGGTGATGTTGGTGGATTCGTGAAGGGGATTTTGTTGTCTTTTGTCATGCCAACTTAGCCGAGAGGGCGAAAATATTGAGGTGGTAAATGCAGGGTATCCATGACCAGTTCGGCAGTTCGGATATATTCTCGAATTATTTGGTAAAATCATGGATTTTGTAACTTTATATTTGATCTCTGATGTTGTACGTTGACAACGGCAGATGAAAACTGCGAGGTAGTAAATGAGGGCCTTGTATATATATCTCACACCTCTTTGCTTAGCATTGTTTGTTTTTTGGCAGTTTAGTGGGTGGCGTAGGTAGGGTTGCAATGCGGCGCCCGTACCCGTCCTGCATAACAGCAAAATAGGCAAAAGTTTGTTGCAACTGACCTGCTGGGATTTGATCGCTCTAAACTAAAAAGCGTGTTAAGTGGGACTATGCGGGACTGCCACTAGCAACCCTAGGCGTACTTGTATATCAATTATTTTCTTCAATGGCCATAAATTTTGGATCATTTGGCATTACGCTGTAAGCCTGTAATTTATGAGTCAAAGGAAGGGCTGTGCGATAGAAATGGAACTTTTGGTAGATTTTTGCGTGAGGGCGATTTCAAATTATATTATCGGGTTATTGCCTTTTAAGGTGGCGTTAAGGGGGTTAGTTCAGGACATGATTGGCAAGTATCCACTTCGCAAGGTGTGCACATTACAAGTGCCTTGTTTGATTAATTCATGGACTTGTATCACATTCACATCAGCATTACAATAGGTTACAATAATCTCATTCTTGTGTCATTGTTGTTGAAATAAGGAGATTAGCTTATTAAGCTAAATTTTGTAATGTCTTCTGTTCTTGACAAAATTTAAGTAGTTAGCTCATAAACAACATCATGTTCTAGTGTTGAGGACTTAACCCCTATGCATCTTGATATTACTTATAAATTCTTGCACAGGGACATAGAGTGGAACTGTGAAACACCAATAACTTATCTGCTTCTGCAGGTGGATATCCGTGACGAGGATGCACTGGAGACTGTTTTTGCTTCCACAAGGTGAAGCACAATATATGATAGTAATCAATGTACTTTTTTTTTTGAGAATTCCTGGTCTTTTACAGTACAGCTGTAGTATCTGAACTCACGTACAACTCACACCACACACACTCAACATCACACGCACGCCACCTGTGCGCAAGCTAGACCTAACCAGACTATACTAAGCTTCTGAGCCCCGTGAGCCTAGACCTACGGGGAAACCCCTGCGGTGGTGGGCACACCACAATACCTCTGACTGAACCACGTGAACAGTGCCGCGCAGGTGAGGCACCCGAAACTCGCTCCCGCTGGGAGTCGAGCTCGGGCGGGTGGGATGGCCACTGCCATACCCAACCAACGCGCCACTGCGCGTCCTCAGTAATCAATGTACTTATGTTCATTCTTTACTTGTTTAATTATTTGATTTCTTCTTATGTGTAAAGGCATTTACATTCTTGAAATACATGTTCTCCAGGTTTGATGCTGTTATTCACTTTGCTGGACTGAAAGCTGTTGGTGAAAGTGTACAGAAGCCATTGCTTTACTATGACCATAACATTGTTGGCACAATAACTCTTTTGAAAGTCATGGCAGCTCATGGATGTAAGAAGGTACTTACAAGTCCTCTATCCACGGGCTACCTTGTATACTCTGTCCTTGTGTGCATAAACTGCCTTAACTGATATGTATTTTTAAATTCATTATTTACACTGTAATATGTTTCTTGGTAGTGCTTTGAGCACTAGTAGTCTTTAGCTTACAGATGTTAATAATTATTCAGAATATCATACTGTATTCTGTATGAGAATTCTATTTATACATCTCATCTCAAAAGAAAACTTGTAGTTGACTTATTTTATCTGCTCTGAGCTCCAACTTCTATAAAATGTAACAATTGATCCATGCACCCCATAGACATGGTTACCAGACTGAAAATTTTCTTTGCATTAAGTTAAAAATTTGTTGCTTGCATTATATATCAATCCATAGTTTGTTTGCATGTTGTATGTAATACTATGTCACTATGTGAAACTAAATTTTATTTTCATGTCACTATGTGAAACTAAATTTTATTTTCATAATGCTTCATTCAACCATTGGTAGTTTATTTTAGGTTCATTCAGTTATTTGTTTTTGTTCATACCAGATGGATACTGACTTGTGTTTTTATCTTATGGGTTCAAATGTTGTAGTTGGTATTTTCATCATCAGCTGCAGTTTATGGATCACCTAAGAACTCACCCTGCACAGAGGAGTTTCCTCTCACTCCGAACAATCCATACGGCAGAACCAAGGCATTTTACAGATCTTTTCCCATGCATAAATATCTGCATCGAGTCTTTTAACTGACTGCAATCATACAAATTAATTGCAGCTTATAGCTGAGGAGATATGCCGTGATATATACCGGTCAGATTCTGAGTGGAGGATCATTTTACTAAGGTACTTCAACCCGGTTGGGGCTCACCCCAGTGGATACCTTGGTGAAGATCCACGTGGAATTCCAAACAACCTTATGCCCTTTGTTCAGCAAGTTGCTGTTGGGAGGAGGCCATCAGTGACAATCTTTGGAAATAACTATGCAACTAAAGATGGAACTGGGGTATGTTTCCCTCATGCTATTCTTAGTTAGCTGTTAGTTTACCACACAATTTAAACTTTATGCAACCATTTTGGTCCATGCAGTTCATGTCCTACCTGCTACTAGACACTAGTGTTACGTAATAGGAGTGCGTACAATGCACTAGGTTTTTTCTAGTTCTCTCTAGAGGTTGTTTTTATGAAATATAAATAACTTAACACTAGATGAAGTGATATCAGGAGTCTGGAGAAAGTTCCTCAAGTTGGACCCTTAGATGTCAAATTCTGTAGCAAGTAAGGGAATTACGTAGTGCTTACTAAAATATACTGTTCTTGCAAGCAAATAACTGAAGAAAAATAATCACAGTACTTGAGGCAGGCTGTATAGCCAAAAACGATTGACCTCGGATTCTGTTCAATTGTGCAAAGAGCTTTTGGTTAGCTTTGTATATCTTTACTATCAGTGTTCCTGAGAGTCACCAATGGTTTGACATGTAATACATATCTGGTTTGATCTTATGTGCATTGGTGTCACCAGTTTCTCCTCCAGAGACAGTCCACAAAACTACCAAATGACATGCTAATAAAATATGATGTCAAGTGGACACTGGGCACTTCCGATGTCATCATAATTTCAAATAAAGGGCAAACCTGAGCCTCAGGCTCCTAATGCCTGGCTTCCAAAATACTGTCAAGCATACACCTGATATAGGCACTCCCATTGACATTGGTTTATGTTTCATTCTTTTCGACCAATTGTGCTTCATCCTGTCAATCTGAGATTGTCCTATGTTCAAGCTCTGAATCCAATGAAGCATTTCTAGTATATATTAAGAAACGTGCAGCTAAGGTTTTCTCATCTACTAAGGACACTATTTGCCTGGTGTGCAGGTACGAGATTATATTCATGTGGTTGATCTTGCCGATGGACATATTGCTGCATTACGGAAGCTTTTTGATAGCTCGTCAAACATAGGTTTGTACAATACTACAATTGACTGCTCTCCCAAATACTTCATCATGAATGCTTATATCATTTGCCAGACATATGTATATAACAACGTACTTTCTCTGTTTCACAATATAAGCCGTTTTGTCTAACTATTTTAGCTAGCCAAAACGGCTTATATCGTTGAACTGAGAAAGTAGCTGCTAATTAGCCTTTTGCATTGCAAATCCCCAAGCCATGAAACATAGACACCTCATTTTTATTTGTAGTTGATTCTTTCACTTTGGAATCAAGTATTGAGTGCTCAAACTCCAACTTCTTCTAGATCAGATGCATAGGATGATTAAATGTATCTGCCTATATGTTTGCTATGTAGTTCGATCGCTAAAACTCAAATCCTCATGCAGGATGTGAACCATACAACCTTGGATCGGGAAAGGGGACATCAGTATTGGAGATAGTCAGTGCATTTGAGAAGGCTTCCGGAAAGGTATGTTTGCATAATATACGAGACTTAGACATGTGACACTGTATTTTTGCCATCATATCTTTTCCTGGTTAGCATATGTGACATAATTTGCTTTATTGTAATGGTATGCAAGCACTCCGTCGATTTATTCAGCATATTGCACAAGGCCTTACATGCTTAAGCTGACTATTTGCAAATTCACATCTGGCAATTTCACAGAAAAGTTGGGATCACTAATAGTGTAGGTTGCCGCAGGTATTGACAAGATTAAGTTTCTTATTAAAAACGTGGAGTAGCTAGTACAACTTCTGCTCCGAAATGTTCCCAAAACGTCTTATAGTTAAGAACAGAGGGAGTACTTGTTTATATGAACAGATTGTTATGATATTAAGCCCTTCATGCTGATTACGGATATGTATGTTGCAATTCGTCGTATATTGGTGGACTTTGCAAGTACAGTGAACTGTATATTACACCGTTATCATGCGACGCTTGGTCGTCATATGTTAATTGTTGATTATTCTGCCACATCCAATGACAGTAAGACTTGTGCGAGTTGTTTTCTTATGCATATGTTCTTGTTCACTTTGTTAGAAAATCCCGTTGGTCATTGGTCAGCGCCGCCCTGGTGATGCCGAGGTTCTCTTTGCAGGAACTGATAAAGCAGAAAGAGAATTCAACTGGAAGTAAGATACTAATGGACTATTGATAATTTTCTCAGTTGTAACACTGGTTTGGTTATTAAATGTTGCTATTCTGTCTACAGAGCAAAATATGGCATCACAGAGATGTGCAGGGACCAGTGGAACTGGGCTAGCAAGAACCCTTACGGATACGCGACACCTGATTCGACCAAGCAGAATGGTAGCGATTCACACTGAACAATGCTGACTGGTCTGTGTGTGGTCTCACTGTACATGCAACTTAGCGCCTACGGCCTGGGATCGATGTAGATCTAGTCGGTTGGTCATACAGAGAAAATATACGAGATTAGAAAAAGATTGTTCTGTTCTTGGATAGCTTAAAGCGATATCGGTACAAATATATCTTCCACTTGCATATAGTTTATTGTTCTAGCGAGATTGCTATAGTCAACCAGCTAATTCGATTCTTTTACTGCTAATCGAGTTGCATTGCCTAGCAGCTGTATACCAATCCTTGTGTGCCTGTACTAGTAATTAGATGGCTGCAATAGTACACTCTGGCTGTGTTTTTATTCTTGCAATGTGTTACCCTCTGTTGTACATATGAATCCTTTTGTGCCTGTAATAGTAATGAGAAAAGCTTCAGTAGTACACTCGAGCTGTACCTTTATTCTTGAATGTGTTGCCCTCTGGTCTATATATGAAAAAATTAAGGAAACGCAATAATATGGTGTGCTCCTTCGTCTGTTCGGAACGTTGTGAGTTTGCAGTGCTGCATTTTGCTCTTGTGGTTGTGCTTGTGCGGTACACAAGAGCAAAATTACGGCGCACAACCATCATCAAGATACTTTTATGCTCAAGGAATGCTCTTTGTTAAGTTTTGAAGGATTCCGGTTTTGTCTTCTCCCGAAACGGAGGAGTTTGCCCCCGTGCATAGAATCATCTTTGAAACCCCCCTTCAAACAAACGGCGTCTCCACCACCGCCAGTAAACGCGCCAGCCATTCACCGGCAATTTCTAGTTTTCCCCACCATGGCGGCCATAGCCATTTCCTTCTCCGCCGCCGCCGCGGCCGTCGCCCGCCGGAGATCCCCGGCCCACCTCCAGCTCGTTGCTCGCCGCCGCCGCCCGTTCTGCGCCGCTGCCTCCGCGCCACCCGCTGCTGCGGCGGGCTTTGGTTGGGCGGACGCCCTCCGAGTCGCCAGCGACGCCTGGGTCGGCGACGAGTCTGACCTCTCCGGATACTTCCGGAAGGTCGACATCTGCAACCGAGGAATGGTAAGTTTTTTCCCTTGCGTTCTCAGTTGCCTGTACGTCTGCGACTGTGTCAGCTGTGGAATGTCAATCCGGATTTTTATGGGGTTACGCAGGATAAGAAGGGGGAGTTCGTGGAGTTCTTGGTGGAGGATCAAGTGGTGGGGTATATCCACAAGGAGTGAGTGTAACATCTACTCTGATACCAATACTCTGTTCATGTTTCAACTTTTTTTATCATCCCGAGTTCTTTGATGCGTGTGCGGAATTTATCATCTACCGAACCCCATCTCTGTAAGTTCTTGAGTACATATATTAATGTTCATCCCAAATATAGTTACACGGAAATAGTAATAAGAGGGGGAGAAATGATAAACATCTACTCTACTTTTTCCCCGCTATGCGTAGCATCTACTTTGAGAACAATTTTTCTTGAGGAAACAATGGTGGGCAAAGCTCACCTGCAGACTCTTTGAACAATGCCAACGTGTGTTTCGTTTCTGTTACAAATCCTGTGATTTGTTCTCTTTTTTGTAAGGGAAGGGCTTCAGGCCTCACGCCGTCAACATTGAAAAATGTGCACAACCCCATAGAATAGAAGCTTACAAACAAAATAAGCATTAACATCCTGTGATCTCTGCGAGGAACTTCTCATTGAGTCAACTCCATGTTGGTGTATAATCCTTGTGCATATAGAAGAAAATGGGTGTTCGTCCCAGCAAATTGGTGTATTATTACTCTGTAAGCATATTGGCGTTCGTGTTTACAAAGCGCGACAACTGATTCTTGACCCTGTTTGTCTGAACTAAGCTGATTCTGGCTAAAATCTCACGCCTGTTATGTGCAATTCTGTTGCCATATCATCCTTGAAAAGAAGAAAAAGCTGCGTTGACAGTTTTTTTTTTTCAAAAAAGAAGAAGAAACTATTTTTACCAGACAGTCTTTTTTGGAAAGTTGATTCCACGTGTAGTCTATATTGTAAAATTGCTCTAAACTATCTTCTCATTTTCTAGTTTAGTTTAAAATTATAGTCTGGGAATGGTTCCAGAAATATTATGCTGAAGGAAATTTGGAGGGATACATGATGCCTGTGTACATATACACTTCTGTTAGTTTCTAGATTTTTTTTTTGATGAAGTGAGATATCAGGGTTCAATAATGTTCAGACACTCACTTTGTCCAAGTGCTTCACACGTTTATTTCTTTAACCAAAGAAACTGTCTGAAGAGACAAATAATGGATTAAACATGACAGTAAGCCAAACAAAGCTTGCATATGGAAGCCAATAACTAGATTTTGTTCCTTTGGGGGATTGAGTGTTCAGATTGGCCCAGTGGAATCCTATGTGTATATTGAATAACTTGTCACAGTCACATCATTGTGATTCTAGGGTCTGAGATGTTTAAATTAGTAATGTTACTTTCAGTTTCACCGAACACCTGAGAGACTTCCATGATGTATTTACCATTGTCTCGGGCAACACTGGCAACAACGCTTTGGAGCATGTGACTCTCCACTCATCGCTTAGGACTCCAGAAGATCGAACAATCGCCATTGGAGATGTCATAAAAGGCCTAGGAGAACTCATTCCTGGTATACGAAATGAGGTAGTTGCCAGACCTGGATATTAAAATTATTCAACTGTTGTATGAACTTCTCAAAATTTCCCATTTGCCGATGAATGTACCTAATAAATTTATAAGCTGAGGGTACTATACTTCTGTGGTGCTCAGGTACCATACGATTAAACTTAGCAGATTAGTCCAACTGTTTGGACATAGTTGTATGGTCTTTTCCCAAGTGTAGGAAATTAACCCGTTCTACTGTCACTTGCTCACCACATATCCCCACTATGCTATCTAGATAATGGTAGCAAAATATTTAACTTGTGTCAGATTATCTAAACCTGACCATTTGAGAAGGCTTATTATTGTTTAGTTTCTCTTGTAATGTACATATTTTCCCAATTCTAGCTTTCACCTATATGGTCAAGTGGTCATAAATTTGTATGTAATAATAATGTTGGGGGACATTGTATAACATTTATTCCCCATTCATTCTTTATCATTAGTGTTCTCTTCTCATATTTCCTCATGCAAAGTTATTGGTTTTCACGCTATATATCTGGAGATATCTATCTATTTTTGAGGCTGTTTTGACTTCTTATGACATATGAAATTAACCTTGTTTCACATTCTCTCTTTGTTTTTTACTTGTCTGACAATATGTTGCAATCTGCAGCTCTATCCAGTAACATCGTCTTATGGCATGCCTGTGTACTTCTCTCTGGAACGTGCTGCTGCTCCCTACTTCGGTATAAAGGTTTGATATACTTGTGCCACATTTTTTTAATTTATATGTGTAGAGGATGAGAGTGTCTAACCTGAGAGCAGCCACCAGCTGCTTGTGTTATGTGTCTTAGGGTTTCTCACACAGGCAGCTCCACTTATATACCCCTCTGGGTCACTTGAATTAATGGGCCACATGGGCCAGAATAGGTAGACAGGCTGCACTAGAGAACACAGCCCATATACAGTCCAACACTCCCCTCAAGATGGGTGATATATGTCAATCATTCCCATCTTGTCACAAGCTCGATCACACTTTTGGCAGCCAGACCTTTTGTCAGACAATCAGCAATTTGCTGCCATGTGCTCACATAATCAATCTTGATAATTCCAGCATCAAGCTTCTCTTTAATGAAGAATCTGTCAATCTCAATATGCTTTGTCCTATCATGCTGTACTGGATTATTTGCAATACGGATTGCAGATTTGTTGTCACACCATACATTGAGATGTCCTTCTTTTAGTACCTTCAACTCACTTAGGAGATTTCTTACCCATAACATCTCACTTAATCCTAGAGACAAGGCTCTATTCAGCTTCTGCAGTTGATCTTGATACCACTGCTTGTTTCTTACTCCATGCGATCAGGTTTCCTCCAACAAAAACACAGTAACCAGAGGTTGATCTTCTATCATCCAAACAACTCGCCCAATCAGCATCACTGTAACCGTCAACTGTTAGGTGCCCATTTGCTTGAAACCATAATCCCTTCCCTGGAGTTCCTTTTAAATATCTTAGGATTCGATGGACAGCATCCATATGTCCACTTCTTGGTTCATGCATATATTGGCTCACTACACTGCATATGCAATATCTGGTCTTGTGTGACACAAGTACAACAACCTTCCCACAAGTTTTTGATATCCTTCTACGAGTTCTCCAGATTGAGTTGTTACTTTCTGGTTTTGATCTATGGGTGTTGGAGCTGCACAACATTCCATCATTCCCATATCACTAAGAAGGTCCAAGACATATTTGCGCTGCGATAGGACTATTCCCTTCTTTGACCTTGCCACCTCTATTCCAAGGAAATATCTAAGTTGTCCAAGATCTTTGACTTCAAAGGCTTTGCTTAAACAATTCTTCACCATTGTTATCTCCACTGCATCATCTTCTGTGATTATAATATCATCCACATACACAGCTAGAATTGTGATCTTCTGGTTTGAATGTCTATAGAATACAGTGTGGTCCCCATTACACTGTCCATATCCCATCTCACACACAGCTCTTCTAAATCGATCAAACCAAGCTCTAGGGGATTGTTTTAATCCATAGAGCACTTTCTTTAGTCTGCACACTTTACCTTTAGTTTCAGCTGAAGCTAGGCCTGGGGAAATTTCCATGTAAACTTCTTCTTGTAGATCTCCGTGAAGGAAAGCATTTTTGACATCTAACTGGTGTAATGGCCATCCAAAGTTTGCTGCACATGAGGTCAGGACCCTTACAGTGTTCATCTTTGCCACAGGAACAAAGGTTTCATCATAGTCAATCCCATATGTTTGACTATATCCTCTAGCCACCAATCTTGCTTTATACCTTTCTATCTTCCTTCCAGGACTTTGCTTTACGGTATAGACCCATTTACAACTGACTGCATTCTTTCCTATAGGAAGACTAGTCAGTTCCCAAGTCTTGTTCTTCCTTAGTGCATCCAATTCTTCCTTCATAGCAGCAAACCACTTATGGTCCTGCTTGGCTGCCCTCCAATCTCTTGGAATTGCAGTTGATTGGAGAGATGCCACAAATGCCTTGTATGAGGGGGATAGAGCTTCATACGATACATAATTATCGATGTTGTGTACGAAGCCTGCTCTACCGGTTTGTGTCAACGTAACAGCTCGCTTCCCTTTCCTTAAAGCAATAGGCAAATCCAATGACGCCACTGTGCTGCCAGTTGATTCTTCATCTGTGCTCTCAGGCTCAACACTTTCCTCTAGCAAATCAGCTTCAACAACCTGTAACTCCCCATGTGGTTGTTGCTCCCCCTGTGGCCGTTGCTCCCCCTGTGGTTCAATCCTCGGCCTCCGTGAGTACACACGTGTTGCATGTTCTTCATTTGGCTTTGGCCAACAATTTTCTTGTGGCACGCCTGAAACAACAATTGGTATGGACCCAACAAGAAGAGGTTGATGTTGTTGTCCAGTAGAGCTGCTGGCACTATCACTGCTATGCTGCTTGCATTCTCCCCCTCTTGACCAGTAGGTTTAGATGGCTGGTCAAGTCCTTCAAATATCATACTCAAATCTGTTTTTTCACCGTAAAAAGGGTCAGATCCCCAGAAAGTAACATCAAGACTTACAAATATGCGCCGTTCAGAAGGACTCCAACATTTGTATCCACGTTGTCTAGCCGGATAGCCGATGAAGATGCACTTAACAGCCCGAGGATCAAGCTTTGTCACCGACGGCCTGTGATCACGAACAAAGCAAGTGCAGCCAAACACCTTGGGTGGAACCACAAACTTG
This sequence comes from Poa pratensis, assembly GCA_947311845.1. Taxonomy (NCBI): domain Eukaryota; kingdom Viridiplantae; phylum Streptophyta; class Magnoliopsida; order Poales; family Poaceae; genus Poa; species Poa pratensis. Next base: position 30,968,520 of record CAMZMU010000074.1, read on the forward strand.
TTCTCACCTAGTAACAATTCACAAGGAGATTTCATATTCAGTATTCTTGAGGGCATGTGGTTAATGAGAAATGTGGCCATCATCACTGCCTCACTCCAGAGAAATTTTGGGACATTCATGGTGTACATCAATGATCGAGCCACTTCTAGAATGTGGCGATTCTTCCTCTCTGCCACTCCATTTTGAGGTGGAGTGTCCGGACATGATGTCTGGTGTAGAATACCTTGGTCAGATAGGAACCCCCCAAATCTGTTGTTGATGTATTCTGTTCCATTATCTGATCTGAGCATCTGGACCTGCACCTTGAACTGAGTTTTAACATATGCACAAAAATTCTGAAAACAAGATAGCACTTCATCCTTATGCTTCATAAGGTACACCCATGTCATTCGAGAGTAACAATCAATGAATGTCACAAAGTACTTCATTCCACTAATAGATGCAATGGGACATGTCCACACATCAGAATGCACAAGCATAAATGGGGATATACTTCTCAGCCCCTTACTCACATAGGTGGTTCTTGTGTGTTTAGCATACTCACATGCATCACACTTAAGGTTGTTCTTATCAACTTCATTCATTACATCCGAAAGACTTTACTCATTTTATCAAAAGCTACATGTCCCATTCTACAATGATGAATCATAGCAAGCTTCTCCTTCCCCACTAGTGCTGCAACAAGAGCTGAACCTCCTAGCTTGCATGATTCATCACGGTCCATGTACCAAAGGCCTCTATGCCTGGTTCCTGTTCCAATCTTCCTTCCACTCAGTCTCTCCTGTATAAAGAATACATATCTGTCAACGATTACCCGACAGTCTATCTGATCAACCAGCGCACTCAGAGAGAGTAAATTCACAGGAAATGCAGGTACATGCAGGACTGATGATAGCTTAATATTTTGTGTACACTGAACAATTCCTGTTCCTTTGATTTTCTGGGCTGTACCATCAGCAGTTTGAATTGTTTGTTGATGCATGGAAGGAAATTGTGTATATGACTCGAACTCCCCAATGCAACCAGCAACATGTTTAGATGCCCCGGAGTCTAGTATCCATTCTGAATTTAATTTATGCGTAGCTAGAGAGGCACTTTCAATTTTACCTTCATTGGTGTAGACAAAGTGTGCAAAGTGTCCAAAGCTAGCATCTGTCGGCTGATCCCCTTTCTTTACTTCATTCTGGCTTGAACTAGGCTGTGATGATCCTTCATCCATGACTGACATGTTTTCTCTAGCACTCACTTGATAATTTGAATGCCCCACATTCCTGCCTCTAACTCCCCTGTAATTTCCTCGGCTATACCACCTTCCTTGGCCACGTCTTGGAGCAGTGCAGTTGTAACTTATATGCCCTCTAATTCCGCAGTTGCGACAATCACGGTACTCTGGCCTATTAGACACATAGTAAGCTGGTTTAGGTACTGAATCCACCTTTTCAGTCTGTCTCAGCCTGGTAAGCAGCTGAGGAAGATGCATTAGTGCAGCCCTCCTTCCCTCAAACGCAAGATTCAGTCCCTTCAAGAATTTCAGCACCCTTCTGTCTTCAATTCACTTCTTCGTTGCTGCCACACATTCAGAATGAGGCAACACCAAGGGGGCAAGGTGATCCAGGTCCGCCCATGCATGTTTCAACTCTCCCACATATGTCATCAATGTTTTTTCATCTTGTTTCAGATCATGTATCGTATCTTCAATCCGGAAAACCAACATAACGTTTCCCTTGCCTGAGTACATCTTGGACAGAGCATTCCATACCTCCATGATGTAGGAAGAGCTTCCACAGATGCAGCAACAACAGGGAATTCAACAACCAAGGAGAACTAGTGAATCTGTAGCATTCCACTTCTTCCACTCCTGCCCAACCTTGTCTTCAGTCTCGTTGACCTCTCCTAACACGTACCCTTCCACTGACTTCGTCCTCAGAATCAACATCCCTCTCCTGGACCAACTGAGATAATTTCCTACCCCTTCCAGCTTGATCTCATTTGGCATGAGCTCAAGTTTATACTGCACCTCCCCACTTGGGTTTGGCTGCCTACCTTCCTCAGAAGAAGCCCCATCTTCCTTCTTTGCAGCTAGCAGGTTAACTAGCTGCTCAAGCACCTTTGTCACGTCCCCCATCTCCACTCACAGCAGCACAGCTTCACCACGAGCACCACTGCCTTCAGCCTCCTTCAGATCTGCTGGAACCTGCAGCAGATCATTCCAGCAGATCACACACCAGCCCACGCTTGCTCCTCAGATCAACCACAGCAGGAGCACCCTCATCTCCGTCCCGGTTGTCGCCGGTATCGGCTCTGATACCATGTAGAGGATGAGAGTGGCTAACCTGAGAGCAGCCACCAGCTGCTTGTGTCTTAGGGTTTCTCACACATGCAGCTCCACTTATATACCCCTCTGGGTCACTTGAGTTAATGGGCCACATGGGCCAGAATAGGTAGACAGGCTGCACTGGAGAACACAACCCATATACAGTCCAACAATATGTTACCCCTGTAGTATTCTACTCTACGCATCAACGATCTTCTCGTGTATACCATGAGTTTCCTGATTCTTATTAGCTATATTCCTAAACAGCTTCTCTCTCTTTAAGTCTTAGATCCTTATGGCAGGCTTATGGTGTTCATATGAATGGGTACACCGAGAAGGATGGTGAGAAATCTCTTTGGATTGGTAAGAGAAGTGATGGGAAGCAAACGTACCCTGGAATGCTAGATCATCTTGTTGCTGGTGGCCTGGTATCGTTCTTGTTTTCTGTATTTTTTCTATTCAAGTTTTCTTTGCACTCCATTAGCAGTTCTATTGAAGATGGGTAACTGTAATTACTGATTTTCTCAACACTGTTTTATGTCCGCCAGTCATATATTGCTTTTCATGCCATTTTCATTTAAAAATATGAAAATATTGAAATCCTATTTCAGAATATCTAAATAATATGTATGAACATTTCCTCTTTTGTAATTGCCTTGCAGTTGTCGTCGACATGTTATGAAGATAATGATGAATGCTCCTAGTTAGACCTGTAGCCTGTAAATTGTCAACACCCACATGTTTAAATCAGAACGATATGGATTTTGGAGGTACCAGTTTAATCTACATTAAGTTTTTACTAATGGAAATATTGACGAAAGGATACATCTTAGTGGGGTTCCCTTTCATCCTACAAATTCATCTGGTGATAAATGTCCTTAAATCCTCCCTGCTAGTCAGGCAAGGCGACTTCATATTTAAAAAGTTTCGCTGCCTAAAACGGTAGTATGTTTAAGGAATTATAACCTTGCAACTTGCATGGAAATAAAGGTTACGGGTTCACCCTCCATTCCAAAAGCGCTGCATGCTGCCCTTGTGATTTTCATGTGGAACTGTATAGCTGTTAACTTATGTTTATTCTGCATGGAATTTTTAGCCATATGGAATCTCCTGTAAAGACAATATCATCAAGGAATGTGAAGAGGAAGCGGGAATCCCAAGATCCATGTCAACCAAGTAACATGCTAACTTCTGAGAGAAGTTTTACTTGTTCTGTTCTCTGATACCTCATTATTTGCTGTGTGAAGAACTCAACTCATAAGTATCAATATCTATTTGCTAGTGCTACTTCTGTTGGAGCCGTTTCTTACATGGATATCGATGGGTTTCGATACAAAAGGGATGTTCTGTTCTGCTATGACCTTAGACTTCCTGTAGATTTTGTTCCTAATAATGAAGGTATACGCCGATAAATCGTGAAAAAATGCTAATGTTCTGTTTTCTCGTTCATACAAATGACATTCTGGCAGGCAGGTTAACCAGTGTGCTACCAAACATGTTGCAGATGGAGAAGTTGATAGCTTCAGACTAATTCCCGTACCACATGCTGCAAACATTATCCGGAGGACAGATTTTTTCAAGCCAAACTGCAATCTTGTGATCATTGACTTCCTCTTCCGTCATGGGTAGTATATAAGCCATATATTCTTATTATCCTGGCAGTGAAATTTCAAAAACAAATCTTCTCAGCTGTTGAAATTAATGGTAATATTTCCTTCAGGTACGTAAACCCAGATTGCAATGGGTACCTGAAGCTGCTGACAAGCTTGAGGGGTGGTGATTGTTCCTAGGGCTTGCGGTTCACTGATCAAACAGAACAATCAGATTGTCAGCCTTAGTTGCTGATTTTTGGAGTAAGCTAGATGGTTGTCTATCAAAACCATAATATTATCATGAGAATCCAGAATTAACTTTGTATTAGAGACTCTATAGGCACATTTTCTCTCTCCAAATGCTTTTTTCGCACATTATCTTGACTGAGGCAAGGAGGAAAGTGTGACATAATAAAAGTAACTCTAGTTCAGTTTAGCTTTGTGCTACCTATTAGTCTATGTATTCATGGTGCTGATCATGCTTTGTTTAGGCCTGCTTATTTCCGTAGTATTTATATGCTTGTGCCATCAGCTATTATCTTGTGAAATAATTTTCATATCTTTTGTGGCGACTGTAGGCCTGAAGCTGGCCCTGGTTTTGTTGTGAACACAGTTACACCTAGTTGAGTGCCCTCTCATCCAGCAGAACAGAAGTTGGAGATCACTATTTATCAAGTTGAGCTAAGCTTTGACTCATCACCAAACGGACGGTACTATGATGGCCGTCTGAAGACCAGGATACATGCTTACGCTTGTTTAGCTGCATTTATCAGGGTTGCTCTAGAGAAATTGAGCCGTATGCTAGATAATGTGCTTATTTGGTTTAGCATGGATGCATTTTTTCTTTCTTTCATGGGTGCTTCTTTGCGATGATTTTTCATGGGTGCTCAACATGTAATGTGCATATATAACTAGCTTTCGTAATTTCGTCATACAAATTGATGAGCTAAAATTTCCTTCAATTGAGTTTTCAATTTGAGCACTTTGGGAAATCTCCATTGTGTCAAACTCTCCATAAGCCAGTGTAACTACTCTTGTTTGACTCTAATTTGGATATTTCTGTAGTGCAAAAAATCCGTAGAAATTACATATTAGATATAAGCTTGATAGGTTAAAATTTGTAGTCGCCTATTCACCTCCCGTCAAGTCGAGCTCTTTAACCTTTTAGCGATGGATTCGGCCGGTTCAAATGACACCGCCGCCGCCATCACAGGGATCACGGTTTGTCCTCGCCCTTCTTGCCGTGGCCGCTGTTCTTTCTTCTTCCGATTGTCGGTGCGTGTCCACGTTGAATTCCCCTGCACGCAAAGGTGTTTACTCATCTGAATCAAGCTTGTAGTGCTTTTCGGTCAAAAAAATCCACTGAAATTTGATGGATCGTTTCATTGCCTTCATAAATATGTGTTAAAATCATGCACCGTACGAGATTGCAAATTTTCTCGCCGTGCATGGGGAATTCGTGACAAAGGTCTTCATCGGGAAATAGAAGATAATTTAGTTGAAGCATTGACGAAATAGGCCGTAGCCACGCTATATAAATATAGCAACCACCCGATACAACCAGTCGCGAAGCTAACCCAAATTCATAGCCTGGGGACATGGCCCAAACACATCATAAACAATGTCTTGAGAGACGTGGCCAGTAGAAAATAGCCCAATAGTCGACAGTTGGAAGGACCAGCAAGCAAAATTAGGTCCAATCGTCACCAGAAAGTCATCTTCTTCAACTCAGATCGAGATTACCATCGCACATAAGCTATACGGCATGGCCGGAGCTCCTTAGGGCGTCGCCGTGAAGCCTGGTCATGTGCCCAAGGCAGAGGGATGGTAAAATCGTCACTGGATACAACCACTCTTGACATGCTGTTATACGGGACACCCGATCTTCTCAGTAGAATTATGGATAACTAGTGCTTGCATCACGAATAACACTCAGCCGTACACCACGCGCCAATGCACGAACTTGCGGCTCTATTGATATCCGCCCGACACGCACCGGACTGGTCGGCATCCGATGCGAATATCTTGAGAATGTGGCAAAATTGGGATGCCCACATCATGCTGGCGCGGCAGCAAACATACATCCAAAGAGCAGAAAATAGAAATAAAAGAAGACATATGCAGATTGACTAAACGACAGCGACCCGAAACCGTTGCGCCCTCGCCGACAAAGTACCACCATGCTCCTACCCTCCCGCGACATGCGGATAGCAAAGGTTAATTGGATATCAATTTTCGCATGATTGGGCTCATCCTGCGCTCCCACGTCGAACTCAGACAGCTGGGGACGTTTGGGGCGTCGGCGAAGAGAAAAAGCGCGTGCAAACTGTGCGAGGCCGCCCTGTCATAGCTGAAAAATCGCGAAATAAAAGAAAATCTGGCCGTCCTCATCGCTGGGCTCCCGCGCCTGTTAATGTCTCGCCGTGACGGTCTGTCTTTCTCAAACGAGCGGCGATGCGTCCAATCGCGGGCCACACGACGAAGTAATGCGCGCCACCGCCCATCGTCCCGCGCCTTCCCGCCGCTATAAATCTTCGTTCCCTCACCATGCAGAGCACACCGCGACACTCGTGCCTCTCACCTTTTCCACCACAAACTCGCCGCGACTAGCGCACTTGCCTCCCCGAGCACCGAAGACGTGGCGGAGTAATTACCCCTATGGAGCGGCGGCCAACGGCTTCGACCGCCGCTGGCTACAGGCTGGGAGGATCGCTTCCTCTACGAGGTGGGCTACTCGGCGCCGCCTGACATGGTAGTCCCCGTGAATGGAGGCTAAACGTCGGCGGTGTGCTGGTGCACCCAGTGTCAGAAGGAGGGGATTTCCTCGCGTAGATCGAAACGGTGCTCGCGGGCCTGCCCGACGAACAGGCGAGGATCCAACAAATCACACCTTCTGGACGACATACTTCCAGCAACGTCGCCAGAGGGAGCTGGAAGCCTTCGACTGCCAGCGCCTGGACGAAACAACTCCGCCGACATTATGACTCATTATTTTTCTTTATCCTTTTTGAAATTTCACCTGAATCATGTATTATTCCACTTATATAGGTCTAGTTTTGTCAATATTTGATTTTACATAAATAAGGCTGGGAATCAGCACCTAGGAGAAAAAATAGCGGCGGCTCACCTAGGCGTCTCATTTTAACTCCGGCGAAGCGCTTGGGGGCACCAACGGCTGGAGATGCTCTAAGTTAGTCAAACCTGTGCTCAAATTCGTATTCTTACGAAATTCGATGCGCATTCATATCCGAACATATTCGCGTTATGAAGTGGACTCTGACGAGATGAATATATTCACCCCCACACGAAGGCCGGGTCTCCCCTTCTTCTCTCCCGCCTCCTCCTCGACTCCCCGTCCCAAATTCGCGTCGGCGAGTTCCGACGGCCTCCGCCACTTCGCCGGCCGCCGGTTCTCCCCTCCCTACCCGAGGTCTCCCTCCTCCTCACCCGACCGGGCTCGGCGCCGCGGAGATCCAGCCGCCGGCGGTTTCTGCTGCTGGTAAGGAAGCCCTAGCCTGATTGGGTCGTTACTGTTGCTCGAGAAAGCGAGTTTCGTTTCGACCTTCCTTGTGATCGATTGATTGATCGAATCCAAGCCTCGATCTCACCCCAGGCAGTTTATTCCATCCTGCGGATTCGTTTGCTGCTTGCTGCGTGGTGCCCTCTGCTCCGTTGGTGCGATTAGGTTAATAATTCTTCTTCTAGATCGAACTCAGCTGGACTCATACGATAGGAGCTGGCGCATCCGCGGATCTGCCCGTGTTGGACGACATGTTTTTTGGGCGTTGTTTATTCGTCTTTGCTATCAAGTTGGGGATGTGGCAGCGTTACTGGGCTCAGGAATAGACGAGGATGTGGCAAATCATCGCGAAGTTGGTCGGTTGGTAGATTTTGTAATGATGATGGGAGTCGGATTGTTGGTTTCTTTTGTTCTATAGTATGGTTAATCATGAGTGTGAGAATCATATTATGCTAGTACATCTCAAATGATTCACAGTTTGTTATTTTAACACCTAAATTGCCCGCTCTTTCTTGGATCATCTTCCTTCTAGAGTGATCAGTTTAAGCATGATGGCAGACATGACTTTTTCCATGCAGTCAGTCATACAACTTACTTGGATGTAAGCATTAAAATGGGTGGTGTGCCACAATTTATTATAGATATAGTGAACACTATTTTGTATTATAGATATAGTGAACACTATTTTGGTGTATGCGCCATCAGTACTTGTACCCTAAACCTCAACAATCTGTCTCATGCCATGTGGAATCAGAGATGACCCACTTTCATGGAAGCAGCGAGCCATAAGCGCACTGTGCTCCAATTCTTACCATAATATATTGGATAACCAATTTATCATACCGGATAGAAGAACTTGATTAACACATTAAGTGCTGAATACGTCGAAAACAACATATTTGTTATCGATGAATGGAATACTTGAAGCATCATTTCTATCTGTTTGCCTGTAATACCATTCTTAAGTTTCATTGATGTGTTTCTTGTTTTTTTCATTTTTATCTTACCCCAAAACCTGCTCTCTTTAGTTTATTATTCTTATCTTGTAACCTCTTTGCATGTCATTTTTGTTCTAATGAAAAACCTGCTCTCTTTAGTTCGCCAGTCTTACCTCGTTCCCTCATGTTTCACAGAAAGATGATAAACCTTTTTAAGATAAAGGGACAGAAGAAGGAAGAGGCAGCAAACTCAAATGGGGGTCCTCCTGTTAAGAAGCAAAGTCCAGGGGAATTACGTCTCCATAAAGGTTTGTTAAACCAGAAGTGACTTGATCTTATGTTTCTTTCAGCCAATTGGTGTCTCCCTTTCTAATGTTGGCACTTGATATAGGTTTGGTTTGAGGTTTTTGCGCTTATTTTTAAAGCAGCTGCGAAAAGTATATTGTTAATCAGAATTCCTGTTATTCAATGGGGTTGCCCTCTCACATTTTATCTCATATATTCTAGACAACTATAATAAATCAGTTTGCAGCTTAACAGTTAATGTAAAAACAACAAGTCAAGGGTCAACCATTATAATCCACCACGCTAACCGAGCCATTAGACATGCTATACAATGTGTTGGTTAGTATGAAGCTGGAATCTCTTTCTTGCGATAGTCAAGGGTCAACCAGACAAAAATATCATAATCCATCGCAATGGTAAACCGTAACCACAAGACATGCTATACAGCATTGCTAAGCTGAAATCTTGTTGCAACGATCACATCTCTTTGCAAGTATGTCATTCTTATTTGTTTTTCGTTTCTTATTTGCAAATGAACTATTGCTTCCTAGTAGGTTCGTTAACTTGCTTTGTCACATTTTTATTTTTAGGAAATTGTATATACATATTACCCCCTTCTTATTATGTAATTAACTAATACCCTTTTGTAAAGACTAAAGAGCGATCTGTTTGGTTGTATCGGTTTAGGTATTACTATGTATGTAATGTACCTTGCTCTATAAACTATAAACTTTGCTGCTGAGCTTGTACCGTTTATGGGCTAATATTGCATGAGCCATGGTTCATTGGTGTGAAAAACTCAGAAATCGTTATACCAATAATTGCTTTTGATTTCTTTGACTGGTGTAATGGAAATAGTTGCCACTGTCATCCAGTCAACACAGAGGTGTCACCTAGGCATCCTGGTCTGGAGGAGGGACCCCATTGTCCCTCACCTAACCTGGAAGGATAGAAAACTACCCATTGGTCATGGGAGAACAGTCAAAATTGCATTTGGGGTGATTGTGTCTCAATCTGGATCACCATATTGTCTTTGGTTCTTTGACACTTGATTGGTTATGATTGGTAAATCAGCCTGATCTTGATGCTGCTGACAACATTTTGAGGATGAAGAAGAGCAGCAGCAGGAGCAGGGCGGAAGGCGGGTCATGAGAGATTTTGGAGGAGAGTATGAGGTGACAACATGGTGGAAGTAGCTGGTAGTCGGGCACCTGTGGGTGTTGGCACCAGGCAACGGATTTTAGAAGAGAGATGGTCCCGGCTTGAGTGGGGCAGTATGTTGAGTGTTGGGTTGTATGCTGAATGACAGTAGTGGCCCATCTATCCCCTGTTTTCCTTTTCTGTCTTTGCACATTGGATATAGCCATTACATACAGCCGTGGATGAATTTGGCATCGTTTAGTTGTCACCAGGAATGCCGGTTCCCCATGGTTGCATTGACAACTACGTCGATGTCTCTAATAGTACTTATACAGTAAAGAAATCCCAGATATCTGATATCCAGGGTTGAATCCAAGATTCACTTAACTTAAAGCTGGAATGTGAAATACTCCTGAATTATGATCCACTACTAGGATCCACATTGGAAATCTGGCCATACTAAAAGTTGACCAGTGTTGCTATTGTTCCAACCTGTGGTATCAATCTAAATGTCTTTTAAAATATTAACTTTCACCTATATTCATGTCTTCTTGATTCATGCACACGATGATTATTTTAGTTCCTTTCTATTTGTAATAGTTTCAGAACATGGATCTTGTTGACAATTTTCAACTTTTCATTCTAACTGACAGATATTGCTGAGCTTAACCTTCCAAAGACAACAAAAATTTCCTTCCCAAATGGAAAAGATGATCTCATGAACTTTGAAGCTACTCTTCGACCTGATGAAGGATACTATTTGTAAGTATCTTATAGATGATTCTTAAGTCTATTCTTCTGTTCAACTTTTGTTTGTGTTGTAGTAGTTTTGATTCTGCACAATCCAATCTTAAAGTTGCCACATAGGTGCAGGGAGGTAAACTTTAAGATAGTTGTCAACAATATTCCATCCTGCATTTTTTTGTACTTGAAGCAATATTTGTTGATGAATACTGATGCATTAAAAGAAGTCAGTTTAGTTTATAGTTTCTTGTTGCACCACACTCCTGCAAACATCTCTGGACATAACACGAAGGAGGATTACTCCATTGAAGACTTTGATAGAAATATGAGGACCTCTTGACGACTATTTAAAATAAGTTTATTTTTCATCAGTTTCATTTCCCATTCGTGCTTCTGCACTTCGGACATTGCATCCATCTTTTCACTGTTTTGATTTCTGTAATGGAGAGAAAACTCTGTATTTTTTTAGAATGGTAGAAACGGGCATGTGAAATAGATGACCTCTGTTCTCAATGTAGATAAGCATCATATCATATGTACATAGAGCCCCAAATGAACTGCAAAACCAGCAAAACATATCATATGACAGTTTAGATTTTACGATAATCAGTTCTCAAGTTAGATTCTTTTTTGCTTAGTTGATATCTTCTGTATGTCCTGAAAAGCAGTTTCTATCTTTATGCTCTACCACCTCAAGTAGGAAGAGTCATTATTACGATTTCTGTCAAGCATGATGACAACAACAACAAAGCCTTTTATTCCCAAACAAGTTTGGGTAGGCTAGAGTTGAAAACCATAAGATCTCGAAACCATGTCATGGTTCTAGCACATGGATAGCTAACTTCTACACAGCCCTGTCCATGGCTAAGAACGGAAGAGATTTTCCTATCTAAATCTTCGTTCCAGTTTATGTCCTCTTAGCTGTGCAGACTGCCCTACCTTTAAACAATAGTAACCTGGTTGATGAACCAAGTTCCATGTCTGTAGATATGTTATCTTATGATCAGTTCATTAGAACATTAGTCAATTATTCTAATATTTGTAATATATCTTCTTTCTTAGAGGTGGGTCATTCACCTTCACCTTCCAAGTATCTGCTTCCTACCCTCATGAGCCTCCGAAGGTCAAGTGCAAGACTAAGGTAGATATCCTTTTACTCATTCCAAACATCGTGTGTTGACATATCGCTAATGTAGAACTTTCAGGTTTATCATCCTAATATTGACCTAGAAGGAAATGTCTGCCTGAACATTCTGCGTGAAGACTGGAAGCCTGTCTTGAATATCAACACCATAATATATGGTTTAAACCTTCTTTTCTCAGTAAGTATCATATTAGATTGAATGTGCAACAGCTGACTGTTTGCGTTTTGTTTTCTCATGTACTTGGCAATAACTAACCATCTCGCTAATGTTGCCCGCAGCAACCTAATGATGAAGATCCATTGAATCATGAAGCTGCTGCTGTTCTCCGAGACAACCTGCAGAAGTTCCAGAGAAATGTTCAAATGGCGATGTCGGGGGGCTATGTTGATAACACCCATTTCCCAAGGTGCAAGTAATGCTCGCTAGGCGGTGCTCTGGTTCCCGCTTCTGCCCACCTACTACCCCCCTAAATGCCGTTGCACAATCTGAACCATGTGGCATACCCAGGAAATGTATCACATTTGTGTGAGATGTGACTGTTATTGTGCTTGTTTGGTGGATGTACTGGAGTCATGTAAGTTGAAGCAAAACATGGTGACATTAAGCAACAAAACTCGCCTGTATCAAGCTGAAAAGTCAGCTGATGTTTCAAACGCAGCAAACCGTAAGTTTAGCACTGGATTATCTTGATAAAATTGTATCTTGCAGCTACCATGCATTATCTTATTGTGTGCTCAAACAATGATGAAATGTTCCATACTACTCTGTATCATACTATCATTGGATAGTTTCTAGGCTATTGAAAATGTGCACTGTCTGGATGTGAAATCCTTGTGCTGCAGAGTTTTTTGTTTCAGACAAGTTCCAGCTTGAGATGGGAGTCTTCAAAATGTTCAGATATGGAAAGCTGCATGGGGCATACACTGCTGCCATCATTAGTAGGACTCTAGGTGTATCTTGTACAGTAAGTTGTAATGACAGTGTTTGGTTTCCTGGTTCTGGGATATTGCAGTGAAAATGCGAGCCCGAACTGTGGCAACTTGAGGCTAAGCAAGTGCGGCAAGTCATAATTGTGAGACAGTGAGAGTGAATGTAGGCTAATTTCTTAGCCAAGTTGTGAGAACATGTGCCTTACCTACTGAACATGAATACTTCAGGAGAACCGGTCCAGTGCACTCAACAAGGCATACTTCCGCATATTTCAGGGTGAAAATTTCAGGCTCTCGAGCTCTAGGGATCTCACTATTTCGGCCCTACTATGCTATCTTACCAGTCATTATACTCTTACAGATCGGACAACTAAGCAGCAGTGCTACAGGTACCGATGCTAGACGTTCAAACTCGTGACCATGTGCATCCCCGCTGGCGCGATGCTATCTATCCCTCTTATTTTTAATATAAGATGTTTTAGCTAACTAAAAAAAAGTTACATACATCTAGATACATGTGAATGTGGACATAAGCTAAAACATTTTATATTTATTAACGGTGGGAGTACACGTTTAAAACTCTCGACCATCTGCATCCCCAAGTGTTATGATATATAGACGTTAAAACTCAGAGAAAGTAGCAGCATCAGTGCCGAAAGATGTGAGGACACCACTAATTGTTCTTCAAATGACAAATTTGAATTACTTAGCATCTATAGGTGATGGCATAACAAGACATGCGAATATATGTAGAAAAAAAACCGGTTTATCCATTTTATCCCCTAATTATGGATGCTAGGGATGAGAATGATCTTAGCTACTTCATACTAGTCCAGGAGTTCTTATTCATCTCTATAATATGAATCAAAATCATTGATGCTACGGAAGTCTTCATGTCTGTTTCATGAGAAAAACCTCCCACCTCCAGCCTGTGCACAGAAAACCTGGCACACACCGGGGGATTTCGTTGGAACATTCAGAACTTCATCAGCAGTTCAGCACAAGCAGTGTGACAAGTCCTGTGGATAGACAAGTAGCCCTGACTGAATACCTGATCATGATGGCTAACCAAGAAGGTCAAACTTCAGATGGCTACAGAGAGACTAGTCAACAAACAAACGATCCTACATTACATGATCAGAGTATGATAAGTTGCTCAACGACAAGCTCAAGCGATGCATAATATATTGGTTGACGACTTGATGCAAATTTAAGCAAGAGCAAGCATATGCAGCACAAGATCTTGGATTTATCGCTGGCTACGATACTTCGCTGTCACTGCCAGCATCTTCTTCAGACCAGCTGTGGGAACACTTGAAAAATCAGGACTGAGAGTGACAAATAGCAGAGAAGTCTTGACGTAAACGTCGAGCTGCATCACGAGGTTGACGCTTCCGGCGGGAATGGGGGATCGGCGAGCGAGCGAGACGTGCGTCAGACAGATAAGAAGCACTGACTAAACTACGGCGACGACTGAAGAGTGTGCATGCATGCGTTCGTTTTGACTTGGAAAATGTCAAGCCCGAGCGATCCTCGCTCCAGCATCGACTGGTGTTATAATTCGTGTTGAGGATTCAGATAACATATAATACTGCATATACTGTAGCTGAAGAAAAGATCATGAACGGCAGCAATTTCACGATAATATGCACATAAACTTGCATGTTCTTGCATCAAAGATTCATTGATCTGTGTCACCAGTTACACCTTCTGACGGATTGATCCAACAAATCCTAACTAAACTCGCAAGAACACGAAAAATCACACAAGTAGCTAGCAACATCAATCACCGCAACACATTCTTCCTGCTATAATGATATTGCAATTAAGTTCTTCAACAAACCATAAGAAGAAGATCAGACAAGGCACACGCATCCATTGAAATCTTATTAAAACACGTGTGCATCATCTTCATCGATCGGCGACATCCACGACAGGAACAAGAAGTCGAATCAAGCTTCTGATTCTGATGAGACTACGGGCTTGACAGCACCGGCGGCGGCGGCCATTTCCTGCCTCTGGTGGTGGCCCTGGTACTTGGGATCCTTGGTGACGATCCGCTTCCAGTACCAGTGCTTGTCGAAGAGCAGCCATATCTCCTCGATGGGCACCTGCTTGGTCTCCGGCAGGAGGAGGATGACGAAGATGGACATGATGACGATGAGCGACGCGAAGAGGACGAAGACACCCCACCGGAGGTGGCACATCGCCGCCAGGAAGCACTGCGCCACGGCCGCCGTCCAGAACAGGTTCACGCACACCACCACGCTCTGTCCCGCCGACCGCATCTCCAGCGGGAACAGCTCGCTCGGCACCAGCCACCCCAGCGGGCCCCACGACCACCCGTACGCCACCACGAACATGCAGATGGCCACCACCAGCACCGTGCCCACGCCCTTGGACAGCTCCTCGCCGTGCCCGAACTTGAGCGCCAGGATCGTCGCCACCACCACCATCGACAGGATCATCTGGATCCCGGCCTCGATGAAGAGGAACCGCCGGCCGAGGCGGTCGACCACGACCATGGAGATCAGTGCCCCGACGACGAGCATTGAGCCGGTGATGATGGAGGAGTAGAGCGATGCGGAAGAGCCGAACCCGAGGCTCTGGAAGATGACAGGGGAGTAGAAGAGGATGGAGTTCATGCCGGACAGCTGCTGGAACGCCGGGATCCCCAGCGCGCCGATAATGAGCTGCGGCCGGTTGCGCACGGCGAGAAGGTTCCGGAACGTGCCCTTCACGGCCCGCGCCGCCTCGCTGGCCTCCTTGAGGTCCTCGAACTCGGCGTCCACCTTGTGCGTGCCGCGAACCTTCTCCAGCACGCGGCGCGCCTCCTCGAGGTGGCCACGCTCGACGAGGCTGTTGGGGGTCTCGGGCAGGAAGAGCGCGCCGACGAAGATGGCGGTGGCGGGGCCCATGGCGAGGCCAAGCGAGAGGCGCCACCCCCACGGGTGGATCCGGTCGGTGAAGTAGTTGATCACGTCGGCGACGAGGATTCCCAGGCAGGTGGTGAGCTGGAACAGCTGGTTCACGGCGCCCCGGATCTTGTAGGGCGCGATCTCGGACAGGTACAGCGGCACGGCCTGGTTACCGAAGCCGATGCCGATGCCGAGGAGGACGCGACCGACGATGAGCATGGCCAGGTTCATGGCGGCCGCGTTCATAGCGCCGCCCAGGAAGAAGCTGACGGCGCCTACCATGATGCTGGCGCGCCGGCCATGGTGCTTGGTCACGAAGGAGGCGCCGAAGGTGGAGACCAGGCCGGCGAAGTAGAGCGACGACGTGAAGAGCGTCAGCACCTGGTTGTCGTACTTGCAGTAGTCCGTCTCGTGCATGTGCGCGTGCTTCCGGTTGTACACGTCGGGGAAGAACTTGATCAGGAAGTCGTCCATGGATGTCACACCACCTACATTGAATGGATCATCGTCATCATCCACGATTAATTACTTGATACTCTTGTTCTCATGTCAAGTACAAGTACGTGGTAACAGTGTGTGATCAAGAATTGTATGTTTTCTTCAGTAAAATGAGCTGTTCAACATTAGTATTTCTGTATGATGATCCACAAGGTTTCAAAGATCGAAGAGTTTGATTCTTGAAAATATCAATCTTTTATAAGTTTATTACACAAGGGTAGTGTGTGAGTGTTGACTCTGGTGTCGTGGGATGCTAGTTCTGAGTGATCTAACTGTCAGTTAGTTATCACGTTAATTGACTGGTTCAGAGACAAGAAAGTTTTCAGATCTGTATTCCCATCAAGATTGACAACTTTCTACATCGTCCTCTTATGGAAAATGCGGGTTTCTACCATCCTGAAAAAAAAACTTACTACATTTTTATGTGTTATTTGCGGAACTGGGAAAAGAAACCATATATCAAACTTTTATTCTTCCATCCTGGCTTGTTTCACTGCAAATTTGCGGGTTTCTTCCGTAGTATCAATATCAACTATCAACTATCATCCGGGAATTTGGATTGGTTAGTATTAGTATCTTACTATCATCATGCACCCAATCTTATAATGTATGTGATTTGGTGTAGACACTTTTGTATTTTATTATGACAATTTTGGCCGAAAAACGCGTTCTGTATACATCAATATGATATCTCTTCTGAAATTGAGCGGACACTACAGTGATAATGCTAGCTATTACTAATTTCTAGTCCCTCAGGACAGCGAAGTAAACATGTGAATCCTTTCGAAAAGAACAAACATGCCAAATTATTTCCTAAAAAAAAACAGATTTTTTTCTGGTCTGTAAAGGAAGTAGGATGGAGACAGCATAATGATCATTATGGTTTTCCTTTACTCCTTTGGCGTAGACAATGCATTCCTCTTATATGAAAGCATTAACCATGATTGAGACCTTCAATAACTGTGTTGAGGATACACCACCTCGGATGTGTTTGACAGATTGCTCAAGAAATCCATGAGATTCATTGTTGAGTAGCCCCGTTCAGACGCATGGACGATTTGTTTTTGTGGACAGAGAAAATTCAAAGACAAAACAAATTTGGTGACCAAAATCTCACACAAAAGTCAAAACAAAACACAGTTTTTCTTATAAGAAAATACTTAGGATAATTTGAGGGCACAAAGATGCCGAATACCAACTTTATTTTTTAATCACTCGCAAGAAGAAACAGCAAGACGAACATGAAGGTAAACAAGAAAGAAGAATGGGAAGGAGAGTCGTGAATACTCACTGGAGACCCCGAGGTCGTAGCCGAAGAGGGATCCACCGAAGGAGCCGACGATGCAGGCGAGGATGAAGTAGCCTGTGATCCTGCCTTCGTACTGCTCCGCCCTCCCGGAGACGGCATCGCCGCCGGCGAATCCCCCGGCCATCCCTTCTCTTCCCCCTGTTCGCTCCTCGTCAAAGAAGGAAACCAAGAACCTCACCAACTGTCTGCCTGTTCACACGCCCCTCTTGGCTGGAAGAAACAGGGCAAGCAAAGAGAGTGTGAGAGGCAGAAAGAGACTGCAGGAGTCAACACAAGGCAGTCAAAGAAACGGCCAAAATAATGGGGAAACACGAAGAGAGACAGCGAGGGAGAGAGCGCAATTGTTGAACAAAGATACCTCGCCCCTTGTGCGTGAAGAGTATTCAAATCCGGAGCTAGTGGCCGGGGATTAAACAACGGGAGAGCACGTCTTGTGCCACTCCAAATCCAAGAAGAGCTCGATCGATCTGGTTGTGGGGTGGAACAGCGTGAGAGCAGCTGCAGGAGAAATGGAGGATCGAGAGAGAGTGAGGGGAGGCTGGCGGGAGTTCGTTGGCGGGAGGAGGTTTTATGGGGGATTTGCGGATGGGCAGCCGGGTCGCGTGCTGCGACTGTGACCCGCGGGAGTGACACTGGAATTGTGCGCGGGTGGTTAGGCCCGTTGATTACCGTCCGGATATGGCTGCGGCACTGGACTGTAATAGATTTGCTTATCCGATCGGAGCGTCGTCCTGAGTCAGTCAAATGATGAGGGTAAAATATGAGATGATTATATTGAGTAAGATAGTTTTGTTTTCGATTTCAGCTGGATATTAATCGAGTACTTTTCGCTATTTGAAGAGTCAATGGATGGGGACATGCAGAGGGCTCCATGCACTGCGGCGGCTACCTAGAACCGGTCATGCGCCGCCTTCGATCCATCACAACCAACCTTAATGTTTTGTGGATCTATTGGTTTACCAGGATCTATATGACTGTATGAGCACATGCCTCTTAGGTCAGACTGGTGGAATCGAGATGGATATCTGTCTAAACTGTTGTGAAATATGCAGAAGCAATTCCTTGTTTCAAAAATAATAAATGGACATATTAGATATATTTTTTCATATTTTGGACATATTAGATATTTTTTCTAACCCAGCAAAAATCGTATTATCCCATATTACTGAAAACTAGTAGAAAACTACGGAATCAGGTTCAGCTATCCTGTGATTCAGAGTTTGAAGTACACCATTTAGTAGAACAAGTTGGACAAAACAAGTAAGAAGCAGATTGCTGGTGTGTGCTTGTGTGGACGGATTCTTTGTTGCTTTGCTAATCGGTTGCGCCGCGGAGTTCACACGATTGGTGTGTTTATCTTCTCGTGACTGTGGGTGCTGTCGCGCTTAAGAACTTGACAGCAGATTATATATGTGTTACAATCCTTGTCCCCGTTTGACTATTTTGACAACGGTTTAGCATTTTCCTTGGCATCGACCCAATTTCTCGCGTTGATCATGGATAGATCTGACTAATTCTTACTTCTGAGCTCGCGTCACTTTTTGTTTGAACAAAGCTATGTATATTAACAATATAAAGCTCCTTGTACATCATAACATGGCTCTCAACAGTAGAGCAAGAAAGAAAAGTGCCTAGCTGCACAATACAACAAGAAGATGATCTAAACTCGCAAAAAAGATGCCGAAGATCACACATGGAACCATACGGCGTTCGACCATCCGTAGACAACCCGGAACCGAAGTTGCCGCATCTGCAATCTTCAAGGGTCTCGATAGAGATGCAATCCAGTTGATGCCCCACGGAAGGCTCTCTCTCCCGCTTTGCACGGTCACAAAATGGATGGGCAGGAAGTGGTTCTTGTGTTGCGTCTGCCCGAATAGTCGGGCGAGTCTCTCTCAATCCCTTCCCATGTACAGGCAGTCATGACATCTTGAGAAGAGTCGCACGAGTGATGACCAATTTTTGGGCAAGGTCACGATTTGCCCATCCCCTGCTGGTATGGAATGTAGTGCAAAGTAATGTCATATTTTCGATGCCTCCCAAGCTTAACCTCAACGGTTGCGGCACTGGCAATTGGCAAATAATGGATGTCTTGGCTTCATGTAACTCTACTCCTAGTCGTTCTATGGTTCATGGTCTAATATTCAGGTAGTAGGCTTGAGATTGCAATTTAAAAACCATACGTGTGATGCTTCTCCAAAACAAGTTCATATCAGTTCTTCACTTCGTCTTGGAGACCACATGCAAGAATCTCTCTAGCTTTGTATGCACTGGCAGTACTTTGATCTTCTGCGTACGTCAAGTAGTGCACGTTCTCTCGAAAAGTGCGAGTGGCTCCCGGGCTCAATGGTGCTCGATTCAAAAAAAAAAAAAACCATATTTCTAGTTCTTAAAGAAACTCTGAGATTTGGTATACAATTAAATATGCACATTATGTACATACACAAAAAACAGAAATTTCAGGGAAAAACCTACTATTTTCCTTTTTGTCTCGGAATGTGCAAAAGCAATTCAATCGAACATCAGGAAACGAAATGACAAGTTCTCTAGCAATTAATTAAATCCTCACCTCCTCGACGTGTATAAACCAAAATTGGATTTCATTTTTGTGATGTTATATCTAAAAGATGTGCCAATGTTAGAATAAATATCCAGAGTTGAACTAGCTGGTTGTCTAGTCAGAACCAATAGCACTTAAAAACTCAAAAACCGATAACACAAGTCGTTGTTTGGCTAATGTGAATTTTTATGCGCATAAGTTCACCAAAAAGGGGTTCGCTGTTGCTATATTTGTATTGACTTGTAGACATAAACTCAAGGTCCAAAAACATCCCAGAGGTGTGGAAGCTTAAGTTCATGTGACAAACGAACGAGCTAGAGTACGACTTCGGCGCCATATAAGAGCCTGACTGACTTCATAGTCTTATTGCTTTTTTTTTGGAGAAGGCTAGATCTATTGTAAAAGTTTACAAGACGAAGTACAAAACACCTCAAACAGGATTAAAAATCACATCGAGATTCTTGAACCACCTAACAATCACCACCGCTGCTGGAGTGAGGCGCCAATGCGCTGCTGTTGCCGCTCTCCTACCAGAGATGGCTCGGCGATGTTGATGATAGCCGGGAAGTTTTGATGCACGTGCCCCTAATGACCAGCGCCTCAGAGCCGAAGTAGTCGTCATTGAACACTTTAATATATCTGAATTTTCTAACACTAAACTTGTAACACAAGTATACTAGACGGGAATCACAACTCCATGGGAGCAGCGACCAGATGAATCAGAGGAGGCGGGTATATACCTTTTTTCTTGTCCCCCACAACGCCACCATAGCCACCATAACGTTGATGCCGGTCAACCAAACTCTATCTTTAGAAACCTAAAGATAGCGCCGAGCGCACGTCGAGGACCGCACCCCCTCGCGCCACTGGAGCGACAATCAAAGGAGGCAGGGATCGTTAATTCACAGTGATAGATGAACAGAGACAGGCCAAAGGGGGGCGGCGGCTAAGGTGTAACCCTAGATGACCGTGTTTGTAGGTGGCCGGAGGAAAAAACTTAGCAATCCTACTGAAAACCAGTAGAAAACTAGCTAGGCATGTAGAAAACACCAGGCAGCTATTCTGTACTTCGAAGTACCTACAACATTTTCTAAGAAAAGTACTGTAATAGAACAAGCTGGACAAAACAAGTCTGCCGAGCGGAAGGGTTCCTTGTTGCTTTGCTAATCGGTTGTGCCCGTTGAGTTCACAGGATTGGTGTGACTGCGGGACTTGCATCCCTACGAACTGGACAGCTGATTTTCAGTGTTACCATCTTGTCTCCATTTGACAGCGTTTAGCATGCATTTTTCTTTTTTATCCTATTCTCTCTGCACGACCCCTAGTTTTGCTCGTTGATCGTGGATCTGAGCTCTACAGTTGGGCAGCTTCTATTAGATCGCACGGTCACATATGGATGGGCAGGAACTGGTGCTTGTGTTGCGTCAGGGCCGAACAGTCGGCCGAGTCTCCGAAGACCTCTGTACATGACAGTCATAATACCTTTGCAAAGAATCGGCTGAACGAGCGAAAACGTGGCGCAAGTGATGATCACCTCTTGAGCAAGTTACAAGGAACCGCCATCCAACTGGTACCAAATATAACGCAAAGTAATAACATATTCTCGATGCCTCCTAAGCTTAATACTGTCAAATAATGGATGTCTTGATTTCATATGACTCCTACTCACTAGTCGTGCTACGATTCATGGTTTATTTCGTGTGTAGCTTTGAGATCGCTATTTAAAGGGATGCTTTTTAGACACACGCTCATAAGTTCGTTTCAGAGACCACGTGCAAGAATTTCTCTTGCTCCGTATCCGCTGGTAGTTTTTTTTTTTGAAAAGGGCAGTCCCAACCTCTGAATCAAAATGATGCATACGGCTTGCTTTATAAATTTGTTTTGAAGTTTGTTCATTCTATTACATCACGGATCACAAAGGGTCATCAACCAACGAAATAAAGTAGTAGCAGATAAATTATTCATAATTCTAATCTCTTCTCCAAACGCCAGCCCGCACGGTTGTAGAAGTACTTCGCGACAGACTCCAACTGGACACATCCAAACTCCATAATATGGCGTTGCTCCACTGGTTGGAGATAGAGCCATGATCGGATCTAATGAGTGATCAGTGGGATGACCTGCAAAAAGGATGGTTTTTTTGGTTTGTGAAAAACAAAATCGTTACGTACATTCCACATTGCCCACAACACTGCACAAACACCCACTCGAATCGATCTGAGAGTTGACTTGTCGATTCATCTTAGCCAATTAGCAAATAGATTGGTAATATTTTTTGGTGGGGTCATATTAAACGCCATATGCACTATTCTCCAAACTAGTTTAGCAAAAGGGCCATCAAAGAAAATAGATGGTGTATTGTTTCTTCGGTATCAGAAAAGGAACAACACTTGTTGCCATTCCAATTGCGTTTAGCAACATTATCTTTAGTCAAAACCACTTTACGATTAAGAAACCACTTAAAAATCTTGATTTTTAGTGGCACCTTTATTTTCCCTATGTACTTTTAAAGAAACTTAGTGTGTCCATTCAAATAATCTAAATATACATTGATTTAACCGTGAAAGCCCCCGAAGTAGTCAAGCGCCATGCAAATTTATCCGGCTGTGTTGAAAGATTGATATCCATCAAACGGTTGACAATGTGCAGCCATTGTTCCCACTTGTTGGTTGTAAGAGTTCTTCTGAAATTAATATTCAGTGGTTGCGTTAAAACTTGAGCTACCGAAACTTGTTTCTGGTTAGCTATATTGTATAGCAATGGGTATTGTTGTGCTAGAGGGAAGATCCACCTAACCACACATCCTCCCAGAACCTTTGTGTTCATTCCATTACCGGTCACAAAAGACCCTCTCTTGAAAAAACCAGTCCTCACATTCATCAATCCTTTCCAAAAAGGAGAATCAATCGGTTTGACTGCCACTTGAGATAGCGTCTTAGAATGTAGGTATTTATTAGTTAATAACTCCTGCCACACTCCCTGCTCATTCATTAGTTTATTTAGCCATTTACTTAGCATTTATTTTTCAACTCTCAAACTTCGATTCCAAGCCCCCCTTGATCTCTAGGTCCAAATAGTATTCCATTTAGTGAGGCTGTATTTCTTTTTGTGTCCATCACTTTGCCAAAAAAATTGTGATCTATAGAAGTACAATCTCTTCCGTACTCCCTTTGGAATTCAAGAAAAGATAGCATAAACATTGGTTAGCTAGTTAGCACCAAATTTATGAGAATTAATCTATCACCATAGGATAATAGTTTTCCGATCCAACTACTTAACTTTCTTTCAAGACGATCTTCCACCGGTTTCCATTCACCATTTTTGAGCTTTCAGAAGTGGATTGGCATTCACAAATACTTGAACGAAAGGATCCAACTTCACAACCAAAAAGCTGTCTATATTGTGACTCCGCTGTTTTGGCTTGTCCAAAACAGTAGATTTCGCTTTTATGAAAATTAATTTTAGGACCCGAAAGTTGTGCAAAAAGACTAAGAATCATTTTCATATTCAGGGCCTTCCTCAAGTCATGCTCCATGAATATAATCGTATCATCCGCATATTGTAATACAGAAACGCCCGGCCCCCTCAACTAGATGAGGAATGAGTCCCCCTATTTGACCATTTTCCTTTGCTTGGTTAATCAAAATAGCTAACATATCCGCCATCACATTAAATAAAATTGGAGATAAAGGATCCCCTTGCCTAAGACCTTTTAGAGTTTGGAAATTATGGCCGATGTCATCATTCACTCTTATTCCCACACTCCCACGGCTACTGAATTCTTGAATCCACTTACACCAGCTAGGAGGAAAACCTTTCATTCGTAGGGCTTGTAGTAAAACCGACCACTTTACTTTATCATATGCCTTTCGAAATCGATTTTAAAGAGAACTTCATCCAATGTATTCCCATACAACTCATATATGGTTTCATGAAGATATGACACCCAGACATAAAAGCGGTTGGCCTAACTACCATATGCGCCACTTTAGTGATACGGTAAGTAGCCACTTTTGTGAATATTTTAAAACTCACATTCAGTAAGAATATAGGACGATATTGCTAGATCCGTATGGCGTCCTCTTTCTTAGGTAACATAATGATAGTCCCGAAACTTAAATGAAACAATGGTAACTCTCCCTTGTCGAAAGCATATCAATCAACTTCATCAAATCTTTCTTAATAGTTTCTAGCATTTTTGGTAGAATTCTGTCGGGAAACCATTAGGCCCTGGTGCTTTATTCTTCTCCAGTTTAAAATTAGCATCATATACCTCTTGCTCGGTGAAGTGTGCTTTTAAAATATTATTCTCCTGTTCGGACAGCTCGGAATGTTTTTTACAACCGCCTCATCTAAAGAGAAAATATATCTCACCCGGCGCCCCAAACAAGTTTTTATAAAATTATGTGATGTAAACTTTTAGATTTTCTTGTCCTACCACAATCCCATCATCTTGTTCCACTTGGAAATTTTGTTTCCTTCTATATTTTCCATTTGCAATCATATGAAAGTATAAGTGAACTCTAAACTTGTGGTCTATACCAGGTATGCAGTTGGGAAATATATTTGCAAATAACACTACATGAGGGTACAAACTGAAACAACTTGGATGAGTGACCATATACAACGAGCAAACTAATATTGAAAGAAAATGTGTATTTATTTCCTCTTTATAATGACAAAGACACACTTTTTATTTCCGTGTCGTTTACGCTTTACAAGGTTGTTTTTGGTGAGGATAACACATTTTTGAAGGTCCATGTAAAAAAATTAATTTTTAGTGGAATTTTAATTTTCTAAATTTTCATATTGTTATGGACTGGCACGTCTTGAATAAGAGGACAACTCATAGACGTAAGACGTTTGCTTTCCGTCTGTAGCCTTTATAGGGTACTACCTCTGTTTCGTTTTAGCTATTTTTTTAATAAAACATTTTTTTACAGAATTTAGAGAAATATTACGTCTTCTGTACAAATTTCATAAATAATACGCCTCGGCCCAGCCAAGGCCAAGAGGGCCTTGTCGGCCTAGCCGTGGCCGATAGGGGCCTCTCGGCCCAGTGGTGGCCGATAAGTGCGTGTGGGCCTGCATGCACGCGCGTGTAGGGCACCGATAGCCCAGTCGGCCGCACCGAGGCCGACCAGCTCCTCTTCGCTCGCCCGTCTTCCCCCTCGCTCGCTCCTCTGCCCAGCACACCGCCGCCGAGGCCCTCGCTCCCGCGCCTCGCCTTGCTCTGCCAGCACGCCGCCGCCGCCCTCTCGGCAGCGTAGCCCGCCTGCCCGCCAGCCCGCTACTGCCGGCAGCACTCCGCGCCCCCGTGTCGCGTCTACGCACTCTCAGGCCACGGCCGCGCGTGCACGTCGCAGCGCCGCGCCGAGACGCCATGGCCCGGCGCCGCGTCGCCCGCCATTGGAAGCAGGTGCACGTCGGGCGGATGCCGTTCGCCGCGTGTGGAGCCAGCTGCAGGACCACGAAGTCCCGGTCTCGGCGCTCTGGCTGCAGGTCTGTTCTGGATAAATTAGGCAGCTCTTGAGAAACACTGAACTCTGAAGTCTGAACCCAATTCTCAAGTGTGACACTGAACTATATCATATTGTTTGCAAGATTAATTTTGAGTGATTTTACTAGTACTAGCTGAACTCTGAACCCATCGATGTCTTGCTAGCTAGCAGCTTGTTCTCTTGTTGTCTCCTGGCTAGCATGCACACGAAGATCGAAGGTGAGCTTCTTCCCTTCTCTCATGTCCGCAGGCGGCAATCCCCGGCTACAACGTGTCGTGCCGGCCGCGCCGTCAATTAATCTTGCTTGATGAAGGTAGAGCACGTCTTTTATGAGAGCCGATCCCGCCTCTTGGCTGGCCGATCCTCTCCGATGGCAAGCTCTGCGCGTTTTGTGGTGGTTACTTCGCTTGTGGTCCGATCCGCCTCTTGGCTGGCCGTTCTACGCAAGGTTCTGGTGCTCGGCGTAGTTAGCCCCTTTTCTTTTTGCTTGTCCTAGTTCTGCTCTATGAGAGGATCTCCTCAACACCTTGTATGTGTCATTGTAAAACGCTGAGTTTTGTTAATTCAAAGCTGGGCATTATTGCCTTTTATTTAAAAAAAAAGGTAGAGCACGTCGTGCGCCCGCAAGATTGAGGAGATGCGTCGGGGCCATGCATCAATCGGCCACGCCACGGCCGATATGGTGCTATCGGCCTCGCCCCAGCCGATAAGGTCTGCGCTGTTGTGCGACTGACGCCCGACAAGCTTCTCGGCCACGGCTGGGCCGAGGCCGTATTATTTATGGAATTTGTACAAAACGCGTAATATTTCTCTAAATTATGTTAAAAAAGTATTATTAAAAAAATTTAGCTTCGTTTTAACCGTGAGTGTCTATACTGATTGTAGTGCCGTAGTACTCTCACGGCGACATTTAAAACGAGACGGGGGAGTATATTATTACTCGATAAACTAGAGGAATCGTAACCTGCCTGCAATTCACCGTGTGTGATTTTTGTTACCGCTGCATCAAGACGTGCCATCTACAGTTCAAAAGGGTCAAAATAGGTGCTTTTTTTTAAACTTGGGTCAAAGTAGGTAGCTTTTGTTCTTAATCTCATCAGTTTTCTAAAAACATGAACCATTACTTTTAGAAGGCTCACCAAAATAGTAAGATCGATATGTGGAAGATGATCTCTAGCCCCTTGCATTTTCCTGGACAATTTATCCAAAGCTAAATTCAAGGATTTGTATTAATTAAAGTGTCTTAGTTGGCCGTTGTGCATAAGGTAGGTGTCTCTTGTTAAAATGCAAGTCGAGAATGTTGTGGTGAAATATAAATTACGCACGAAATAACTACAATAATTCCAAGAAATGCAGGAGCAGTAGTTAAGCATTCTAAGTAGTCAGCTAGTTGGCGATCACATGAATGTCCTGTCGTTTTTCAGTCTGCGCTTTCAGTGAAGAGTTCCTAAACATGCACAACCATCATGGGGTCTGGAACCTCTTGAGTTCCTAAAAAGCCATTGTTTTCGGCCTGTACACTTTCTGCAACATTGATCTCCAGATGACGCTTTCGTAAGGTTCCTGGTGTGAGGAAAATTGGCTGAGAAGCGAATACTTGGTCCAATGCACCTACGACGCGTCTCGATGGACAACATCTTATCTTTATGGGCCGGCTCTGACATTTGAGTGGCCCGGGGCAAACTCCATAAATGGGCTCCAGATCAATGGGCCTCTCACTTGTTCTTACTACGACTTCTAAGTATTACCGCTAGCGTGCTCCTCATAGGCTACGTCACCAAAAATGCGGAAGTTTATTTACAATTATACTCCATCCGTCTTAAAATATAAGGCGCCCTTTAATTTCGCTGGTCAACGCCGTATAACTTTGACCATAATTTGTACTTATAATATATATCCAAAATGATTATAAAGATATATGAAATTAAAGAATTTTACAAGACGAATACAACGTACATTTTCATTCAATTTATTTTGTTATATATTGTTGGTCAAAGATGAGCATCAAAGACCCCTTAAAAATAGCGCGCCTTGTATTTGACACGGAGGAGTACTAGTGACGTGTACGGGGGATTGTACGCTACTGGTATATACATCCAAGTTATGGGCCCCATTTTTTGCTAGGCCCTGGGCCGTCGCACCTCTCGCACTGAGCCAGAGCCTTTGTGTTGCGTCAGGGATAAACGGTCGGCCGAGTCTCAATTGGTTCCGATGTACACGCCTATGATAACTCCTTGCAAAGAATCAACTTAAGGAGCAAAAACATGGCCAAAGTGATGACTAGTTTTCGGGCAAATTCATGCCTCAGCTCGATCCCACGGGTATCAAATATGTCACACAGTGATGACATATTCTTCGATGCCTCCTAAGCTTAACGTCAACGGCACTCACAAATAATGGATGTCTTCGCTTCATGTAAATCTACTTATAGTCGTGCTGTGCTGCACGGTTTATTCAGATATAGTAGGCTTGGGATTGCTATTTAAAAACCATATGTCATGCTTCTTCAACACAAACTCATAAGAGTGTTTTAAAGACCACATGCATGAATCTCGCTTGCTTCGTATGCACTGGCAGTACTTTTTCTCGTGGCCCCCGCTGAGCATCCCTTAAGTATTTAGCAACGGGTGAACACCTTGTGTGCCAACCAGGATGAAGATAGTCTCCGACACAGCGAGCCATGTGTATGTGTTCGCAAATGAGGATGGGGAGCAGTGGCAAGTCAGCTTAGGTGGTTGTCGTAGACTCCCAACGGAGAGTGGGCTAGAAAAAGGGGAAGCGAGGACGGTGTGTTTCACTGGCGGAGAGAGAAAACTAGGGTGTGATTGAGGACGGGTTACGAGGCAAATGGCTATCGGCCTTTGCCTCTCGATGAAAATGGCATGTGGGTCCTATCTAATGAGGGTGCCATCGGGGGGGGGGGGGGGGGGGCGGTAGTTGAGATGCTCTTAGGCAAGATGGGTCTAAGCAGGATGGGTATCTGTCTAAACAGTGGCAAACTGTGCAAAAGCAATCAATTCAACATAAGAAAACGAGAAATGATAAGTTTTGTTGTGAGCGGTACAAATTTACTGACTAAAGTTGACGTAACTTGTTCCTCGCCTCCTCGATTGGTCTGTATAAACAACAATTAAACTTCATCTTTGTGATGTGATATATGAAACATGTGGAGTCGACGGCCGGTAGTCGAGATGCTCTTAGGCAAGATTGGTCAAAGTAGGATGGGTTTATGTCTAAACAGTGGCAAATTGTGCAAAAGCAATCAATTCAACGTAAGGAAACGAGAAATGACAAGTTTTGTTGTGAGTGGTACATATTCACTGACTAAAGTTGACGTAGCTTGTTCCTCGCCTCCTCGATTGGTCAGGGCGGATCCAGGGGGGGGGGGGGGCTAGCAGGGGTCAGACCCCTCCCAACCGATCGCCCCCCTCATAGAATTCTACAGGTTTGCAGTAGTAGCAGGTGTATACGCATGCGCTAATGACGTACTCCCTCCGTCTCTTTATACAAGGCGCCTAAGCCATTCTGCACGAAAATTAGCGTGTGCTAATTTTGACCTTCTACCCCTGCCTTATTAACTAGCGATAGGGCATTTAAAAGGAAACAAACATAATGCCAAAGATTTACTACCGTCCATGCAATCAGAGCATTAATTGGGTAGATATAGAACCCCTCCCGCTGGAGATATGTCTCCCGCAAAGCATTAATTTATTGCTGCCAGGAGCCTCTCATTTGCAATTTCTAAGGAAACTATCGTCAGGGAATATTTTACGGAGAGAGAAATTAACACAGCTGCATACATGTGGGGGTATATTAGGAAGAAATAGCACAAAAGTAGGAGGTGCTTAGGCGCCTTATAAAAAGAGACGAGGGAGTACATAATGAGCTAATCATACAGACCACGTAATATCTAAGCCCAAACACACCTGAGGCCCAGCACAGATCGTTCAAAACAAGAAGCTCAGCACACTGAAAAAAAGGCCCATGTACCTCTAGATCGAATGATCGATCGTGGACTTCTGTGACCTGGCCGGTTTTCATCGTATGGTCTCGCAAGTTGACCAGATACAGATAGATCGATCTCGCTAACAGTCAGACGCTCGCCGGCGGCGGCAACCCGTGGATCGCCGGCTCGTCCAGGCAGCCGAGAGTAGTGGGAATGCGGCGGCTGCCGGCTGCTGCTCGCTTGTCGTACGTCCGTACTACCGAATTATTGGTCAAGGTATGTACACGGTATACTGTATATAAGTATTTGTAATTAGATCTAATTTTGTTCGGCTTGGGTTTAGTTATTTATTAGTTTAAAAATAAAGAAAGCATATGATTTTTCGCGCAAATTGTTTTGATACTGAATCTGGTGGCCTCATATGGAAATTTTGGATCATGTTATTAGCGAATGGTGATAGTAGGCTTGTTCTAAACTTCCGAATAAGTAGATAAAATACTGTTTTTCTTACCATTTAAAAATAATTAAGTCATTTTATATCCATATAATTGTACTGGTTAATCCCAAAACATATGGTAATAATTGGATATACTATTGTTTTATGCTTGATATTTTGATATATATTAGTACACATGTGATCGTCATCGCTCGCCCCCCTATGTCTGAATCCTGGCTCCGCCCTGGGTCTGTATAAACAACAATTAGACTTCATCTTTGTGATGTGATATATGAAACATGTGCCAGTGTTACAACCAATAATAAGAGTTTCGACTAGTTGGATGTCTAGTTGAACCTCGATTGCCCTTAAAAACTGAAAGCACAAGTCATTGCCTGCCTAACGTGAATTGTTGTGCACATAAATTCACGAAAAAGTTTTGGTATTGCCATATCTGTATTTGTGTAATGATAAACTCAAGGTCCAAGAACATCGCAGAGGGTGCGGAAGCTTAAATCTGTGTGGCCGGAACGCAGCCCTGCGAATTGAAGCGAGACAAATGCGCGGGTTTGACTCACTGATCCTGCTCATCTCCCGCAACATCTGGTTAGAGAGACAGGCACGAGTGTCCGACGGTGTAGCATGCAGCGTAGGGTGCTCCAGAACCGGATCTCTGACGAGTGGAAAACCTGGGTCAGCTGTGGACATGGGTGCCAAAGAGGCAATAGGCTGATTGGGGCTGGCTCTAGCCGTGGACTTAGTCCCAAAGTGGATTGGATGTTTTCAGGCGTCCGGCCTTGTAGTTGTTGGTGTACTTTGAACCATGTAAATCTTCCATAAGATTAATCCAATGACCCCCCTCCTTCTACAGTGCCCAGAGGCGACCTCAGAGGCGACTCGGGATCCCCCGGCGGCCGCCGGCGTATCCGTGAGATTCCTCACCCTCCGCCGGCCGCTACGGCGGCGGGAGGGTGGGGAATCCCCGGATCTGCGCTCCGGCGTGTAGATAGGCTGTTTGTGGGAGGCGCTGGCGTGGTGGGGTCGTCGGCGTCGACCTTTTGGTGCTCTGCGGCTCCCCCGATCTGGCGTCGTCGTCGACGGCGCTGCCGAGCTGCGGGTGAGCCACCCTTCTGCTGTCGTTATCTCCGGCGGCGACGGCAGTTTGGTGGCGAGTGTGTAGAAGGCCGGCGGAGAGTTTCAAGACGGCGGCTGTGCGGGCTCGTGGCGTGCTGGTGGAAGATCCGGCCATCTCCGGTGAGGTGGGGCGGTGCAGACCCCGGATCTGGAGCAGATCGAGCTTGGGGAGGCCCCCGGCCGATAATGCTGCTTTGTCTTCAGATCCAGCTCCACGGAGCTGGTGGATACTGCGGTCCTTCAACGCCTTCGGGCTAGGAGCTCCTCTGCTTCCATGGTGGGTGCTCCTGGCGTCTGGGTTCTTCGGCGTCTTCGACGGTGGAGTGATCGAGCGCCTGGTGACCTCGAGGATGAAGATGGCTTGAGCCAGTTGCTGTTCTTGTTTCTTCTCTGTTTTTTCTTTGCTTGTATTTGGTTCTGTACTCCGGTTTCATCTGTCTAATACAAGTATGTGTATTATCAAAAAAAAAAAAAAATCCAATGACGCGCAGACCTTCTGCGTCCTCGAAAACAAATCGTGCCATATAACAGCCTGGCCGACTTAATATTTTGGGCACATTATTTGCTTATTATGGTATCAAGAAAATCTACAGCGAGACGCTGTGGTGACTTCGTCAACCTCAAGATCTGCCGGTTCGGTTCTTCAGAGGTGCTCATAGGGGTAGGTTGTGCGTGCGTGCGTTCTTTGGGTGAGTGTACGTGCGTATTTGTGAGCGTCTGTGTTGTACTGTGTTCTCAAAAAAAATTATCGCCCTCAAGTTAGTGAAAACTAGAAGAAAACGGGCAGAAGGTACCTATCGTGTACTTTGAAGTACCTGCAGCATTGCATTTTCTAAGCAAGTAGTAGGACGGGTTAGACTGATCACCCAATTCAGCACGATGATTGTGGATCCGAGCTCGACATCTTCTTTTAGATTGCACGGCCACATAATGGATGGGCAGGAAGTTGTGCTTGTATTGCATCATCGCCGAATAGTGCGCCGACTCTGAGAAGACACATGTGCATGGCACTCATAATACCTTGCAAAGAATCAGCTAAAGGAGCAAAAACATAGCTCAAGTGATGACGAGTCGAGTTTTTGAGAAAGTTCACAGCGAGCCGAAATCCATTTAGTATCAAATATGACGCAAAGTAATAATACATTCTCGATGCCAACGCCAACGGTTGTGATGCTATCGAATAATGGATATTTTGGTTTCATGTAACACCTACTCCCTAGTCGTGGTACGCTTCATTGTTTATTTTCTTTGTAGGTTTGAGAGCGCTATTTAAAAACCATACTAGGGATATTAGCGTGGCATTGCCGCGCGTGTTAGGTTAAATTGAAATTTGATAGTGTTGATATTTAGTAGGTGCGAAGATTTGAATTTTTTCTGAAGTGTAAAGAAAGTTTAGGGGTAAAAAACTATGAAGTTTTTGAAATTTAATTAAATTGGGGAGTTATTCAGGTTTGAATTCTTTTTACATTTATAAAGTGGGTAGATTTTAAAGGCATTTTTTTTGAATTATTGAAATGTATGTGCCATGTTTCTGTTTAGTGAAATGCAAATTTAGAAATATTGATATGCAAATATGGTGGTTAAATCTATTACAGTAGATTGAAATTGGAAAAATGGAATTATAATTATTCTGCAAACTAAAATGTTTTGCATTTATTTTTTCTTCCTTGCGATCATTATTGCAATGTTGTTTTATTGCAAGCGAAAAGAGAAGAGAAAAAAAACAAATATGAAGGTTGAATTTTAATGTTGTTCACAATTATATTTAAACAAACTAAAATTGGGAAAAGCATTTTTCTTTTCTTTGATTATTATTTCTAATGTTGTTTTACTGTAAAACAAAAGGAAAACAAATAAGAAAAGAACAGAAATAGAAAGATGGAGTTAAATGGAGGTGAAATGTCGTTTCCGCATAATTTATATTAGATACTCTAGTAGTTTTAATTGAGCAATAATTGTAGTTATTTAATGATGTATGGAAATGTGGTAGATATAAGATTTTTTTTTGTTTTTTTTTTGAATTATGGTTTGAAAGTTATGAATTATGCAAACTGAAATGCTTTGTTTTTTTTATCGTTATTGCAATGGTGTTTTATTGCAAACGAAAAGAGAAGAGGAAAAAAAAAGCAAATTTGAGGGTTGAATTTTAATGGGTTTTACAATTCTATTTTAACAAACTAAAATTGGAAAAAGCATTTTTTTCTCTTTGATTATTATTTTGAATGTTGTTTTATTGTAAAACAGAAGGTAAGTAAATAAGGAAAGAAAATAAATAGAAAGATGGAGTTAAATGGAGGTGAAATGTAATTTCTACAGAATTTATATTTGATATTCTAGTTGGTTTAATTAAGCAATTATTATAGTTTTTTTTGGATTATGGTTTGAAAATTTTGAATTTCACATTTTGTATGCATGCAAATGTGTTAGCTTTGAAGTTTGTAATTTTCTGAAAATTTTGGTATATTAATTGTTTTTTAAATTATGGTTCTAAAGTTATGAAATTTACAATTTCTACCATTTTTGAGTAATTGTTTTAAAGCTGACAGTGGGTCCTGCATGTCAGGTTTTTATCTATTTTGAAATTCTATTAGAAAATGCCAGATCTCTGACGCAGGCGGGGATCGCGCGGATCCACGCGAGGGAGGCGCGGCGGAGCCGGGAGGGCGGCGCTGGCGACCAAATGGTCGCCGGAGCGCCGGCGGCGACCAAAAGACGGCGGCGGACACCGAGTGCGCGGCGGCGCCGATTCCGGCTCAACGCCGGCGTCTCAGGACGCTATTCTCGGCGAGGAGGTGCAGGGGGGACGGCGCACCTCCCCGTGGCCGTCGATTTGGACGGGGAGGGCCGGAGCGGACGTGCGCTGCGTCGGCGGCGCCGGCGACGCCGCGGCCGCGAGAGAGAGGAGAGGACATTTTTGTTCAGAGGCCCTTGAGTTTTCCGTAAATTACAAAGTAGGCCTTGGCGGGGGGTTTTTGTAAAAATGGCGGGGGTTTTCAGCAAAGGCCTGCGCCAAAATCCGTGCGGGGCGACGCGCGATTGGAAGAAATCCAACTGCTACAGTAGTACTGTAGCAGTGCGATTTTTAAAGCGCATCTAGACCGTTCAACGGCGCGATCGGACGGCTCTGGGAAAAAGGCGACGTGGACGTGCGGAGGGGGAGCGGTTCTGTTGAACTTTTATATATAGTAGGATGGCATACTTCCTCGACACACGCTCATAAGTTCGTTTCAGAGACCACATGCAAGACTATCTCTTGCTCTGTATGCACTGGCAATACTGTCATATTTTGCGTACCTTCAGTAGTGCATCTTCTCTCTAAGATTATTCACCAACTCACACATAATTGTCTATAAAAGTAAAGGACCAGCCTTACGACGAAACTGATGGTGTACCCGTTCCTCCTCCTCTTTTTTCTTTAAAAAGCCCCGTCTATGAAAATTAAGTTAGCACGTGATAGTTAATCAAATCTGAATAAAATGAGTTACATATTCACATGGTTTGGTCCAAGTCATGCTCTATGAAATAGTCGTGTCATATTTATACTAAATGGAAATTCTTACAAGTAAATGAGGTATGTCATTTCCGTGACAGTATTGCAAAACATTGGTGACAAAGGAGGCTTTCCTTGTTTGCAATGGCCAATGTCTTCTTTAATCCTTATTCAAACACTACCTCCCTGCACAAACCGGGCAACCCATTCACACCACTTCTATGTGAACCCTTTCATGCCCAAACCATGTTGTCGGAACAACAATTTA
The DNA here is from genome assembly GCA_947311845.1 of Poa pratensis. Taxonomy (NCBI): domain Eukaryota; kingdom Viridiplantae; phylum Streptophyta; class Magnoliopsida; order Poales; family Poaceae; genus Poa; species Poa pratensis. Next base: position 31,003,187 of record CAMZMU010000074.1, read on the forward strand.
ACTTTGTCATACGACTTTTTGAAGTCAATATAAGAAAAATCACATCCATTTTATTCCTATGAAGTTCATAAATGGTTCCATGCAACATGACAACACCCTCTAAGATATGGCATCCAGAAAAAAATGCTATGAGGGTTAATCGAATCACTTCACGAACAATCCAAATTATGTGATTTGTACCTTCCTTTGTATAGATTTTGAAACTAACAATCACAAGGCGAATTGGACGATGTTCATGTATTTGAACCACATCCTCTTTCTTGGGTACAAGGGTAATGCCAGGAAACTTCAGTTTGAACCAGGGAAATCCCTTGTTTACAACAGAACAAAGCATGTCTATCAATTCCATCTTGAGTATTTCCGTTTTTCTTGGTAAAACTTTGCCGCAAAGATATACCACCACAAAGATTTCTATTAAGCTGTCTTAATTCTCCATTCTGCAGAAGATAGGTGTAAATGTAATTCGAGAATGTTGTGGAGAATTACAAATTAGGCGCAAAGGAATTGCATAATCCAAAAAATACAGGAGTAATAATTAAGCACTCTAAGTAGTCAGCCAGTTATATGGGCAAAGGCACCTTGGAGCCTTATCCTCTCCCCGTCCACAGTAGAGAGCAGCGACTTTTGGGCGACTCGGGCGAATCCACCTCGCCGCCGCTAGATCGGCGCGTTCCTCACCCTCCGGCGGCTGCTCCGCAGCGGGAGGATGGGGAAGCCCCGATCTGCGGTGTGTATATAGTGTAGGGTCGGTTTGGGAGCTAGCCGGCGGCGTTGGGGAGTGGGCGGCGTGGCCGGAGTGGCGTTTTTGCGACGGAGGTCTTCCTCTCCGGCGGTGGAGGTCTGAGGAGCTCCGCTGCGGATCTTCCGTCTTCTGCGTGCTCGGGGCTCGGTGGAGCTGCTGGGTGCGTCAATCCCTCGCCGGAGTCCGCGGGACGGCGGATCCGCGATGTTTTTGAAGTTCTTCAAGGTGCTGGTGGTGCAGAGCAGGGCGCAGGCTACGACGGCGTTCGATGGAGGTCCTCCGGGGCCGAGCTTCATCGACTTCCCGTCCGCAGAGGGGCTACTCCTAATCCAAGGCGTGTGAGGAGCAGCGGCGGCGCGGCGCGTCGGCGATACGTCTTCGTCAGTGGAGTCCAGAGGGACCGTTTTGTAATTTTGCTTTGTTTCTGGACTTTTCTGTAAGAACTCTGCTCTGATTTATCAGTAGCATCTTCCCTCGCAAAAAAAAAGTAGTCAGCCAGTTGGTGCACTAGTAGAAAGGCCTTTTAGTGGCGCATGCTTTTGCAATTCTGTGGCGCACCAGCAAAGTTGCTGGTGCGCCACAGAAGTCTCGCCACTAAATTTTTATTCTGTGGCGCACCGAGCCCGTGCGCCACAGAAAGATCAACTTTCTGTGGTGCACCCAAGCCGTGCGCCACAGAAATATCTCGACAGCACACAGTAGAGGCATTATGTGGCGCACCAATGCTTACAAGGATGAGTCACACTCCACAACTTAATTGGAGGCTCTCACCGGAATCCCACGGCTCCCAAAGCCACAAGACTCACAAGGTTGGGGCGCTCCTCCACAACTTAATTGGAGGCTCCCAACTATCCGCAAGCCACCAAAACTCCGAGATCAACACGGACCGTCTAGGGCACTCCAAGTACCAAGAGGACAAGCTTAGGGCACCCAAAGTACCCAAGAGTAACAAGCTTCTCAACTTTGATTTCCACGTATCACCGTGGAGAACTCAAACCTATGCAACTCATGCAATGGGCAAGAATATAAGAAGTGCTCAAAATCCTTCACTCTCAAATCCCACAAAAGCAACTAATGCTATTGGGGGAGAAGAGAGGAAGAACAAGGAGAACACAAAATCCCTCCAAGATCTAGATCCAAAAGCTTCCCCTCACTTAGAGGAGAGATTGATTCGTGGAATGGTAGATCTAGATCTCCTCTCTCTTTACCCTCTAATTGGAGGCAAGAATCATGAAGGAATAGAGAGTTAGCAAAGCTCAATAAGGTCAACAATGGGGGCAAAACACGAGCTGGAGAGTTGGGTAACCTTTGGGGAAGAAGACCCCTTAAATAGGGGTCAAAGATATCTGCCCATTATGTTTCAGGACTGTTTTAAGGCGGAGATTCTGGCCTATATCCGGCCAATCTCTGGACTGGACACCAGAGACAAATGCCAAGTCGTCCAGCTCGAAATATGAAGTTTTCGGGTCCGAGCCGGAGATTCCGGTGTATTTACCCCGGAGATTCCGGCCTATAAAAACTGCATAAACACCTAACACGAAAACAAACATATCTTGATCATCCAGACTCCGTTTTTGATGTTCTTGGGCTCGTTGGAATCATCATAACGAGCACGACAAGATTATTCAAGAAAACATCATAGTCCATCATGTGAGGAGGAATCCACAAGAGAGTTTGACCTCTCTTATAAAAGACAAACCGGTAAAACCTCCAATATCAAAAACGCAACAAGATATTCATGAAATCCGTTTTTGATGAACTAGAGCTTGGTAAAGAGATGACACAAGCTCTAAATTCTCACATGGATGAAAGCCAAATAAGAACCAAGAAAGATGATATGCCAAGTATGCAAAGTTTGAGCTCTCTAACTGATACGCTAAAACTCAATCGAGAGCCCTCTTGATTGTACGGTATCTATCCTATAATCCGGTCTCACTAACAACATGAGACCGGTAAAATAGAAACCCTAACAAGATCATACCTTTGCCTTGCGCATTCCACTTCACTTAGATGATGGCGATCTTGATCTTCTCAAGTGGACCACATTTCTTGATTGCGCTTCGCTTGGTGAAGATCCACATATTTCTCTCCATACACAACTATGGGAGAGCCTCTTATCGGCATATCTTCACATGAACATTATCTTCAAATGGGTGGCAAGCTTCAAGCATATGATATCTTCGAGATACTTCTCTTGAACTTGCACATCTCAAGGTTGATGACGATCACCACTTGATGTCATCCCCATGGGCTATATGAAATCTTCATTTGATGCACACCCAAATAAAGATACCTAACCACACATAGAAATGCCACACACATGTAATGGGTTAGTTGACAAAGCTATATGGATATTTCTTTACCATACCAAGAGATACATTATCCCACTTGGTACATCTTGGAGCTTTGTGGGTTGATCAATCTTGATCAACCTTGTATCTTTTCTTCTCTTTTTAATAGATGATGTCTTGAACATAACCATGAATGTCACATAATCCTTTTCTTCAAGACATAATTGCAATATGCTCAACTTACACATGACCAATCATCGGATAATCCTCGAATAACAACTTGGTCATCACATACTCTTCTTCTTGATCATATCAAGTATATATCCATAACCTCGATGATCTTGATGCCCAAAACTTCATTATATCAATATATTCATGGCATCAATAACCTTGAATCCAACATATGGAGTTCAAGCATGGTCTATGGACAAATACTACAAGTACAACTCGATGCAACCATTAGTCCATAGGGATTGCCATTAATTACCAAAACCATACATGGGAGCGCATGCATGCCCTTTCAATTGTGCAGTTTTTTGCAAGAAATTTGGGTTTGGCATTTGACCAAACAGCTTGTGTGCAAAGAAGAGGAATGCAGAGAGGGGAGTGAATTGACCTCGGGGATCAGGGGAGGGGAGGTGAAGACGGCGTCGAGGACGGCCGGTCGAGGGCACGGGCACGTCGAGGCGAGCACGAGCGCGTCGAGGTCCTCCGCGGCGTCGAGGACGGGCGCGTCGAGGTACTCCGCGGCGGCGAGCATGGGCACGGCGAGGCGGGGGTTGGGGCGGCTGGCACGGGCACGGGCACGGCGAGGCACGGGCACGGGCACGGCGAGGCACGGGCACTGTGGTTCGCGCGCGCGAGAGGGACTTAGCAAAATTTGGGGAAGAAACAGGCGGGCGTGTGGGCGGGGCCACATGTAAGTGGGGGCAAAGGAATTCTGTGGCGCATCCGAGCTGGCATGCACCACAGAAGTTTTTAATTTTGTGCCGCATCCCCCGGCAGATGCGCCACAAAATTTCTTGATTCTGTGGCGCATCTGCTGGGGGATGCGCCACAGAATTGTGTGGCCCCGAAGTGTTAAAACAAACTGCTGTCTGTTCTGTGCAAGCACACCAGCATAGCCAATGGCTCACACGCACGAAAAAAATTGGGGCAGGCAGGTTCGAATCCTAGCTGTCTCACTTTTTTTCTTTAAAATATTTTTGGTTAAATTTGGTTCAAAAAATACACACAATATGTCTCATACATATTTAGTTTTTGAATACATAACTCTTGCATTGTCTCACACACAATGTCTCATACATATTCATTGAATACATATATCTTGCATTGTCTCTCACACACACACACAAATTAAATACAAAAAAAGTCTCTTCTTCGTCTCGGTTCCGAGCTAGCTTCTCTTCTTTCCCTTCTTCGCGGTTGAAAACTTTAGGCCGGTGACCTTGAGATTTCTTCGCGTGAACGGACAACCTTTAGTAGGTAGGGAGGTCTTCCTTCTTTGTGTACTAGTAGGCATGTCGAAGAACTTGTCGAATTCCTCCTCGATCTTTGGCTCGTTGTCCAAGTCTTGCTCGGTGGCGCCTCCTTCCATTCCGATGATGCTCCTCTTGCCCCTCCTCACGACAACACGGCTAGGCTTTGACGGGTCGGTAATGAAGAAGCATTGCTCAACTTGGCTAGCGAGTACCCATGGCTCATTTTTCGCGGAGGCGTTCTTCGATTTGGCATCGGGTATTACCATGGTGGTGAAATACCGGCCTTCTTTGACGACGTCCTTGGCCCATCTACACGGAACATTGGCACCAACTCTCCACAGTAGTTGAGCTCCCATATGTCTCAATCCTTCCGAAGTATCTTTCCTTGACAGTAGCCTCCTCATCGCCGTAGGATAGCATAGTTACTCCTGAGTTTTGATATTCGATTCTTGTCCTTTTCCTCGGTGTAGAATCTGTAGCCGTTGATGTCGTACGCCTGATAGGTCTTTACGTTGTGCGAGGGACCCCGTGATAAGGAGAATATGAGTTTTCATCTTCCGTAGATGGCGTTTTGCTCTTTGCTAGCTCCAGTTGCTTTTGCTTGAACCAACGCGTGAAGCTGGAGTTGTGCTCTGGTTACGTCTCCCTTCTTCCTCGGCCGGCCCATTTGATGTAATGTTGCTCGAGTAAGCATTTGTGCTCTTCCACCCAAGTTTCGATCAATTGTAAGTGTTGTAGCGCGACCCGGTGAGCCCTGTCGAAGTCGTCCTTTCGACCCTGCATGCTGACAAAGATTGAGCTGGTGCCCTCTCGGTGACCATATCCATTGAGCCTGCCGAAGTGTTTCCTCTGGGCAGACCAACATCCTGGTTCTCGGTGCTTAGATAATTCTGGCAGAAGGAGATGCACTCGTAGGTTAGAAAGCCCTTGGCCATGCTTGCGTCTGGACGGGCCCTGTTGCGAACGTATCCTTTCATGACACCGTTCATCCTTTCGAACGGCATCATGTAGTGCATGAACGTTGGCCCGAGCTGCCTGATGTCATCAACGACATGGAGAAGGAGATGCACGCAGATATCAAAGAATGCTGGCGGGAAGTAAATCTCGAGCTCGCATAGTATCAGCACGATCTCTTCCTGTAGCCTGTCGAGCTGCTTCACGCCGATCGACTTCCTGTTGATGACGTCGAAAAAGTTGCAAAGGGCAAGCAGCGTATCACGGACGTGCTCGTCCATTATCCCTCGAATCGCAACGGGAAGTATCTGCGTCAACAGCACGTGACAGTCGTGAGACTTCATCCCGCTAAACCTCTTCTTCGTTCCGTCCAGATATCTGCTTATTCCCCGCGTAACCATGAGGAAATTTGACTCCTAGGAGACCTGTAGAATTGCTCGAGCTCCTCCGGACTCATAGTGAAGCACGTAGCGGGAAGCACCACAGTGTTCTTCTTTACCCTTTTGCGGCGACCTTGAGTCCCTTCCGTCTGATCATCATCATCATCGTCATCACTATCGGGGCCTGAAGATCTTTCCTGACACCAAGCCATTTCAGATCGTATCTTGCTTTCGTCCCATCCTTGGTCTTTTCCGGCATGTTGGAAAGAGTGCCAAGCAGACTCTCGGTGACATTCTTCGTAATGTGCATCATATCGAGGCTATGTGGCGTCTTGAGGACCTTCCAGTACTCCAAGTCGTGGAAAACAGACCTCGCTTTCCATACACCCAGCAGCGGATCTACCTTCGGTCGTTTCTTTCCCGGCGCGGGGCACTCCTCCCAATTTTTCAACAGCTCGTCGATTTCTGTGCCGCTCCTCGGGCTCGGGGTCCTTCGATCTCGTCCTTACCATTGAACAGGTCACCGCGTTTTCTCCACGGGTGATCCATGCGAAGCCACCTTCGAGCCCCTGGGTACACGGTTTTCGAAGACCCGGGATTCCTTGGTAGCTGGAGATGCGGGGTCTTATCCATGCACCTGACACATGCGCAGAATCCGTGGCCTACCTGGGCCGATACATATGAGCAACCAGGATAGTCCTGCACCGTCGTGAGCAACGCGGCTCTCATGTCGAAATAATCTCCAGTGTAGGCATCCCACGTACGGGCTGGCGTCTCCCACAACGTGGCTAACTCCTCTTTCAACAGCGCGAGATACAGATGTATGTGGACACCTGCTTGTTTCGGCCCCTGAATGAGAATACTCTTCGTGCACAACCACGGGGGAAGGTTGTAAGGCCATACAAACACGGGCCAGGTGCTATGCGTGCTACTCTGGTTGCCGAACGGATTGAGTCCATCGGTGCTCATACCGAGCCTGACGTTCCTTGCGTCGCCTCCGAAATTTCCGACGGCGTCCAACTCTTGCCACTGGCTAGCGTCTGAAGGGTGTGTAAGGATCCTGCCCTTCTCCGGATCTTCTTCGGGCTTCTCCCTTTCCGCGTGCCATTGCATGAGCTTTGCTTCCTTAGGGTCCACGAAGTACCGCTGCAGACGGGGAGTGATAGGAAAGTACCATACCACTTTTCGAGGAACTTTCTTCCCACGGCTCTTGTACCGTCCTTGGCCGCACACCGGACATGTGGTTCTGTCCTCGTACGCCCCGATAAATTGCGCAATCATTGATGCAGGCGTGGTATTTAACGTGCGGTAGGTCAAGAGGGCACACGACTTTCTTGGCCTCCTCGATACTAGTTGGCAATGTGTTCCCCTCGGGAAGACGCTCGTGGAAGAATTGCATGTTCTTGTTGAAGCTCACGTCGGTCCATTTGTTTCCCGACTTCATCTCCAGAGCATCAAGCGTTACTTGCAAGCGCGTATCCTGTGGCCGGCACCCAGGATACAACGGAGTCTTCCCGTCTATCTCCATTTGCGCCAGCTTGGCTTTCTCTCTAACGGTGCTCGCCTCCTTGAGGAGCAGTTCTTGAACATGAGACTCCATCAAGGCCGACATTAGCGAGCTCTGGCGTGTTCGCGTCTTCTCCACCACCATCTACTCCTTCATCATGACCATGTCCGTCGGCATCTCCTTCGTCACGATCATCTTGCCCGCCCTCGTCTTCAGGCGCAACATTTGCTGTCGGCGCTTGGTTGAAGCCTTGCATGAAACCGCGCCTGAGCAGGTGTTCCTCCAATTGTCCGGAATCAGGGTCGATCCATCTCCACAAGTTTGCAACTTCGACACGGACATCGTATCTGGCGCCCGTTGCACCGATCATTTCCGCCTTCGCTTCTTCCTTGTATGTTGATTCGACTGGAGCTCATCTTGATGACCATGGTCGCCTACGCGGTATACATATAGAGTATGTGTTATTAATTAGAATTAATTAACCGCAACATGCACACACACACATCACAAACATGCATGTTCGACGAAAAAATTCGGCATGACTTCCCCTAAAAGTAGGACATATGTGGTGCAAAAATTTACCGAAATGGAAATGAATCAACATTTCGGCAAACATCCATGCACCACGCCGGCGCAAGAAAAACATGCAAGATTCATGCACACCACACACGCAAGCTTCATGTATAAACATCGATCGTTGCGCCATATACTGCAAACCGCCCGCCGACAAGTTTCTCATGCCTTTAACAAACATCAATACACACCGCCGGCCACACAAAACATGCATATACATATCCATCCAACAATACCCACCTAGTAGATCTAGATCCATTCCCGAGACGACGTGACCGTGATCGATGAGAGAGTGTGTGGTGATGGAGAGAAAATAGTGGACAAAAAGAGAGGAGGAGAGTATATATGGAGGCTCCCCAAGCCCTCACCAATTATATATAACAAAGTAGGTTTAACAACAAATAATGAAGAATAGTATGGGCAAAATGGCATGGGAGAGGAAGGAACTCGAGCCAGATGTGGGAGAATGGAGAAGGTCACATGGGAAAGTGGGGCTACTACCTTTTGTAAATCTGGTCAGATTTCTGTGGCGCACGCTTCTCGGTGCGCCACAGAAAGCTGGGTTTCTATGTCGCATGGTGTGCTGGTGCGCCATAGAAAGCCCACTTACTATGGCGCACGGGCTTGGTGCGCCACAGAAAGTCTGCTTTCTGTGGCGCACCGAGAAGCGTGCGCCACGGAAATTTGCCAGATGGATCTGGCCCAATAATTGGACGTGGGTCCCATATATTTCTGTGGCGCATATGTCGGCATGCGCCACAGAATTTCTGTGGCGCATGGGCTAAATATGCGCCACAGAAATGGAAATAATTTTGTGGCGCACCAGGCTCCATGCGCCACCGAAATAATTCTGTGGTGCCAATTAAGGGTGCGCCACAGAATGCCCGTCTATTTATAAGATTTTCTCTACTAGTGGTGTTCACATGAATGTCCTCTGAGACCCTAGGCTCAAGATGATCCCGACTTTAAATTAATGAAGCCACCACACCGAAACAGAGTTCGTACACGCCGTGAAACAGCACCAGAGCTCACAGGCTCGAAAAGAAAAGCTATTGGGCGAAGCGCGGATAGTAGGAGTAGCACATGCGGAACAAACACATAAAGCTACTGACGGCAGGCGTGAAGTCCAAGCCCCCCAAGGCTGTACCATAGACGCTGCTGCAACACCACCTATAAAAGGTAGGGGATACAAGCAGGAAAAAAGGTCGGGATCAGGAGCCAGGGCCTCCCGAACCTGTGTGTAGAGTTGACAAATCCTGCTAATCGTGAGCTCCATCGCCTCGCGATCCTGTCTCCTAGCCACTGGCTTCCATACCTGTAGATACATAGAAAGTTTGTAGAGACCGTCAGCAGGTTGGGCGGGAAAGACCCCTCAATAGTAAATTTGTTCCAAGTCGTCCAGAGAGACCAACTAAGGCTGCGCACCAGAGAACTCTCTTTGATTGGCCTACTTGGCCACACAGCTCACGGTACAAGTCCGAAAAGCAAGCGGGGTTCCAATTGAATTGGAGAAGCTCCCGCATAGCACTCCACATGAACTTGGCAAGGGGACATGTGAAGAAGATGTGGTTTGTGTCCTCAAACTCTCCACATAAGTTACAAAGGCCCGTAGACGGGCCATGCCTATGACGAATATTGTCATTAGATGGCAATCTCTTCCGTAAGAGTTGCCACGGAAACACTCGAATCTTCTGGGGGACCGCGATCCTCCAGTTATTGCAGAAGTGTCTGCGTGGTGTTCCCTCGCAAAGCTTGCGGTAAAGCGACCTAACCGTGAACCTCCCCAAAGGTTCCAGGGCCCAAGTGATCCGGTCAGAAGTGTTACAGATTCGGATGGCTCGAGGACCCTCATAAGGTCAACCATTGGTTCCGCTCTAAAGGCCCAAAAGCGCCCTACATGGAATGTTCTATCCCTCCAGATTGCGAGCTTCCGCGATGGTAACGTCGAGATCAGAGGTGATAGCAAAGATTTCCAAAGCTCTCTCTCAGAGGGCGTGGTCCAATTCACCAGTCTAGCTAAAGCCTGGTGGATGTCCCGTCCCAGGAAGGTGTTTAGCCCCCAAGCGAAACACATACTTCACTTTCTGGACAGATTTCCAGAATTGTGAGCCGTAGGGATGGTTGTCCACCAGTAGGTCCTTATCCCGAAGGTACTTATTTTGTAGAATGTCGGCCCACAAGCCTTGTTCTACAACATATAGTTTCCAAATCCATTTGGTCATGCGACTTTGTTCATGATCTTGGTATCCATGATCCCTAGGCCCCAAGGCTTTGGGCAAACAAACGTCGGCCCACCGTACCAAGTGGTACTTGCGTCTCGCACCGGATTTTTCGCATAAAAACCTAGCGCGTGTGTTTATTCATATCGCTATGGACGTCGTCCCCTAGCATACATACCCCCATGGCATGGAGTGCTAGGCTGGAGAGGCAGGCGTTGACTAAAGTTAGCCTTGCGGCTGCTGACATCATGTTTCCCATCAGGGATCAGCACACTTGCCAGCCTTCTTGGGCAGATGACCCCAATCCCCTGTTGTTAATGCTTTATCACTGATCGGTAAGCCCAAGTAGGTAAAGGGGAAGGACCCCAGCTTACAGTTTAGCATGTTTGCTATCCTCTGATAATAAGTCAGGGTTCCCAAAACTATAACCTCGCTCTTGTGAAAGTTTATCCTTAGTCCGGACATGGATTCAAAGCAGAGGAGGATGAGCTTTAAATTGGCAATGGCCCAAGTCGTCCGGCTGAGTCCTGATCGTATCATGAATGTCCTCTCGCTTTTCGCTTTGGGCATTCAGCATGGCAAGAGTTTCTAAACATGCAAACCATCGTGGGGTCTGTAACCTCTTGATGTACTCAAAAGCCTTTGATTTCGGCCCACAGAGTTACTTCAGCATTGATTTCTACCTGAAGCCTTCGTAAGGTTCATGCAACTACGTCCAGATGGACAGCATCTGGTTTCTGTCTTGCGTCGGGGCTGAACAGTAGTCCGAGTAACAGTTCCTTACCGTGTACGTGGCACCGATGACACCTTGCAAAGAATCGGCTGAGGCGGCAAAAACGTTGCGCAAGTGATGACCAATCTTTGAGCAAGTTTACCTTCATCTCAAGTTCGACTTGTATCAAATATCTCACAAAGTAATAACATATTCTTGATGCCTCCCACGCTTAACGTTATTGGCTGTGATTCTGGCAAACAATGGATATCTTGTTTTCATGTACTCTACTCTGTTGTGCTATGTTTCATGGTCTATTCAGGTATAGTATGCTTGGCATTGCTATTTAAATACCATATACGATGCTTCTTGAACACAAGCTCATAAGTTTGAGAGACCACATGCAAGAATCTCTCTTGCTGGCAGTACTTTGGTAGTTTGCGTACCACCAACCGTGCATGTTCTCCCGGAAAGTGCGAGTGGCTCCTCGATTTTGGTTTTGATTTTTGAAAGCCATATTTCTAGGTCTCTAACAAATTCTGAAATCCAGTACACAAGTACATATGTGCATTAACACTGTACATTATGTACGTTACAAGTTTTAGAGTACTTGTAATTTTTACAACCGTCCCTTCCGCTTAAATCAGACGGTGGTAAAATATGAGCTACCAAAAACTAACAGAATAAAAGTACCTGAAACTACCAAAATTGTATTATTTTTTATCTGATATTGACAGGGTATTTAGGTAATTTCGTCCCTCCGGCCTCACCCTGTCGGGATCTTCTCTCTAATCTCACACTCTGCCCCACTTCTCTGCTCTGCCGCCGCTGCCCCAAATCGGCTCTCCCTCCCCAAACTCGCCACCGGCAGCAGGTGCCCTCTCCCTAAACTCGTGTAGGCAAAAGCTTGCCATCGTCGGCGTACTTCTCGGAGGCACCAAGAGCACCGTGCCGGTGGTGTTCGCATCCGGGTAACTTCCGACTCCAACCGGCCGCCGGCAGCCTCCACCTCCACCACACGCTCCGCCAGCGCTCCAACACACGCCTCCCGGTGGCAACCACCACCTTCCACCACGTGCCTCCCACCGTCATCTTCCCTGCATCCTCAACTCCCCTGATCGCCTCAGAGGCTCATACCTCTTTGTCATCGCCATGACTGCGGACCATACTACACCGGCGGACGGCCCTCCCTTGCTTTAGTAAAAAAAATGTTGTATTTTGAGGTACAAAAAATGACAAATTTTGGGGAAAAACTACTATTTTCCTTTATTATGTCCACTTTTTTTTTCCTTTTTCCATATCTCTAAATACTCTTTTACACCAATTTTTTTAATATACATAGAAAACATGTGATATATATTAGATCCGGCATGATCGGACGGAGCGGAGGTGCGGAGCGGAGCATATCAGAAGGACAACACGCTCAAATCGTTGTGCTGCCTCCACGGTCTCTCATCGTTTATATGTTAGATTAGCTCCTAGTTGGTACAACACTCCGGTGTGAACTTCTACATGGCGCAACAAAATTAGCTGCAGAAGTGATTAAATAACCTATTTACATCCACCTAATTATATCCATTCGTTTGTGATACTCGCTCTTTCCTATTTAGTTGACCCACATATAAGTTGTTAGCATAAAATCGCGCCATTGAAGGCGAAATTACGAAAAACCGCGACAATGATTTTAGATCGCACTAACCACAACTCTGGTGGTAATCAGTCGCAATAAACACACATCAAGCGTTAAACGCGAATTGACAGAAAACTGACGTGTGGGTCCCACCTAAAACTGACGTGGAATGGGAAACTCGAATTGTGAGGACCAATTTGCAAAAATTTGACAGCGTCCCACAGGTCAGCCCCATGTGAGCCAATTAAAAAAATAAAAAGTGTTTTAAAAAAGAAAAACGTCCTCTCCCTCGCACAGAGCATAGTCGACGGAGAGCACGACGACAGGGAGCTCGCCGGCTGGAGGCAGGCGTCGTGGACGTTGGGAATGGCCGCCGCCATCCTGCTCGCGCGTCGGCCGCCGTCCCATCCTGCTCGCCGGCCGGCCTCCCCCCCCACTCCCTCGTCGTCCACCGACGCCGCCCTCCTGCTCGCGCGCCGGCCTCCCCCACTCCCGCTCCCGCGTCGGCCGCCGACGCCGCCCTCCCCCTCGCGCGTCGGCCTCGCCCTCCGCTCACGCGCCGGCCTCCTTCCTTCTGCTCCTGCGTCGGCCGCCGCTCTAGCGCCGCCTGGCGAGCCCTCCCCCTCCTACTCCCGCGGCGGCTGCCCTTGACCTCGTTGCGCTCCCGACCACCGACACCAGTGGAGAGCAGGGGGCTCGCCGGAGGTGGGGCTGGCCGAAGGTGGAGGAGGAAGTATTTTTCTTTTTTAGATATTTTATTTTATTTTATTGGCTCCTATGAGGCTGACAAGTGGGACCGAGTTAAAAATATGCAAATTGGTCCGGACAATATGCCATATCAGATGTTGGGTGGGACCCACACGTCAGTTTTCCCGTCAATTCACGTTTAACGCTCGATGTGTGTTTATTGCAACGAATTATCACCAGAATCATTGTCGCGGTTTTTCGTAATTTTGCCTTCAATATGGCGGTTTTATGCTAACAACTCCATATTTTCAAGATCATAGTTAACCATCCGTTTGACCAACTAAAAATTAATTACATGTCATGAATATACCAACTAACAATTATTCAAATGAGATTTCTAATAGTAAATTTTATAACACATGATACATATATTATTGATCAAATTAATGATCAATATTAAAACATGAAAAGGAGGGACTATAGGCTACGATTAGAGAAACACTTTTCCTGCTCGAGACCAATAGCGAATACCAAGTAAAAAATCACATGCGTGGATGGCAATTTTTTCCTGTTCTACGAGCGAGGACCAGATAAAAATCAATGGAACCAGTGATGCTGCCAGCACAATGAGCGACTTCTCCTAGCGGATGGAGAGACGCAGCGCCGAGCGCTATCCTGACACCTGCCAACCTATTTCTCCCATGGCCAAGAATACTGTGACTTCAGTTCGGCCATACGCCCTTCGGTACCGTGTGACAGTGTGACTTTAGTTCTTCTGAGGCTGTGCACTATCCTAATTGCTATGACATCTCTCATCTCTTGCACGCTATTTAAACCCCGGTGTGTTGCCGGTAAGTGTTATTTGCTCCCGGACACCAGTGAACCCTATAATTTTAAAACATAGAAAATCATAATTATGAGTTTTGAAAAATTCTGAAAAAAATCACGTGTGTAGGTTATGGTGTATACCATAAACGTGTAAAAATTCATTTTGAAATACTTTATATTGTGGGCTATACAAAAATGAAAAAAAGGTAAAACTTAGAGATTTGAAAATAGGCATATTTGGATCCACAATTTGTCATTTTTTGTATAGATAAAAGTACAATGTATTTGGAGTTGATATTTTACACGTTCATGGAATATACTATTGCCTACTACCGGGATTTTTTTAAAAAAATTGAAACTCGTAAATATGATTTCCAATTTTTTTAAATTGGAGTGTTCACTGGTGCCTGGGAGCAAAAAGTCTCTGCCGGTGTGTTGCTCCTTATATAGAGTGATGCCACCTGCATACTAATTCAACACGGCTAGTGTGTCCTTACACACTTGATTTTACCGCACACTTGCACCTTCCAATATCCAAGCAACCGTATCTTACAATGGAGGTTAAAAAATACCAGTAGCTACTGCTGTGACATGGGAGTTCACGGCGGGGAACGGCGGCAACGGAGGCTGAAAAACATATGGTACACTATCTAAACACGTAAATAATTTTTTAAAGATCTACTCTTATATGTCCGCCGAAACAGAAAAGTTACAATGCGAAAGTTGTGTGAAACATCGAGATGAAACTGCTCGTATAAGGATATTTGAAACTGTCAACCAAGTGCGACAAATTTTAGCGAAAGTTATGTGAAATCGACGTGTTGCGTTTTCTTTTTGATGAAACAAACACACGCGCACGATCCAGAACAGAACATGCTTCAACGGCGAGACTCGAGAGACGAGACCAAGAATCCAGCTAGCTATCCCTTCCGCCCTTCGATCCAGTCATTCTTTTACTGCGTTTTTTTTTTTTCTCTTGTCTTTATGCCTCTTCTTGGGACCAACAGCCGAATACAAAGTAAACATCACGTGCGGGCATGGAGAAAAAATCCGGTTCTACGAGCGATGACAAGATAATAAATTACAGGAGCTACAAAACCTGCCAACACAATGAGAAACTTCTCCTAGCTACTTAAGTGACGATGCGCTGAGCGCTATCCTGGCACCTCCCAACCCTACTTCTCCCATGGCCATGAACATGAACTAGATCCCCGGCGCGCCGCGCGCCACCCGCCTTTGACAATGATAATCGATTGGTAATCCACAAACGGCTTCTCAGACCCGAGGTATGGTAGGTAGCGAGAGCTCTCGCGCGGCGCTGGCCACTCCGGCCGTGGCGCCCACCGGCCCGGCCCCTACGGCGGGCTCCGTTGACGCCGCCGCCCCATCTCCGGACCGGTCGCTCGCCGGCACCCCAGGACGCGGCACGCTTCATCGAGCTTCATCGGCGAGACCTCCAGATCTGGCCAACGCGGATCTTGGTCCGGTCGCTCGCTTTCCTCCCCGCCCTTGAGTCAGGCGATGACCAATCTGCTGGAGACAGGGATTGAGTGCCCTCGCCTCAAATTGCTCCTCATCAAGCCCACTCCGACCTGCGACATCGACCCGCCCCCTCCATCTTCCCCAATTTGGGAGGTGGCCCAGTCAAGGCGCAGCCGGCGAAACCGCTCCCTCCTGTTCCGGCCGATAGTAGACCAATGCCGTGCCGTGGTTCGGACCGGGAGGCTATCCTCCGCCACGACCCCGCCCGCGAGGCCTTCTTAAGGCGCTTCCGTGGCCGCTGCTTCCGCTGCCTGAGCAAATCCCACCGTCGTGCAGAGTGTCGCGACCCTGTTCGCTGCATTGACTGCTGGGCCTGGGGGCACACAGCCGGCCACCGCTGCCCCTTCTCCCGCCCCATCGCCGCGGATAAGCGGGCACCGGTCCACGAGCGGATCCGCTTCCCCGCCCCTCCGCCGAAGATACAGTGCTTCATCACCTCCGTGCCGGCGCCCTGCCGCGGACCTCCGGCATCCAGCCACACGATTATCATGGCCACCCGCAACATCGAGATGCAGATCGCCACCCTGCGCACTAGGGGTGTGGTGGTCGCCTCCGTCGAGCACTCCCACTCGGCCACGCCCAGGGACGTGGCCAAAAAGCTGGAGGCCGAGCTCAAAATGCCGCCACACCAGATGCGCGTCACCAAGCACCACCCAAAGGCTTTCTTCATCCTCTTCGACCAGCCGCTGCACCGCGACCGAGCGGTGCGTCTGTGATGCACGACCGTCGCCGGCTCCCCTTTCTTCCTGCAGCCATGGAGAGAGACCGACCACGCCGTCCTGCAGCAGTACAACCTCCACATGCGCGTCTGCATCGAAAGGATGCCGCTGCATCTTTGGTCCATTGAGGGCGCCCAGCTCGTGCTGGGCAAGGATGTCATCGTCGACAGACTCGACAGCCGCACCTACGAGCAGCAGGACACCGTGCTGTTTAGCTGCTGGCTGTGGACATGGAGCCTTGACAGGATCCCCAGCGACCATGGTTTCTCTGTCTTCCCCAGGGGCGCCGGCCGTGTGATGGAGACAAACGACTTCACGCCACCCGCCGCGATGTGCCGCCGCCTCCGGAGGGAGCACGGTTCGGCGCACTCATCCACATCGACCTCGCTGAATACTGGAAGCGCCAGGAGGCGAGGACGCCGTCCTCGGGACAGAGCGGCATCCCCTCCTCCACCTCCTCCGACGAACCACCCTATCCGTTCGTCCAGCCATACACCTGGCATATGGGCGTCCCTGACGGCGAGGAATCGCGCTCGAGTGGGCGCCGTCGTATGCTCGACTCCTGCGACGATGGCCCCTCCTACCACCACAACAACTACGACGACGACGCGGAGGACAGGTCTCACCGGCTGTGGCGAGACTCCGTGCTTGGCCCCATGCCGCGCCAGCCTCCTGCCTGCAACCCTGCGGGCCTCGATGGCTCACGACACCGCAGTCGCACGCCTGCCTGCCGGCCGCCGCCACGAGCTGCCTCTGCCCCGGCCGCCGACGAGATCCTCCCTCCGCCGCCGCCTCTCACTACGGAGGGACCCATGCCGCAGCGTCTGGTCTCCTTCATCGCGCCTACGGAGTCCACCCCGTTGGCGTCCCTGACAGTGGGACCACAGCCGCAACCTCGCCCAGATAGCCCTGCTTCCGTGGACAATGTGGACCCCTTAGCTGACCTGGTTGGGGTTGACCACACTGACCTGGACCCGTGGGGTCCGATCTCCTTGGACCCAATGACCTTGGAGATTGACGCGGTCTGCCAGGCCGCACTCAGCAGCCCCTCTGCTTCGACACTGACGATGGGGGCCTACCTGTGGGCCCAGGTGCCATCATGGCGCCCTCCCTGCGCCTTGGAAGCCGAAGCCCAAGCCCAGGTCCCTCTCCGCTAGGCCCAGGAGGGGCCCAGATGATCAGGTGGCCCATCAGATCGACACCATCAACATTGCTGATCCATCTGGAACAAATCAGCTCATGCAGGGCATCTTCGCCGCATCGCCCTCTCCGTGCTGGGCTCTCCTCTAGCTCTCGCCCAGCACGCCCCGCTGACCACCACGCCGCTGCCGCTCCGCCGCAGCATCCGCCAGGCGGGGTTGCAGAGTTTGATCCCCGTGGCGGACAGGGCCACTCTCCGCGTCGCAAGGGAGCTGAAGATGGTGGACAAGGATGAGCGTCGCGCCGCGGTGGCGGTGGCCGCCCTTCATGACCACTTCAAGGACCCGATTCAGGAGACGGACATCGACGGCATCGCCATCCTCACGCGCATCGACCGCGAGGCCATTCGTCGAGCTGCCGCCAAGCCCCTTCCAGCGCCGCTGCCACGGCGCACTAGTTTCCAGATGTTAGCTCTCCCTAGATGTTGCCCGAGTCTGCTGATCTTCAATCAGCAAGGGCCTCCTTCGTTTCCAGTTTGGGTTCAGTGTTGTGTGCTTCCCGGGTCGGCCATGTTTGGGAAAACTAGGTTGGGCCGACCTAGGCGCCTGAGTTGTAAGCGTGGTGTCGTGACTTCAGTTCAGACTTCAGTTCGGAAACTTCATCGTCTTCAGTTGCGTTTTGCTTGTTTCCCCAATGAGTGACGCCATCTGCCCAATCGTCACCTGGAACCCCCGCGGACTGAACATGCCTGCCAGGCGTGATGCGGTCCGCGATCTTGCATCAGCTGCTCGAGTCGCCATTTTATGCCTTCAGGAAACAAAGCTTGATCATATCGATCGAGCGCTGGCCACCGAGATCGCTGGCCCTGAACGAAACGACTTCATCTGCCTCCCAGCAATAGGCACAAGGGGAGGCGCCGCAATCTTCTGGGATGCCACGGTCGTGTCCCTGACGGCTCCCTTTGTGCGCCAATTCTCCATCACAGCCACGGCCAAACTTCTTGGCACAGATTCTTCCTTCCAGATCACGACGGTGTATGGCCCGTCCACGGACGAAACAAGCAAGCCTTCCTTGACGAATTGCTCGCTCCAAGCCAACCTCGGCACTCCTTGGCTCATCTTGGGCGATTTCAACATGATCTACGAGGCCCGTGACAAGAACAATACAAACCTGTGTCGCCGTCTGATGGGAAAATTCAGAGCTGCGACCAACTCGCAGAAATCAAAGAAATTCGGTGCTGCAATAGACGCTTTTCTTGGAGCAACGAGCGTGCCGATCCCACCCTGGTCTGCCTAGACCGTGTCTTCTACAACGTCGCGTGGGATTCTCTCTTCTCGTGCTACGCGGTGCAGGCCCTGTCATCGTCCTACTCAGACCACTGCCCTTTGCTCCTCTCCAGCTTCACACCACCGCCTCGCAAAGCCCGCTTCCGTTTTGAAAACTTCTGGCCTAGACACGAGGGTTTCTTTCCAGTTGTGCACACAGCGTGGAACGAGGTGGTGTTGTCGACCAACCCCTTACACGCCTCCAGATCAAGCTGGCCAGAACGGCCCGTGCCCTCAGATCATGGAGCAAGGAGACTTTTGGGCAGACACGCCTCCAACTCCACATCGCCAATGAAATCATCTTGCGGCTGGACATAGCGCAAGAGTCGCGACCCCTTTCCCCTTCTGAATTCCACCTGCGCAAATCCCTGAAGGTGAAGGTTCTCGGACTAGTGGCGATCGATAGAGCTCGACGCCGTCAAGCATCGCGGATCACCTGGCTTTGGGAAGGAGATGCATGTACGAGGTACTTTCATGTAAAGATGAACGCTAGAAAGCGCAAGAACTTCATCCATTCCCTCAACTCTCCAACCGGCATCCATACTGCACATGCGGAAAAAGAGGCGGTCCTTCATCAACACTTCTCCGACGTGCTAGGCACGGCCACACCTCGAGGATGTACTTTGAACTGGGAACTGCTGGATCTCCCCTCTCTCCCCAATACTGGACTCGACCTGCCGTTCACCATGAACGAAGCTTGGGAAGCAATCAAGGATTCCCCGGCTGAAAAGGCACTAGGCCCGGATGGCTTCACCGGCATTTTCTATCGCCGATGCTGGGGCATCATAAAGCTTGATGTCATGGCAGCCCTTCATCACATCCATCAGCTCGGTCACAATGGAGTTGCGGCCCTAAACCAAGCCTTCATCTGCCTAATTCCCAAAAAAGAGGGTGCCAGCGTGGCCGGGGACTACAGACCCATCAGTTTGATACACTCCTTCGCCAAGCTCCTCTCCAAAATTCTAGCACGATGCCTCGCCCCACATGGACTCGCTGATCTCCACGGCCCAGAGTGCCTTTCTGAAATCCCGCTGCCTCCATGACAACTTCTTATTTGTCAGAAACCTCTCCAGAACGCTGCACCGGAAAAAGAAGCCGTCCCTCCTCTTCAAACTGGATTTTGCCCGCGCCTTCGACTCAATTTCGTGGGGCTACCTGTTTGATCTTATGCAGCATCTGGGTTTCCCAGCTCGATGGCGTGATATAATTGCCATGCTCCTGTCCTCAGCATCGTCCTCTGTTCTACTCAATGGAACATCTGGACAGTCAATTCGCCACCGACGCGGACTCCGATAGGGCGATCCCCTGTCCCCTCTCCTCTTCAACCTGGCCATCGACCCTCTCCATCGAGTGCTTGAACTCGCCACCGAGCGAGGCCTACTCTCCCCCCTTCCAGCTCGCGAGGCAAAAATTCGAGCCAGCCTCTACGCGGATGATGCAGCCGTCTTCCTAAACCCTGTCGAGTCAGAGATCGCAAATTTCCTTCAGATCCTGCACAGGTTCGGTGACGCCACGGGCCTCAAGATCAACGACGCCAAGTGCTCCGTCTCGCCAATCAGATGCGAGGAACTCGACTTGGATCAGATTCTTCAGCCCTTCCCTGCCATTCAGACGGCGTTCCCGGTGCGCTACCTCGGCATGCCCCTTGCCCTGGGCCGCCTCCGGTACGTCGACATGCAGCACATCTTGGATCGAGCAAGAGCTCGCCTAGGTGGATGGCACGGCAAATGGGTCAACATCGGCGGACGGCGTGAGTTAGCACGTTCGGTCTTGAGCGCGCTGCCAATCTTTGCCCTCACAGCTCTCAAGCCGCCGCCAAAATTCACCAAGGACTTGGACAAAATAAGAAGAAACTTCATCTGGCACATCGACGAGGATACGGTGGCGGGCGGCAAATGCAAAATCAATTGGCAAAAGGTTTGCTCTCCAACAGCCGTTGGTGGATTTGGATTGATAAACCTAACGCTGTTCGGGCGCGCCCTTCGCCTACGTTGGCTCTGGTACGAGTGGACAACCCCGACGAGGCCTTGGGTTGGCCTCCCGACTCCTTGCGACGACGACGATCGACTCCTGTTCAACACGGCAACTCGAGTCACAATCGGTGACGGCAACCGCGCGTGCTTCTGGAAATCAAATTGGATCAACAACTCTTCACTATGCAACCAATTCCCTCTGCTCTTCCGACTGTCGAAAAGGAAAAACATGTCGGTCAAGGAAGCGCTCACAAACCACAGCTGGGTCCGCAACACCCTCCCGCCGGCCACGATTACCACACCCCTCATGACTGAATTCCTCAGTCTGTGGCGCATGATGCAGCACAGTGCCCCAATCTTCGTGGAGGGCATGGAGGACACGATCCAATGGACACTGACAACAAACGGATGCTACACAGCGAAGTCAGCCTACTATGTCTAATTTGAAGGACGGCAGCGATCCATCGCCCCGGCTGCGGTTTGGAAGGCCTGGGCACCCGCTCGATACAAGGTCTTTGCTTGGCTGCTTCTCCAGGATAGGCTCTGGTGCGCCGATCGACTTCAGCGGCGAGGATGGCCCAATGAATACTTCTGTCAACTATGCAACAGAAGCCTGGAAACAGCAGCCCACCTCTTCTTTGAATGCCCCTTCTCCCGCCACATTTGGACGGCCCTTGTCCAATGGCCGCGGTGTGCTGGACTTGAACCCGTGCGATGGGAGCAAGCTGTGGTGCCTACCGACATCTGGGAAAGCATGGCAAAGACATTCACCACCAAGCACATGAAGGGTTTTAGCTCCCTCTTCGTCCTGACGACATAGGGAATCTGGAACGAGAGAAACAGACGGGTTTTCGATCGTCGAGCTGCACCTTGCCCACATTTGGTGAACTGGATACGAGATGAGGCACGAACTTGGGCGTTTGCAGGCGCAAAAGCCTTGAGAAAACTCCTTTTCGAACCTCCTTGAACTTGTTTAGAAAGTTTTTTTTCATCATTCCTTTCTGTGTTTTTTTTTGGGGCTGCCTAACATGTTAGAACATGGTTAGGAGCCTTTGTACGATGCTTCCCCTGCTTATATCAATAAATGCCAAAATGGATCTTTCAAAAAAGATAATCGATTGGTAAAACGTTATGTCAATCATCAATAGTATGACATGTCTTGCAATACAAACGTATAACAAAGCCCGACTCTTCTGCTTGTGACAAACTAAATGTATAGACTCCTAATATAACTAGCCAATGACTCTGATATACAAAACATTGATCACTTACAGTGCCTCGTATTGTTTTTAGAGAACTCTGACAGACTGACACACACCACCTACCTAAGGTAGCACTTGGGCATCCATGAGTGGCCAACCTAAATGGCAGGAAACATTACAGGAAAAAGAACACAGCAAAAAAGAAGGCAACAAAATCATCTTAGATTTATGTTTATTGTGATATACAGAATTAACAATTATCCAACACTTAAGCAATTGGTGGTCCACATCTGCCCATCTCTGCACAATTAACAGACACCAAATTACATTAAAGAGGCATCCCATGAACATTAACCATGGGACATAACTGATCACACAAATATATCAGGCAAAGACACGAAGCAAAATAAAAGGTAAACTTTAGAATTGAGTAACGCCATAATATGTTACTATCCAGATAATAGACTCGGCGAAGGCAGCTGAATTTGACAAACAATAAAGCTCCCATACTAAACCAATAAAAAAGTATGGTCGGATCATGCCATAGACTATATGTCAAGAGTGCGGAGTAAACAGGGAAATATATTATACACAATCAGTGTCAAGCTATATAGTAATACCCTGCTAAATAATATCAGGGGTGGCCTATGTTTTGGAAAAGCACAGCTTGAATTTTCAGCAACTGTGAGATATCTGAACCACCTCCCAGCAACGATCTGCTCAAATCGATAACAATTATATGACACAGGGATAACTGGTGCCATAACCAAACAAAATACTCTACACAGATTCGGTAGTAAATGCTCTGACAGTTCAAACATTCAGGTACACTTGATCGTTTGTCTAAGTATGTAAAGGCAATGTTGGTGAAGGCGATGAAGAATCAGTTTAGATGTGTTGCAGAGAGAATTGCTGAGTATCTGCACGGGAAATAATGGTTCTAGAGTAATGGGGTATAGATATTGTGGTCAACTTGAAGGATGATAGAACCTCATAAATATATTGTCCTCTTGCACTCAGAATCGGTATAGATGAACATGGTTCCCTGGCCTCGTTTCTTATGAGCATCTGCATGAAATAATTAATCACAAAGAGGTAATAGGCTTACATATGAAATGTAGGTACACTGACATGATAAACTGAGCAATATGTACATGAATTGAGCTGTAAAATCAGGTGTACCCAGTGGATGTTTCTGCAAGTATAAGACTCGTCAGGCTAATTGATTTGTAAACCCGTCAGGCACTGAAGCTACTTGATTGGCTTTTGGGGCAAAACTCGCAAGCAGACTAAAGGAAGTTATCCTGCGCTCTGATGTTGTCTCCAGTACTTCATATTCATTCTGCCTAATTAAAGGATGTCAACAATGGCAATGAGGTATCCATCATACATATATGTAACTCCATATTAACATGGAAAATGAAACAGGTAAGTCTACATCCTGAAACACAACAGAAAAAATTGAGTTTAAAGTTTCTAAAATGCAGGGAAGTGAATCAAGCTCATCATTAAAAAGCAATAAAAATAAACACCGAGTAAACCAGAATATAATAGTTGCCAACACACGAGAATCACAAATAAGTAATTGGTTCAACTATCAGATGTACATGGTCTATTAAGGAAAACTGATAAATAAGACGGGGCTGTAATATGCACGTTAACCATTACACAATTCAATTAGAAATGCAGAGTTTTTTCGAAAAACAATTAAACATATGCATCAAAAAGAGGTGGCTACCGAAGTGAAATTACCATTTCAGGGAGCAAACTCTCGAGTCAATGTCACTAATTATCTCATTTGTCATGCCACTTGGCTTCTGATAAACTTGGCAGGTTTATATCTCATAAAGGTAGAGACCATAAAAGGAGCAATCAAATGTATTTTACATAATTCTTTATGTTTCTGCTTGAAATTTAAACATTAACCAAAAGGAGGAGCTTATATGGCCTTGGAATAATCCCTGATCAGTGTAGCAAACATTCAATGAGCATACTTAATTCATATACATATGGAAAGATTGCTACTGCTGGGATAAGCATTATTCCTAGCTACGACCGGTGTATGCATGAACACCGTTTTTTTTTACATATGGTACAGTGAAAGTAATGGGCAAACTGCATACTAAAAGAAACTATAAGCAGCTTGTAAAAAAAATCAAATTTTACTAAATGTAACTAATTGACTCTATATGAGGAAACATTTGCATTTTTGGAATAATGGCAAACCTATGGCAGAAGGTGCAGGGTATTTAGATATATTAATATGTCTATTAATACATGCCCTCAAACCATCCTTTAGAATCTTTTAATGGCCCTACCGTTAAATTAGTAAATGATAAATTGATCACAAAAGCACATAATAAGAGCATCAACCTTAGTAAAGTAAAAACACTGCAAAAATAAACATAAGGTGAAACTTAAACTTCTTACCACCTCATCAGGTTGAGAAACCTAACATACTCTATCACCCTCTCTTTGAAATTTGGTAAAAAAATCTAGATATTAAAATATAAACACTATATGCGGAGATGCTCAATGGATTAGCAAGTCAGTTATAAATATTCAAGGATGAGCTATTCAAATTGCAAACATAAATAGTACGTGGAGCTTATATAGAAATGCATATATTAACAGTTGATTTGAAAAAAAACTTATATTCCTCTGTCATCTAAGCATAACCAACTGCATGTTCTAGCAGTCCAATTTGCTGAATACAAAGAGATTGAATCGCTGCTTTGCAGCCAAAATTCTTATATCAATTAATTAATAAGAGAGCCAAATAATCTGCTATCCCGAGATGACAATAGCCAGTAGATAGACAGAGCATACCTAAATCTGTAGCAAAAGAGGCCAGGGAACTCGAATGTCCTCATCTAGCTTGGATGCACCATAGATGCATACAATGTAAGAAAATAATGGCAATGAAGGTGGTTAATGGCGCGATGCAAAGAAGCCACAACACGGTGCAAGGCCAACGCATGCGTCGACCAGTCCAAATCTGAAAAGGATAATTCAAATCTTACATACCACACAGATCAAGAAAGAGACACCCTCATGGCTCCTGCTTTTGTGAAGTATTTTCTATTCCAAATTGCATTTATATTGTAAGCAAATGAAACTTGCTGGGGTTAGTTATGCATCACACCGGCAGCACACATGTCTGGTATAAGCTTATTAATCTTAGGTAAGAATAAGTAGCCCTATGAACATATTTGATGAGCCAAAAATGAATGGCTCCTTTGCAGCATGATAATTAATTATTAGAATGTCCAACCATTACCTGTTCAAACATCAAGATATGCCTGAACATAAGAATTGGAGGGTAAAATCAAATGCACAACCAAAAAGACAGAAATGCAAAATTCTAACAGAGCTTGGCATGAATTCCCACACGGTAATGCTAACATCAAGTTAATAGTTTCACTTGCAACTATGCCTGGTGCGCCATACACTCTTTCTGAATACGTCCGTAAATTAAAAATCTACAAAATCACACTATACACAGGAGCAACGACACCAGCTTCAAACCACCAAACTGTACCAAAGTCTCTTATAAGGACAAAGAGGAATATACATCATCAAACTCAATATACACTATAGTTACAGAAAAATGCATGACAAACAAACACAAAAATAAAACCCCATATGGTAGAAGTACTAATACCATTCCCACACCTTGTTTTTGGGTGTTAACAACACTTAGCATTGTTATTTCTTTTGTACACGCTACTGTAGAGTAATTATTGCCAAATACAATACAAAAATTAAAGGAGAGAATGTTGCCTCTGTTTCCGAGTACAGTAATACATTGATTGATTCCTTAAATATCAGTTTATTCTAAGCAATTATGACTCAGATACAAAACTGAACGCTGCTTTCATTGATTCAAACATGAGATGGTATCAAAACTTACATCTGAACTGAGATTCAAACATGAGATTATCACAAGCGAGTTTAGAGCAAGAAAATGCACAAAATAAGTTTCCTATAGTGAGAAATTATTAATAGAAGTATTCTTCTAGGTTTTGATCTTCTGCATGGCTCATAAGAAGGTAAAACAATCTAGAAATAGCAACTGGTACTTTCGTATCCATAAATGTTCAGTTCTCAACGAAGAAAATTCGCACTGTTGGTGAATA
Source organism: Poa pratensis (assembly GCA_947311845.1). Taxonomy (NCBI): domain Eukaryota; kingdom Viridiplantae; phylum Streptophyta; class Magnoliopsida; order Poales; family Poaceae; genus Poa; species Poa pratensis. The sequence goes on from CAMZMU010000074.1 coordinate 31,029,231, forward strand.
AGAGATCTAAATATACTCCTTCCGATCCTAAAAAAGACGCCAGTTGAGCTAACATCACATGAAAACCATTAGGATGGCTGTGGCAAGATACTATAAGATATCTTACACTCTTTTTGCAAAAAACAATCTTTAAGCATATTATATGATCCAACAATAGAAGAAAATAACTATAAAGATGCCATCAATCATATCATATAGATATAAGGCCACTGTCATACGATTTGACAATTGTGTAGAAGACCAAACATAGTCTAACTTCATCAGCAGAATGAGAACTATATATTATACTTTAAAATAACTGTTTAAGTTGTTTCAACATGATGTCCCTGTCAAATACTAAGCATACCTTGAAGAGATTCAATGCCATAAGCTGAAGGTAAATTCATTTACCTGCTGCAGAATTGGTAAACACAATGGCATCCGTGCAACGGTACACTTCACTGAGCTCGACACTTTGAATTATACATGAAGAGGAAAACCCTACAATGTACATAAGTTAGAACATTGACTTCAAATCTTACAGCAAAAATCAGAAAAAAATAGTACTTGAGCTATATGAGTATAACCAGATTAAAAAATTATTCCAGACAAAAGCCTGGATATGCACAAAATTCTAAGCATCATGGACATTAAGGATGAGAAATATTATAATTCCTCACAACAGCAGATCACCTGCAGCGACACCTCATTTAGGCGACAAACTTGAACTAAGACACATTCTTGGCATACACCACAGGAAATTTGGGAGTTGTGGAACCTATCAGAAATATAAATGGTCTACCAAGGTACACATATTTATTTAATGTTAAGCATAAAAGGTGTGCCTTAAATATTGGAAAAACGATATTCGAATGTAAAACTGAACATACTGACTAAACATTGCAACAACAACATGTATGCTTAATTCTAGGTAAACCACTGTAACACCATATATTCAGACATCATTTATAACTGTAGGATTTGTAACCGGGTGACAAATTAAGAACCAAACATTTGGTTTCAAGTCACTATCTATTGGAGCTAATTTAAGCCACTATCTAGGTCACTGATATGCCAAAATATACCCTAGGCCAATATATCTTGGTTTCTATGAAGTTCGATTTAAACCACTCGTCACTGATTTGGTACAAATAAGCATGAATTGCTCAGCTAACAACAATTGATTTGCATGATAAAATCAAATCCCTAGGTTAGTTTGAATGTATTAATATAAGAAGCAAATTAGTAGTAAGCAACCTGCATAATTAAGGGAAGATATCTACATCAAACAAAAGAGCAAAAGTAACAGTTCTCACTTCCATACTGCAGATTTAAGCCACTATCTATTGCAGCTAGTCTTAAACCAAGTTAACTCGGATTTTTTGTATTTATTTGCAACGGAGAGCACAGTTTAAACACGTATAATTTTGTAACTCGACATATTCTGATTTTTGTAGTTATGATGAAGAACTACCTACTTTCGGGTGATGATCACCTATAGCAATATAGATAATCAGGATACTTCTTTTTAACTAAGAACAATATTCACTTGTTTTTTGATTTTTCTTAATCTCTTCTTGTTGCAACGACATATAGTCATATTCCACATGGAATTGTATTTCCTATGCGAGCAAACAGCTAACCGGCATAGGATATGTCTCTATTTATGTTATACAAAAAAAGAGGAACGTTCCAAAAGCAAACAGCAAAAGAACCTAGAAAAGCAAGAAAAATATGAAATCAACCGACAAAACAAAAAGAGCCAGGAAGAACGAACTGCAAAACAAATGAAATCCAAAGGAAACAGAAAGTAACGACCTAAGATAAGGCATATCCAAAAGTGAACAACAAAAGAACGGGAGAAGACGAAATCTGAGACTGAGAAAAAAAGAGAAGAAAGACTGGCAATAGAATAGGCAGCAAAATAAGCAGAGACAACTAATCAGATCCCCACGGGTCAAGGAAGGTAGCAAACCAAAGAAATCAAGCCCCCACGGGTCAACCAGGGCATGCTGCTACGAACAGACTCAACAAATCAAAACTAAAGCCAAGACACGGGAGAGTTGCAAAAGCGAACACCAAAAGAATTTGGAAAAGCAAGAAGAACATCCAAATCTAGACAGAAACGAAGGTGAAGGAAGCCAAAGCACAGACTCGCATAGCATCAGATCCGGCCGGAGATCGGCAACGCGGCGGCGGATCTGAATCTGATCTGAAGCTCTGTGGACGAAGCAGTAGGTAGGAGGAGGCGAAACCGAGGCAGCGAGAGAGAGCAAAAGCAGAAAAGTGAGGCCGGGCAAACTCATCTCCCAATCGTGGCCAGGAATAGGGCGTCCATGACTGTAGAGGTTGTGCCGGCTGACCATGGACGAATCGACAGTGAGCAAAGCGCACAGACGCTCGGTCCACTTGTATGCGAAATCCCAACTCTACCCCTCCAAACAGATATTATCGCCGTGGCAAACAAACGTCTCTCACGTACCTGGAGCCAGCTAGACTGACTGAGACCTGGACCAGCCCGAGGGGAACCCCACAAAACAGCCACCAGGCGAGTAGAACATGGCCAGCCCACGCTTCTCAGCCCAGGACAGCTAATGCGGAACCGACACGCGTTCTGGACCAATGGCGTGCGCGCGCGACCAGACGGTGCGATACAGACCAATAAAACCACGCGCATGAGCCTCTGCGGAGCGGGACCGACACCATTTGGCCCCAGCGGCAGCGAACAATGCAAGAAGACAAAAAGTAAAACCAGGAATCGACAGCCAGATCGCGCTGTTACTCCTCGATCCGACGGCCGACGTGCGCTAATCGCTGAGGGAGCCCCTTGGGGTATCCCCATTTACCTCTTTAGATATTGTGACTTGAGTTCCGTGAATCTCTCATCTCTTGCACCTCCCAACCCTACTTCTCCCATGTTGCTCCCTATATATAGTGAAGACAACTGCATATTAATTCAGGCAACTAATGTGTACTTATATACTCCCTGCATCTAGGTTTATACTCTTTCATTGAACACACTCTACGTGCTTCTGGATTTCTAGGTCAAGCTATCTCTACTACAATAATAACCGTGTTTTGTGACATTGGACATTATATCTTGCTTTTATGTGGTATTTTGATTTTCCAGTCAACATGATTATAAACATGAGAAAACCTTCTATAACTAATTATTTTCTTATATATAGATTTAAAGAAATAGACTCCATTAGGCTTGTACTGCCAAACTACAGCTAGTCTGTATCGAAAAGTGAGCGACCCCATCTGCCTCTTAGCTTTACATTACAATAGCTGGCATTAAAAAAAACACGGGCAACAAAATTAGCTGCACCAGTGATGAATTCACCTAATTATATTCGTTTGTTTGTGATACTCGCTCTGTCCCTATTATGTTGGCGCATACTTTTCGAGATCTTACTTTGTAGTTAACCATCAGTTTGACCAACGAAAAATTAATTATATACCATCGGAAAACTATTCAAATGAAGTTTCTAATGGCAAATGTTTATAACACATGATACATATATTGTTCAAAATTATAACAAGAAAAGGAGTATTTGTCTCATTTTTTTTATAACAAGAAAAGGAGTATTTGCTACCACCATTAGAGGAACACTATTCCTACTAGGGCTGGACATAAAGCTCGATGCTCGACAAGCTAAACGAGCACTCGTTTGGTCGACTCGTTTAGCTCGGCTCGTTATGCTAACGAACAGAGCGATGATTTTGGCTCGTTATTGCTAATGAGATAAACGAGCGAGCTAAGGAGGCTCGCGAGCAGATCGTTACGCTCGTTAATTTGGATCCCATGTCTTTTTTTAAGGGTAGATTTCATCTAACTAGCAATTTAACAGGTGACGACTCAACTTGTTTAGCAAGCCCATATCACAACCGAGATTTATGGTCAACCAATGTAGGAAACATCGAATCCCTTTTACTTCTTGTTAATCGACAATTACCTCGTCATCTCTATATTCAGATTTATTTTCTTAACGAGCTGCTCGCGAGCGCTCGCGAACACTTAACGAACCGAGCCGAACTTTATATTTAGCTCGTTAGCCTTAACGAGCTTAACGATTCGAGTCTTAACGATCACGAGTCTTAACGAGCCGAGCCTTAACGAGCCGAGCAGCTCGTTAGTCCAGCCCTAATTCCTACTCGAGACCAACTGCCGAATACAAGGTAAAAAGCACAAGCGTGCATCGCAATTTTTTCCGGATCTAAGTGCGAGCACCCGATAAAAATCACTGGAGCCAATGGTTGCGCCCGCTAAATTAGCAACTTCTCCTACCGGATAAAGAGGGGCAGCACTGAGCGCTATCCTGGCACCTCCCAACCCTAGTTCTCCCATCGCCACGAATACTATGACTTCAGTTCTGAGACTATACTATGACATCTCACATCTCTTGCCCGCCATTTAAACGCCAGCGTTGCTCCTTATATAGAGTGAAGCCATATGCATACTAATTCGTCACGTCCTTGTATACTTGATTTTACTCCCCACTTGCACCCTTCAATATCCAACCAACTACCATATTTTCCTTTTTCGCCTCCTGCACAATTAGTGGCTGCCGTTCCTTGAGAGCTTCCTGGGTTACAAAGACCCAGCTGCTGCGGGCAGTTGCGTGCAAGTGATTTGTTGCATGGAGTCTTGTGTGTTCTCTTGACACAGTGGCTGATACTTCATCCGGAAACAGTTTACCCACCCCACAGTGATCAACAGAGCTTCGCTCCGTTCTCATAGAACCGGAACCCTAGACTCGCCCCCTTCTCCGGCTTAGGTTTAATAACTGAAAAATCATGTCACGTCTCCATCTCTACAGCTCTTCGCCTCTTCGTACGATTTTACCACACCCAAACAAAAAGAATCAGAACAACCAATATGAAAATCTCCTAATTATTCACCAAGAAGTATCGCTACAACACCCTCTTTCATTAAACACACTCTATATGTGTCTGGATCTCTAGTTCAAGCTATCTCTACTATAATCACAATCTTGTTTTGTGACATTATATCAGGATTTGATGTGGTCCTTTCATTTTCAGTCAGCATGTTATAAAGGTTTTCTCATGTTTGTTAGTCATGTTGACTCAAAAACATGAGAAAACCTTTATAACTAATTACTTTTGCATATATAGAGGAAAATAAATACACCTCACCAGATTCGTACTGCCAAGCTAAGTCCGTATCGGAACAAATAATCCTATTAGCAATTTGACATGAAAAATGATATAGCGGAAAGTAAGTGATCGATCTGCCTCTAAGTTTATGTTACAACAGACGGAACTCCGTGGCACGCACCCGGAAAGTCTCTCGAAGTCAATTCATCTCCTATATTCCCTTCAATTGCTCCTTGCATCTTGATGAATCGTACCATCAATGAGGGTCGCTAGCGGCATATTAATAGAACCCATGATGCATAAGAGTTTTTTCTATTTCGCTGGCTTATTAACGTATTTGTCCTTTGTGATGCGTAAACTCTGGATGATGGATAAAATGCAATAAAATAGACGTATGCAATGATTGATGCAGTGTATATTCCCATTTTCAAATAATAATAATGAATATTCTCGTAGTAAATTATACAATGCAATGAATTGTATACCTGACCCCGTCAATTGATCAACCTATTGGGAACGACTAAGTTACTCACAACAACAGAGTTTAGAAAGTTATGTGCAAATCATAATCCCTGTAAGCCAAAGAGACAATTACATCATGGGAGCAACCAATACTTAAGTGGTACATGTGCAAGGAGTAATACAATTATCAATCAATGCAAGTTGTACCATCTTTAAATATTGAAACCATCAGTACAATGCAAATACCATAAAAAAATCAACTATAGAAACACACCATTCTTCTTAACTTATGAACATCTTAGAGCATCTCCAAGAGCTTACCTATATTTAGGTAAGGCAAAACCATTATAGGTAGAGGAGAGACAGGATATGGGTATCCATAATTTTTTCTGCTTTTCAAGCTTACCTAAAAGTGGATACCCAAATTGACATCTCGCACGTGGGACCCACATGTCAGTCTTTCCTCCTTCTTCTTCTCCACAACGCCTCCATCCTCGTCGCCCTCCATCTTCGTACGCCTCCCTCCCCGCTGCAGAGGAGCAGGAGGACGACACTGAGGTCGTGATGGGGGAGGCCTGGGGAGGCGGGTGGTGGACGTCCGCGGCTCTAATCGGCGCGGGCGGCAGGAGGTCGGGAGATGCGGAGGTCATCGGCGGGCTGATTTGGGGGCGATTCCTTCCGGAGAAAGGGCGGCGGGGGTGGAGAACGACGCTGGGGTGGCGCGCCGGAGGTCGCCGGCAACGGCACGGCACCAGAGCCGGCCGGGGTCAGGACGGGAGGTCGCGGAAGTTTCATTCCCGCGCTGTTTCGGCTTACGTGACAATGTCGTTTGGCTTTTTTAGGTAGGATGTGTGTTGGCCCCTAGAATCTCCAAATGCCAATTCTCAGCTAGAATTTTGGTAGGGGACCACTTTTAGGTAAGCTCTTGGAGCTGTGTTTTTGAACCGAATACCTAAAAATGCAGTTTTTGGATAATATAGGTAAGCTCTTGGAGATGCTCTTATAATACTAACTCATTTTTCATCAACTCTATTATCCTAGTTTCTTGGAGTTAACTTATTTCACCCACCAACCCATATTTCACTTATAAATACGTTGTCTAGCCAGATTGGACTTAAATTATATATCATGTGTCACTCCCACTCTTTATATGCACAACACCTTATATCTCCAGTGAGTTCCCTTGTATTACTTTCTGTCCCTTTTCTCTTTTCTTCCTCCGTAGAAAGATGTTGAGCTCATTGCTGTCTAGGCGGCAAACTAGCATGCTCTTGCTGTGAGATTCTCTGTAACTCCACCCATTAACAGCCAATTCTAGTTAGTATGATACTCATAAGAAAATTTGAATGACACGCATATTGCAGGCAATGTGCAAGAATAACATTTACTTGTAATTAGAGGCATCAGGGAAACCGTAGAAGTTTTGATGGATATATTCACTACCTGTTCGCTGAATAGAAGTAAATAAGGTGGATCTTTGATTACTGATTAGGGAAGTGCCGGCCTGTCACGTCTGTGATTTCCAGTGACCGACTGTGGGCCAAGTCGGAACCCAGCTGTCAGTGAGCGTGTGTGCGCGTAGCGCTGTGGAGGCGTAGTACAAGTAGGTGGAAGTCCTCCGATGAGAGGCAGCGAATAGAACTCCTCTGAGTCATAGAATCTTTCATATCTCTAGAACTTTTAATGGAGTAGCTCATAATTATGCGCATCAGGCAAAACGATCTCGTCGATCTGAGCCTACCAGTTCTTGCAGGAATCAGCTCATAGCTCATCTTCTTGTCCCATCATTGCTGCCTCCTGTCAGCTGCAATCGCTGGGTCTTGTAATACTCAATGTAACTTGCTTCTGAGTTGAATGAATTAGGCACTCGGTGCCTGCCCTTGTTCTAAAAAAAAGAATAGAACATTGTTGTACTCGAATCTGAATCCATAATCCCAATGTGCTTCCGTCTCTCTCCCGATCCCTAGCTTCCCTCTCAAATCCCCTTCTCTGTGATTACTCTGATGATCTAGCTAGTGTGTCCCTAACACGGCCACTTCATAGTTGCAGGCGGCAAAAACGGTCATGGAAAATGGCTAAAGCAGTGAGATATGGGCGTTGGCAGCTGACCACACGGTAGCACCCATTGATGATCTCGTTTCCTTGCGGGAAGAGGAGAGGCCACGGGGAGAGAGGTGAAACTTTCCAATACTCTTAAGTAATTCTAAAATACTGTTGGCAATATAGCAACCAATTGATAGCAACTAGTTTAGGACCGCGATAGGTAAGAAAAAAACAACGATTTGTACATTGCAATACAAAGTCCAGCCAAAGTGTGTATGCAACTTTAAGAAGGGGATCTCAAATAAAACGATTCCATTTCCTGCAGCCATGGATTTAGCGACGTTAATAAGATTTATCCACAATTCAGCATCAGCATATGTCGCATAGACTACTATACACTTGGGCGCAAGGCTCTGTTCTGTACCTCTATATTCTATTAGTGTGGAGTACTTGTTATTGGGTTGTAGTGACACATTCATTGACCGGCTAACAGGAATGATTGGATACTCCACATGAATGCAAGAAAAACACTTCAGATCTTTCCGGCATCTCTTCTACCTCCAGTACTCGTTCATCAGAAGAAAAAAATTGGTTTGGCCGCAAGACTTTGGTATCAGTGAAACTTCCAAGCCCATGTTGCGATTCTATAAAGGACAAAGTGCACATCTGTGCTGTTGAAAACTCCAAACTGCATGAACGCCACCAGCCAAGATGAATCTTTTTTTGGATATTCCAAGGTATGCGAGGCTTTTAGTTTTGCTACACATAGCCTCTACTCCCAAAAGTTTTGATCGGTGTGCTATAAATGGAGGTCGGTTATCCTCATGGTCGTAGGAGGATTAGGGTGTCATAATCAGAATGTCGACGACTCCGAGTCCACGTACCATTAGACCTTACCGTATCTGTAGACCTGCTTTCTCTATCACTGCGAGAATTTTGTCCACGTCTATAACCTCAAAACCAAAGGTGCTTCCCTTTCGCCGTAGTTCCAAGTTTCTTTCGGTGAAGAAATAAATGAATTGTCTCTTGTGAAATTTCTATGTTGCACGCTTGATCTACACCTGATCATCTATACTTCATGACCAGCCAAACAAAAACTCGATAGGCGATCATGGAATAAATACCTTCAAAACAATGGGGCTTCATTATCTAATGTTCTCTTCTTTTCTTGCTTCAGAAATCCTTGTTCCAGGAGCTTCAAAGGCAGCTTTCTTTCAGGTTTGACGAAGCCTCACAGGCGCTGAAGAATGCGCCACACATGCTTTTGGATGCAATAGTTGACTCGGCCTTCAAATTTACCGATCAATCCCTGCTCCCCTCTGAGGTACTTCAGTCAGCTAATTAGTCGTACCATTGCATTTTTCCATCCAGAAATTCTAACAATGACGACTTTGCAGAGCAACTTTGCACCAGTTGATGAGATCGGTAGATCCATAGAGATACTCCAGATCGAAGGAGAAATACCTACAGATTTCCCAGAGGGTGTATACATTAGAAATGGTATGATCTAGATCTTTTTTGATTGCTGAGTAGTAAATACATAAGTGGAGAAGGAGAGTCGGCAACAGTGAGCTAAATGTCAGATTATGAATTGTGACAGGTTCAAATCCCCTATTTGGCGCCCTCCATTCGACTGTCTCGGTCTTTGGAGAGTCCAATGAGATATGGGTCGAGGGCGAGGGCATGCTCCATGCCCTCTACCTCACCAAGAACCATTCAGATTCTTGGTCAGTCTCCTACGCCAATCGTTATGTTGAATCTCAAACATTGAAGATCGAACGAGACCGCAAGAAACCATGTTTCCTCCCTGCCGCCCAGGGCGACTCTGCAGCCGTCATCGTGGCCTACATTCTCAACTATGTAATTACACTTTGCACACCCACATTATATATGGTGTCTCTCAGAACCTAACATGAAGTGAGTGAACATGAAATGCAGCTGAGGTTTGGCAAGGTGAACAAGAGCCTTAGCAACACCAATGTTTTTGAACATGGGGGCCGGGTGTACGCTATCAGTGAGAGCCATCAGCCCCAGGAAATCTGCATTGAAAATCTTGTGACAGGCAATATCTGGGACATCCAAGGGGAATGGGATCGTCCCTGCACATCTCACCCAAAGGTATGGACAACCAGTAGCTTTATCTGTGTAAGCTGTGTGTGACCAACAAGAGGAGTCATTCAAGCATGTATTGACCACTAGAACAGAACTACTGAAGTAAGGTAGACGTATTGTGCAATTAATGGAAAACTAATACTTCTTGTACAAGAATAGAACGGCACAAAATGCAGGCCATGTGTAACACACTGACAACAACATATAACACAAATAATTTTACAGAAAGATAACCCCTATGAGTACATGCCACCTATTTCGATGGTTTAATATGCATCAGTTGCACATATATATTTGACAAATTGAAGAAACTAATCATTCATTGGATTATTTTCAAAAAAACTTATATCATATATCTAATCAATTGAATAAAAACAATTTGTTCTATAGTGAAGCTATATGGACCAAGAAATACGAGTTCTATGCGTGCCATAGTAATTGGTTACACATATCGCTCCAAATGTCCCTCAATTGGATATGGATTGGAAAGTTTCCATCTTAAAAACTGAAATACAGTCAGGCCCGAGAACTCAATTGTAGATATGTGTACTTCACATGTTGCATGACATGAATAGCAGCATTACTCTAATTTGAATCAGTTTTGAAAAATAAAACTTCGATGCATCTGACAAAAAAGACACAGATAGTACCTGAATGTGAACACGTGTAGATTACGCTACTGAACAAATGACTAAATAATAGTTAAGGAGGGTAAACTGAATACTGAGAACTAAGTGATTTTTAAAACCATTATGGTACAGGGAGTAATGGAATTAACGTAATATTGCCCATCAGGCAGGTGACTATGACCACGGTCACCGGCTGAAGAGTTCTTTCAAATTCTTAGATCTATCCACTTATATGTTGACTATTGGACGACACGAGATCAGTGACATTCATGTTGATGTCATATTCTCCATGTTTCCTCATCTTTCTCACCATGCATGTACTAAGAAGACGAAGTAACAACTATGACAACACACACTTGGGATCCTTGCGATGACAAAGGCACAGTATGGCGAGGTAGTGGCGGCTTGAGGGGGCACAACGGCGAATCGGTTGATCCATCGCTTCAAATAAAAGAGAGCTGAAAGGGGAATGGTGGGAACGCCAATGAATTAAGGGATCTTAGAATTACCCTAGTTTGGCTTATCCGAGCAAGGCGAGGATGACCAAGTGAGCACATGGCAACAAAATCCGGGAGCGGTTGTAATCAAGGATATGTAGAAACTGAGAGCAGTTGCTGCAAGGAGTAGAGAGACACATGTCGGCGCTCATAAGAAGGTTTTGGTGCGCTGGACCAACCGAGCCCTGTTGGTTGGGTAAAAGAATGATGCGGGAGTGAGCATAGGAGGTGGGACGGGCAGATGTAATCATGACACGGTGACCGCAAAATCACCTTTAAACAATGACACGATTAGGGATAAAAACAGAGCGGAAAGTTTTTGACTTTTCCGTGGGAAAAGGAAAATGGAAAGAAAATACAGAAATGGACCAAAGAGGAAACATAGAAATGGAATTTCATGGAACAGAAACATTAAGCCGAAACAGAAGTGAAAAGGGAACAAGTTTTCCGGCGACTGCAATGGAAACGGAATTTCCATTTCTCACAAATACGGAACTTTCCATTTTTTATGTGGCTCTCATGGCTATGTTTAGCCCAACCCACCAAGCTCTTGTAATTCTCTGTGAAACAGACCCAACCAGACCAATTCTACTACCTAATCATGTAATCCTTTCGACCTTCTACTCTAATCAAACAGGTGCAACCGCGAAACCTAATGCAACGGACACCAATAGCTGCCAAGGAAGCGCCATGTAGACCAGCCATCCTCCGCTTTCATATATGAGTTCGTACCATATCGGGTCTATCTATTTCCAACAATATGCGTTTTCGGATTCTTTTGTATTCGTTTCGGCTTTCACAAAAAAATATCAAAAACAAATGCGACAACACTCAGTTCCGTCCATTTCCGCTCGGTTTTCATCCCTAGACACGATGACCGAACCAAATAAATAAAGCTGGAAAAGAAGAGGTGATCTATTTTACAGAGTCATATACGTTGAATATAATAATGAGTAACTACAGCCAAAACAAATGCCACTTTGCACATCATGTTATCCTTGTTCAGTCCATCTGGTGCCTTTGAGACACTTTGTTCAAATGGCTGTAGGTAGCACCTGGATCAGGGGAGCTTGTCATCTTTGGTTCAGATGCAAAGAGTCCTTTCCTAGTTGTCGGGGTTGTCTCAGGTAAATGATCTTACTTCTCTATTATTTTATACCATCTTACATGTGCCATGGTTGAAATCAAATTACAGCCACAACTCAAGTTTTATTTTACTGCAGATGATGGAACCAAACTAAAACATAAAGTTGACCTCAAGCTGGACAGACCTACACTTTGTCATGACATAGGAGTTACTCCAAAGTATGCGAATTTAAGAATATCATTTTCTCCATGTAGTTTCATGCCTTAGATTAGTCAAGGGGTACTAGAATAATGTTAGATTAGTATACTAAACACTGAAAGCAACATCTGCGAAAAATAGCAGTTCTCAGATATTGCTCTCTTGGTGCAGGTACAACATAATCATGGATTTACCACTTACAGCTGACATCGGTAGAGTTACCACCGGCGGCCAGTAAGTACTTCAAAACATAAAGCGACAAATAAGCAGCTGGCCTTAATTTGTAAAATCAAAATGAAATGGTACCTATACACAGGTTGATTGAATTTGAAAAGGAGGGCTATGCAAGAATTGGGGTTATGCCCCGGTATGGTGACGCAGAATCAGTTATGTGGTTCGATGTTGAACCATGCTGCATGTTCCATCTTATCAATTGCTTCGAAGATGGCCATGAGGTATATAGTAGTGTCCGAGTTGCTACCTTTTTCGTACACTTGCAAGTGTATTGAATTGATGCAGAATTATGTTTTCCCCCTTTCGAGACACTCCAAACTATATGCACTACAAATTTCATCCTTTCCTCGTGGCTTTAGGTTGTTGTCCAGGGTCTCCGTTCAGCTGACTCGATCATACCAGGGCCAAGACTAAACAAAAACAACATGGTTCCTGAAAGATCCGTACTTACAAGAGATGGCAAGACCATGAAACGAGGAATAGATGAGAAATTTTTCTCTCGCTTATACGAATGGAGATTAAACCTGGAAAGAAAGACAGTTTCAGGGGAATATTTGAGTGGCACAGATTGGTCCTTGGAATTCCCAATGATCAACAACCATTACACAGGCGTGCATCATAGTTATGCCTATGCACAAGTAGTGGCTTCTGTAACAAGATCAGGAGGCGCTAGTGAAAAAGGTATTGCTAAAACCATGGAAAAAATAGCGCGATATAGCGCCGCTAATAGCACGCTATAGTGTTTTGATAATTTTCTCACTAAATCAGTCAGTGTACAATGTCTTGATAATAGCACGCTATATCGCGATATAATACGCTTATAGCGTATTTTAAGGCCGGCGCTATTTTGTTATAGCACGCTGTTTTTTATTGGGCCTAAAACCAAACTGCATTGTGTTTTATATTAATGGCATGCAAATTGTATGCATATCTTTTTTTTTACATCATTATGGACCACAGTATAATTGATTCTGGTATTTCATTTTGCAGTACTACCCAAATATGGAGGTTTTGCAAAACTGTGTCTTAAAGAAAGAAAGGTATGTATAGATGTGCTATGTTCATTAGTTATTTCAGCTACAATTTAACCTAGATTTCATCACACAAATTTAGATTGTCAACAAGAAAATGGTCGAAGATCTAATAAAGATGGAAATTCATCAACTTGATGAAGATCAGTTCTGCTCTGGAGCATCATTTGTTCCAAGAGTTGGTGGCCCGCATGAAGATGATGGGTGGATAATTTCTTTTATACATAATGAGCGAACTAATACATCACAGGCAAGTTTTCATTGCAGCACATTGTAACCAATTTCCATATGAAAGAGAAATCCAATTTTGAAGCTTTATGTCCTATGCTGCAGGTGCACATTATTGACACCCAAAGATTTGAAGGTGCTCTGTTGCGAAAATAACATTGCCGCAAAGAGTACCCTATGGATTTCATGGAAGTTTTGTCCATCGCAACCTGACTGGCCAAGCAAATACAAAACTAGCAAAAAAATGACGGCTTAAAGTTTTTAAATTGAATCGAGTATTTGTAAGCAGCATCGTTTTGTGTCTTGAATGCTTATTGCACTGTATTAGGTGAACTGTTCATGCATCTCCCCTATGTAAGTATATTTGTAACTACTGCAACTTTGCAACTTATATACTAATTGTTTCCACAAGCATGAGGAAGCTGCCTTTACATAGCATGAGCATATGGCTGCAATTTTAGCTCTCAGTTGCAAGCCGTTTCCTGTAAGGACAGGCCCGGAATGTCTAATTAGCAGCTAGTTATTTTTTTTATCTGGGTAACATTAAGCTTTTCATCCATTGTGAATGAGACACGTGCTCATCTTCCCCAAACCCAGCACTCCCCTGCCCGGGCCAAAAATAACTCGCCGTTTCCAGTGTTAATGGGTTTGACCTAGTTTGGGCAAATTTCTCTCATTTGCCATTTGCTTTTACTTTCTTCCTATTCTAGACTGGGCGCTCGGGAAAAACTGATAGAAAGAGATAAAGGACAAAACCACTAATAAAGGAACATGAACTGGCCTTGATCAAACCTCATGATGTAGGCGGACAGGTCTGCGGCGCGTTGGCCTCCACAAATACTAATTGCACGGCGCCTGTATCCGCGACTAGCTGTCGCTAATGCAGATAGCGTTTCATACTAGCAGCTATACACTCTAGTTTTTTATACTGGTCTAGCTAGAACATGAGTAAAACTAGTCCAAAACCTTAACATTCTACAATCAAATCAATCATAAGAACAATCTAAATTGAGTTGCTAGGTAGGAGGAACCATTATCAAATATAAATATGTTTTATGACACATTCAACATTTATGTGATATCAGGTACAACGACCAGTGCATAACTATACAAAACGACATGCCTGTTAGTTTTCTCAAGTAACATCTTGGTTCACTCAAGAGCAATTAAAATCAATTTCTTGAGAAATAATGATCATCAAAGTAAAACATGGATGAGAACCTGGTGAAATAAAGTACATGCTGATAGTCTTAAGGCTGAATTCTGAAATTTTTATGAAACTATATGACTATAAGAGCTACACTATGCATGCATTTTATATCATTCATGTGACTCACAAATCATTCATGTAATGAACACTCAATAGAAAGGTCCTACTGTTCCAGGTCAACAACTCAACATAGACCAACCAAATTAACAACAATAACAACGAATTTATTAAGGTCTACTATGAAATAAAGTACATTACTGACATCCTCCTAATCTATACCCTTCTGTTGATATATGGTCTACTATGAACATAACTACATGATGATATTTGCGGGAACCTCTGTATGCATAGGCTCTATTCTAATAAATTTTGTGCAAAACTAGTCACAAACTAACAGATAACACATAAGATACATTTTTTTTGTTAGTTTGAACAAAATCCCACATAGAGGACACGAGATGCATAGCGCACATGTACATGTAATTTTAATTCTTGCTCCAATGCAATCTCCATTGAACTCAAAATTTTGTGCCCCAAAGGCCAAAGCACACATGACACGTGCATCTACAGTTAGCAAGCGCCACAAAACTTTGATGCAAACTATCAGACTGTTTGCAATGTTACCAAGTAGGTGCAGGCCCTAATCTGAGGATGCACATTCAGTCCTTGACTAAATCTGATTCGAAGACCAACTTCAGCCTTCATGTTACAGGATTGCAGGAAGAAACTGAATCAGGTTAGGCAACATTGCAGCGGTGGGTGGGGGGTGGGTGGGGTGGGGGGAGAGAGAGAGAGACAAGGGTCATACATGTGCATCAACAACGAGATTATTGGACTCCTCCCCTGCCGGATTGTTTACCCCCTCTTCCGCCGTCTTCTTCGCCCCTAGCAACGCTGACCAGCCCGTGGTGGCGCGGGCGGCGACGAGGTCGGCGGCAAAGAGGGGGCGCAACTAGGGCTGGAATCGAGCCGAGCCGAGCCGGCTCGTGGCTCGGCTCGGTCAGGCTCGAGAAAACACGAGCCGAGCCTGGCTCGGCTTGCACCAGAAAATTTAGCAGAAAGTGGGCTCGTGGCTCGGCTCGTCAGGCTCGAGACCGAGCCGAGCCGGCTCGCGAGCCGCAGCAAATCATCAAAGACGCGGGCGTTGACCCCATCCACGCATCGTGCCCACTGCCTCTGCCCGTGCTCTGTCTCTCCTTCCCCATCGTGCTCCTCCTCCCTAGGGTTACCCCGCCGCCGGCCGCCACCACCACCGCCGCCGACGCCGGCCGCCATCACCGCCGTCCGCCTCCCATGGATCGTCGCCTGAATCGCCTCCCCCGTAGCTTGCCTGGGCAGTGCCGCAGTGGAGCCGTTCAAGGTCGGCCGTCGCTGGACGCGCGCGCCGCGCGGAGGAGCCGTCGCCGTGCTTCCAGTTGGCAGTGGCGGCCGGCGGCCTTCCGGCAGCAGCAGCCAGCAGGGATCCTTGTCCGTCGCTTCTCTCCACCTCCGCCCGGTAATGACGCCATCTCATCTGCGCGTGGGGGTGCGGGGTTGCGAGCTGTTCGCGTTTAGAGTGGTTCGCGAGTCAGGTGTTGTGCTTCCTCTGTGCTGTGCTGATTTTAGTTTGGAGGTAGGCTGAGGTCGATCTATTTGGGTTTGCCCGAAGCAGTTTTTCCTGCTGGTTCGTATTGATTTCTACAGGGTGCCTCCGTTTAATTACTTAGATCCTTTTCGGTTCATGCTTAGATTAACTTGCGTGGTCTTAAATGGAAGCTCAAGTTTAACAGAAAATTACTTAGATCCTTTTCGGTTCATGCTTCTTTTTAATTATTTAGATCCTTTTCAGTTCATGTTTAGATTAATTCTGCGTGGTCATAAATTGAAGCCCAGATGTAACAGAAAATCGTTTGGTCTGTCTGTATCTGGGAACAAGTAATTGATTGGGTTTCCTCTATTCTGTGTAGTTTATGTGATAAAATAATCGAACTCTAGCAGAATGCGCTCTTATAAACCTACGATGCACCCTCTAGTTTCATACATTGATACCTAAATGTAGCAGTATGTTTGTTAGGTATCGCAGGAACAGGTAATCGGTTAGCTTATTTCCCCTATTCTGTGTAGCCTCTTTTACACAACATCAAACTCTAGCCAAATGGTTTTGTATCAGCTATGAACTTATGATGCTAGCATGATTGGATACTGCTTTTTAGATGCGCAACGGCTGCATTAGTGAGCAAGATAAAGGCTTAGTCCGGCACAGTGGAATGGTAGTAGCACACTAGCACTCCAGGCTCTCTGTTTAGGACTACGGTATGATGCAATTTTTAGGACTGCTCGAGGTACTGATGCAATTTTTCGCTACTGTGTGACAGAGACAGACCCATACTCACCACAATTACCGACGATGCAACCTCGTAGTGCTGCTTCACAAGCAAAATCGCAGAGAAAGAGGGCTGCGTACCACAACGCGATGAAGTCCAAAATAGCTGGTTTACTCGGCATCTCTTCGACTAACCCGTCATCGTCGCAAGCAGGAGCTGTGGATTCATCGCAGCTGGAAAGAGGAGCTTCTCCACCAGAAACTGTAATTTGGCTTCCCCTTCTAAAATTGATGCAAATGCTCTAGTACTTGATGTTTGTTTAGTGTGATTTAATGGCTGTGATTATTCTTATGTGCAGCCGACAACTTTGTCCGACGATGATGTAGAAGAGAATTCTTATGACAAGAATGATGACATGGACGAGGATGATTTATATGTTGATGGTCATATTGAGCTGCCCCTACGCGATGACAGTCTTATTTGCTATAATTGCTTGCTGCAACTTTTTATACAGCCAAATAACTAAAGCAAAATAGTGTCAATGGTGCTTATTTACGTCATTAGCTTGCTGGAGCTTTTTATACAACCAAAAACCTGATGCAAACAAGTAGAAATGATGCTTATTTCTTGTGTATTCTTGCTGAAACTATCTCTACAACAAAAACCTGATGCAAACTAGTATAAATGGTGCTTATTTTTTGTATGTGCTTACCGAAATTTGTTTGTGTACACTTCAGATTCGACATGGTCTCTAACAATTACAAAGTAACAAGTGACAAGTGCCGACAAGAAGATGAGATGGCGCAAGGGTCCTTTTGTGGTTGAACTTTATGTTAAGACTTGTGTTTGGATCGATCTACAAGTGTTCTATTTGTTGAACTAAGTGCATTTGTGTTTGTGATGTATGAGACTATTGTTTGTGATTAGGCCTATTTGTGATGTATCATGTATGAGACTATTGTTTGTTGCCTTGTGTCGATCCCATCTATTGTTTGTGATGTATCATGGTTCATGGATACCACTGTTATGTTTAGTTGATGTCATTGTCATATATATTGATGCTATATTGTTGTCTTGTTGATTACAATTGTCAAATGTTACATTTTTAGCAAAGGCCATGTCCAATTTTTTTTATTTTCCATCGAGCCGGCTTGCGAGCTTCACCGAGCGAGCTTGTCGAGCCTCGAGCCTTGTCCGGAAGGTTTAGGCTTGGCTTGCACCACCTTCGGGCCGAGCCGAGCCCGAGCCGAGCCTCGAGCCTCGAGCTTCAGGCCCAGCCCTAGGCGCAACGACCAATGAGTAGGGAACCAGGTACCGCTGGTCGGCCAAGAGCAGGGCGCCGGCGAGCTTCTGCTACCTTTTTTTAGCAGAGTGAGTTCTGTTACCTGAACTGACGAAGCGGGCCTAGCAGGATAACCAGCAGTGTCCACGAGGCCCGCTAAGTTTTTACGGCCCGTCCGCTCGGCAACCAAAAATGGTAGCATGGAGCTTTTTTTTAGTTGAGATTGTTTCTCTTGTAATAGCATCACCCACACAAAGGTCAAAAACAAATATCACCACCCACACAATAAATCTCACTTACCCCTAAAAACACAATAAATCTAACTTTTGAGGAATTTAACCTTCAGCCCTGACAGTTGATCAAATATATTTATGGCATTTCTAGACTATCTTTGAACAGCGGAATAGTAACACCTACATATTGAAGATTAGCCAGGCCACCATTCAGTAAGTGTCTAATTAGGAATGAGCCCAGAAATAAACCCCCTTTCTTTGGCATGTTTGATTATCAGAGTCGGTCCATCTCCCACAATATTAAAAAGCAGATGTGGCAAATGATCTCCTTACTTCACCCTTGCATAAGGTAGAAAAGTGATCCCTCTTATAGATTTCATTCCCCAGTGAAAACATTTCCAGAACCCACATCCTTGCAGTCAGGATCTCTCTTACCTCACCCTTGCAACATCTGATAGAGAATGCCCCGATAACTTTATCATATCCCTCTTTAGAATCTAACTTGATCTAAACTCTTTACATTTTGTTATGATGAAATCTCACGAATAGCTTCATGCAGCTATCAAGAATGTGTTGTCAGGATTTTGTGCTATGTTTTCTGAAACTTTCAGGTCGTTATGTCCTTCCTTTTGCTGGCTACCAGCATTCTGCAAACTTTGTCCTTCGGGCCTTACTCCTTTCTTCTAATCAAATACATGCAGATCTCATGCATGGTTCTAAAAAAACTATCACGAATGTGGTAACCTTTTAGGCAAAATTTACTGAATTTAATATTAAATTGAGAAAATATATGATAACCACACAGCCTATGAAACAATGATAGCGGAACACGTATGGCCACCACACCGACCGGCCCACGCACACCATTCCTGCATACCGCATAGGTCATATAGGTAACATTTTTAGATCTACTAGTTGAATCGGCGCGGCGCACGCCGCTCCCCTGATGCTAATTTCTAGGATTTTTTTTGAAATATTCAAATATGAATGGTGATCATATGTCATAAGTTTTGAAATGGTAATCATATGCTATAAGTAGGCATGAAAGCTTGCATTGTTAAGTTGTTCAAATTTCAAAATTGCTAAAATTGGGAAGTTATTCATATTTGAATGATGTTAATGTTTATTGAATACTCATAGTTGAAATGCATTCAAAAAAATTAAGTATTACAATTTGAAAAGTTTGTCGTACGGCATAAATAGGTTGCATTTATTTTAGTGGCCAATTCGCTATATTTTTCACCGCCCTTGGTGGAGTTTCAAAGCATTTGAATGTTTAAACTATTCATTTTTGAAATATGGTCATGTTCCATAAATAGTCAATCAAGCATTTAGTAGTTTTGCAAAATTGTATAAATACCGTAAAACGATATCTATAAAGGTAAAGTGTTTTAAATTACGTAAAGCATGTTCTATTTTAGAATTTGGTTTCTAAATATAGTGGTCTGGAAAATAATTGTGAAACAACTATTTCTCACAGTTGTGGTATTTTTAGTGTTATATATTTAAGCCCATGATATAAATGGGTAGTTGTATTTAAAGCATGTTATATTTCAGAATTTGGTTTCTAAATACAGTGGTTTGGAAACTAATTTTAAAATAGTTGTTTCTCATTATTTGTAGTTGGGCTATTTTTTATTTTGATATATTTGAGCGCATGATATAAATTGGTAATTGAATTTAATGATTTAGCAAAATCTATTTAAGTAGAATGGCTTGTAGCAAGTTGTGGATTTTTTTAGTGCAGTAGAAATTTTTGAAATAAATATTTTTGGAAATGTCATAAAGGTATAAGTTGCAAATATTTAGCAAAATTATGGCATAAGTAATGAGCATTATTTTTATGTGCATGTTGATATATTTTTCAATACGCACAAATGTATGCACGACAGATTTATGACATCAATTTAAAACCCTAAAACATAGTTAACAATTTAAATGGGGTCCAAGTAAAATGAACAACATAAATTGGAGACAACCCCATAAGTCCGTAAGTTAGTTATTTAGTTCTTCTACATAAACATGATTCAAAGTTGTTCAAATATGCATGAATTTGAAGTAATCAGATAGCTTACATTTTCCTGAGCATTTTGATATGTTGAACACATTTTTCTGAATTGCAGATAAAAAGATATGAATTTTACAAATTTTACCATTTTCCTGTAATTGTTTAGCAGCTGACAGACGGGACCCACACGTCAGGAGGGCCCACGATGATGTCAGCCGGCGGCGGACGCGCTCGAGCTCGCGCGGCAGCGCACGCGCGCGAGGCCGTGACGGCGCGGATCCGCTGCCCGGCGTCTAGGCGAGCCGAACGGGCGGCACAGTAGGCCATTTGGTTGCCGGGCTCGCCGGCGGCGACCAATCCACGGCGCCCGACGTCACGAACACGCCGCCGACGATTCCGGCGGCCGTGCGGTGTCCCGGCACGCGTTTCTGGGCGAAGATGGAGAGCAGGAGGCAGCGGAGCCGGGAGCATGCTTGGATACGATGGGGGACAAGCGTAGCGGCGGCAGAGCCGGGAGCATGCTTGGATACGACGGGGGACAAGCGTAGCGGCGGCGAGGCGCGTCGGCGGCACCGGCGATCTCCGGCCGCGCGAGAGAGAAGAAGAGAGGAAGAGGGATCTGGTGGCAATTTTGCAGAAAGGTCCTTAGGGTTTGCAAGAATTGCAGAAACGTCCATCCCTTCGGGAAAGTGTGGACTGCGGGTTTATTTCTGGAAATATGAGGGATATTGTTGCGAACCCGTCGCGGAGGTTGCGCTGGGATCGTCCGATCCGGAACGGACGGCTCGGATTCACCGTGGAACTGTTCATTGTATAGTGAACGCCCGAATTGGACGATCTGGGCCGTCGGATCGAATTTTGGAGCAACGAGAGGGCTTGAAATCCTCCCCCTTAATATATAGGGGTAATTTGTGCCATTAGGAAAGATCAATAAAAAACGAAAAGTCTGCATTGTGACTGAAAGAAAACCCTAGCCGCCTCCGGGTCGCTCTAGGGCGACTCCGAGGTGCCCGCGCCGTCGCCGCCAGAAACCCCACCAAACGCGCCCACTGCCCCCGCTGCCGCCGGAGGAGGCCGCCCCACAGCGGACGGCGGCGGCGGGGACCTCCTTTGTTCGTTCCCTCCCACAAAATCCAAATCCCCAGCCCAAAAAAATCCCCTCCAAGTTTTGCATCCGAGATGTGGCCTGCTCTGCCTCGGTTTCGCCTGAGCTCGTGGCCCGGCCTCCATGGCGTCCCCGCGTCCGACGCTGCTCCGTCGGCCCCCCCAGACGAACCAGCCTTGCTGCTCCCTCAAGGCGGCGGCCGCTATGCCGCCGCTCCGACGCGGCAAGCGGAACTTGGTCGCGCGTGCTGCAGCTCCGAGACGGACTCCACGCTGTCGACGTGCTGCACCTCCTCCACGGCCTAGCTGTCGTCGACGTGCTGCAGCGGCGACATCTGGTCCTTCCTCTGCTGCTCCTACCTCTGTGCTCGCGACCCCCTGGCTTGGTTCGGTCGAGGGCACGGGTTCCGCGCGAAAGCTCAGCGACGACGACGCCGGAGGCGCCGTTCTTCCTTCTTGAAGGCGTCGTGATGGAACCCAAGCTGCTCTCTGAGTGGGGCATGAGAGGCTGCAGGCTGGCGTGGTGGCATGTTGCAGCACTGTGGTGCTCCGCGACTTCATCTTCGATGAACCACCGTCAATGCCCTTGTCTTTTGTTGCCTAGTTGCATTGCCTTCTGAGGCTGCTGGTGGCTGCAGCTCTGCCTTGGTGGTGTTCCTGGCAGCGAGGCGTCTAGTCTCGCAGTGCTACCATCTGCTGCCTTGGTTTCCTGTTCTCGGTCTGCTGTGAAAGCTACCGCGGTGACACTTGACTTTTGCTACTGGATAGGCAAGTCTGGCTCCGTCAGATGGCGGTGGCCGATGCCCTTGTGCTGCTTTTTTTGCTGTGTTTGCTGAAGACCCTCCGATGGTTGGCGCTGTGTTGAGTGAGCTTCGCGCTCTCTTGGTGTCGTCTCGGACCTCTTTGCTCAATGACGACGCAATGATGCCTCCCCGACCTATTAATCGTCTCGACTTCCTGTGGTGGAGCCCCAGTCAAGGTTCGTGCTCGGTGCTAGGCTTGGCACTCGTTGACTGAAGTGCTCCTGAGTTGTGCCGTGGGATTCGATACTCACGCCGGTGCGGTGCGCCAGGTTGTTTGTTGAATCTTGGTATTGTGTTCCTTCGACAGCACCCCTTGTCTACTTGTTCATCTCATGGTGGTGGACCTTCTGCCTGCTAGTTTTCATTGGTGATGGGCTATGCCTTTGCTCCGTAGTGTATTGTCAGGTGGCTTCTTCCCTTTCATGTGTTGTGTTTGTGTGTGTGTTTTTTCTTTTATCTCTCCCCCTATGTAACCCCGTACTCTCTGATTCATTTGAACCCATCTTGTAGAGGCTGCAAAGCCTCAAGGCAACTTGAATGAAAAAAATATCCAGGTGGGGATTTATCCCCCCCCCCCGTACTCTCTGATTCATTTGAACCCATCTTGTAGAGGCTGCAAAGCCTCAAGGCAACTTGAATGAAAAAAATATCCAGGTGGGGATTTATCCCCCCCCCCCCCCCCCCCCCACCGAGATGATCCGCCTGAGAGTGTCACAAATAGGGGTGAGCAAAAGTAAAACCGGCCCAAACCGTGGAACCCATCAGACGGAGGTAGTTCATTTTCTTTCAGAAATCTAATGTTCATATCAAGTTCAGTAAAAAAGAATGAACTCCAAACCAGTCAACCCGTTTTTTTCCCAGGCCTAGTCCAAAGCAAAACGCCTTCGAGTCAAGTGTACCGCACCAGCGCGGCGCTTCGCCGCGACTGTTTGTCTAGTAATCCTCGCATTTCACAGGGCATATTTGCACATTGTTATGTGCTCATGCCTAGTCAGTATAGCGTGACATAACAGAGCTGCAAACCTGTGTATCGTGATACACGAGTTCCTTACAACGTAGCTTTGTCAAATAGAAGAAAAAAAATGTATAAGAGTCTGCCAAACTTCAATCTGTAATAAACGAGGCACTATGGTGACTGTGGCACCCTGACCTGACTGCTATACAGAGATACTGTGTCCCCGGTTATCCGATACCAGTAGGCACACTATCAAAGCATAATAGAGAGATCAAGACTTGTGGAACAACTGGCACATCACAGACTCTACGACACAAAATCATATAGTTCAACTCTTATAATAGAGAAAGATAGCAAATGACAACCAGAGGTCACAGACCCAACATTACAACATGCGGAAGCGAAGTGTGTTGTTCTAAACAACAAGAACCAAATTATGGCCTAAGAGTGCTGCAAATAAACACCCAGCGCCAGCTGTTCCGGGATGTCCCAAGCTGCCACCTGGGAACCCCAGACTACTCGTCGACGTCCACAAAGAACCCACCTTCGAGGTCGGTGAAGTCCTCTCCTGAAAATAAGCAAACGACGTTGAGTTCGACGAACTCGCAAGATTAAGAGCTAATATATGCTCGATGATTGGCTTTCAAGGTTTTATGACTGTTTTGCATAAAGCTGATTTTATGTTGAAAAGACATAACTCCATGGCATCGACTAATCAGATTATTTTGAAAGGGGGTAAGAAGTAACTCTTTTCTTTGATCACCTTTCTCAGAGATCAACCATCATCAACCATTGTACCTGTTCATCAAAGGCACCTCCCTGAATCACCCTCGAGGAAGCTCACCTTACAATCTTGAGGTAGTACCTCTAGTACCCAGTTTTTAATCATTCCGTTAAAGTTATTCTATGATCCTACTTTTACTTCCCAAGTTCGTCCATAACCGCGGACACGGCTTTTCAAAAAGATTTAACCCTGCAGGGGTGCACTGTGTTTACCTTCGGTACCGCCCGGCTCATTGCCTACGCTTAGCTCTCTTCCGGGGAAAGCCGGCTGAGTGGGAACGGTTACAACCTTTATCTTGTTAAGGACTAACCCAGGATCATCAGTGAGGACGAAGCTGCGGATCGTCGACACCGTGCTCCGTGGCCACTCATTTTCCTAACACTGCCATCCTCATCCCAGTCTTGGTCACCATCTTCATGCACACGGAAATGGAAAACCAAACTAGAGGACCCTGGCTAGTCCCGCTCAAGTTAGTTGGTCGACGGGGGTTCCATATAGCCCACCGAAAGGAAGCGCGCTCAGTCTTGGTTCAAGAGGTAAAGAACTCGCACCTAGGCGACGGGAACGAGACAAAGCACCACCATACCAAAGTGGCCTCTCATCCCCACCTTTAAGCATTTTATTACCTTTCTACACAATTTCTCCACCATCATCTGAACACTTCAACAACCTGTTTCCAACATGAAGTATCCATCGAACGGCGGAGCATTTAACTAAGCATGGCTAAGCATCAACATTGCATAGTTAAATATTTCAGGCCCACAATACAAACCTATGGATATTAGGAGGGAAACAGGTAATTGGCATCGGAATCTTAATGCAGCTATAGGATACTCTATCCAACAAAATTGACATTTAGAACCGCATGCAATATTATAGTGGAGAAAATATTTGCGTAAACATAGGATAAGATATGCTCAGAGGGGGGATTACGCTTGCCTTGTTGAGCGGAGGAGTCAAACTGCTCGTCGGAGTAATGATGCTCAACTCCGAACTCGTGATCTACCGGAGAGCAAACAACACTGGAAAGCAAGAACAACAATCAACACATGGCAATTATGCAATGCATACAAAAATGATGATATGACATTTTAAATGTACCCTAGAAGCATTGAACATGATCAACAAGTTAAATGGGGTCCCCATTACATTTATGGCATTATTTGGAATAAACCCCATATTTAAACTTAGTGATTATAATTACTACTAGAGCACATTATTGTAATTGTGATCAAATATGCATGATGATGATTCTGAGTGATTCATATTTTTCTGAACATTTTGGTATAAGAAACACAATTTTCTGAAGTCCAGAGAATAAGTTATTAATTTTAGAATTTCCTCTTCTTAATTGTTTACTTTTAATTATTTTATTTTCAACAACTATGAAAAGTTATTTCCTCGGATTCGAGAGTGAGGGAGGAAGTAGTTGAATCATCGGATTCGATGTTCCTAAAGGCGTGAGGGGTAACAGGAATCATGCGCAAAAGGGAGGAAAAAGAAAAGGGACAGCACGAGAAAAATCTGTGTAACTGGCCTCCAGCCCGGTTGGGCCGGTTGTGAGGCCGGCCTGCTAACAGAGCTGCCCGGCAGTGAGGCCGGTCTGGGCCGGCTCTGGGGCCGGTTATGGGCCAGAGACCAACGGACTGCAGCCCGGCTGTGCCGGCTCTGCAACCGGTTGCGCGAGGCGACAGAGACTTGGTCGACGGTGGCTACGGCGACCACTGCGACGAGGGCACGGCGAGGCTACGGCGCTAGGAGGAGAGGGGAAGGGTACCACGGCACGGAGAGCTCACCACTAGCAGCTGGTGAGGTCGGGGACGGCAGAGGAGAAGTGACGGCGACGGAATCCTTCCGGCGGAGCGTCGGACGGCAACGGCGAGGTCACGGACGGCGCGGCGAAACGGTGGCGCCTACGGTCGATTCCTTCGGTGTGGAGGAGCACCACGGCGCGGCGGAGCTTCTGGTGAGCTTCGATTGGCGCGGAGGAGCTTCAATCGTCGGCGGCGTGGCGGCGGAGCTCACACTGTGGTGCGGCCATGGTGGGGAAAAACAGAGGGCGAGAGGAAAGCAGGGGAGAAGTGAGGGAGCAGGTGGGGCTCGGGGTCGAGTGCTCCTCTTCTCCTTGCAGGGCAGGACAGGACAGGGGAGGGTCCAGCTCG
The DNA here is from genome assembly GCA_947311845.1 of Poa pratensis. NCBI lineage: Eukaryota > Viridiplantae > Streptophyta > Magnoliopsida > Poales > Poaceae > Poa > Poa pratensis. The sequence goes on from CAMZMU010000074.1 coordinate 31,055,696, forward strand.
GCGAGCGGCAGTGGTGCGGCGCGAGCACGCGCTCGGTCGCAATAGTGAGGAAGACGATGACTTTACAAACGAGTCCCTGGAACTTTTAAGTTCATCACAAACGGGTCCTTCTGTTTCTTTTAAAAACTCCAGCAGCTTTGGGGAATTTTTATTAGAGCACTTAAACACTTTAATAAAATATGAGAAAAATCCAGTAGCCTCCTACCAACAAGTAGAAGCACCACAAAAATTGGCAATTCAAAATAAAAGGTTTGGAACAACATTGGTTCATAGGTGCAGAAGTAAGCATTTTGCTAATTTCAAAAACTGTTGCCCCTTTAGAAATTTATAGCAATTGCAAAAATATATTTTCTGAACTCTAGGAACTTCCTTGACAAATATAAGATGCCAAGATAAAATTTGTTTTGCAAGTTTGAACACTTCTATTGATTTGAGATTTGTAATTGAAACAGTTTGGCATTTGTTTTTAAACGGTGCCAAAACCATTTGTGTGTTGTTTAGGAAGTTGAATTTGGATGCCATGATGCAATGCAACACAAAAGCAAAAAATTTAATCGGGTTTTAGGTTTCCGAACTTTGGGCTGTTACAATTCTACCCTCCTTACAGGAATCTCGTCCCGAGATTCTTAGAGTAGGAAAGAGGGAAAAGGTTACGATGTACTACACGATCTTCTCTCTTCGGGTGGCTTCTTTCTTGAAGAGGGTGATCGTGGGCATCATGAAGATCTTCATCGGCTTCCCTTCAAGGTCACCATCAAGGTACACCATAGGAAAGAAGGAAACATCACCGGAAGGATGGGTCTTGGTGAAGATACCACGATCAAGTACCTCCTAGTGGAATCTTAGAATGAGACTTCAAGCATCCCATGAATTGACAGTTAGGAGACACAAGCGTTTGACGGGGGATTGATAAGGAGTTTCCGGTTGGCAGACAACTGTTTCTCAACAAGATTGAGAATATGAACTTTGCACAAGGCCTCAAGTCTCTGAGGGAGAGTGTTGAAGCAAGATTCCAGCAGATGAAGAGGTAACTTGCACTAGTCGGCTTGAGTAGAACTTTCCTCACGGAGGAGCATTTCAGATCACTGGAGAAGGATCGGAAAGCTAAATCGAGAGAACTTCAGAAACTCCGCAAACGTTAGTATTGGGAACACTTCTTGATTTTCCAGACATCGGGACAAACTTCTTGAGGATCACCAACTATCGCTTCTGATTGAGGTTCAGATCTGGTCAAGTGTGTAGATAGTTCAGACTCCAACGGTATGAATGGGGAATCTTTGCAAATCATAACAACGGCTTCCAATTGCTAGGAACCCAAGAGTTGGACTACAAGGTCAAACTCCAAAGGAGGGACGAGATTGCGGAACTCGCGGATTAGCAACTTGTTAGAGGACAATCTGCACCTACTCGGATTACTTGCGACAATACACCATTGACTCTCTGCTGGGGAAACACCAACGAAGACAAAAGAAGTTCTCAGACTTCCTCTCTTTCTGGAACAATTCAATCAGTGGTTTGGATGCATAGATGCAATTCCCAAGGATAGGAGGTAACAACATACTATTCCGAGAATATTCCACACATGCATGATCAAGTTGAGATAATTTCGAGGAACCAGACAATTCACTCAGATCCACGGCGACATCTTTCAGCAATTGCACGTGAACCAGGGAAAGTCACTTCTAACTTCCAGAACCTTGTCTTGTGACGACACAAAGTTAGTTCCAACAACTTTCCAATGCTAAGGCCCAATATCCAATATGAATCTCCTCGAACACGGAGAAGATAGAAGGTCGTTGATGGGCTCAACAACAAACTTATCCAGATACTCCGAGACGGTGGACTCATATTTCACCAGAACGAGGCATAAGTATTGGTCAGACTAACGCATTCAGGTAGGTAGGTCTGAGTTTGATTTGACGATAGGCCAATTCAAATCAAAAGATTTAGAGGTTAGCATATCCACAAAGGAGATACCACCTAGCTTCAACACTTCAAACTAGACATCCCTTTGAGAAGGAACTATATCGGGATAGAGCTCTTGTCTTTCAACTCCCCAAGTTGTTTAAGCTCAACCGAATAATTCCGGACATCCAGCACGATTTTCTTGGAGAAGAAGTTGTTCAGAGAACCAGCTTACTCATAAGCTCAACATCACGGTCAGGTGACAACCTGGTGATACTTCAGGAAAGACCTCCAGAATATCACGATCCACATATAGGATATCACGACATACCGTTCCAAGAATCTTCTTCATTTGCATTATTGACTAGAATATCTCGATCCACATGTAGGATATCACGACATACCGGTGGATCTTGAGTTCAAGAGAGAATCATGCCTTTCAAGGCACAACGAGGTGGTTTTGGGAGCTTCGGCACGAACCTAGCTCTTTGACCGAGGGAGTGCATCAGAGCCAACTGACTTGGTAGCACTGTCACACTCAACTTATTGTTTGGCTAACCGATCATGCTAAGGAGGGCAATGGATATCCCAGGATTTCCGCACAGTAAGAACTGCTAAGAACATCCGATAGCCACATCATTGCTCACGACTTATCCTTCTGGAGTAATAAGTCACTCGGAACACGGAGAGTAAGGAGGAGTAAGAGCATCACTTCATCAAGAGGATCATGACACTTAGCTCGATACCCTGATATCAAAGGGTGTGACACTCTAAGGTGGAGCAGAACCAAAAGCTAGACAAGGCCCTTCTTCTGCAGATTACAATACTTTAACCTGGTCCGAGAAGTGGACAAGGTACTAGAGTTATTTCTCCAAACAAGACGAAGGGGAAAATCTTAACGGACCACAAGAGTAACCTGCATCGGAACATACCAACGCATGGTAAAACCTTAATGTCAAGAGACAGACAAAGGTCGGAAGGCAGATCAGAGTACGAAACATGCTCAGGAGAAATCCTAAGATGTTGAAGATGCACCGGTTATTACTCAATTGTGATAACCATGCCCAAAAAGGAGAGATGCAGTAGAGTCATGAACATAGATGGGAGACTCGTTAAGAGAACTCTGGTCATAACCCAGATGATTCCAAGACAGAATCTCCAGCTATGGCAGAGTTAAAGTTACATAGCCATCCGAGGTGTGGGAAATTAAGGTTCAACCATTTACCACACAGACCACATAAAGGACTTGGGTTAAAGGTCAGCTTCATGTGCCGAGAATCATAAGTAGCATAACATCACATGGGTAACAACCCACACAATTCATCATGCCAGAATCACAGCACAATCCGGGACCTTCGGTTCAAGACCTTGGGTTAAAATCCAACAAAATTGAGGATAATCACTTGTTCCTTCGTTGGGTAACAGGGTTCAAACATCTGAGTTGATTTGGGATTGCAACTTGAACATCTGAGTTGATTTGGGATCGTCACGCAGAGGGAGCAACTGGACACATAACACTAAAAGTCGAACCCAACCCGTTTCTAATCATTTTGAAGTAACAATGAGGAGTAAAACCTTTAACTCAAATCGAGGTAAGATTGCTCCGAGATTAGAGGGTAACCAGATAAGGAGTAAAAAGAATCCTAAGATGGTTTTCACAACTCATTTTTAGGTTAAAATATTTTCACAAACACTAGACTCAACGTCGACCAGTAGAAGGGTTTCCTACAGGCAGTACTGCTCTGATACCAACTTGTGGCGCCCCGACCTGACTGCTATACAGAGATACTGTGTCCCGGTTATCCGATACCAGCAGGCACACTATCAAAGCATAATAGAGAGATCAAGACTTGTGGAACAACTGGCACATCACAGACTCTACGACACAAAATCATATAGTTCAACTCTTATAATACAGAAAGATAGCAAATGACAACCAGAGGTCACAGACCCAACATTACAACATGCGGAAGCGAAGTGTGTTGTTCTAAACAACAAGAACCAAATTATGGCCTAAGAGGCCTGCAAATAAACACCCAGCGCCAGCTGTTCCGGGATGTCCCAAGCTGCCACCTGGGAACCCCAGACTACTCGTCGACGTCCACAAAGAACCCACCTTCGAGGTCAGTGAAGTCCTCTCCTGAAAATAAGCAAACGACGTTGAGTTCGACGAACTCGCAAGATTAAGAGCTAATATATGCTCGATGATTGGCTTTCAAGGTTTTATGGCTGTTTTGCATAAAGCTGATTTTATTTTGAAAAGACATAACTCCATGGCATCGACTAATCAGATTATTTTGAAAGGGGTAAGAAGTAACTCTTTTCTTTGATCACCTTTCTCAGAGATCAACCATCATCAACCATTGTACCTGTTCATCAAAGGCACCTCCCCGAATCACCCTCGAGGAAGCTCACCTTACAATCTTGAGGTGGTACCTCTAGTACCCAGTTTTCAATCATTCCGTTAAAGTTATTCTATGATCCTACCTTCACTTCCCAAGTTCGTCCATAACCGCGGACACGGCTTTTCGAAAAGATTTAACCCTGCAGGGGTGCACTGTGTTTACCTTCGGTACCGCCCGGCTCATTGCCTACGCTTAGCTCTCTTCCGGGGAAAGCCGGCTGAGTGGGAACGGTTACAACCTTTACCTTGTTAAGGACTAACCCAGGATCATCAGTGAGGACGAAGCAGCGGATCGTCGACACCGTGCTCCGTGGCCACTCATTTTCCTAACACTGCCATCCTCATCCCAGTCTTGGTCACCATCTTCACGCACACGCAAATGGAAAACCAAACTAGAGGACCCTGGCTAGTCCCGCTCAAGTTAGTTGGTCGACGGGGGTTCCATATAGCCCACCGAAAGGAAGCGCGCTCAGTCTTGGTTCAAGAGGTAAAGAACTCGCACCTAGGCGACGGGAACGAGACAAAGCACCACCATACCAAAGTGGCCTCTCATCCCCACCTTTAAGCATTTTATTACCTTTCTCCACAATTTCTCCACCATCATCTGAACATTTCAACAACCTGTTTCTAACATGAAGTATCCATCGAACGGCGGAGCATTTAACTAAGCATGGCTAAGCATCAACATTGCATAGTTAAATATTTCAGGCCCACAATACAAAATATGGATATTAGGAGGGAAAACAGGTAATTGGCATCGGAATCTTAATGCAACTATAGGATACTCTATCCAACAAAATTGACATTTAGAACCACATGCAATATTATAGTGGAGAAAATATTTGCGGAAACATAGGATAAGATATGCTCAGAGTGGGATTACGCTTGCCTTGTTGAGCGGAGGAGTCAAACTGCTCGTCGGAGTAATGATGCTCAACTCCGAACTCGTGATCTACCGGAGAGCAAACAACACCGGAAAGCAAGAACAACAATCAACACATGGCAATTATGCAATGCATACAAAAATGATGATATGACATTTTAAATGTACCCTAGAAGCATTGAACATGATCAACAAGTTAAATGGGGTCCCCATTACATTTATGGCATTATTTGGAATAAACCCCATATTTAAACTTAGTGATTATAATTACTACTAGAGCACATTATTGTAATTGTGATCAAATATGCATGATGATGATTCTGAGTGATTCATATTTTTCTGAACATTTTGGTATAAGAAACATAATTTTCTGAAGTCCAGAGAATAAGTTATTAATTTTAGAATTTCCTCTTCTTAATTGTTTACTTTTAATTATTTTATTTTCAACAACTATTAAAAGTTATTTCCTCGGATTCGAGAGTGAGGGAGGAAGTAGTTGAATCATCGGATTCGATGTTCCTAAAGGCGTGAGGGGTAACAGGAATCATGCGCAAAAGGGAGGAAAAAGAAAAAGGGACAGCACGAGAAAAATCTGTGTAACCGGCCTCCAGCCCGGTTGGGCCGGTTGTGAGGCCGGCCTGCTAACAGAGCTGCCCGGCAGTGAGGCCGGTCTGGGCCGGCTCTAGGGCCGGTTATGGGCCAGAGACCAACGGACTGCAGCCCGGCTGTGCCGGCTCTGCAACCGGTTGCGCGAGGCGACAGAGACTTGGTCGACGGTGGCTACGGCGACCACTGCGACGAGGGCACGGCGAGGCTACGGCGCTAGGAGGAGAGGGGAAGGGTACCACGGCGCGGAGAGCTCACCACTAGCAGCTGGTGAGGTCGGGGACGGCGGAGGAGAAGTGACGGCGACGGAATCCTTCCGGCGGAGCGTCGGACGGCAACGGCGAGGTCACGGACGGCGCGGCGAAACGGTGGCGCCTACGGTCGATTCCTTCGGTGTGGAGGAGCACCACGGCACGGCGGAGCTTCTGGTGAGCTTCGATTGGCGTGGAGGAGCTTCAATCGTCGGCGGCGTGGCGGCGGAGCTCACACTGTGGTGCGGCCATGGTGGGGAAAAACAGAGGGCGAGAGGAAAGCAGGGGAGCAGGTGGGCCTCGGGGTCGAGTGCTCCTCTTCTCCTTGCAGGGCAGGACAGGGCAGGGGAGGGTCCAGCTCGGCGAGCGGCAGTGGTGCGGCGCGAGCACGCGCTCGGTCGCAACAGTGAGGAAGACGATGACTTTACAAACGAGTCCCTGGAACTTTTAAGTTCATCACAAACGGGTCCTTCTGTTTCTTTTAAAAACTCCAGCAGCTTTGGGGAATTTTTATTAGAGCACTTAAACACTTTAATAAAATATGAGAAAAATCCAGTAGCCTCCTACCAACAAGTAGAAGCACCACAAAAATTGGCAATTCAAAATAAAAGGTTTGGAACAACATTGGTTCATAGGTGCAGAAGTAAGCATTTTGCTAATTTCAAAAACTGTTGCCCCTTTAGAAATTTATAGCAATTGCAAAAATATATTTTCTGAACTCTAGGAACTTACTTGACAAATATAAGATGCCAAGATAAAATTTGTTTTGCAAGTTTGAACACTTCTATTGATTTGAGATTTGTAATTGAAACAGTTTGGCATTTGTTTTTAAACGGTGCCAAAACCATTTGTGTGTTGTTTAGCAAGTTGAATTTGGATGTCATGATGCAATGCAACACAAAAGCGAAAATTTTAATCGGGTTTTAGGTTTCCGAACTTTGGGCTGTTACGGTGACCAAGCATCTGCCATTCAACTAAGAAAGTCCACGGCTTTGTAATTTCCTATGCAGAGTGCAGACAAAATGTCAATGTAACTTTGCGAATAGGATCTAAATTCAGCCGATGCCAATTGAGCTGCCAGCCTCCATCTAGCGACGTCACCTAGACTGGGCGTCAAATCAGATCCACCCATCACTCCATCAGCATCAGGATTGTCGCAAGATCACTATCCTTCTACACGCTAGGAGGGTTCGGGACTTTGTTTTGCACGTCCACATTATCCTACCTGTAGAATACTACTCGTTCTAGTGCCATCTACATTGAACAGCCAACACGAATTGATCGGACTCAAGAAATTACTTCTTCGAACTCATATAAGATTGCTGGATGGCGCCTCTTCTACTTCTAGTGGTCGTTCCCGGAACAAAGTTTTAGTTTGGCCGGCAGATCTTGGCAGTCAGTGGAGCCTCCAAGCCAATGATGCGATTTTAAATTGATAAGAGTGCTCGTCTCTTGTGTCATCACGTGTCCAAACTGCCCGAAAACCATCAACCAGTATGCACCCATTTCGGACATTCCAAGATGTCCGAGACGTTTGCTGCCCGTTGTCTCTGCTCACAAGATGTTTTACCGATGTGTGCTATAAATTGAGGTCAATTCTCCTCATGATTGCTTCTCAAAAAAAAAAAATTCTCCTCATGATTGCAGGAGGATTACCCTTGTCACTGTCGAAATGTTGAAGACTGCTTCACCCCACGCCATTAGACCTTCCCGTGCCTGCAGGCCTGCTTTCTCTCTCAGTGCAAGAACTTCGTCTTCGTCTGTAACCTCAAATCCAAAGGTCCTTCCCTCACTTATCTGTCTCAAGTTTCATTTGGTTTTTTCTCTAGTTAAATTTCCACAATGAAAACAGGAGTATGCTTGATCTTTAAGGCTTCATGATCAGTCAAACAAGAAGATAGATAAGTGCTCTAGGAATAAATGTTCTCTTCTTTTTCTTGCAACAGAAATCTCCATTCCAGGAGCTCCGGACACAGCTTTCTATCAGGATCAATGAAGCCTCAAAGTTGCTGAAGAATGCGCCACAGATGCTTTTGGATGCAGTGGTCGACTCAACCTTCAAATTTACCGATCAAACTCTGCTCCCATCTGAGGTACTTCAGTCCAAGAAACTCGTCCTTCCAATGCAATTTCCCATGTACAAACTTTAACAACGACAATCCCAAAAACTCAAGCCATGCTTTCTTTCTCGCAAAATTAACGACTACTCGTGATAAGTTTGCAGAGCAACTTTGCACCAGTTGATGAGATAGGTGGACCAATAGAGATACTCCAGATCGAAGGAGAGATACCTGAAGATTTCCCAGAGGGCGTATACATCAGAAACGGTGACCATCTAGCATCTTTTCGGAGTATGTACTATTGAATAACTGTAGCACAAGATTCCAAACAGAAAACTAAGTGTCTGATAACTACAACAGGTTCCAATCCCCTCTTTGGCGCTCTCTACTCGACTGTCTCGGTCTTTGGAGAGTCCAGGGAGATATGGGTTGAGGGCGAGGGCATGCTCCATGCCCTCTACTTTACCAGAAGCCGTTCAGCTACTTGGTCAGTCTCATATGCCAACCGCTATGTGCAATCCGAAACATTGAAGATCGAACAAGCCCGCCAGAAGCCATGCTTTCTCCCTGCAATCGAAGGCGACTCTCCAGCCATCATCGTCGCCTACATTCTAAACTATGTAAGTGACATTTTGTAATAACTCTCGATGTCCATCGTGTTACTCTGCCGTGGTGGCTTTATTAAGTTAAAGTCGGGCGTTGTGCCTTCCGTTTAAAAAGTAGCATCCTGCAAACCCACATCATCTATTATGTTTATTTGAAACCCTAACATGAAGTGATTGAACATGCAATGCAGCTGAGGTTTGGCAAGGTGAACAAGAACATCAGCAACACCAATGTGTTTGAACATGCGGGTAGGGTGTATGCTGTTGCTGAGAGCCATCAGCCGCAGGAAATCTGCTTGCAAAATCTTGAGACAGGCGATACCTGGGACATTGGCGGGGAATGGGATCGACCCTTCACTGCTCACCCAAAGGTACGAATAACCAGTAGATGTATCATGTTTAAGCTTTCTAGCTAACAATAACCGTAATTCAAGAATGTAACTAACAAAGTTAATGTAAAAGGTACAGTATTTTAGCTATTTAGTAATTAACTTGATCCTGTAAAACATCCAAGTATGTGCGCGAAGTGCTTTTGGAGTCTTTCTTTCCAGTTGCTTTAAGGCACTTTGTTCAAATGGCTGTAGGTAGCTCCTGGATCAGGGGAGCTTGTCATCTTTGGTTCAGATGCATCGAGGCCTTTCTTAGTTGTTGGGGTTGTCTCAGGTAGTTTATTGTACTTTTCTAGAATTTTATACCATCTTCTCTGTGACACGGTTGAAATCAAATTATGACCACATTCATGTTTCTTTGACTGCAGATGATGGAACCAAATTAAAACATAAAGTTGACCTCAAGCTGGACAGGTGTACACTTTGTCATGACATTGGAGTTACGCTAGAGTATGTGACTTTAAGAAACATAACCCCACAAATTATTGACTTCAGTGCATACTATTTAATAAATATTAACTTGTTGATGGGCGATACTAGAATTATGTTAGAATAGTATAACCCAGCAAACCATGAAAGTACTTCACAGATATTGTCCTCTTTATGTAGGTACAATATAATCATGGATTTACCTCTTACAATTGACATCGATAGACTCACTAAAGGTGGCCAGTGAGTATTTCAGACAAACTTATCCCAGTAAATAAGACCCTTCCTTAATTTGCAAAATCATAATGGAATATCACCCTTGCATAGGCTGATCGAATTCGAGAAGGAAGGTTATGCAAGAATTGGGGTTATGCCCCGCTACGGTGATGCAGAATCAGTTATGTGGTTCGATGTTGAACCAATGTGCATGTTCCATCTTATCAACTGCTTCGAAGAGGGTGATGAGGTACATAGTATTCTCCAGATTGTCAGCTTGTTTCATATACTCGTAACTGGACTGAACTTAATAGTGTTTTTCCTACCTTCAAGTCATTCCGAATTCCATCTATCTAAACTGCAATTTCTTTTCGTGGCGACTTAGGTTGTTGTCCAGGGCTTCCGTTACCAGCTGACTCGATCATACCAGGACCAAGACTAAACAAACAGGATATGCTCCCTAAAACAACAGAACTTGCAAAAGATGGCAAGACCACCAAACAAGAAATTAGTGAGAAGTTATTCTCTCGCTTATACGAATGGAGATTAAATCTGGAAACAAAGACTGTTTCAGGGAAATATTTGACTGGAACAGAGTGGTCTTTGGAATTTCCAATGATCAACAACCACTATGCAGGAGTGCATCACAATTATGCTTATGCACAAATAGTGGATTCTTTAACGAGAACTGGAGGAACTAGTGAAAAAGGTACTGCTAAAATGAAGCTCTGTTCCGTTAATATAAGAGGCATGTATGTTGGGTGCATATGCCTATTTTTGTGCGGAAAGTGCTTTTAAAAACCCGAGCTCCATGGAGCTCGGTGTTTAAAAAAATTCAAAATCCGCACATTTTGGTTTCCAAAAATCGAGAAATAAAATACCAGGTGTAGATATTACCTAGATCTCCAAGCATGCCAACTTTCAGGTCCAAATTCGTTTTATTCTGGACTAGATCTAAACAACAAATTTCTGGACCTAAATACCCGGATTTTTTTGTGTTTACAGTATTATGCATCACATCTTGATTGATTATTTATTTCATCTTGCAGTACTCCCAAAATATGGAAGTTTTGCAAAACTAAGCCTGGAAGCGAGAGACAATATAACAGAGGTACGTACAAATCAGCTGTGTGCATCAGTTCAGCTACTATTTAACCAAGATTTCATCACTCAAGTTCAAGTTGTATACCAGACATCGGCCAGAGATCTAGTGAAGATGGAAATTCATCGGCTCGGTGAAGATCAGTTCTGCTCTGGAGTATCGTTTGTTCCAAGAGTTGGTGGCTCACATGAAGATGATGGGTGGATAATTTCTTTTGTACATGATGAAAAAAATAATATATCTGAGGCAAGTTTTCATTACAACAAAGTATAGATACACCCCAATGCCTAAACGAAATACAAGTATAATTTTGAAGCTTTATGTCCGCAGGTGCACATTATTGACTCACAGAGATTTGAAGGTGCACCTGTTGCAAAAATAACATTGCCGCGAAGAGTACCCTACGGCTTTCATGGAACTTTCATCCAACAGCAACACAAATGGACGTGAATACTAGACAAGACAATCTGGAAAGCTTAAAATTAATCTACTTAAATTAGGTCTCTGTAAGTAGCATTTTCTGTGCCTCGAATGCTTATCGTACAGTATTAGACTATTAGGTGAACTGTCCATACATTTCCCCAGCGCGAATATGCTTGTAACTACCGGCAGCTTTGTAGGTTATCTTACACCATTTTTTTTGTAAAAGCACGAGGAAGCTATGTTTACCTAGTATGAGCATGTGGCTGCAGTTCTAGATCTCTCAGTTGTACACAGTTTCTCATAAAAGACAGAACCATCACAAATAACTTGTTGTATTGAAATAACCGAAGTCAGTCTGCTAGTATCTTCAAAAATACTGTGCCAAATAACTAATTCTAGTGCAACTAGACTTGCAACACCCTCTGAAGAGAATAGTAAAGCAATAGGATACATATATTTCGTAAAATACAGCAGAAGTAGCAGGGACTTATTTTAAACTATCAAGTATTGTAGAGAACTGAACAAAAGTAATTATATTCTGAAACATAGAGCTCACACAGGCTACCTGCCTTCATGTTACTAATCCTGAAATTATTTAACCATGAAGGAACTCTTGCAGCTGCAGCCTCCAACCGCACTCGGATTAGTTGACACCTGCATATTGGGGATATTAATATTTCGTCCAGAAGGGGAAATAAATTTAGCATTGGTAAAAATGCCTCAAATATGCACATTCTCAAGTGATGGGAAATAGAATTAGCATTGGGAAATAAAATCAGCACTGGCAAATGGGAATAAAATGATGTTTGATGTTATTACAATCCCAAGAACATAAAAAAAGCAAAACACGTGAAATACATATATGTTTATAAGAGAAACGGCTAATAGTAAAAAACAGAAATATGGTATTACTACCCCATCAATTTAGGATTCCAATTAGATGGCCTAAGATGTTAACAGCACAATGCCTAAAACACGTTAACAAGACCAAGTGTTCACCTGGCACAATGGATCAAGATTAGCACTATTTAAGTTTCGTCAAATACAAAGCACAAGAATGCGGAGTGGTGAAACAGTCTTAGGTTAACTTTGATACACAACCACAACCTGAATACTTTCATCCTGTAAAATTAGCAAAACTAGCTGGGTGACCCGCGCATTTGCGCGGCTAGATTTATCATATATGATGGTTGTGTGATTATATATATTTATATGTCATATTTCGTGTCGATCTAAATTTTTAGATACCCACTGAAAACACATAAAAAAGGCAAGCAATAGAAATTCAACATAAAAAGCATCAGTAGAAATTCAACATTAAAATACTTGAGTAACCTAGTTTTTTGTCAAGTCCTTCATATGTGAGATAAAATAGTCATCGTGCTAGTCCTTGGTACATGGTGTAGAACAATGAACGCATTATGACCAGTCGCTTGTTATGCAGAACACAAAGATCATACTAATATTTAGTGTTCACCACTCCACTCCCCTTGTGCATTTGGTTTATTTCTATCAATTTTTTTCTTATACAATCATTCAACAATTAGATCCATACATTAATCTCTTGAAAATTAACTTGTAGTGTCATCCTCTTGCCATCATAGAAAATTTTTAACAACCCATTTTTCTATCGGTTATATGCCATTTCTATTTTCTTTTCTCTATGTTCAGCTTACTGCAGTCACGTAAGTTATTTGTCCATCCAATGTACTGTATTTATATCTGTTTACTAATCTGAGATTGCTAAAACACACACCAACTCTCCTAGAAATTCATGCATATTGATACAACTGTTGCATGCTTATACCCACCAATGGGTTATCTTTTCGCACAATGACCTACACATTTGGTCGGCTAAATTTGTCTTGTATTATAATTTTTTCCCAGATTGACCAAACTACATCTTCATAGTGATTAGTGAACCGTTTGGTGGTGGAGTACCTTAAAAACGATCCAGTCCATCCTATTTTCCTCTTTGTTCCTTTTCCCTTAGCATGTACTTAGACGTCAGTTCATGCATGCACTTGTTTCCTGTTAGCATGCATGCACCTATCTGGCGGCATGTTTTGGTCTTCCATTACATTTAACAGTACAAAGTGTACCTTTCCCTTTTTTTTAACTCCCCTGCATGCATGAACCGAACTGATGTGTGTTTGCAGTTTGAGTTCTTCACGGCCTCAGACCTTAAACGTACATATCACTTGCATTAGAATTTCAGATCCCACCAGTAAAAGTTAAAATAATCAATAATGGCCTATATACTTTTCCATCTTTATCTTAAAAAATATACTTTTGCATGTAGATGTATTCATATTACAATGGAATATGTGCACCGCTAATAGCGATTCAAGATTATAATGGGGTAGATTAATCAGTTTTAAACAGTAACGGTGGATAAGGAAGTATACTCTCTATGTGAAATTCCAAATGTGGAACAAAGGTTAGTTAGCAAGTTCGATTTTCATTTGAGATAGATAGATCGTTCCAAGTATGGGCTGACTTACCTGGAAAACGTCCAGCATGTGTACGCCTACCGTCACCATGCAATCAAGTGGTTGCAAATGCATGAGGAGAATCCTATTCGATTCGAATTGTTGCATTGCAGTCAAAAAATGATTTCTATCGGCATCCCAAATCGTCCATGGCTTTCCAACCATGTTACTTCTCGCCAGAACAATGTCCACATGGAGACTCGTTGTCTCGCTCCTCGAGTCATTGGAGGTTTTATGCTGGGGCCATCCTAGACTCATGGTTCCTTGTATGCTTGTCAAGCTTGTTACCGTGAGATCCCTGCCGTCGAATTCGTCATCGTGATGTTGCCATCCACGCCTTCTCGAGCACATTGGAGGTTTTATGCTGAGGAATTGTAGGCGACCCTGGCAGCGACACTGGTCCATAAATTGTAGACTAATATTTCTCCATCTTGTAAAACCTATAGGCTAGAATTCCTTGTGTTGTGCGGTTGAAGAGGTCGCTGCCAATAATATGTCGAACAGAAACAGCATAAAGCACATACGGCTTGTTTGAATCAAAGACATCCTCCCTGCAAAACAAAAGACGAAATCAAAGACATGCACCAAATAATCACGGAGGAAAAAAATTCTCTACATTTCCTGACTCTGATCCTTTATCGTATTTTTACATGAGAGATCAGTACCAATAAACCCACATATTATTGTTTCACTGCAGACATACGAACATCAGAAGTACTGTTTTAAGGAAATAGGAATAAATATGCAAGAAGGAAATGATACCTGAATTTCTCCCAAAGTAATTTACTAAAATCCTATTATTCCACCAAGCATTATCTAAGTGCATGACACCTGCAAAAATAAAGAACAAATAAAGAATGCCAACAAAGGTTGTAATGTCTTACATGAACCATGGCTATAAGCTTTAGTAGGCGGTAAGCGTAAACATCAGCAATTTTATGAACCAATCTTTAATCAAGGATTCACCTGAGCAAAAGTACGGTCATTAGAAAATTTAATGGCAGCAGTGGTGGATTTATTTTAAAATAACATCCATTCAGTTTACACTCACCAAAATTACAGAATCGATAGATCAGACCATTTTTTTTGCCAAGAACGCAGCACCATAGGAACCGGGAGGAACAAATAATAATAAGCAATATAAATTCAGTAGTGGATACGTGTTCCTCTCTGGAAAAAAAGACTGTAGCAATTATTCTCACGAACGGGGCACCATAACATGTCCATTTCTATGATCTTATTATCTCAGTATCGATCCTTGCATCATGCAACAACTGGATAATCAATTTTTCAGCTCTATTAAGTACAGCATGGTGGTTGCTCACTAACAACTGTGCCCCCGAACTCGTTGTCTCCAGCTCTTGTACTCCAACCAATCTGTTCGATTTAGATGTCATGTTCTTGTCTTGCGGCCACGCAGATCCTGATAGAAACCATGATCTAGCCTTAGCGTGAAGGGCTGACCGATTTTGGATTGGCCGAGCGATGCCGCCGGCCGGCTGTCCGATCTTGCTTTTTGTTGATGCTAGCAAGATTGCCTCCAGATTAAGCGCACCTGCTCCTGGCATGCTAGATGAGAAACAAAACGATTCCGTGTGTGGAGTGCTGCCTAGTTCAGGATGTGGCGGAGCGAGGCCGCCGGCCGGTCGCCCGGCCTTGCCTTTTGCGAGCGAGCAAGATTACCCGGACAGGAATCGATCGCACCTTCTCTGCCATGTCCTTGTAGAGAGGGTACTTTGATGACGAACAAAACGCCCATGCCTTCTGATGATTTGGACAGAGAAGACGATGCTACGACGGGCCGTCACTGATGCCTAATTTGATTTGATCACACGTTCTCTTTTCATCATCAACATGCGGTGTTTTTATAGAGTACGTTCTCTATTTGTACTTCCCAATCGTGCATCCATCTGCGAGACAAAAGCTGTACCAATTTATTACTTTCCCTTTTAGGCTGCACGAATTAGTATTTGTATTGCGTACGGTTCACTATCGATTTACAATCTCAGCATCCCACGTGGAGTTCCTTCATTGTCTAGTCCAAAGATCTGAACCGTTGAGATCTGCAATAATTAGGGTGACAAATCTCCACCATTGGTTATCCTGTGTTTTAATTATATAATAGATGGATTTTGGTACTATTTATGCTGGGTCAAATGGCAGTAATAAAATATCACCGTCAAGAACTATTTATTTTCCATCATATATCGGTGGTGGATTAGTTGATTTAATGATGTAGTTGTATCCAATGGAAAAATATATATATATATATATATCCCAGTTTATAATATAGGACATCAAACATGTCAACAATAAGCTCAAAAATGTGCAAGGAGAATTGTCCTTCAAATAACATAACAACTAAGTCTATAGTGTAGGTCAAATGCAAGAACAATTCAGCGGAATTTCAGATATTGAAAGAGACATGAATGAGGATAAAAAACTAACCACGAATGCTGAGCGTATCAGTTCCTCCTCATAATCCACAGTTGAACCTTTAACGAAGTCGTATGAGACATTGTCGACAACCAACTTAACGCCATCCTTCTCAAAGACTCTGCAGTTAAAATTAAATCAAGCAATGGTTCATTGCATCCCAAGAAATGATTTCTGAGGTTCCATCTTTCATTAATAAAAAATACTGCAAATGAAGAAAAAGAAAGCCTCAATCTGAAGCATAACCGCTAACCTGTCATCTGCATTTTTCTTGTCATCAAGTGAGAAGGTGTATTGGAACCCAGAACACCCACCAGCTTCAACGCATAAGCGCAACATGTTACCCGCAGCAGACGGTTCTTTAGTGTGTAAGTCTTTCAGTCTCTGCAGCAAACAGATTCCATGATCACACACTAATACACTATACATGATAAACTAACTTGAAGAGGTAAATAAAGAGCATAAATTGGCATCAGAAGGGACACATTTTCTTCTATGTAAGCATCTGTATTACCAAGCATACATAGAACTCTAACACCTTACAAAATCTCTGCAGATGATAAAATCGTACTTAAAATCACCTGAATTCCTACATGTAATACACAGATAAGTAAATATACACATTAACTCAGAGTCGAATCTTAACAGGAAAATGATAAACGCTCCTCACAAAATCCTACAAATGGATCCCCAATTAATGAAAAACAAAAATCCCTCGGAAGCAGTAAATCGTGGAGCCGTTAATAAATTTCAGAGGTGGAGAGATACCTACACGGACGCAGTTATCCGTCATGCCGACGGCCTCCGGCTCCGCCGGCGTCAGCGTCTCGGTGGCGGCGACAGGGGGCGAGGAGGAGGCCGAGTAGGAGGCCACGAGGCGGTGGTTGGCGCGGATGCGGCCGTTAAGCAATAGCGCTAGGCGGCGGAGGAGTGGGGGGCTCGCCGAGGCCATCGCCGGCGCCGCCGGTGGGCGGCGATGATACGCGGCGCGCCTCCGGTGGAATTGGAGAACGGGAGCGGTGACTTGGGGCGTGTGGGCTCCACACGTAGCACTACCTACTGCCAAGTTCTGATTTGCTTCTTCTAATTATTTCTTTCTTTCTTTCTTTCCGAACAAGTCTGCCACGATTTGAAACGAGTTTAACTGAGTTCCTCCGATATTTGAATTACCGCCACAATTGTGGACCAATCCATATGATTTTTCTGATAAAAGGCACATTTTATTAGACTCGTAAGTTTCATCAAAATGATATAGTCAAAAAGGCCCGCACTCAAGTAGCAAAAAGATAGGCAGAAAGAGGAACAGAAACTCACAAGTAAAATACATGTCACGATGAAAATAACACTATGTTGAAAGAGGACCAATCCGTAAATTATGGTGTCACCCATGGGCTTTCGCCACGCACTCCACCGCGATGATGCCTACATAAGCAGGTGTGGGAACCCCGGACTAGCTGTCCGAAATACCCGATTATGCTTAACACAACGATCCCGTGATCAGTCTGTCGTTGCACATAATCCGAATTGGATACCAAAGTTTACATCCATTACAATACCGAATTAAAAGTCTTACATAAATGGTCATGTAGACCAAGTCTTATATAGGTGCCTTCATGGGCCAAACCAAAATATCAGCGGAAGCTACGGCGTAGTAGACATCATATTCTAACGATGACAACCCGACAGACAGCTGACTTATGGAGATCCTTAATTCGCATAGAAGTCGCCATACTCCTGCTCGGCGTAGTGCTCCTCCTCGTAGTCTGGCTAGGTCAATAGATAGGGACAAAACCAATATGAGTACATTTGAATGTACTCGCAAACTACCCCAACATGAGTATGCACTAGTTTTATTATAATTTCTAACTTTTATTTGTTTAAAACATTTCTATATCTTTATTGAAAAAGGTAAAAAGAGTTTTATAACTATCTTTTAAAGAAATCACCATTTTATCTGTTTCTCCAAAACTCCTCCTTTTTCCGACCATAGCCCGTCATGGTCCACTTCCTCCAACAACCTCATACCGATCCGTTGGTATAGGTGTAAGGAACATTCTCCACTTCATTTTCTTTTTAAAACTCAAAATCTTTCAAAGACTTGCACATGGTCAAAGTAGGGCCTCCCAACTGTCCATATCCGAGGACTCGGCTATTCGAATAGTTTTACACTCTGCAGAGTTAGCACGCTTTTCCCACATCCATCCGGCAGCTCATCGTGTCCGCCACGTCTCGCCATACAGGGTGTATGCGAAGTAAGCCGCCGACCCTAGCCTGTCCTTTGCTCATGCTAGTATAGGATCCTTCCCATATGACACTTCCATCAACACTTAACCCAGCCCGTCGGAATCTAAGTGTGAGGACTCATAGGTTTTGTCCGGCGGTTTATGGTGGAACCTTCAATCCGCCTCCTTATCTTTTCATAGAGTTTGAGCGAGGACCCGGGTCAGGGGTAGATCAACACACTATCCCCTCATGCATAACGGAGTCATCTCCGTCGATGAGGCATCCCATACTAATATGAGCAAATTATATGACTAAGCCCTTTTCCCATACGTGGGTAAATGTGGTCGCACAGGGTATCGGCTAGTTGACGTAAGTACAAGGACACACTATGCATTTTTCATAAACATCTCCATTCTCCACTTCTCCAGTTCAACACCGACATCTCGGTATTCCATAACCACACAAGTATTTTCAAAGGAGTTTTGAATAAACAACATTGTTTCCCATCCTATAGTTTTATATAAACTACCTTATATTTCTACATGGTGGCAAAATAATTTCCATATATGTTTTGAAAAAGGATTTATAAATCTTTGCTTTAAAGGTAAATCATGATATCAAAAATAGATGCATATGTTTGTAGTGCAAGCTCAGAGAGTAGCTTGCCTTGCTCGGCAAAGTGGCCTTGGTCTTGATCTTCAGATTCAACAAACTCTCCTTCCTCGATAAATCCGTCAACGTTCTCGTCTAATTAATAAACAAACAAATACAAACAATTACTAAACTACTCAAGCAATTATCTCAACATAACAATCATAAACATCACAAATAGCTACTGCACACATCAAACAATACAATTTGGTTTCAAAATAATTAAACTAAACAATATTTATTTATGTCCAAAATTATGGCAGAAACTTGTGGAACATGTTTAATTGCATAACTTGAGTTCTGTTGGTCACCAAAATACAAACTAAATTTCTATAAAAAGATACTGATGTGTAGAGGACAACCCAATTTGATTTGGGTTAATTGGAGTTACCAAACTCACTACACAATTGTTTTAATCCAGTGAGTTATTAACCAAGTTTTGGCTACCAATTAAGTTCTGTTGATCCTAAAATTAAATCCTTTTAGGGGTAACTAAACATGACTAAATGTGATCTAACAAAATTGGTCCTAAATCATTTGGGTTAACCATTAAACATATTTAATTGTTTTAGTGCAGAAGGGGTTTCGAACTTCAACTTTATACCAGACAATTACCACTGCACAAATAATTCTACCAAAATTAGGGAAGCTAATAGATGACAGTACTGAGCTAACAAAATTAGTTTGGAATTATTTGGACAAACAGAGTATCAGAAACAAACACAAGTTTAGATTTTAAACCTTCTGTAGTATTTTTAATAATACACTTTTATTATTTATCTAAATGAAATGAATCCAATTGGGTTGGTTAAACATTTTCATAAGCTTTCCATAACAATTGGATTTGATTTATTTGGATGTCTAGATCTCAAGTTATTGAATTTCTAAAATGGTTCCAGTACTGAATTTCCAGAGAAGTTTAAATTCGAAAATATAACTGTTCTGGATAATGTTCAAAACTATGACAGGTGGGGCCTACAGGTCAGTGTCACAGTGCGACGAGGGAAATTAATAAAAACCTGACGTGTGGGGTCCACACGTCAGTGACTCCTATTCTAAACGAAACGGTACGCTGCCGTTGGATCAAGATCCAACGGCCCACGTTCGAGTCCATCGGCGACGACCATTTCTGGGCGGCGCCGTGGCTCCGGTGACGGCGAGGTGCACGGATGAAAGTGCATGTGTTGCCCCATGCGTGGTTTTGGTAATTAATGACAATCCTTGTGGACTAATGTTTGCATTGAGATATACTTGTAGATCTTGTCCATAGGAAATGATTGGAGTTCATGTGTTGGACTCTAGAAGATGACATGATGACCAATGGTCTATTCAAGGGTTTATATGAAGAATGGTCATGTGTAGAGTTGAGCTTATTGCAAGTATGGCTTGAAAAGAAGATTGAGTGAACAATCATGTTTAACCCCAAGCCATCATACATATCAAGAGAAGAAGATGAAGTGTAAGCTCAATATGATCCATCTCGGAAGATATCATGATTGAAGCTTTCAAAGGAGACATGAAGACGGAGCTTTGCGAGGCTCTCCCATAATGGACTATGGGGGAGCATTTGGAGAAGTCTTCATCAAGCATGTGCTAGCAAGCACAATCAAGAAAGGTGTTCCAACTTGAGAGAGTCAAGATCGTCATCATCGAGCTCAAGTGGAATGCGCAAGGCAAAGGTATGATCTTGATAGGTTTTCTATTTTACCGGTCTCATGTTGTTAGTGGGAGACCGGGTTTTAGGATAGACGGCGTACTATCAAGAGGGGCTCTCAAGTGAGTAACTTGATCGCATCTTTGTGGAGAGCTCAAACCTTTGCATACTTGGCATTTCATCTTTCTTGGTTCTTACTTGGCTTTTCTCCTTGTTGGGTTTTGGTGCTTGTTGTGATCTTCACGACAAACCCAAGTTCACCGAAAACGAATTTCGTATGGAAAACTTGTTGCGTTTTCGGTTTTGGAGGTTTGCCGGTTATTCCTTTTTAGAGAGGTTTTACCTTTCTCCATTTGGTTTTATCTTCCATTGTTGGACTATGATGTTTCTCTGCATGATCTTGTAAAGCTCTTCGTTGCGATTCCAACGAGCCCGAGAACATCGAAAACGGAGTCCGGATGATCAAGATATCTTCGTTTTCGTGTTGAGTGTTTCTGCAGTTTTCTGAGGGGCGGAAGTTCCGGTTTTGGCCGGAAATTCCGGCCATCCGGAAGTTCCGGCCAAACTTCCGGCCAAATCTCCGGCCGAGTACAGAGAGCATTTTTAGTCGCTTTTCTGGGGGTCCGGAAGTTCCCGGACGGAAGTTCCGGCCTCAACCGGAAGTTCCGGCCCAACCGGAACTTCCGGCCTAAGTGAAAACTGTGTGGATTGTGGGCAACGGCTAGAATTTCTGGAGGGGTATAAATACCCCTCCACCTACCTCCAGCTGAGTAGCTCGCCCAGATTTCTCTCTCCTCCATTGTTGCAAGCTCATTTCTTTGATACTCCCAATCCTCCACCCAAACTTTTGATCTTTGGAGGATTGAAGGAGGTGACCTAGATCTACATTTCCACCAATCATATCTCCTCTAAGTGAGGGGAACCTTGGATCTAGTCTTGGAGTTCTTGTGTGTTCTTCTTTGTTCTTCCTCTCTTCCCCCATAAGCATTTGTTGCTTGTGTTGGAATTTGAGAGTGAAGGATTTGAGCACTTGTGCTCTTGCCTTTTGCATTTGGTGCATCGGTGTGCTCTCCACGAGGATTCGTGGAAGTTGAAATCTTGTGAACTTGTTACTCTTGGGTCTTGGCCCTAGACGCCTTTGTGGTGGTTGGACCCTTGTGTGGTCACTTGAAGCCGTTCGGGAGCCCCCAATCCATTGTGGGTTGTGCCTCGGATTGTTGTTGAGAGCCGTTCGGGAGCCCCCAACCCTTTGTGGGTTGTGCCCCGGATTGTTGTTGAAAGGCTCCGGATTCCGCCTCGAAGGAATACCGATAGTGGAAGGTGAACCAAACCTTTGTGGTGCGGTTCATCGGAGAAGAGGGTGAAACCTTTGTGGTTGTTGAACCGTTGTGTCGGTTCACACCTCTCCAACGAGACGTACTCCCTTTCAAGGAGGAACTCGGGAATACATCCTCGTCTCCGCGCTTCGGTTATTTCTATACCCGAGCTTTTACTTATGCACTTTACATTGTGATAGCCTTCGTGCTTGAAGTATTATTGCTATCACCTTGTTGCTTGTCTTGCTTAGCATAAGTTGTTGGTGCACATAGGTGAGCCTAGTTTATTTAGGTTGTTGGCTTGTTAATTTAAACACCTAGTTTTATTCCGCAATTAGCAAGCCTAAACCGGAAAAGTTTTAATCGCCTATTCACCCCCCCCCTCTAGGCGACATCATTGTCCTTTCAATTGGTATCAGAGCCTGGGCTCTCTTTTTGGGCTTTACCGCCTAGAGAGTAAAAGATGTCGTTTAGGGAATTAGTGCACGATCCCACTTTCATATTCGATGGCACAAATTATGATGTTTGGAAAATTCGCATGCTTAATCTTTTTAGGGCCATGGGTCCAAATTATATTAAGAGGATTGTGGATGTGGGTTTTCTCCTCCAAAGGATTCTCAAGAATTATCTTTAGAGGATGAGGAAAACTCTCATCTCGAGACTCTAGTTTCTAATGGTCTTATATGTGTTTTGAGCGATGTAGTTCTTGCGTCAATCATGCCTTTTCGGAACGCTCATGAGTTTGGACCAAGCTTCAAGATATATATGAAGTGTCCAAATTATTGAGGATGATTGTTCTCCCTCCACTCCGGCCGTGATGAGTTCACAACTTCTTCCACTTCACCAACATGTGATTTGTCACAAGGTAATGATATGGTGAGTGGTGATAGAAATTGCATTGTGATGGTGAACTTACTATTGATTATACTTCTTCTCTATCTCATTGCAATGTTCTATCTTTGGACTTAAACTCTTCTAGCACTCCAAATGTCATACATGCTAGAGTTGATAGTCCTTGCATATCATGTAATAGTTGTTTAACTAAATCTCATGATGATATGCTTCATATGTCTTGTTGCCATGAAAACAATACTTCCATATCCTCTATTTCTTGTGTGACTAACAATGTAGAGGAATCCCAACATTTGTTGGAACAAGACATGGACCTAAATGGTGCTTCAAGTAATTCTTCATCTTCTTTCATATCATGTTTGCCTTATGGCTAAGGATTCCGAGGTGTCTCCCACCTCAAATCCAAATTGTGATGATGTGGATGAGGATTCTCATGAAGAAGGTTTTGATTTTGAATCCTTAACCAAGATGGGTGAGATGGTACTTGTGCTCTCCCCAAAGGTAGTAAAGCTATCCCTCCTCTATGTGAAATCATTGCTTATGTTATAAGAGTAGGGAATTCATTGAGGATTTGGAAAGTCAATTTGATGAGAAATGTCAAATTGAGAGGGATGACTCTATTACTATAGCTTCCTTGAAAGCTTCTCTTGAGAAGAAGAAGAGCTTAGGTCTCTTGAAGAGAGACTTGAATCTCTTGATGAGTCTAATGATCTTATTATTGCTAAAATCATTAAGGAAAGAGATCATGCCCTTGCTAAATATAAAGTGCTTAAAAAGGAAAAAGTTGAATTTGGTGTTGGCAATGCTAGACTAAGTGAGGACATAGAGAGACTTGACAAAGCTCACAAGGCTTTAGAAAGTGAACACTCTCTCCTTATCAAGTCTCATGATCAACTCCAAACTCAACTATCTAAGAATGATAAGCTTGCCAAATTGTCTTCTTCATTTTAATGATGCTTGTGCTACTAACTCCACTTCTTGTGAAGCATCTATTTTGAAGGAGAATGTTGAGCTAAGGGCTCAACTTGAGTTGCTATCTAGCAAGTATGGGAAATTGGAAGAAAGTCATGAAAAGCTTTCTAGCTCTAATGATGATCTTCTAGCATCCCATGCTAGGCTAAAGTTAGCTCATGAGGCTATTTACAAAGGTAACATCTTGTGAGCCTCATGTGGACAATGGCACAACTTCTACTAGAAATGCTTTATTGTCATGTGCTAGTCCTAGTGATTCATCCTCTCATGTTGCTAATCTTGTGATGAATTACTTTCATTGCCTTGTTGCTCTAACAATGAAGCTTCTACTTCCTCTAGTGTTTTTGTTGATACTAACCATGTAGAGGAACTAAATGAGCTCAAGGCCCAAGTCACTTCTTTGAAGAAAGACTTGGAAAAGCGTCATGTTGGGAAGTCCACACTTGACAATATGTTGAGTGTTCAAAGACGCCCCAATGACAAGAGTGGACTTGGATTCAACTCCAATAACAAGAACAAGTCCAAGTCTATCAAGAAGAACAAGGGCCAAGAACAAGTTAAAGATTCGGCCAAGATTGTTTGCTTCAAGTGCAAAGTTGAAGGGCACCATGTTAGATCTTGCCCTTTGAAGAAGAAGTCTCTTAGTGAGAAGCAACAAGGAAAGAAGCCACAAGTTCAAAATCAAGCTACCCCTCCTCAAGTCAAGACTGCAACTAAGAAGAGAGGAGGAAGTAGATGTTGCTACCTATGCCGTGAGAAAGGTCACGTTGCTTCTTCATGCACAAATGGTACTTTATCCAACCCCATTATTATTAATGATGATTATTCTCTTCGGAAGGATAAGGTTGGCAATGCGTTTGCCAAATATGTTGGTACTCAAAGTGGTGTCAAGAAAAGAACCATTTGGGTTGCCAAACCTATTGTGACTAACCTCTTAGGATCCAACTTGGTTGGGGACCAACAAGCCAAAACTTGATCAATAGGTGTTGTTGGAGGGCATTGGAGACTTGGCTACATTATGAAGAATTAAGGGATCTTCATCAATCATATATACATTGAAAGTTGCTTGCACCCTTGCATGTGTTAGGTTTTGTACCTTGCTAGTGTTGGTATGTGTTGTGCTCTCTACTTACTTATCTTGAGTATTCAAGATTGTGTATGTTGGTTTGCACACCATGTACTTGTGTTGAGCCTTATTGCTTTTATTTGATATATTATCTTGTCGGCTCTCTTTTTGAGAGATTAATGGACTATCCTATTTTTGGGGAGTGATATGCTTCGTGCACTTCACAATCCTAAAATTGTGTATACATGAGGAATACCACTTAGTGTTGATATATTAATATTATCTATTCTCTATGTGGTATGTCATGCTCATGAGAAATTCAAATTCTATAATGTCCATTATTTCTCGAGTTGGTTTTGTTTGCCTCTTGTTTTAAAAACGAATGGATTATCACATTATGGGGGAGTAATAAGCTTTGTGCATATTACAAACCTAGAAAATGTGAACATGTGAGGTATTGTCACCTAGGATTGATATTCTTCATTATCGTATCCCTATGTGACATGTTGCTCAAACAAGTTCCATATTTGCTAAAATGATTTTGTTTAAATCACTCTCTTGGATCTTGTTTGTGATGGATGTTCTTGATATGGCTTTCCCTAAATATGTTCTCATATATATTTTGGGAAACCAATTGCTTCAAGCTACTCTTTGGAGTTGCTTTGCATGATCGCGTGAATATTTGAAGCTATCAAGAATATCTATCTATCTAAGCATGGCTTTTAATTTCTATTATTTGCCATATGCTTATGTTTTGTGAATATGATCTTGAATATATCTTTGCAATCCACCACCGAGAAATATCTCCATACATTACTTGTCTTGACAAGTGGTAATCATATTTGTGGTAAATATATTGATCATATTCACTTTGGCTCTTGTTTTGAATTGTCTTATTTTATTGCCAAGGTGTATGCTAGAAGTAACTCTAAAATTCTCTGCACAAAGTTCTTCGAACTAGATCGAGGTTTCCCCTCTCAGGGCCGGAGACTCCGGTCTTCCAGGCCGGATACTCCGGTCTGTGCCGGATACTCCGCCCCCTGTGGCCGGAAACTCCGGTGTAGATCAAGAAATTTTGTGTCCAGAATTTTCTGGTTACTTCTCCTTTTGTTCCTGGACATGCAAGCTTATCCCCATGCTTTTCTCCTACTCTAATTCTCACTTGTCTTCCTTGTATCCTTTGGATCCTTTATTGCTCTACTTGAAAATTGTTTTGTGCTTTCTTAAGTTGGGAAAAGCAATGATCCAATTCTTGTGCATTGACATTCAAAAGTCATACTTCTTGATAATGCACTATTCTTTGGGAAGCTATCCTACCTTGTGTAAAACACCGTTCTTTAAATTGGTATTGCAATTTCTTGCCTTTCTTGAACATGACTAGTGTTTGAATAATTTATATATATATGGAGAGTGATGATCTCATGTGTGTGTGCATTTTGTATTCAAATGCAAGATCATAAATAATAGACACATCTTGGGGGAGCAATCCTATATACTTTTGAACATTAGTTGTCTTCGTTTGGTATTTGATCCCGATGACGTCTCTCCTTGGAAGACATACATTTTTCGTCTTGGTACTTTGTGCCATCATGAAAAGTGTAGAGGGTTTGGTTTATTCCTTGATGATATTTTCATCAATTGGTTTCTTGCTTTCTTTGGTATCTTTTCAAAGTGGTACCTTCAATCATGTGTTGATTTGGGTCCTTGATATAATTTGGCAATTTGTTTTCTTGTCACACTTGTGTGTTTTGATTGGTTTACTTGGTGTTTTGTCCAAATTGTATCTCGTTTGGTTCTTGAAAGTCTTGTGCATGCATATTTATCATATGTATATCTTATGGCATGCTTACTTTCATTGATCCAATATATAGGATAAGCTCCATCAAATCCTAAATGGCTAAGATGTGCATGAAATTCAATTTCATATCAATATGCACATATTTATGTGGAGTTTGTCCTATGTTTGGTAGTTGCTCTAACTACTTTGGACCCAATTAGTTTGGGGACCATGTTGTACTTGAATTTGTTTTAGGTACATCGTAGATGCATTGGAAGCTTGTCTCACTTACAAGGAAGGTGTTATCACCATGTGCTTATTAGAGCCAAGCCCGGATGATTGTGAACTCTTATCTTCTACATCACCAATGCTATCTCGGTAACAAGTATCTACCTCATGCATACTTTTCTAGCTTTCAACCTTGTGTAGGTTGTTTCTTGGCTTGAATCTCTTTTGTTGCAATTCATTTGGTTCTTGCAAAACAACTTTGTTGCAAATGTGGGCAAGCCGGGATGATTACATATCAAGGGGAATATACATATAATCATTTTCATGATTCATCAATCCCATATATGTTAATCTAGCACTTTCTACTATATGTCTCACATATGCAATATTGATGCCTTTCAAAATCATTTGCCTTTTGCGATACTTGTTATCTTTCTCGGAGCATCCCTTTTTATCACCTTCTTCCATATGGATATTTTTGATGCTATGATTGGTTAGTGTCGGAAGTTCATCTATATCCTTCTAAGATAAAATTGAGCTTTGTGCTATGCTTTTAAGCAATAATCTTATTGGTATATATGACTTCCATTTGGATATCATGATCTTTACCTTTGTATCTATTTTGTGTGTGCATATTTCTTTGTGGACTAATATCTTTGTGATTGGTGTCTACTTAGAAATTTATACACATGAGAATAGTTACATCTTTAATTGATATTCCAATTCTTTAGTGACCACCTCTTATTGCTTTTGATTTTTTGGTGGTTTCTAAAAGGCACAAGCTTTGTTTGTCATTTGGTATACTTTTGCATCTTAATAAGCTTGTGGAGCTATTGGCGATATCTTCTTGGTGTGTGGGTACGGGAAAGACACGATATGCACTATGTGCCACTCCTTTGAAAGACTATGTTGATGCTTTGGCTCATCCTTTTATTAGTCTCCTAAAATTGTCTTTCTATCTCACACCCATCATTTTATTTGCCGCTCCTTGCTCTTGTCGCAAAACTTTTTACTTGTTGCAAATTGTTTTGCTTCTTTTCTTATATACTTTCTTGCAAGGGTTTGTGTTCAAAATTTCTAGGAGGGAGTGAGGATTCCATGTTATGCACACCATATTGAAATGCAAATCTTCATTGTGCATGTACCTTGGGGAGTTCCCTCTTGATTTTGAGAACACTTGTCGGATCCTTTTGATTGCTTGCCTCTTTCGTTGAAGTATCTTTCTATTTGTTAATTCTTTTGCATTATTTGGATCCTCGATATAGTTTGATCTCCTTCCAACTATTCGTTATTGGATATGTGCATTTGATTTCACTCATATTATGAGAAATGCACACATTATGGGGGAGCTCTTACTATATTGGCCTTCTAAAGTTTTCCTCCCATTTCGGCAATCGATGCCAATGGGGGAGAAGTTTAGAGGGTTTAAGGGTTTAAGGGAATTTGGTTTTATGCTTTAGTTTGTTCTTAAGCATTTGCCTTTCTTCTCTTGCATCCTTGCTCTTTGTGTTGCATGGTTGTTTAATTCATCATATAAACCCTCGTAAAAGGGATTGTCATCAATTACCAAAATGGGGGAGATTGAAAGTGCATGTGTTGCCCCATGCGTGGTTTTGGTAATTAATGACAATCCTTATGGACTAATGTTTGCATTGAGATATACTTGTAGATCTTGTCCATAGGAAATGATTGGAGTTCATGTGTTGGACTCTAGAAGATGACATGATGACCAATGGTCTATTCAAGGGTTTATATGAAGAATGGTCATGTGTAGAGTTGAGCTTATTGCAAGTATGGCTTGGAAAAGAAGATTGAGTGAACAATCATGTTTAACCCCAAGCCATCATACATATCAAGAGAAGAAGATGAAGTGCAAGCTCAATATGATCCATCTCGGAAGATATCATTTGATTGAAGCTTTCAAAGGAGACATGAAGACGGAGCTTTGCGAGGCTCTCCCATAATGGACTATGGGGGAGCATTTGGAGAAGTCTTCATCAAGCATGTGCTAGCAAGCACAATCAAGAAAGGTGTTCCAACTTGAGAGAGTCAAGATCGTCATCATCGAGCTCAAGTGGAATGCGCAAGGCAAAGGTATGATCTTGATAGGTTTTCTATTTTACCGGTCTCATGTTGTTAGTGGGAGACCGGGTTTTAGGATAGACGGCGTACTATCAAGAGGGGCTCTCAAGTGAGTAACTTGATCGCATCTTTGTGGAGAGCTCAAACCTTTGCATACTTGGCATTTCATCTTTCTTGGTTCTTACTTGGCTTTTCTCCTTGTTGGGTTTTGGTGCTTGTTGTGATCTTCACGACAAACCCAAGTTCACCGAAAACGAATTTCGTATGGAAAACTTGTTGCGTTTTCGGTTTTGGAGGTTTGCCGGTTATTCCTTTTTAGAGAGGTTTTACCTTTCTCCATTTGGTTTTATCTTCCATTGTTGGACTATGATGTTTCTCTGCATGATCTTGTAAAGCTCTTCGTTGCGATTCCAACGAGCCCGAGAACATCGAAAACGGAGTCCGGATGATCAAGATATCTTCGTTTTCGTGTTGAGTGTTTCTGCAGTTTTCTGAGGGGCGGAAGTTCCGGTTTTGGCCGGAAATTCCGGCCATCCGGAAGTTCCGGCCAAACTTCCGGCCAAATCTCCGGCCGAGTACAGAGAGCATTTTTAGTCGCTTTTCTGGGGGTCCGGAAGTTCCCGGACGGAAGTTCCGGCCTCAACCGGAAGTTCCGGCCCAACCGGAACTTCCGGCCTAAGTGACTGTGTGGATCTGTGGGCAACGGCTAGAATTTCTGGAGGGGTATAAATACCCCTCCACCTACCTCCAGCTGAGTAGCTCGCCCAGATTTCTCTCTCCTCCATTGTTGCAAGCTCATTTCTTTGATTACTCCCAATTCCTCCACCCAAACTTTTGATCTTTGGAGGATTGAAGGAGGTGACCTAGATCTACATTTCCACCAAACCATATCTCCTCTAAGTGAGGGGAACCTTTCGATCTAGTTCTTGGAGTTCTTGTGTGTTCTTCTTTGTTCTTCCTCTCTTCTCCCCCATAAGCATTAGTTGCTTGTGGTGGATTTGAGAGTGAAGGATTTGAGCACTTGTGCTCTTGCCTTTTGCATTTGGTGCATCGGTGTGCTCTCCACGAGGATTCGTGGAAGTTGAAATCTTGTGAACTTGTTACTCTTGGGTCTTCGGGCCCTAGACGCCTTTGTGGTGGTTGGACCCTTGTGTGGTCACTTGAAGCCGTTCGGGAGCCCCCAATCCATTGTGGGTTGTGCCTCGGATTGTTGTTGAGAGCCGTTCGGGAGCCCCCAACCCTTTGTGGGTTGTGCCCCGGATTGTTGTTGAAAGGCTCCGGATTCCGCCTCGAAGGAATACCGATAGTGGAAGGTGAACCAAACCTTTGTGGTGCGGTTCATCGGAGAAGAGGGTGAAACCTTTGTGGTTGTTGAACCGTTGTGTCGGTTCACACCTCTCCAACGAGACGTACTCCCTTTCAAGGAGGAACTCGGGAATACTTCCTCGTCTCCGCGTGCTTCGGTTATTTCTATACCCGAGCTTTTTACTTATGCACTTACATTGTGATAGCCTTCGTGCTTGAAGTATTATTGCTATCACCTTGTTGCTTGTATTGCTTAGCATAAGTTGTTGGTGCACATAGGTGAGCCTAGTTTATTTAGGTTGTTGGCTTGTTAATTTAAACACATAGTTTTATTCCGCAATTAGCAAGCCTAAACCGGAAAAGTTTTAATCGCCTATTCACCCCCCCCCTCTAGGCGACATCATTGTCCTTTCAACGGATCCCTCACCTGGGGGCTCTGGAGGACGCGGCGATGATGCAGAAGGGTCGCGGAGGCTCGAGGAAGCTCGTGGGAGGAGTGGCACTTGCTGGGGAGGGCTGGTTCGTCGGCGGCGAGGTGGCAGCACTTCCACGGGCGCGGCAGCAACTCCGGCGAGGCTCCGGGGACGCGTCTGTGCACGAAAAAGAGGGCAAAAGGGCTCGGGTGAGTGCGGTGTCCATAAGGAAGAAAGTACGGGCCAGCTAGAAGAGAAAGAGAGGGTATGGCGTCGCGGCCATGATCGACCTCGACGGCGGCAGTGGCTGCGGCAGTGCACGCCCTCCTGGCGGTGCACGGGCGAAATTGGAGCTGGGGAGAGGGAGTGGGGATGGTGTGGAGTTTCCAGAGGGGCTCGGGGTGGTTTTATAGCGCGGGGGCGGTCCACGGTGGTCGCGGTGCACGAACGGCGGCCATGGCGCTCCCGCGGAGATATTTGATCGATTCCGCGGCGGTGAGGCGAGGTACGTGGCGACGTGGTGTCTTCCGGGGTTCGGGCGTGGTCTAGGAGCAGCTACGGCGAGAGGTGCGTGTCGGGGAGCAGAGAGGGGGCCGTATTTGGCCGGCGCCGTCGAGCTCCTCTCGGTGGTGCAGAGAGGGACAGGGGTAGCGTCGGGGCGAGCGAGAGCGCTCGAGTGCTCTCCTCTGCGGCGCAGAGGCTGCAGAGGCACGGCGCGAGCTGGGGGGCCCTGGGGGGCCTGGGAACGGCGAGGAGCGCGGCGTCCACGATCGACACGCGACGGCGACAGTGAGCTAGGAGAGAGGTAGGGGATGATGTTTTTGCAGAAAACCCCCTGCCTCTTTTCCTTTTCTATTTTTCTAGTTTCTTTTTTATTTCCAGTAGGTTTTCTGGAATTTAATTGGGGCATTTAACTTATTTAGAAAAATTTGCAAATATTTGTGAGGCTTCCTCATAACATGTAGAAGCTCCACAAAATTTGGCATTTCAAAATAAAATGTTTTGAATCATTTTTGTTCATAGGGTTTTAATTATGGTATTTTGGTTTTATTTCAATTGTTTTTACTTTTGAATTTTAAAATAGGTGTAAAATATTATTTGAGAGAGATAAGTAGTAAGAATAAAATGGGAGGGTTGGCATTACCACTCCACTGAATTTTGTTTGAAACAATTTGAGTTTCCCACTTGGAGAATTTGTGTGACACATGTCACATTCATTTTTCTTGTTTCAACTTTTATTTTATTCCTCTTCTTTTCTTCATGTTTTTCTTTAGAGCAAACAACACACATTTAGCAAGAACTAAATAACACAAGTAACAAGAATTAATTACCACAAGCAACAATTTGCAAACAACACATAATAATCAACAAAAGTTTTTGTTGGCTCTCATTTTTGGAATAATAATACTTATAATATTTTTGGGATGTTACAGCAGGGTACGCTGTACCGGTCTTTGAACAGTAGACCACTCGCGAAGATAATGAGCACACTGAAGGAACAAGGAACAATAAAAACAATGTTTTTATCTTAATTTAATACATCATGCGGACACAACAAGTGTACATGTAAAGATGCATTTATTTGGCAGAAATTATGTTTTTTTAATTTAATAGGTCATGCAGAAATAATGTTTTTCCGAAGATAGTGAGAAAAAATGGTTTTCGTTTTACTAGATCATGCAGAAACAAAGAACACAAGTGTACGAAGATGCATTTATTTGCCAGATACCTTTTCCAAAACAAAAAATCCGACATGCAGAAATAATGTTTTTCCGAAGATAGTGAGAAAAAATGGTTTTCGTTTTACTAAATCATGCAGAAACAAAGAACACAAGTGTACGAAGATGCATTTATTTGCCAGATTCCAAAACAAAAAATCCGACCTACCGGATTCGAACCAGTGACCTAAGGATTAATCTGCAACATACTACAGTCCTCCGCTCTACCAACTGAGCTAAGGTCGGTTTGTGTTTAAAACTGTGACTATTATTTAATAATCATTGACGTACTCAGTCCGCAGAATATTGTGTTTTTTTTGCTGGGACATGGCATATTGTGCTTGACATACGAACTCATAATCAGAAACTAGACTTATAAAATGAACTGCACTTTAGTGGCAGACATCAACTAAGGAAATAATGTGGTTGTATGCTCCTTCGTTGGTGCAGAGACTGCAAGATATGAATTAGCTTTATCATTTTCTACAGAGAATCTAGAGTTTCATATAGCAAGTTCAAAATTCTACTAGGTCTCAAAAATAAAAAGATCTATGTACAATCGACAGCTGGAAGGGGAATTTCTCCATCCTTGCTAGTAAAACGAGGGACATCCTCATTCATCGTCTCTCTCTTCTTCTACTCTGTCAAAGTCAGTGAAAGGTTGATTCCCTTTGGTACTTCGTTTGCAATACCCAGTCCTCGGAAGCTTCCGCTCAAGTGGGTGGGAAGAACCTGTTGAGGTTGAACGGCAGGGTGTAGAACTCTTCGTTCCTGCTGTCCCCTCGGAACGTTCGGAACCGCGCCCACCATGGCATCCCCTGTCCTTTGCCGCGTCTCGGACCTCGAGCGTGTTGTCAAGGACTACAGCAATGATGAGAGCGACGGTCGGGGGCGACGCGAAGATGGTGTTCATGTAATCGTTGAACTGCATCAAGGAACAGGGATGGTTAATTTCAGTCTCAACTTCTAAAGGCTGCAAAATAGGACTGCTCTGCATAGAGATAACAGGTATAACTTTTTACATTAGGCTCATGGACTTTGTGCAATATAGTTTATGTGCAAGCTAGTTGCTGGTAAACGAAGAATATTTTTTTTACTAAATCATGTGATTTCAAATACCACACCTCTTTACCCTCACTTAAGATTGCGTTATTATACTGTGCTAGATACTAGTGGATTTTTTATCGTTGGGTGTCATTTCGTATTCAAGTTTCAAGACTATCTTGTGGGAGTCCATACTAGTAAAAATCTATGGTGTAAGGGATCTTGGGGTAAACCGAAACAGATGCCAAAACTTCGGAAATTTAAATGTAAGGTCGTGACGTTACGAACCCATCCAGCCTTTGTGTGTGCTGGGCCTGATCGAGAAGTCGTCATATACCGAGAAAAGTACTCTGGTATAGATAAGCCAAGAAAGAGCGAAACACCAACGATGAAGAGGTTGCGCATAGAATTCATGTTGGTGAACTGCAGAAAGGATAGCCCCACGGCAGCTGGAGACACAACAAAGAGCAAAATTAGTTGTACAATTCAAATTTTCGGGAGCTAAAAAACTACAAAATAAACATCTTACACTTTGCATTTTAGGATACTTACCAACAATACCAAACATAACACAGTATATGGCAGCGAATATTGTGAAAGGAATGGAGGCAAAAAGAGCTCCGAATTTTCCTGCAACCATGACATGTTCAGACCTCTGAAAAATCTAACGCAAACGTTTGTTGCCGGATAGAAAAAAATGTTACCTAGTATGGAGAAGAAGATCATGAAACCGGCAGAAATCTGTATCACTCTCCTGCTACCAATCCTTGTAGATCCAAGAAGACCAACATTCTCACTGCATTGCAACCAAATATTCTGCATAATATAAGGCATGCAGCTACATAACAATCTTAGAACAAGAACTCATACGCACTCACATGGACACAGTAGAGCCAGTCCCAGTGCCAAAGAGTCCATCAAGTAGGGTACCGATTCCCTGAATGCATACATAATTGAGCAGAAAACGAGAAAGATTACTCAGTCAAACATCATCGATTATGTCTTATTTCACTTCAGAAAAAAAATCAGCTGTGATTATTGAGCAGTCATGCAAATGTAAACATTCACTGATAATTCTATTTGATGTCCATCCGAAGTACTGGACATAACATATTGACAGAACTCTACAAGAGGCTGGGAGAATACACTAACCTGCCATCCAATCCCTCTACTCAGGACATATGCCGGTGGAGGTGTCGCACTTGCCAATCGGGCAGCAGCCTTGAATGCGCCAGTTGACTGAAGAAGTCAAATGATTTAAACTAAATCAGATGGATTGGAAAGTTAATGTAAACCAGAATGTCACGCATGGTACCTCTATTAGCGACACCATAACTGCGGCCATCATGCCGAATGCATGGTCTGCATTGAATGTCGGTGCGCCCCATTGCAATGGGTATGGAATGCTTATCCTTATGGGAGAGAGAATATAAATTGAGATATATAACATGGATGTGGAAATGAACTAGTGATAGATATGCCAGTTTACAAACCATAACGCGGAAGAGATGAGGTTGGAACGGTCTGTCTCGCAACTGATCTGTGTGACCAGTGCGGTGTGCTTATATGCACCACTTGCTGTTAGAATGTGGGCATACACCCAGACAAGGGCAATACACACCAGCAATGAGAACCTCTCCATAACTGGAACATGCCGAACATGTATATGCTTGAGATATTGAGAAAGCGCCACAAATAGGATGAGCATCGGAAGGCCAATCTCCACGCAGCTCCCAATCTAAACGTTCATGTGATGAATTAGCTCATGAATCGCATGGCGATAGATGTTTTTCCCAGTTACAAAAAGATAAGCTAACAGACCATGAATATTTCATGTGATGAATTAGCTCATGAATCGCATGGCGATAGATGTTTTTCCCAGTTACAAAAAGATAAGCTAACAGACCATGAATATTTGCATGAGTAAATATGAACAGTTGATTTATAATATCATTTAACTTTTGAAGTGTAAAGGCAAACTCAAATACATGAACATATTGTTAGTGCATTAAAGATTGCTCCAGAAACCTTGAAAATATTCCATTCCAGAAAAAAAATGTTTTGGTAGTACGTGCAACATAACATGTGTAAGGATCAATAACATTATCTATTGCAGCTTAGTTAAGGTGCTAAACGATAAGATCATAAGAGATCCATGCTCCAGATAAACTTCAATAAATCGACAGTTATATCATAAAACAGTAAGGCCATGCAGCCCAGGAAACGTTTAAAACTGGTAAGAGAAAAAGATATTTCTGGGGACGTTCTTCAGTGTGGTAAGTTCCAAACATCAAAGTGACTGAAATTCTTATCTAAGTAGAAAAGCAAGGCCACTAGAGCTTTTACCACTGGGAATCCTCTCTCGAAAAGGCCAAGCCCCACCAATGAAACCACTGGAACCATCCCAAGTGGGCTAAAGAACCTGCAACATGCATATCATACTGTTAATGTTCTTATTCTTGTCGTCGCTGCGAAGGTAGTAACGATGTTCCCGCAGCTTTTGGATAGCTTGCCCCACACTTTTATTAACACATCAGCATATTACACTTTATCTAAAGTGATCCCCACTATTTCAAACTGATGGGCACATAAAGTGGATGGATAACAGAGAGGCTAGGCTTGTATAATAAAAATAGAAAATGATCCAGATATTGGTATTTGTGGTCCGGTATAAGAACACGTGTCAAGAAATCATGTAAAAGAACAAGTTGAACGAAATAATCTGTCAGGTATGGTATAGGATTTAATACACTACTCTCGTTCTAACACAAGTCAACAAATAATTGTATGGACTTTACTGAAAAATCTATCATACATTAGTTAAAGGAGAAGTAAGATTTCCGTGTACCTAGAGCATATTGCCCACAGTTGGCTATAGCCAAGAATTATCTGAATGCTTGACGAGACTATCAACGCCCCCTGTATGGCTCTCATTGTCTGTATGAACCTCTGCAGACAGAACAGAAAATAAGCAACATGAAAATTTGCATTGGTGTGACTGCATATTTGAATGTCCATGATTCTCTTGTAGGATGCAAAATGTAGAAACCATTGCATACTTACAGTATGGCTATCAGCTATTTGCATGAGCGAGCGGTCATGGATTATGGAGAGGACTGGAACAACATAGGCATATGAGCCGCCGATGACAGTGGGAAGGCGAGTGCCGAATAGTGTCTGGAGCAGCGTCTTTATCCCAGTCACAAATAGCAGCGTCTGAACCACTCTCGCCTTGTCACGCTTTGATAATCAAAACCAAACATTTCTCAGTCACAAATAGCAGCGTCTGTACCAAACTAACCGACGAGCTTAACAAACATCGACAACAGTGGAAGAAATCCTCACATCATTTCCACCCATGAGAGGAACCAACATTGTGGGGATCATCACAGCAGTGCCCAGGGCCAGTATGTAATGCTGAAAGCCCAAAGCAATTGCCTCTCCTGCAACACCAAAAAAAAAAACAAATCCAGGATTAGCAATAGAGAACTGGATAAAATACACCTGTACCAAACGGTTGAGAGATGAGATGGCACAGACCCCAAGAAGGGTTCGAGTCTATGCAGTACTCAAACCCCTGCAGCTGATCCATGGGCGGGTGATGGACCATCTCCTCAGGCTTCACCTCGGCCATTTCTAAATCGAAAATCCTTCTTGTGCTCAAGACGAACAATCCTTTTGGTTGGTTGATTGAAACATGGGAAAGTGGCAAAGGTACTGAGCGACCCCTTTGGTAAACTGAAAAGCAGATCGATGGATCGAATGCTCTTCAGCTCACCTGAAACGCTCTACCAATCTGCAAAAAGAACAGCAACGATCTTGAGCTACCAATTGCTCGATTGCTCGCACAACTAGACTGAAGGAATCGGTAATCGAGTACCTGGCGAAGAGAAGATGCCACCCTAAGAAAAGCTCGTGAGTGGCAAACTTATAAATCGCGTCTCAACGACTGCAAGAAACAAGATGGAGCTAATTGACACAAATCGACCGGGCAAACCCCAGGCCCAGGGGCAATGCGGCAGGCAGATAAACGCCGAGTGATGCAAGAAAGAGACTTCTCTCACTCTTAGATGGAGTGGGGACGAATATGATGCGAGTAGCCGCAAATTTCGGTGAGGACGACGAAAGGAAACAAAGGCGGTTCTGCTGCAGCTGTGCTTTCGTTAGTGATGTGGGAGGGATATGTCAAAGAAGAAGAAAGGGAAAAAGATGGAAAAGGTCAAAAGAGGCAGCCATGAAAAGGCGCAGAGCGAGTGCGAGAGATGAGTGTGGGCAACCTCACTCTCTCCCTCACTCTGTCGCCATTGTCGAATCCCTCCCTCTCGCCACGAAACTTCCCCAGGGTTAATGCGGTGGGATCAGAAACGGCTATGGGGATTTTAGCCCGTTGCAAATTCGATTTCTGTGACGAAAATGGCCTCGGCTTGGAGGATCGGGAGGGAGAGAGAGGAGCGTTGGGCTGCGTGCGCAGTAAATTTTGGTTGGTGGGGGTGACTGCGCAGAATGTCGGGCTTGTCGCCCTGCGTTTATGTTTTTCAGTGTGACGTTATCTTCACATTCAGAGAACGAGCACAAATCAACTCGAAGAAAAAAAAAGAGGACACGTGAAGTCTGATATTCTGATTCCCATTTTGCCAGGGAAGGTATCTTTTGGTTTTTAACCGAGGGACGTATCTTTGGATAATGTCTTTTGATTGTGTTGTTAGATGCTATGTGCCTTATTTTTTCGTGCAAAGATCTTCCAATCATACTCCCTCCTATCTGAAATTTGTGTCACGGTCGGTACGTTAATATTGTTTGTGTGACACTTTTTGTGGTCCGGAGTGAGTGAGAAAATCGGTTCATGAATTTTCAGAAGTAACACTTTTAATCGTGATAAATTTTCGCCTAAATCTACAGATGTCTGTCAGATTGAACCACATTTCAAGATTCTGAAAAGTAATTTCGGTTTCAAGAATTAATCTTGTCGTACTTTCCACGAGTGATGCGTGTTTCTCTCCGCTTGACGCAATTACTGTTATCTAGAGCGTGTTTGTTTAGGTCGGTGCTTGAGATTATATTGCTTTTGGGTCCTTTAGAAGCACAAATTCAATCAAACACCTACCTTTAATTAGGTCCAAACTTCTAGAACTGCTTGTTCCTTTGGTACTACTACGAAGCCACGCCCGTTTGAAGGTACTTCAACAGCTTTCTGCATCTTATTGACTCCCTTAACTAAAGACATCGTAGTTCCACATGTTTAACACCCAAATGCCAATTGGTATACATAAGCCCAACCCATTCACAAATGTCCCTAAATTAATCCCCAGCGTGTTCTTTTTTTCCCTTACGTAAAACATTCGCTTGGCATATATGAAACTAGTCAAACATGAAGAAAATGCAATACAATACGATTTCAAGTGTATGGTCGACCATTACACTTCCAGTTATAACTCAGATGCATCTAGCTTTCTCGACCTAACCTCTAAAACTGAAGTGAAAGGATATTTCCTAAACCCTTGTGTTTTGTGTGTTAGGCAACAACACTAGTGATATTTTAATATGTGAATTAAGTGGTGCAGGTTTTAGGTGATTAAAACATCTTTGCATCAAATCCAAAAAGTGAGTTGAAAAGAGCAAATCTTCCCTGTACTCAGTCGGATTATCCGATTCCAGCTGAATCGGATTTTCTGATCCTCAAGCAAAGCTCAAATACGGCTAAGTAAATCAAGTGATCCATCCCTGCATTTTATCGGAATATCCGACGCCGGCTGGGTCGGATTATCCGATCTATCGAAGGGAGCTCAAATTTCGGCTAAGGACTTCGAGCAAAATCGTCTTGCATTTTGTCGGAATATCCGATGCAAGCTGGGTCGGATAATCCGGTCTATCGTATAATCCGACACTCACTTTGCTCGGATTATCGGACTACCCTGTCTCCAACGGGCAGAATTGGTTGGGTACTATATAAGGGCCTTCTCCTACCTTGAGAAGGGTACCACGACCAGAAATATCTTCCCCACCATTGTTGCAAGCACAAATCTAGTAGATCTCTCTCCTTACCCACTCAAACACCTTGTCCTTCTAGGATTAGGGAGAGTTGACCTAGATCTACACTTCCACCAAAGCGATTTGATTTCTATATCCATTCCTTAGAGGAACTTGTTAATCGTGGGTTCATTGGAACCCTAGACGGTCGTTGGTCGTTCTTGTGGCTTTGAAAGCCGCGGGGACTAGCCGGGAGCCTCCAATTGAGTTGTGGAGACGTGTCCCGGCCTTGTGATTCTTGTGGCTTTGGGAGCCGCGGGAATTTGGTGAGAGCCTCCAATTTGGTTGTGGAGTGTGCCTCATCCTTGTAAAGGTTTGTTGCCGACCTCGAGGGCATCATATAGTGGCTCGTGGAACTCCTCATCGGAGGATAACACGAGGGAGATACGGTGTGCCATATCACGGCTATTCGGGGATCACTTGTGACCTCGCACCGCTCCAACGAAGACGTAGCTTCCATTGGGAAGTGAACTTCGGGAATCATCTCCGTGTCACCTTGTGCTTGTCTTTTTATATACCTTTACTTGTATTGCTAGCTTGTCTTGTTTAGTATATCTTGTTAGCTAGTTTATTGCTCATCATATAGGATTGTTCACCTAGTTGCATATGTAGAGAACTTATTTGAGCAATTCCCTAACTTGTTGAAAAGAAAATTGGTAGTTGCCCTATTCACCCCCCCTCTAGTCAACCTACTCGATCCTTTCAATTGGTATCAGAGCAAGGTCTCTTTATTAAGGGCTTAATCGCCTAAAGAGGAGGATGGCTAGTGCGGAGGAGTTACAACGTGCTAAAGATGAGGAGTTAAAACTTGCCAAGGAACAAGAAAAACTTGATAGAGAACAACTTAACAAAGAACTAAGTGAAGCGGGAATAATCCCTCCCGAGGATGACGCCCCAATCACCATGAAGGCCATGATAGACCTCTTTGGGTTCATGAAAGGAAAAATGGTGGATGAGGTGTATTCTCGGGTCACTAATCAAAATGCTCCTCATCAACTACTACTCTATTAAGGGAGCTAGTGCTAAGGATAAAAATGATGATAAACTTAATGAGAAGCCCCCTCATAACTTTGCTCCACCTAGCTCTTATCTCACTCAAGTTGCACCCACTCAACCTCATATAACCAACCTTAATAGACCTCCTCCTAAGCTTGATAATACTCGTTATTTCACTTGGAAGAAATCTATGGAGTCTTATTTTCACAGTTCTTCGGTGCATCTTTGGAGGGTGGTTCTACAAGGTTTCAACCCGGTTGATCCCAACAACTTGACAAAGCAAGAAGAGATTGATGAACAACTTGATGCAAATGCCAAGTACATTCTTGAGAGTGCCATGACCGCAAATGATGAAGATCAAGTGCGAAATCTCAAAACCACCAATGAGGCATGGCTCTATCTTGAAACCGTGTATGAAGGAAATGAGGGCATTCAACGCTCCAATGCGGACGTCCTTCAACATCAAGTTGACAACTTCATCATGCTAGAGGAAGAGACTCCAACCGATCTTTTCCGAAGACTCGCCAAGCTTCTGGTGACATGTAGGGAAATGGAAAGAAGGATATGGATGAGGAATGGGTCAAGGCCAAGTTCCTCCAAGCAATTATTCCATATAGTGAGACTATGGTGATGAACCTTCATGCAAGAGCGGATTACACAAAGTTATCTCCCAATGACATCTTGGCTCAATTTGTTACCTATGATACATTGAAGTCCACATACAAGTCCTCCATCAACCAAATCCGTGGCACAAAGACTCTTGCTTTGAAGGCCCATGTTGGAGAACATCCAAAATATGAAGAAGGCACGGTTGTTGATGGTGAAGAAGATTTGGTGGGTGAGCTCAATGAAGTTATTGCTCTTGTCGCCACCCGGTTTTGGAACAAGAAGAACAAGAGCAACACCTCTCCACCAATAAAAAGAATGTGCTTCAATTGTGGAAGGGACAATCATCTTGTGAAGGACTACCCTTATGAGAGAAGAGAGGATAATGGTGGCCAACTCATTCTAAAGAAGAACAAGTACCACCCCAAGCC
Source organism: Poa pratensis (assembly GCA_947311845.1). Classification (NCBI taxonomy): domain Eukaryota; kingdom Viridiplantae; phylum Streptophyta; class Magnoliopsida; order Poales; family Poaceae; genus Poa; species Poa pratensis. Next base: position 31,097,258 of record CAMZMU010000074.1, read on the forward strand.
TACCTTTATCAAGAGATCACTGATGTCTACGCATGCTTCTATTCTTGTAGACAGTGTTGGGCCTCCAAGTGCATAGGTTTGTAGAACAGCAGCAAGTTTCCCTTAAGTGAATAACCCAAGGTTTATCGAATTCAGGGAGGTATAGGTCAAAGATATCCCTCTCAAGCAACCCTGCAATTAAGATACAAGAAGTCTCTTGTGTCCCCAACACACCTAATACACTTGTCAGATGTATAGGTGCACTAGTTCGGCGAAGAGATAGTGAAATACAAGTAATATGGATGATTATAAGTGGTAATTGCAATCTGAAATAAAAATGGCAGCAAGCAAACTTGAGCCAAAATGAGAGCAAATGGTGTTTCAATGCTTGAAAATAAGGCCTAGGGATCATACTTTCACTAGTGGACACTCTTTGCTATGCTACTCTGAACTATTCTCCTGTTGGATAACAAACACACATTTATTGTGTAGGGCTACAAAAGCACACCTTAAAGTTGCATTCCACATCTAGGGGACCCCAATGTCACTAAGAGCATCCCAAAATAGTACTAGACAAACACCACAATTTCATAGAGACATCCAAAACAAATAATAGATCATGATAAGTATTCCTGTAAACTTTAGCCTAAGAGTCACACACGGTGCGCACACTGTCAACTTCGCACCATGGAACAAAGGTGACTCCGGAGTTTACATTAATAAAACCACTCAAGTAGCATAATTCATAAGATAACAAAGAGTAACATCCATGGATCCAACTAGATTACAAAGCTCATGATCACACAAAGATCACACCATGGGAGAGAGAGATGAACCTCATAGCTACCAGTAGAACCCTCAGCCTCGGTGAAAACTACTCACACATGGTCATGGTGAGCACACTTGATGGAGAGGCTGATGAAGATGGTGCTGGTCTTGATGGTGGTGTTGATGGAGACTCCGGAGGGGGGATGGAGGAGTCCTCTGAAGGTGATTCCGGCGGCGTTCCCCCCTCTGATCTTTTCCGGCGGCAGCCTTCTGTCTCATGTTTCTTGGTTTTCTGTTTCTCCGCCGCCTCCTCGCGAAACTCCTCGGGGGACTATTTTCATAGTCAGTTTTAGGTCAAGACGAAGCCACGGAGACGAAAACGGACGGCATCGGAGCCACGAGGCCCAAAAGAGGTGGGCCCACGTGGCCAGGTACTCGGGCCGCGTGGGACCCTCTAACTTCCAGCTGGTTGGGCTTCTGGTCTTCATTTTTAGCCCATTGCGTTCGTCTCGAAAATTCTGAACCGTGCTCTTTGGCCTTGCCCTTTTTGGAGTCCCGAAGCTCCCGGAAAGTCTGAAACACTAAAAAAGACGTTTTCTGTGCAGGGTTAATTCCATAAAAATAGGAAAACTATGAAATATTCCCAAAATCATTATAAAACATTGATATAACCCTTATATGATGCAAATATGATTGGAATATAAGTAAAATAATGCAAAGTTCATGTATGCATTTTACATGCATCAACATCCCCAAGCTTAACCTATACTCGTCCTCGAGTATGAAAGTGATAAAACTAACATGGACTTTGCACTTTAATACTATCGATGGATATCAAAGATGATTACTATTGCTACATAGAGTCAAATGATTCATTCTTCAAAGAAGTAGGAATATGCAAGATAGATTATGAAGTGATATCAAGTATTCAATGTAAGGATGTTCCATGATAATTCACAAAGTCACTACCAAAAATTCGCCCATCCTCGACGTTTTTTCAGCGACGTTCCGATAACGTCGTGTGTTCCGTCGTGGTGGCTCGAAAAGCTGATTTTGCTCGCGACGTTTTGGTTCTTTCATTCATGGGCCTTTGGTTCGCGACGTTCCACGTACTTTACGTCGTGGATTTTTGTCCCCGGCCCATTATGCAAACTTGAGCCCAGTTTTCTACGACGAAACAGTTCTTAGTCACGTAGAACGTCACGAATTTTTCGTCGCTCGCCAGGTGGTGTCCATGTATGACTCGTTGACTGGCAACGAGTACGACGGTTAGATCCTGGACCCTACCTGTCATACACTGTTGTAATTTACGACCTTGTTTGCGTAAGAGGGCTGTTTCTACATGTTGGCTCCAGGCCCATCTGTCAGATAGTTTCGACCAATTTTTTTAGCAACGATCGAGTGTTTGTTGGCTGGGCCCCACCTATCATCGAGGGTTGAGGCTCACAGTTACTCACGCTTAGATAAATAAGGCGTTGGGAAAGTGTAGTTGAGGGGGCGTGGGGAAACGAATACGTGGGAACGTGGCGTCGCCATGACTTCCGCACCCGCCTCCTCAGATCTCCGGGCTCCATAAATAGAGGTGCTTACCACCTCCCCTTCGTACTTCATCGTCGATACATCACAGTGCCCACACTCATCGAAAAACATCTGCTCATCGCGTTTACTCCATTCATGGCTTCACCGCGCAAGCGATCTGCTTCCATGAGGTAGATGTGGATAAGTTTTGTATTGATCCGGTTGTTTACCTCCTTGTTGCATCTTTATTTAGATCTGTTCAAAGTGGTACACTGACATCATCTTCCGGATATTGTTTGCATCTATGTGCAGGGATAGTTCTGCCTCCGAGGAGCTGACGCCGGTGGAGCGGTCGGTGATCGCCGACCTGACGACGACTGTTGATGAACTACGTGAGCAGTTAGTTGCTGCCTTGAAGAAAGCTTGTGAGTACATGGACAAGGCGATGGAAGCTGCAGCGCAGGTCAAGAAGGCTACGGACATCGTGACGAAGATGTCCGACCATCTGAAGGAGCAGGTGAACAACAACCTCGACCTTAATCGGAAGGTCATAGTCCTCGAGCTGGAAGTCCAGCTTGCGCGGAAGGAAGCTTATCTCCTCCGCAACGAAGCTATGGTGCTGGAGAAGAAGCGCCTTGACAAGAAGGTCGAGAAGGCCAAGAAAGCCCAGTCCTAGAGAGGGAGTGCCTGGAGGCGGAGATGGCCAAGCGAGGCTAGTAGGATGTTCTTGCTTGAAAATTGGGTGCACAGATTTTGTATGCACATGTGATCTGGTTTTTCTATTTATTTGTTTCAACAATCATGTATCAGCAACTTGTATGCGCGTGTGTGTATTCGTTTGCTATTTCACATTGCAACGAGGGGGCGTGGCGTCTGAATCACCGTGGTTCATCTGGTTCATCTGAATCGGCGTGGCGACTCAATGCATGCAAACGTCGTCGTTTCCCGCAAATGCATGCCACGTGCTCGCATCCCAGGCCCACCTGTCATCGAGGGTTGAGGCTCACAACCGCTTTGACCGTATGACAGAAATTGAATCAACTGAAAAACAAGGTGGAGAGAACTTGGTGAGTAACTGCTCTCAACAACCCCGTCTTTGAAAGGAAAAAAATATTCTACTATGTCCAATCAACAGGCCCGCAGTAAATAACTTTATCAATCGGCTTCCGTGCAAGTCCCTTCGATGGCAAGGCATCTGCCTTTAGCCCGTTGATTCTAAATAGACGGACCATATTGCGCGGTGAATGGCAGGAGACGGTTGCCACGTATTAAACTAGCACTGCCAGAGCACGTCTACGTCATTCCACTATTCACCATCTTCCCCACTCGCCACCACTCAGCGGAGAACAACCCATTTCTACATACCACCAGCCATGTCCTCGCGTCGTCAAGCTTCAAGCCGGAAGCAACAGACAGCTGCAACGAAGGCTGAGGAGGCAAAACGCCGAAAGAAGATGCAGCAAATGGATCAGGAAGATGGCGGCGACAAAGATTGTCCTCTGATGGAGGCCAAAACCCCGCTATCTCTGAGCAAGAACATGAAGACGGGCGATAACTCCACCTCGAGTTTGATCCCAAATCAGCACATCCAAGAAGATGGCCGGTACGTTTAAATATCTATGAAGTATAATTTCTTTGGTACAAACATGTCCCAATATCCATCAAACTGAAGTCACTTGTACATATCTCAGAGCCAGCCGCTCGGACATCGGCAATCCAGACCAAGAGTAAAGCACGAATGGCCTAGCGGGAGACAAACAATCATTCGAGAAGGTCGCCCTCGCTCTCCGACACAGCGAGGTCTGAACTATCCAATCTTTTGTTCTATCCCTCATATTCAGACTAATCTCACTACTAATTATGAACTGCATGCAGGAAGCCAGGGCTAGGATTGAAGCCAAGGAGGCCATCGCAAATGAGTGGTGCGCCACGCTTCTGAAGAATAACAATGTCATGAAAAAAGAGTTTGAACGCCTCCGTGTTGATTTGGATGTAAAGAGGAGGGCATCCCAAAACATTGCGAAAGAAGCAGCAAACCTTCTTGCGGACCACACCAAACTACAGAATGAGGTAGCCGGCTGGAAGAGGCTATACAATAAGAGTAATGAAACATATGACAAGGCGGTAGGCCTGATCAAGGAGCTTGTGGAAGATAAGAAGAACCTCCAGATGCAGTGTGAAAACCTTCATCTTGAGAGTATCGAGATGCTAAAGGAACATCTCTGTGGCATCAAATCGGCCATCGCCACCCAAGAGGCTAAACTGACGGCTCAGGGAGAAGTGAAGAAGTTGCAAGATGACATAGCATCATCAAACATTGTGATCCATAACCTGGAGAGAGAGGTGCAGAAGCTCCGTCTGCAACTTGTAAATCGGGTTATCCCCATTTCCAGTTTGAAAACATGTAAGAACTAGAAGATATTACAATTATCTAAGCGCTCTCTCGCATAGCCATCTTTATATCTACTAGTCGAGGTGCTCTTTTTTAGCGTCCATTTTCAAATCACCATCACAAATGGTTCAACACGATCCTCACAACAGGTTCAAAGCAGCGGCACAACAGGCTCACATCAGGATCAACCGAATACCAGGTTAACTAAACTAATTCTACTTAGCTACACAGGACACCGAAACCTCCTCCAGAGGTTCACATCATCAATAGGGTTTTGTGTGTGTTGCGCAACCACGTCCACGGTTTGGCAAACCCTACAAAAAAAGTGTCACACATGTCAGTTAAATGGGTGCAGAAAGATGTTAAGTCTCATATAATGACACACAAATAAAGAAGGACCAATTCAAAAGCATGCCTCATATATAGTTTGATTGGACACATTTCAGGGATTGAGTTGGTGAGCCAAGTAGAATGCACAAAATATGTATTCATGCATATACAAGGCTCACGAGCGTCACCCCCGAATCACATAGTGCCATAATATTTTAATCATCGGCATTTTAATCATGTACAAATGATACACACACGATACACATTCAAATATATGCCTCAAATGAACAGAGCACACCATGAACTTCCAAGTGTTGGAACTAAAGGGTCAAGCATAAATGTTTAGCAATGAACATCAAGAAAAATAGCCTCATAATTACAAGCACACATAGAATACAAAAGACATGATTCCACGGTACAGACAAATCTGCCCAAGCAAAGGGAAAATCATATTTGGGGCCTCATAGGTACAATGCAATGTGCTTGTACAATGCACAGTAAAGGGGAAATCATATTTGGGGCCTCATTGGAAAGAAGCGCACACAAATGGATGAGATCATCGAGCACTTACCAAGGAGATGCAAAACAAATGTGGTTGTACACAACACTAGGTAAATACTGATCATCCCGTCAAGATAAAGTGTAGAGCTTAATCATCAGCACAGAATAGAGAATGAACACAAAATAATCCTCATACTGCAAAGACAGTAATCATTGGACCGTGCATTACTGGGAAAATCATAATTGGGGTCTCATTGTAAAGAATCACACAAATCGATGAGATCATCGAGCATTTTCCTTGGAAAATGCAGAACAAATGTGGTTGTACACAACACTAGGTAAATGCTGACGATCTCATCAAGATAAAGTGTAGAGTTTAATCATCGGCGCATAATATGAACTGGAGAGTAATCTTTGCATAGCAGGTTGACACAATCTAATTAAAGAGCAAGGTAGTTTTACCACAGATAAGGCAAACAACAGTTTTACCTCAGTTTGACTTGTGACCTCTACGAGTGTTCTTTTTTTTCTTAGCTCTCTTGACTCTAGGAGGGTGCACAATAACATCAGATGGGATATCAGATACCGTGGCTTCTGTAGCTTTCTTCCCAACAGAGTGAATATCATGTCGCACTCCACTTTGGCTTCTCTTAGACCTGCCTTACAATTAAGCAGCTCATAATTAAGCGTGTTTGTCAAGGTGCGGATGTTCCTACAGCTTTCCTCACGTTCCAACTCGAGTGCTGACTTAGCTTTCTGCACCCTCTCCAGCTCGGCCAAGGCTGTATCCCTCTCTTCCATAAACATCACCGCCTTTTCCTCGACAAGCCTCAAGGCTTCCCTCTCTGCCGCCTGTCGCGATTGGAGGTTGAAGAACTCACTCATGAGATCCTCCCGAGTTGCGGTTTGAACGTACAAACGGTCCGAGTTAGGCTTCGTGAGTTTTTCAACTTCATCAGCCTGCATCCAGTTATGAATTTCATCAGGCCGCATGCCACAGAAGTTGCAGCCTCGACTGAAGTCCTATAGCCAAACCTAAGAGGTAGCTACGAGGCCAAAGGAGATAATAATTTCTGTAAGATTTACCTGGACTCTCTGAAGAATGGACAGTGCGATCTTCCTCAAATTTTCTACGTGGATGTCCATCTGGGTGGGGGAAGCGATCTCCGAGGGACCTGTGATGGTAGCGTGAGCCAAATCCATGGCCTGTGGTGACCTAAAAACATCAACGGTGACCTACATCCTCCGGAATCTAACCTACATCCGCCGGAATCTAGCCTAGATCCGCCAGAATCTAGCCTAGATCGCATCGTGGGGTTGAGGATGGGGAACGGAGGGGATCAGCACTTACCAGTCGTTGGTTGAGGACTTCGCCGAGAACAGGGAAGGGAGGGCGCCGCCGTGGGGGTGGGGTGGGGGTGGGGAGTAGCTAGCTGAGTGGGCGAAGTGGAGGCGCTGGGCAGAGTGGTCGCTTTCAGTGGAGGAGCAGCCGAGTGGGGGCGAGTAGCGCGGCGGTCTGTGATGCTGATGAGTGGGACCCCATGTGAGGGTATTTCAGTGTAGATTTGAGATTTGACGCGCTGATGTTAGAGTTTAGATCTCTTATTTGAACAAAAAAAAAGGTTATTGACGTTAAACAGTCAAATGGCTAGAGTTGCTAGTTGTGCCATGTTGGCCCAGTCCATGAAAGGATTTCTTTTAAAGCAAAAACTGGCTAATTTCACAAGGATTGTATTCTTTAATTATTACTTTATATATACTACTTATTTCAAAAGCAAAAAATTGGTTATAGACGATAAACAGTCTCTTATTTTTTTCATACTAAAGAACATGATCAGCTGAAGCACAGGTTCTTAGGCGTAGCCTAAATCAACCTATCTACAGATGCTTGAATTCAACTCATCCTCTAGATTTCTATCCTGTTGTGTCAACTATGCAAAATGTAAATTTTCAGGAATTTGTACTCACAGCTGCCTGGTGTAGATGAGCTGAATATATTTGGCGCCCTTGCTTGTCTGAAGCAACATAATATATACATATAGATACTATATTTCGACGATACTAATTAAGTTCTTACAGTACCAAAAGCAACATATAATATAAACACTGTTGCAACAACAAGCACTAGCTGCAGCAACATGGATCACCGCCTCCAAGGCTTCCTGCCCTTCCTGGTCTTCTTGTCCTTGTTGACCTTCTTTGGAGGAGGCGGCTGCGCGAGGCCTAAGGGGATATCCCGCGCAAGCAGCTTCTTCAGAAACACGCCGTAGGCAGCGTGTTGAGCCATAAGAAGGGCCGATCTTTTGTTCTGCGAGCCAGATTGTCCAATGCCGACAGCATGCTGGATCATGCTGTTCCGACTGCCGCCTATACCTCTAATGCAGAAAGGGCAAATCCATTTGTCGCCATGACGGTATCGATGCTGTCCCGCCTCCAGCTCTTTTAGGACGTATCTGCTCTTCGCATCCCTAGAGTCATTTTCATAATCGACATCACTATCTGGCTCCTGCAAATTATTAGCAATACAACAAAAGTTAGCACCACACTCTAGTCAGTAAAAACAGAAGAACATAATACTTCCGAAGGACAAATTAACAATAAATCTAAACAAAGCACAAACAATAAATCTATACATCTGATCTCATAATTCACAAAAATAGAAAATTAAAATAAATTAGTATCCCTAACTAGGACATGTTAATACCTAACCAGATCACAAATAACATACACATCATCAATTAATTGAATTACAAATACTTCCCAACCAGGACATTAATTTATGCATGCACTAACAATAGTTTAAATTAAAGAACGCTACCTTTGAAAAACTAATGATGAGTCAATTTTAAATGACACCGATGAACTAGCATTTACACATTTTAAGCAGAACATATATATAGTACTACCACATACATTCATTTAGTAAATGAACTGACAATATAACAAAAATAGAATTTAAGCACGCATTGCAATGGGACAATTAATTGAACTTACATATACACAAAATGCTATCGAAATTGGTACTGAAACAAATGATCTAGAATCAAATCATCTACAATTAAATCATGAAGCGCCTGGGCACCATATGTGATTTTGGAACAGATTAAAGATGAACTCGCATGCATGTACAAACCCTGGAATCCCTAACTTGCATGTACAAAACCTAGAATCCCTAACTTGCGTGTACAAACCCTGGAATCTCTAGCTAATTACAGATGCAACTACGACCAACCCTGAACCCCCCTAACTTGCACGCACAAGACAGTAGGGTTCTGCAATTATAAACTAAGAATATATAGATTGGTTTAGGGAAGCACCTCAGATGCCTCGTCGGAGATGACCTCGTCGAACGCCGGGAAGTCGTCGAAGGGGTCCCCCAGATCCGACAGAAGAGGGAGTGGCCGCGCGTCCATCGTGGCGGGAGAACGCGATGCTCTCGAACCGCCGCCATGACCGGACGCTCCTGCGGCGGCGGCATCAAATGTCGGGCCGACGCTCTTCTCCGGCATCGGAATAGGCGATGGACTCAAATTGCCATGGCCGGCCGGACCTTCATCGGTGGCGTTCTTCTGCTCCATCGGATCTGCCATTCCTGGTTGCACCGTCTCGGTTGCGTGCTCGGCGGTTGGGAGAGAAAGAGAGAGATAGGCGATGCGGCCGGAGTAGTGGGGTTTTTTCTTTGCTAGATTTGGGGGTAGAATGGATGGGGAGGAAGACGGTGCAGGCACCGGGGGCATTTATACTGAGTGCCGCTTCGAAGTCCCGCTGACGTGTGCGTATGCATGTCTCTCTCTTGCGGCACCCCAGTCGGTGGACTTTGTCAAATAGAAAGTACCGTGACAATCAGTCAATGACAAATAGGGCCCGTCAGTGACGGGACCACCCGTAAGTGACTCGAAAGTTTGACAGAGTCATCCACAGCATCTCACACACTCTCTTCTACGTATACGTGCAGAACAGCACACGTTCGGTTGCGAAATGTGGTACAAATCTTTTCCACGGTGATGAACGTGTGTGCATGCAGCCACTGTGCGAGTGCAGTTGCGGGGATTTCAAGCGGGATCCGTGTTTAATTAAAGTCAGTTGCCAATAAATCTTGGCCGAAATCAGTTCCCGCTCGTTCATCTTCCCCGTACGTCTGCGTTCACACACCTTCGTTCCACACGATCGTTCGATCAGTGTGTATATATTTAGAGTCAGTTGCCATTTGTACCGGTGTTCCACTCGCTCATTTCTTCATCTACAATCGAGATCCCACGTCCCTGCCCTCCGCGAGTACTCGCCATGGCCGCCGGAAATCCAACAACGAATAGAGTACCCTTCCGTGCCCCTTTCGGCACAATGCTGCAGGTGGTGTACACCAACGACGAGCGTACCTTGGAGGATATCCTCGCCATGTACGAGGAATGGCTTGCGACTGCGAAGCACAGGTTCATGGGCCTCGACCTGGAGTACACCCCTCTAATTCCTCACACCAAACGCCATGCCGTCGCCCTCGTGCAAATCGCCATGTACAAGCACGTCCTCCTGTTCCATTGGTGCAAGTCCTCGCAGACACAGCATGGCCGCGATCTGCTCCAAAATTTCTTTTCAAACAAGGGGATCGAATTCGCAAGCGTGGACATGACGGCGACATGAAGGTTCTTGTCCAGTCGGGTTTCACGCCACCGCAGAAACACATTGACATCCAATCGCTAGTCGGGAGCAAAATTGGCATGTCTACTCTAGCGGGGGAGATGATCGACACTTCCTACCACGAGATGAAGGACAACTTCCCACCATTACTGCACCAGCGCTGGGATCGGATGCCGCTTTGTAAGAAAAGCCTCGAGTATGCAGCTGTGGACGGGTATGTAAGCTACGAGCTATACGATAGGGTCCAAACAATGAAGGACAGTATAGGTCAAGCATGGCTAGACCTGCTCCTCCCCTTGTGCCAGAAGAAGGACGACGGAGAGGGAACTTCACGCAGCCGGAGCAAGCGTGCCCGAGGATAATCAACTAGTTTGATAAGTGTTTTTAGGGTTTCAATACTAAGTGTTTTTATATGTATTATTACGTGTGTGCGAACAAAGTGGTGTGTACTCCATAAGATGTTTTTAATTAGTTCGCGTTCTGGGTTTAATAAAAGTCAAATATTTTGAAGTTTGACCAAATATATAAGAAAAAATACAAATATTTACAATAATGTTCTAACATAATTAGAATCTTCATAAGATGTACTTTCATATTATATATCAAATATTATAGATTTTGATATTTTTTCGTATGTATTTGGTCAAACTTTCAAAAGTTTGACTTTGAAAAGATCCAGAACGTGAACTAAATAAAAACGGAGGGAACAAACGAGTACTACCGTGCTTGTTTATTTGCATATATATTAATGGAAATTTGAGCAATATGTAGCACCTGGTGTGTACTGTCGTGCATGTTTGTTTACACATTATTCAGCAATATGAAGCATCTAGGATTTTTTCAACACTTTTTTAGCACTCGGAGTCTTGGATATCGGAACTCCCTAAAAAAAGAGCTTCAAATTCCCTCTTTGGGCGAACCGGACAGAATCTTATGAAAACAACGCGTACATTTTCGTTCAAAATTTTCCTATGTGGCCTAGGCAAACACAACCAAGGAAAAAAGTCCACTGATCTACCCCATTCGATTTCGGTAAAAAAAAATTAAGGTAAACGGTCCGTTGTGTAGGCTCTCACTGCAGGCATCAATGCGTGAACCTACCCCCCTCCCCCTCCCGTCGTCAATGCGCGCACCAACCGGTCGCGCCCCCTGAGAACCACCAAGGAGCTAGTATAGTTTGCACATCCCCATTCCAGTCCATTCTCCTATCTCTGATGGCTCACCCTCTCCCCTCAGTGACCGTCGACGATGACAAGCCGACGCCCGGTTGGGTGTGGCCGCGCAACCTTGAAGTGGAAGTCGTCAAGGAGCTCCTGAGCAATGGGCTCCTAGTCCCTCCTGGCTGCCGGCTGCCGGCCGGCTGGGACATCATCCTGGACGGGCGGGTCGTCTGCCCGCTCCTCGACATCGGCTCCGATGAGATGATCTATCTCATCCTCTAGAGGCGGAGTCAGCTACCCGACGCCCTCAAATCCGACGAGGTGTTCGGACATGGCAACCCGTGCTGGCCGGCCATCTTGGCGGCCGAGCGGGAGAAGCAGGTCGAGCACGGTGATGGCGATGCTCTTCTTCACGAGGAGAGGTGGCGCTTCTGGAAGGGGCGCACGATCGAGGAAGTCCTCGCACTCTGCCGGACCGGACAGGATCCCGCCCCGAAGACCTACATGAGATACGGTGGCAAACGCTACGAACTGCCCGGGTCAAGGGTGTGGTTCGGGCCTGGCCCCCGCTGCCTGCTGACTCTCCGAGAGGCGCACTTCCTCGGACTACAAGACATCCCTCTGCCGCCCGACTGCATGGTGCCGGAAGACTGGGCGCCAAGCAAGGCTAAGATGGGATTCCGTGTCCGTGGGAACTTCTTCCTTTCGGAAGATGAAGCCGTGATGTCGGAAGACGAGGACGGCCGCCACTGCGATACATGCAGCTTCTAGCCTTCGAGGCATTGTTGGTGCTAGCCGTTGCAGCTTCTATAGTTCTATCTCGACAACCGCTTAATTAAATCTTATTTCAGGTTAAGATTAGAGGTTACTTTGTAAGGTGTACCTGCAATGAATGAAAAAGCTCTTATTTTCTGATAACATGCATGTGGCCCACGCCGGTAGGAGTTGTACACGTCACCGCGGACCAGGATCCTCTAACTTAGCCCACTATAACTTTTCCCGAACTTTGAGTCACTGACTTCTGGGTCCCGCCAGCCGTAGGTCCCACCTGTCAGTGACGCAAAGTCAGGCAAAGTAAGAGGATCCGGCTCCCGTCACCGTCGGCTACCAAAGCAGCCAAACCGGAAGTAAGCACCGCCAAAACGAAATTTCATTCATTTAACAAACTGATTTGCATCATTGCATTGCATACGCAGCAATTACAAGTCTAAATGACATTTGTCATTAATCCTAGAGCCTAATGACCTAAAGCAAATTGACGTTGGCCGTCCTATTACATGCGGCGGCGGCGGAGGCTACCGGCCCTTCCAGCGATGCTTGGCGACCTGCCTTCTTCCGCGCGCGGCCACATGTAGTCGTCCGGCATAGGTACGCTTTCTAGGAAACGCACCAACCGTGTAATCGGGTGGTCGTCGCCCCGCGCGGAACGCGCGCTGCCTTGTGTATCCATGCTCAGATCCCTTCCGGCCAGCAAGGTGCTCCTTGTATCCACTCCCTAGGATCTCCTTCAGTATCGACGGCCAGTAAGGTGCTCCTTGCACGGATGGTGCGCTTTGTTGAATCCACTTCTCACACTCATGGTCTTGCTCCCATTCCCCCTCGCCGTCGTCTTGACGACGGTGGAGGGGAGAGGGTTGGCCATCGATCTGAGAGTGGATAAGGATTGTCAACTGCGGCGTTGCTGCCAGTGTTTTAATAGGCGCGACCGGAGAGTGCGCGCAGTAACGACGCATTGGCTTTGTTCCACTAACACATGGGGCCAAATAGGTATGGGATCTGCTTGTCAGGGACTCAAAGTCAGCCAAAGGCAGCGGTGGCAAAGTCAGCTAATCTCAATCCGGAGTTAGAGTAGATATGAGCGCATTAACGCATGTCGCTCAGGCTTTTATTACCCTAAAATCAACAGTAATTAAACGACGATATGACGGAGTACGTACTGACTGAATACTTGCAACACAACATAAATTAACTGATAGAGTAGCAAAACACAAAACGACAGCACACAGACTAGCTAGTGTGGTAGCAAGGTTACATAGATCGATCACCACTAAAATTTAAAACACGACAAGGTGCACACTCTGACTAGTTACAAAGATGCTCGACTAGTTGCCAGCACCGATGACACGAACAATGGGGAACACCAGTGGGATGGTCGAGTTCCAGAGGAGCAAAGGGTTGAACTGGATGCAGGAAATCTGAGTGTCGCTGAGCCAGTAGATGTTTCCGTGCATTTCTGCCGCGGCGCCTAACTCCCAAAGCCTGATGTAGACCAATTCACCATCCTTGCCGGTGTCGAGGATGAACATTGCCTTGTCGGTGAACCTTGCGCTTAGCACTGCGTCGGCTGCACGCCAAGTGGAGATATTTCCACTGGCGGTGAAGAACTGCAGCACGTTCCCGGACCCATGGGTGTTGGGGCCGACGAACTCCATCGGTTGTGTGGCCTGGAGAGGTTCATCCCCGATCATCATGATGGTCGTCCAGGCCATGTCGCACACAAAGCAGAAGTTGACCGCTTGTGTTTTGCACATGCTAGCTATTCGAGATGTAGTGATGATGGAGATGTGTTTTGCAGAGTACCTGCGTTTGCACCGTTCGGCTGATATAGCGGTGGGGAGAGACCGGCCGGCACCATTGCGGAATTTACAATTGAATTATCGCTGTCCAGGCGCACAGATGACAACGAGCACACACAATGGCCAGGTCACGGACGGGCGCAGTGCAGACATGCATCCCGGACATGCACGGCCGGGCACGCAGACACGAATGAAGACGACGCCGACTTCGACCTAGTAGTCCCTAGCCGGCAATGGAGGCATCGCATGCAGGCAGGAGTGGGGCATGGGCATGGATGCGCGGCCGGCCGGGCAGGCACGCAGTGCATGCATTAAGATGATGCGACGGATCACGCAGCGCGTGCAGACACGCATGACTAAAGGGGCGGGCTTCGTACGTCTAGCGTGAGCTAGGCGTTCAGGCCGTCGGATGCATGGCGTGCAACAGCTGGTAGCCACCAAGCTGGCTCTCTCATGCAAGATTTCAGAACTACGGTGACGTCGCGTCTTTCCCACGGCGTCGTAGAGAGCTATCTTAGCCGTAGTTTAATATCCAACCCTTCAGCCTCTCGCAGCGCTGGTCAAGTGGCAAGCCTTTAAGGCGTGGCGCCTGTCCTGCCAAGTCGATCATAGCACTCCTTCTCCCTCACACGCTAGCTAGGTGATAAATCAACTGCACCCGAGAGAGACAAGATCATCTCCACTCACTCTTCAGCCTCTCTCCTCCCATCAATGGCCCACAACGACGAGAACGGCGGTAGTGGGTCGTCGGAGCACTGGTTGTGGCCGCACAGGCTCCAAAAGGAGATCGCCGATGAGCTCGTCAAGTACCGGATCATGGTCCCTCCTGGCTGTCTGTTGCCAAACAGCAGCTGGGGTCTGAGCGAGGGCGGGTTTCCAGTGCGCCACTCCCGATGTTGGCACAAACGAGACGAACGATCTCATCCTCGACAAGTGGAATCGTCTACCTGAGAAGCTCAAGTTCGATCCAGATTACGCACCTCACTGTGATGCTTGGCCGTGCATCCTCGAGGCGGAGAGGCAACAGCAGATCAATAGCCACGAGGGCCCGTTTGTCCCACGCGGCGTGAAGAACATTGCAGGAAGGTGGCATTTCTGGGAGGGACACACAATCGAGTCAGTCCTCGCCGAGTACGAGGCTTGCCGGCATCATCGTCTGCGTCAACCAAGCCCGCCGCCGGCTGCTCTCCCATGCGCATTGTGCCTTCGCTCTCCCGGTGGTGCACCACCGGCGCGCCCCCATTGTGATTCAGCGGAAGTGAAGCCAGAGCCACCGTCAACACCACCACCGACCCGTCTGTACATCGACCTCACCGACGATGAATAGTAGGGCTTCATACAACATGCTGTCGGCCGTGGAGCCAGCTAGCTAGTTATTTAGTTAATGATGTTCCCGCTTCGGCTTGTTGGGGAGCTGGCCGACCCCGGTATCTAAACTGCTTTCATTTCGGCTAAGCTGTATGCCTCAGCTTGTGTAATACCGTGTAGGAACCTCGCTTGCTTTATTAATTTAAAGTAGGGCTTTTAGCCTTTTATATCTATAAAAAAAGTAGGGCTTCGTCCAGCACGCGCCGGCCGTGTAGCCATCTATCTAGTGTTTTAGATCTAGGGTTCATTTATGTTCAAATTATTGTAAGGGCCTTTTGGCCGTGAAACTTGTTAATCATTGTGGTGTATTCGATCCATGCTGCTAGTCTTTTGGTCAAGGAAAAAAGTCCACTGAACTAGCCCCTAGCTATCGATGCTCATAGAAGCGTAGATGAGAGGGCGGACTTTTGGTCAAGTACTACTTAGGGTTTTGACAATAGCGGGGCTCTAGCGTCGGAATCACGCGAAAACATGGGTATGGGACATATGTATGAGTGTGAATGTTGGTTCATTGGAAGAGCCAACATCAAACTCCTAATTAGTGGGACACCACACACTTATCGAGCACAAAGTTTTTGTGATCTTCTATAAGGGTGAACTCTCACACTTCGGGTGGACCGGATGGAATCATGTGATAACATGGGCCTAGAGTTGGTTTTTAAATGTTCATATGAGCAACCTAACTTAACCAATGAGAAAATCCAACTAATCTACAACCCTTTCGATGCCCTGTGGAAGCGATAGACGAGAGGGTTGACTTTTGTCCAACTGTCTAGGGTTTCGACTAAAGTGCGGGCTCCGGAGCGTTGGAATCACACCAAAGACTGGGTAATACATGTTTTACATATGTACAAGAGTGTGAATGGTGGTACATTGCAAGAGCAGACATTAAACTTCTAGGTGTGACCCACTTGACATACCACACTTATCCCACACGAAGGCTATAAGAATGAACTCCCACTTCGGGTGCACCATATGGGATCTTGTGATAACATGGGCCTAGGATTTGTTCTAAGTATTCATATGAGCTACCCTAACACAACCAAGCAGAGAAGTCTATTGAGCTACCCCCTTTCGACGCTCGAGGAAGCGGTACATGGCATGTTGTCTCTTCCAATATATTGGTACACATTGGAAGAGACAACATCAAACTCCTGGTGTGACCCACACATTTATATACTGCATGAAATGATTTGCGGTCTTATAGGGCTGAAGTATCGCTAAGCTAACACACCCAAGGAAAAAATCCACTGAGCTATAGCCCCTAGCTATCGACGCTCATATAAGCGGTAGATGAGAGGGCGGACTTTTGGTCAAGTACTACTTAGGGTTTCGACAATAGCGGGGCTCTCTAGCGTCGGAATCACACCAAAACATAGGTATGGGACACATATGTATGAGTGTGAATGTTGGTTCATTGGAAGAGCCAACATCAAACTCCTAATTAGTGTGCCCCGCTTCATACACCACACACTTATCGAGCACAAAGTTTTTGTGATCTTCTATATAGGGTGAACTCTCACACTTCGGGTGGACCGGATGGAATCATGTGATAACACATGGGCCTGGAGTTGGTTTTTAAATGTTCATATGAGCAACCTAACATAACCAATGAGAAAATATAACTAATCTACAACCCTTTTGATGTCCCGTGGAAGTGACAGTTGACTTTTGTCCAACTGTCTAGGGTTTTGACTAAAGTGCGGGCTCCGGAGCGTTGGAATCACACCAAAGCCTGGGTAATATATACATGTATTTACATCTGTACAAGAGTGTGAATGGTGGTACATTGCAAGAGCAGACGTCAAACTTCTAGGTGTGACCCGCTTGACATACCACACTTATACCACACACGAAGGCTATAAGAATTAAGAATGAATCCCACTTCAGTTGCTCCATATGGGATCTTGTGATAACATGGGCCGAGGGTTGGTTCTAACTATTCATATGAACTACCCTAACACAACCAATCAGATAAGTCCATTGAGCTACCCCTTTTGACGCTCGAGGAAGCGGTACACGACATGGTTGAATTTAGGTCAATTATTTAGGGTTTCTACCATAACGCGGGGGCTCTGGAGAATCGGAATCGAAAAAACATAGGTTGGCCTAATATATATATAGATAAGACTATGTTGGCACATTGGAAGAGACAACATCAAACTACTGGTGTGAAACGCTTCGCAAAACACATTTACCCCGCACGAAATGATTTGCGGTCTTCTAGGGCTAAAGTACCGCTTCGGGGTGCACCATATGGAACCACGTGATAAAACGGGCACATAGCTGGTTTTAAATACTCATATGAGCTACCCAACACAACTTAGCAGAAAATTTCATTGACCCACCATTTCGCCACCCCTGGAAGCGATAGAGGTTTTTCAATCAATTTTTTAGAGTTTCGACCATAGTGGGGGCTCTGGATCGTCAAAATCACACAAAAATTTAGGTATACTGTCCTAACATGTGTATAAGAGTGTGTTTTAGCATTGGAAGAGCTAACTCAAACTCATGTAGGTGTGCCCTGCTTCACAAACCATGATTATCCCGCACGATAGCTAGGGTCTCCGATCTTCTAGAGCTGAACTCCCACTTCAGGTGCATCAGATGGAATCATGTGATAACACCAAAACCTAGGTACTGTGTCCTAGCTAAAATATATATACAGTGTGTTGGTACTTTGGAAGAGCTAACATCAAACTACCATGTGTGACCCGCTTCACATACCGGAATTATCTCGCATGAAAGGTTATGCGATCTTCTAGAGCTAAACTCCCACTTCGGATGCATCCGATTCCATGTTGTCATAGGATTCCATCCGATGCATCCGAAGTGGAAGTTCACCCGAATTTTGTACGTAAATATTTTATAGACAGATTTCTTCACAAGGTCCTTTTGTTTTAAATGATCAAATTGTTAAAGCCACCCATCACATGCATTCGATGGCCACTAACGTTTCCCGGCCACTGACCAAAATTATGAAAATTTCGCGTCTGGACTGCCCACCCAAAATTTCAAAACCCTTCTTATCCCCTCGCCCCACTCTCGCACATGGCGAAATTTCGCCGGCGTTGAAAATTTCGCGCCTAGACTTCCCACCCAAATTTTTCAAAAACCCTCCCTTATCCCCTCGCCCCTCTCGGACCTCACGGAAAGAAGCTTCATTTCCGAAATATCCCCTTTTCCCTCCTCCTCGCCGTGCTCCCAAACCCTAGCCCATCCTCCATTCCACCTCACCGTCTAGCTCGCCCACCCGGTCTTATGCCTCGCCGTATAGCTCGCCTTCCAGATCCCCCGCGTCATCGTTTGAGGATCGCCATCCAGGACAACCACCTCGCCGTCCAGCTCGACATCGTCCGGATCTGCCACCTCGTCGCCGTGCTCGCCGCTCAGGTCTGCCACCTCGTCGGCCTGCCACCTCGTCTCCAACCTCGCCGCAACATCGACGCCTAGATCTACTACCTCATCTCCAACATCGCCGCAACTTCGCCGTCCAAGTCTGCCACATCTCGTTCTTGCTCGCCGTCCAGCTCACCGGTCTGCCACATCCTCACCAACCACGCCATATGTCCAGATCTGCCACATCGTCTCCAACCTCGCCGCAACTACGCCGTCAAGATCCGCTACATCGTTGCCCAGTTTGCCCTCAAGGCCTGCCACCTCGTCGTCCAGCCCGCCGTTCTGCCACCTCGTCACCAGCCTCGCCGATGCTGCGAGTTAAGGTTGAAGGAGAGAAGAAACACAGTATGACAGGAGGGCCTGAATCCGCAGGCAATTTCTCTCTATTTAGTTTCCTGTTTAATTGTATGCTTGATGCTTCTTTATTATCCAGCTTATGTTCGATGCGATTAAACTGTCTAACTTGTTAAATTTTCGAGCTTTTGTGTTCATATGGTCAAACTTTGCTCATTTCCATATTGTATACTACTCCGTGCTAGGTTTAAGATCACTTTACTTGTGATCCTATCAGTCTGTTAAATCGTTTGATAGATGCTTACTTATTATTCTGATCATGTTTGATGCGATTAATCAGTCTTTATTGTTTGCCTTCTTAATCGTTTTATTAACGGTTCCTAATTATCCTGCTATTGTTTCATGCAATCAGTTTGTCCATATTGTTTGTGTGATGTTTGCTTATTATCGTGCTTTGTGTTCACATCTCAAACTTGTCTTATTTCCATTTTGTATACTATTAGGTGTAAGATCACTTTGCTTGTGATCCTATCAGTTTTAGATCTGAATTTACATAACTCATAGTTGACTGTTGTTACATGATGAGCAACATACTTTTTGATGTTTGTATTCTCTTCTTAGTATGTGTTTTATTTGTAGCTTACTTTGAGTTCTTTATTCATGTTAGGACCACCACTGGTACCTATTGAAGAAGAGCGGCTCAAAACTATCATGAGAAACAATGAACGGATGCATGAACTGGGTTTTAAGTCTTTAGCGACTATTGCTGCGTCTCCGACTGTATTCACCCCCGAAAAGACGAAGAAGGAAGACTCTGCATCTGAGTATGATCCTGAGGGGGAATCAGATGGCAGTGAAGAAGACGTGTCAGACCAGTCACTAGCCAGTGAGGACAATGTGCTGCAGGTTATTCCCTTATCTGGTAGCTGAACATCCTTTCATGCTGGAGTTTGCAGCTTACTTATCTTTGTGTTGAACTGCTTGAGTACTGTTTTGCCATATATTTTGTGCTACTCTTCTGTTCTATACTATTATACATTTTAGCAAGTAAATTATGACTATCAAAACCTCTTAGGTTATCTCTCCAACAATTTGTAGTTAGTTTATTTTGGAAAAAGATTCCCATGTCATAAACCAACGCTGTATCAGACAGCTATGCCAATGTTTTTATATCTACAATACAAAAAAATCTGAAGAAATAAATACCATTACACCTTATACCCAATCGCTTTTCGTATTGCTCTTGGGAACTATTGGGAAAGGCGAAAACCCAACATTAACTACTCTTTAGTTAATGCCAATTGTTGCTTATTCTTGGAAAAATCAGATACTGGTATTGCATCTATAAACCAAGATTGAGGTAGTACAACTTTGCTCTCTCCTTATTGCATGCCACATCATCAAGTTGTTGAAGTGTATATGTGAATTGTACTAGCCGTTCCTATCAGTTCGAACTGTTAGGATAGTTGGCTAGTGCACGACACATGACATGTGGTATCAGTGCCCAGGGTCTTGAGTTCGAGTCCTGGCTTGCGCAATTTATCCTAAAATTGCTACCACCTGTATATGTGAATTGTACTAGCCCTTTCTATCAGTTCGTGCTTTTAGTTTGGCTGGAATAATTAATATTCATTGTTAGTTGGGCTGGAGTAATACTGATCAAGCATAGAACAGGGAGAACATCATTATGTTTTATCTTGATTATTGTTTGTCGCATTATATAGAATCAAACGAGTGAACATACACATGGAACGTGAACATACGGTTGCCTCGATAGTTGCCTTGTATTCAAAGACAAAAGGAGTATATCAATTACACACGCTCCGCATCTGCTATTTCGTATATGCTTGTCATCTGCTTATTCATTACACTCATGCTTAATAAATTTTCATCTGCTATGTTTCATCTATTTTCTGTACATGCTTGTCATCTGCTATTTTTCATCTATGTTCTTGGCATGGTTGACAGGCAAGCAAGAAAAGGATGTCTCCATGCCCTTCAACTGATACTGGAGGTGTCATGCTGAAGAAAACCTGTGTGGAACCAAGTCTTTCAAAGCATCAACTTGAAGCAGAACTTGATTCTCAGAAACAAGGGAATGACAACCTGCGCAACACAATTGCTGAACTGAAGTTGTCCAAAGCAGAATCTGAGCAAGTGAGACTCAAGTTTTTAGTTGATATGCAAGAAATGCGTCAGCAACAACAGCTAAAGGAGTCCCATGCACAGGGAGCTGCCCTACTTGAGTAGTTGGTTGCACAATATTGCGATAAATGAAACTGTAAGGCTGTGGCCTGTGGTGGCCTGTGGTGGTGTTGCTGAATGCTTAATTTATGCATATTTTCTGGACAATTTGATTTGGTGTTGTATCAAAGGGCCTGTTATAAGGTGCCGTTGCTGTGAAAACGTATTGGGCACTAATTAAGTAGCAGCATATATAACGTTGACTGGCTAATTACGTCACAGATATAGTGTGGCAAATGTCGTCATATAACTGGACCACGTGTCGCTATATGTATGGGAAATATAGCCACGAAAAATAAACGTAGCGGTCTTGCGGCGCCGTAACCAATTTCCGTGACGAATTATAACGTCCCAGGACAATGCCATGTGTCGCAATTTGGATGGTCCACATATCAACGTCGAATCCGGGTGTGTACATGACGTCACCACCTTGACATCGACGAACTCAATTCATCACGGATAAAGGCGATGTGGCACTATTCAACGATGGCTCTTGACGTTTCGCGTTTCACGCAACCGTCGCAGAATTGTTTATGACCAGCGGTCCCTGACTTTTTCGAAACGTCGTGGGAAACATCGAGGATCTCACATCACGACGTTTTGGACCACAATCACCACGTTATGCAATCGTCCCGGATGGCCAAATTTTTGGAAGTGAGTGTAACATGAAAGAAAGTACTATGGACCACATGTATGCATAATGATAAGTAAGAACATCCTACAATGGTCATAGAATATTGATGAAAATCTGAATATAATAGATGGACACTTTGGAAAGATATATATATATATATATATGAGTAGAGGTAAAGCATGCATAAGTTTCATCTAACTTCCAAACTCTTCTACTTAAGTTGTTGATTGCAATGTGGTAATCCTTGGTGTCAAGATCTCATTACCCCTATCATAGCATCTTGAATGATTAAAGTTTAAAGTGAAAGCAAATATGAGTAGTGTGCTTGACAAAGTAAAGGTTGAATGTCTCATGCCCCTTGAATACAAGTACCTACACCATGGTGTTACTCAACTTGGGACACAAAACAAGTTCAAGTTAAATATCATTGTAAGTATAATAGCATCATTAAGAGCGGCAACTGGGGTACTGATAACCCACAAGTATAGGGGATCGTGTGTAGCCTTTTCGATAAGTAAGAGTGTCGAACCCAACATGGAGCTAAAGGTAGGATAAGTATTCTCTCAAGTTCTATCAACCACTGATACAACTCTACGCGCACTAAACGTTTACTTTTTCTAGGAAATAATACTAGAGCAATAATACGGGTATGAGAGATAGCTTTGCAAGATAATAAATACAAGAAAGTAAAAGTTAGTGCTGCAGCAATAAAATACACTAAGTAACCATACACTAACAGTACCATGAGTGTGGAAAAGTGGAGGTAATTGTGATGGCTTTGTCCAAGATTAATTAGTCAAGATATCAGGTTCATTGTCTTCGATGCAGTTTTCAATGTGGGAGAGGCTAAATATACATGCATTCCACTACTTGGGATTACAAGTACTATATGATTGGATTGTTAGCAAACATCCGTAAATACTAACAATGCATTAAGGTTTCCCCAACCACAGCCTTAAGTTTATGGTCATCTTACTCCCATACGTGCAACTAACCGGTTTGAGTCCTTAGGTTTTTGTCACTCCGGCAGAAATACTCCCCTTCCATTGTAACACCATATTCATATCAATACCAATCTAGGATAGGCAGGACATAGGTCTTTACCTCACATTGAGGGGCCGAACCTGGGTAAAAAACATCGTCTTCCTCGTGCCTGTGATCCTTAGCTCGGAGACGCTCGATCGCTTAATCCCCAACTCTACGAAGTCATCTCCATGACATCTGCGTGACAATCCCACGACACATACTACTAACCCTAGGGTGTTGATCCATGCGCGCACAAGTATAATGGACACCAAAGGACAGTACCATATCAACATACAACTCCAATGAACCAAAGACATTCAACAAAGCAATCAAAAGACAAATAAACTACATAAACATGACATAGATCATAGGATAAATATTATAGCATCAAACACCATGTTTACATAGGATGGTACAGAGGTTTGTGGGAGGATGAACCACTGAATACAAGGAGGAGATGGTGATGGAGATGGCGGTGAAGACGGCGGAGAGGGGCAGCGTGGCAGCGCAGGGCGGCGGCGGCGGTGCGGGGAACTCCTTTCCCCGCCGCCGACAAGCTTGGGGAGCGCCGCCCCTTAGCCTTCCTCCTTCATGGCTTCTTGGGAGCCGTCCCCCATGGAGATGGGATCCATGGGGGAGGCAAAAACGTGGCTTTTGGTGGCTGAAATTCGTGGGTGGAGGAGTCCTCCACGAGTTAGGTTTTCTCCCTTTATATATCTTCTCAGATTTCCGTCACCCATTTTAGGGTTTCACCATATTTGGCCTACAGGCCGCATCCGAACTCCGATTGGGCTGATCTCGGGCTTAAGATCACCGTATGGAAATTTCTGACAACGTTGCAAAGACAATGATACCCTTTTGACGTCATCTTCGAGGGTCAAACGGGCAAACTCCGAAAACAGTTCTGGAACAGATTTCAGCAAAGTTCCAATTCGACTCCAACAAGGTTTCCTCTTGTATTCTTGATAATTCCTACACATCAAAGTGTAAAACAAGAACATTGTGCACTTTTGCAACTATTAATAGGTTAGTCCAAATAAACCATAACTTAATATAAAAACAAGTGGCCAAAGGCATAATATGAACATGAAACAATCAAAAATTATAGATACGTTTTGGACGTATCAGGTACCTCTTGTCCTGGGATATGAAACAAGCCCATATCAAAATGACAACACAAACAAACAAAATGAACAATCTCAACACCCTTTTTATTTACCATTTGGATAGCTTTTTATTGTAAGGTGTATCATAGAAGGTTCACCATAGTATGTAAGTAAATTTCCACCATGAATGATGCATGGCTTATATTAGCGGCCCAGGCGTCTCTCTAACCATTTATACAAACTCATGTAAACTTGATTTACTTCCACATTTATTTCACCCATGATAAGCATCCATAAACAAAAGTACATGATATCAACTAAATGAAATGAAGAGCATCTTGAAAGCTTGCCATGTGACAACACATATGAGCTAACTCCCAACCTTGGACATTTTTCAAGCCCACAACATCATAATCTTAATCACAATGGGTCATGGTTTATTTATGCAATAAAAGTAAAGTGTGCATCAAGTTCGTGAGAGCTATATAACCAACTTTTCACATAACAATCAATAACATAAACATTTTTTCATTCAGAGGTATAGATAACACAAATAACATGATAAACATACTCGGAATAGCATAAAGCTAAAAGGTAGATATGGTGGACTCACTGGAATAACTTTGGTTGAAGGTGTTGGAAACAAGTTTTTACTTGTTGGAATTTTTGGGCTATCAAGAGGGAGAAAGTTGACCATCTAAATGCATGCATGAATATCCATAGAACTAACTAATCCATGTTAAACAAAGTAAAATAACATTCAGCATCAAAACATGAATAAGAGATAGCTATTGATAAAACATTTGCAAATTATTACTCATTAACAAGCTCATGAATCATGCAATTATATGTAACTTTAAAAATCAACTCAAACATCCCTTTTCCCAATCTTATAATAACATCCAACATATTTTAACCCATATTTCCATTATCTCTTTCATATATAAATGATAATGTGGTGGTCTCACAAAAACAAAAATCAAAACAAAACAAACAAAAAGACGCTCCAAGTTTATGCGATAAAGTCTTTCGATCGAAAAACAGAAGTTAGACGTGTGCAAACCAAGAGTGTGTAGGTCCAGTGGGGTTGTATTCACACCACCCCAAGCTTATGGTCTTCACCATCCTTGGATAGCTCTTGGTGCATCTCCTCCAATCCCTGTGAAAAATCTTCAAAACACTGTTTCTCCCATTTCTTTTTTGTGGGGTGCATTAGTAGTGATAAACAAATAGATTTCTTGCTGCATATAATCCTTAAAAAACATCATATGAATGTCCATAAAGTATATAATGTTGTATGCCTACTCATAAACTCAATTGAATAAAAAAGATTCAAGTTAAAAGTTCAAAACATGCATAAAACAAAATGGGTCAGAATCTGTCCAGAAAAACAGCAGCAGAAAACGTATTTTTCTACCCTACCAAACTTTGTCGAAAAATTCCGAAAACATTCATGCATACAGATGATGAAAAGTTGCAACTATAGTTCAAATATGAGCTCATTCGGTGTTACAAAATAAGAATTATAAATCATACCGTGCACAGAGTCGTGCAGGAATAAAATTTCTCAACGCTATAAGCAACTTTTTCAAACCAAAATGAGTAAAACTTGGCACTTTATTAAAAATTCTAGAAACAAAACTAAAAACTAAGTCTCTTGCTGCAGCAAGAGGACACAAAGAAAATCAAAAGTAAAAACAACCGGGTTGCCTCCCGTAAAGCGCTTTCTTTATAGCCATATAGCTAGGCATGATAGTTTTAATGATGCTCACATAGGAATAAGAGTTGAATATAAAAGAGCATCAAGAAGCAAATATCAAACACATTTAAGTCTAACCCACTTCCTATGCAAAGGAATCTTGTAAGAAAACAAATTATTGAAGCATGAAGCTACTAGCATAGAAAGACAAAACAAGTGCAACTTCAAAAATTTCAACGAAAAGAGAGAAGATTTAATATTTTTGAGATATATGAAATCATGTCTCCCTCTCTGATAAAAAATTTCAGTAGCATCATTGATAAACTCAACAATATAGCTATCACATGAAACATTCTTATCATGATCCATATGCATAAAAGTATCATTATTCTCCACATAAGCATAAACAGTTTCATTAGTAATAGTGGGAGTAAAAATATCACATCCATAAATGTAATCATCATAAATAGGAGGCATAGAATAATCGAAATGATTTTTATCCTCAATAGTAGATGGACTGAAAATATCATATTCATCATTGTAAACATCATATATAGGAGGCATATCATAATCAACATTAACTATATCCTCAATAGTAGGTGGAGTGAAAATATCACAATCATTAGAATCATCATATATTGGAAACAAAGTATCATCAAAGAAAAAATTCTCCTCAAAACTTGGGGGACTAAAAATATCACATTCATCAACAACGGCTTCCCCAAGCTTAAACTTTTCCAGAGCATTAGCAATAATGGTGTTCAGAGAATTTATAGTGATAACATTGCTACCATCATGCAAATAATTCTCCATGTGTTTTTTAATTTTCTCTTCAAACACATCATGTCCTAACTCAAGATAAATTTCATATAGCTCTCTAATTTTGTTGTTGTTTTCCATTAAGCCTAACTAGTGAAATAAAAACAAGAAACAAAAAGATATAATTGCAGAATCTAAAGAAGATACCTTCGAGCACACACACGCCGGCAACAGTGCTAGATAGCTTAGTAGCTAGAAGATGTGAGTACCTTTTACATTGCCTCCCCGGCAACGGCGCCAGAAAAAAGCTTGATGTATATGCACGTTTCTATTCTTGTAGACAGTGTTGGGCCTCCAAGTGCAGAGGTTTGTAGAACAGTAGCAAGTTTCCCTTAAGTGAATAACCCAAGGTTTATCGAACTCAGGGAGGTATAGGTCAAAGATATCCCTCTCAAGCAACCCTGCAATTAAGATACAATAAGTCTCTTGTGTCCCCAACACACCTAATACACTTGTCAGATGTATAGGTGCACTAGTTCGTCGAAGAGATAGTGAAATACAAGCAATATGGATGATTATAAGTGGTAATTGCAATCTGAAATAAAAATGGCAGCAAGCAAACTTGAGCCAAAATGAGAGCAAACGGTGTTTCAATGCTTGGAAATAAGGCCTAGGGATCATACTTTCACTAGTGGACACTCTCAACAATTATAATATAATTGAATACATAGATACTTCCTCTTCGCTATGCTACTCTGAACTATTCTCCTGTTGGATAACAAACACCAATTTATTGTGTTGGACTACAAAAGCACACCTTAAAGTTGCATTCCACATCTATGGGACCCCAATGTCACTAAGAGCATCCCAAAATAGTACTAGACAAACACCACAATTTCATAGAGACATCCAAAACAAATAATAGATCATGATAAGTATTCCTGTAAACTTTAGCCTAAGAGTCACACACGGTGCGCACACTATCAACTTCGCACCATGGAACAAAGGTGACTCCGGAGTTTACATTAATAAAACCACTCAAGTAGCATAATTCATAAGATAACGAAGAGTAACATCTACGGATCCAACTAGATTACAAAGCTCATGATCACATAAAGATCACATCATAGGAGAGAGATGAACCACATAGCTACCGGTATGAGCCCTTAGCCTCGATGAAGACTACTCACACATGGTCATGGTGGGCACGCTTTATAGAGAGGTTGATGATGATGGTGCTGGTCTTGACGGTGGTGTTGATGGAGACTCCGGAGGGGGGATGGAGGAGTCCTTCGAAGGTGATTCTGGCGGCGTTCCCCCCTCCAATCTTCTCCGGCGGCAGCCTTCTGTCTCATGTTTCTTGGTTTTCTGTTTCTCCGCCGCCTCCTCGCGAAACTCCTCGGGGGACTATTTTTATAGTCGGTTTTAGGTCAAGACAAAGCCAAGGAGACGAAAACGGACGGCATCAGAGCCACGAGGCTCAAAAGAGGTGGGCCCATGCAGCCAGGTACAGGGGCCGCGTGGGACCCTCTAATACGTCTCCAACGTATCTATAATTTCTGATGTTCCATGCTTGTATTATGCCAATTGCTACATGTTTTATATACTCTTTATATCATTTGTATGCATTTTCTGGGACTAACCTATTAACAAGATGCCATAGTGCTAGTTCCTGTTTTCTGCTGTTTTTGCTTTCAGAAAAGTTGTTCTGGAAATATTCTCGGAATTTGACGAAACAAAAGCCAAACCTCCTATTTTTCTGTCACGCACACGAAGTCCGAAGGAGAGACGAAGGGGGGCTGTGGGCCGCCCTCACCACGTGGCGGCGCGACCCCACCTTCTACCGCGCCGTGACATGGTGAGGGGCCCACAGGCCTCCACCGACGCCGCCCCTTCGCCTATATATTCATCTATTCGGGAAAACCCTAAATACCCGAGTCATATTCCACGAAAAGTTCCAGAGCCGCCGCCGCCGTCAACCCTAACTCGGGAGGGTTTTGAAGCTCTTCCCGGCACCCTACCGGAGAGGGGAATCATCACCGGAGGGCTCTACATCGCCATGCCTGCCTCCGGAGTGATGTGTGAGTAGTTCATCTTTGGACTATGGGTCCATAGCAGTAGCTAGATGGTTCTCTTCTCCTCTTGTGCCATCATGTTTAGATCTTGTGAGCTGCCTATCATGATCAAGATCATCTTATTGTAATGCTACATGTTGTGTTTGCTGGGATCCGATGAATATTGATACTATGTCAAGTTGAATACTGAAATATTATGTCTATGCCTTTTATGATCTTGCATGCTCTCCGTTACTTGTTGAAACTCTGGCCAAGTGAATGCTTGTGACTCCAAGAGGGAGTATTTATGCTAGATAGTGGGTTCATTCTCCATTGAATCTGGGGGAGTGACAGCAACCCCTAAGGTTGTGGATGTGCTGTTGCTATTAGGGGTAACCTAATGATGCTTTGTCTAAGGATGAATGTGTTGTTTACATTATGCACTTTACTTAATGCAATTGTCTGTTGCTTGCAACTTAATACCAGAAGGGGTACGGATGTTAACCTAAAGGTGGACTTTTTAGGCACAGATGCATGCTGGATAGCGGTCTGTATACTTTGTCGTAATGCCCAAATGAATCTCATAGTAGACACCACAAATTGCACATGCATGTTATGCACTTATCAATATTGTCAATTGCCTAGCTGTAATTTGTTTACCCAACATGTTATTTATTTATTATGGAGAGACACCACTAGTGAACTGTGGACCCCGGTCCATTCTTTTACATCTAAAATACAACCTACTCCAATCATTGTTCTTTTCCATTCTCTGCAAGCAAACATCATTTTCCACACTATACGCCTAATCCTTTGTTTTCAGCAAGCCGGTGAGATGGACAACCTCACTGTTAAGTTGGAGCAAAGTAGTTTGATTGTGTTGTGCAGGTTCCACGTTGGCACCGGAATCCCTGGTGTTGCGCCACACTACACTCCTTCATCAACAACCTTCAGAAGTGACTTCGATATCCTACTGGTCCGATTAAACCTTGGTTTCTTACTGAGGGAAAACTTGCTGCTGTACTCATCATACCTTCCTCTTGGGGTTCCCAACGAACGTGTGTCTTTCACGTCATCAAGCTAGTTTTCTGGCGCCGTTGCCGGGGAGATCAAGCCTTCTATTAGGGGAGTCTCTCACTTCCAATCTCTTTACTTTGTTATTGTCTTGCTTAGTTTATTTTTATTTTTGCTTTGTTTGCTCTCTTTATCAAAAACACAAAAAATTAGTTACTTGTTTATTTTTGTTATTTCGGCCTAGTGTTCTTTTTGCCAAAATGAATACTCCTGAAGTTGAAGTTCGTTCGTTTAGGCAATAGGGGGGAGAAAGTTTGAAAGATGCCTGGTATAGGATAAGTGATGCTCATCATAGATGTACTAAAAAATATTCTACCTTGATCCTTCTTAGGAATTTTTATGTTGGTGTCACTAGTTGGTATAGGTATGTTCTGGACACTCTTACAGGGGGTAATTTTCTAGGAACTCCTGCCTTGGAAGCTTGCAATTTAATTGAAAGTTTGGTAGGGATACCACCTATTAAAGATATTAAAACTGAGATCATTTGGAAGATGTTATAAAAAGTTGGATGCTATGGAGAAAAACTTGCCAAATTTTCTTGAAAATGTTAGTAAGGCTAATGAATCAATAGTAAGCATGAGTGAAAGAATCACTGTTTTAGAGACTAATAACACTCATGATACTCAAAATCATAGAATTGGTGAGTTAGAGGAGGCTATGGAAACGTTAAGTTCGACTTTTTCTTCTCTTAAAACTAAGAGGGAGAAGGCTTTTGTGGGTAAAGAGCAAAAGTTCATTTATGTTCCCAAGATGCCTAAGCCAAAGCTCCTAGTGCGCTTAAAATTAAAAACTTTAGTACAATTAATGGTGACTTACACATTGGAACATCTTCAGGGATACCTAAAGTACCTATTGTAACAAGTTGTGTTTTAGATGAAGCTTTTGGTGATTTGGATTCTTCTTCACTTGGAAACACTTGATTTTCACTTTCTGCGCCTAGCTGAAAGGCGTTAAAGAAAAGCGCTTATGAGAGACAACCCATGTTTTTATTGCTGCAATTTTTCTTTTTCTTTGAGTCAAGGACCTTGCTTACTTCTGTAACAACTCCTTTGTATCTTTATTTTATTGCATTGTTGTGCCAAGTAAAGCCTTTAATAGAAAGTTGATGCTAGATTTGGATTTCTGCGCAGAGACAGATTTTTGCTGTCCACCGTTTTGAGCTGTATGCACTCCAGAAAAATCCAAAAATTCTGAAACAATTCAGGCGTGATCCTCATATATGTACGCAACTTTCATTAATTTGGACTTTTCGCATCTGAGCAACTTAAGTGCCTCGAAAAAATTCGTCTTTCCAGACTGTTCTGTTTTTGACAGATTCTGCCTTTTGATTTGCATTCTCTCTTTTACTGTGTTTGAGTGGATTTCTTTGCTCCACAAAATATGTGGCTGTAGCTAATGTCCAGAAGTGTTGGAGATGATTGTGTCATCATAGAACATGTGAATTTTTGATTATGCACTAACCCTCTAATGAGAATTATTTCGAGTTTGGTGTGAAGGAAGTTTTCAAGGATCAAGAGAGAGGATGATATGATATGATCAAGAAGAGTGAAAAGCCTAAGCTTGGGGATGCCCCCGTGGTGCATCCAAGCATATTTCAAGAAGACTCAAGCGTCTAAGCTTGGGGATGCCCAAGGCATCCCCTTCTTCATCAACAACTTATCAGGTCATCTCTAGTGAAACTATATTTTAATTCTTTCACATCTTATGTGCTTTACTTGGAGCGTCTGTGTGCTTTTATTTTTGCTTTGTTTCTTTTTTCTGAATAATTTGGATCCTAGCATTCTTGTGTGGGAGAGAGACACGCTCCGCTTTTTCATGTGAATACTCATATTCTTCACTTATATTTGTTGAGTATTCTTAACTAGCTACTGCAATGCTTTTAGCTCCTGTTTTTCAATCTCTTGTTCAGAGCTGTTAGTTCTTGTAGAGAAGTACTCTCTTGTTTCATTGTTGTATTATTTGGAGAGTTTTATGTTGAAATAAGTTGATTGGTGTTTGGTTGGAAACAGAAAATGCTACATGTGGTAGATGGTATATTGAAAAGACATACTCATTCTTGTAGATCATTGTCTTGGATAATTTGATGCTTTGCAATTGTTTTGAGCTCTCAAGTAGATCATGTTTAAGCTCTTGCATCATGTAGTTAAAGCCTATTAGTGGAGAACTACCGTAGAGCTTGTTGAGACTTGGTTTGCATGTTTGGTATCTCTAAGGTCTAGATATTTTCTGGTAAAGTGTTTGAACAACAAGGGAGACAGTGTAGAGTCTTATAATGCTTGCAATATGTTTTTATGTAAGTCTTGCTGTACCGGTTGATATCCTGTGTTTGCTTCAAACAACCTTGCTAGCCTAAACTCTGTACTGAGAGGGAATGCTTCTCGTGCATCCAAACCTTGAGCCAAAACCCATGCCATTTGTGTCCACCATAACTACCTATTATGTGGTATTTCCTGCCATTCCAAGTAAATACTTCATGTGCTACCTTTAAACTATTCAAAACTTTATTACTCCTTATTTGTGTCAATGTTTTATAGCTCATGAGGAAGTTTGTGGCGTTTACTCTATCACCTTGTCATTTACTCATGACAGACTTTCACCAATGGACTAGTGGCATATACATCCGCTTATCCAATAACTTGCAAAAAGAGCTGGCAAATGGGGTGCCCAGTCCCAATTAATTACAACTATAACCATTTGATTCTCTTCACATGTTTGCCAATGATTTATCAAAAGCAAATTTCCAAAATGTTAAACTTTATCAAATAGGCACTCCTCCATGGTATGTGATTGTTGGAAGGCACCCGAGGATTCGGTTAGCCATGGCTTGTGTAAGCAAAGGTTGGGAGGAGTGTCATACCAATTTATAAATATGCATGTGTAAACAAAAGAGAAGAGGGATGATCTACCCTTGGGTAGAAATAACGTCCTTCATGGGAGCCGCTCTTGAAAGTCTGGGTGACAAGGGGGATAGAGTGCCCACTGCCATTCGTTGACAACAACAAACACCTCTCAAAAACTTACTTTATGCTCTCTATATGATTTCAAAAACCTAAAAAGCTCTAGCACATGATTTAATCCCTGCTTCCCTCTGCGAAGGGCCTTTCTTTTACTTTATGTTGAGTCAGTTTACCTACTCCTTTCTATCTCAGAAGCAAACACTTGTGTCAACTTTGTGTGCATCAATTCTTATATGCTTACTTATTGCACTTGTTATATTACTTTGTGTTGACAATATCCATGAGATATACATGTTGAAAGTTGAAAGCAATTGCTGAAACTTAAATCTTCCTATGTGTTGCTTCAATGCCTTTATTTAGAATCTATTGCTTTATGAGTTAACTCTTATGCAAAGCTTTTTGATGCTTGTCTTGAAAGTACTATTCATGAAAAGTTTTTGCTTATATGATTCAGTTGTTTACTCTTTATCTATTTGTTAGCAAACTATAGACCATTGCTTTGAGTCACTTCATTCATGACATGAGCCTTGCAATATTATTTGATCAAGATTGTGTGAAGCATGTCTCCTCAGAAATTATTTTGTTGTTATCGTTTTACCTACTCGAGGACGAGTAGAACTAAGCTTGGGGATGCTTGATACGTCTCCAACGTATCTATAATTTCTGATGTTCCATGCTTATATTATGCCAATTGCTACATGTTTTATATACACTTTATATCATTTTTATGCATTTTCTGGGACTAACCTATTAACAAGATGCCACAGTGCCAGTTCCTGTTTTCTGCTGTTTTTGGTTTCAGAAAAGTTGTTCTGGAAATATTCTCGGAATTGGACGAAACAAAAGCCAAAGTCCTATTTTTCTGACACGTACACGAGTCCGAAGGAGAGACGAAGGGGGGTGGGCCCCCTCACCACGTGGCGGCGCGGCCCCACCTCTGCCGCGCCGTGACGTGGTGAGGGCCCACGGCCTCCACCGACGCCGCCCCTTCGCCTATATATTCATCTATTCGGGAAAACCCTAAATACCCGAGTCATATTCCACGAAAAGTTCCAGAGCCGCCGCCGCCGTCAACCCTAACTCGGGAGGGTTCTGAAGCTCTTCCCGGCACCCTGCCGGAGAGGGGAATCATCACCGGAGGGCTCTACATCGCCATGCCTGCCTCCGGAGTGATGTGTGAGTAGTTCATCTTTGGACTATGGGTCCATAGCAGTAGCTAGATGGTTGTCTTCTCCTCTTGTGCCATCATGTTTAGATCTTGTGAGCTGCCTATCATGATCAAGATCATCTTATTGTAATGCTACATGTTGTGTTTGCTGGGATCCGATGAATATTGATACTATGTCAAGTTGAATACTGAATATTATGTCTATGTCTTTTATGATCTTGCATGCTCTCCGTTACTTGTTGAACTCTGGCCAAGTGATGCTTGTGACTCCAAGAGGGAGTATTTATGCTAGATAGTGGGTTCAGTCTCCATTTAATCTGGGGGAGTGACAGCAACCCTAAGGTTGTGGATGTGCTGTTGCTACTAGGGGTAACCTAATGATGCTTTGTCTAAGGATGAATGTGTTGTTTACATTATGCACTTTACTTAATGCAATTGTCTGTTGCTTGCAACTTAATACCGGAAGGGGTACGGATGTTAACCTGAAGGTGGACTATTTAGGCACAGATGCATGCTGGATAGCGGTCTGTGTACTTTGTCGTAATGCCCAAATGAATCTCATAGTAGACACCACAACTTGCACATGCATGTTATGCACTTATCAATATTGTCAATTGCCCAGCTGTAATTTGTTTACCCAGCATGTTAGTTATTTATTATGGAGAGACACCACTAGTGAACTGTGGACCCCGGTCCATTCTTTTACATCTGAAATACAACCTACTGCAATCATTGTTCTTTTTCATTCTCTGCAAGCAAACATCATTTTCCACACTATACGCTAATCCTTTGTTTTCAGCAAGCCGGTGAGATTGACAACCTCACTGTTAAGTTGGGGCAAAGTAGTTTGATTGTGTTGTGCAGGTTCCACGTTGGCACCGCAATCCCTGGTGTTGCACCGCACTACACTCCTTCACCAACAACCTTCAGAAGTGACTTCGATCTCCTACTGGTCCGATTAAACCTTGGTTTCTTACTGAGGGATAACTTGCTGCTGTACTCATCATACCTTCCTCTTGGGGTTCCCACGAACGTGTGTCTTTCACGTCATCACCCTCTAACTTCCAGCTGGTGTCGGAGTATCGGCATTGGAGACAGGAGATGGGGGTCCTCTAGCCGAGGGTGAATCGTAGGGAAGAAGTATTGGGTTGCGGGTAAAAATTTAAAATTTATCCGTAACCTTACCGCCAAGATCTATTCTATGAAGGTACATTGCACCCCATAATGCGATTATCTAGAATACTTACAAACACCGTTGCGGAAGATCTTGTGTTTGTCGAAGTAGATGTCGATGTAGCCTGATGAAGAATCTCACGTCCACGCCGGGAGGTGAGATTGTTGCCGAACGTCGTCGTTGATGTAGACCTTGATGAAGTTGTTCCGTTGTCCAAGGAACTCGCTTGCACGAATCCCGCTCTAGCGGTATCCACACATACACCGTGTCAACCCACCCCGTGCGTTCACCGCCTAGCTACTAGCACGTGGTGAAGAGAGTCAGCCTTGCGGTGTAATTTAGGTGGTAGAGCTAATCAACTAGATTAGATCTATATGAGAAGTAGAGACGTCTAATTCTCAACACATGAGATCTACAAGAGAGAGAGGGAACTTGCAATTGCTTGTTTCAACCCTAGGGGGTTGGGGTTGCTTATAAAGGAGGCCAAGGGGTGGAGGTACTTGGGGAAGGGGCCAAGCCCTCCCCCTTGGGCCAGCCGGCCAAGGAAGGGAAGGGAGGAGTCCCTTGATACGTCTCAAACGTATCTAGAATTTCTGATGTTTCATGCTTGTTTTATATATCAATGTCACATGTTTTATATGCATTTTATATCATTTTTATGCATTTTCTGGGACTAACCTATTAACAAGATGCCACAGTGCCAGTTCATGTTTTCTGCTGTTTTTGGTTTCAGAAAATTTGTTCTGGAAATATTCTCGGAATTGGACGAAACAAAAGCCCAACCTCCTATTTTCCCGAGACGTACACGGAGCCAGAAGGGCAAGCCTGGGGGAGGCCCACGGCCTCCTCCCCATAGGGTCGCGCGGGATGAACAGTAGCCGCGCCACCATATGGGGAGGGAGCCCAGGACCTCCACCGACGTCGCCCCTTTGCCTATTTATTCCTCCCGAGACGTAAACCCTAAAATAATCGATCATATTCCATAAGAACTCCCGGAGCGCCGCCTCCATCGAAACCTAGTTTCGGGGTCAGAAGGTCCTGTTCCGCACCTTGTCGGGACGGGGATTGACCCCCGGAGCCTTCTCCATCGACGTCACCGCCTCCATCATGCTCCGTGAGTAGTTCCCCCATGGACTACGGGTTCTTGGCTGTAGCTAGTTGGTACTCTCTCTCCCATGTACTTTAATACAATGATCTCATGAGCTGCCTTACATGATTGAGATCCATATGATGTAATTGGTGTTGTGTTTGTTGGGATCCGATAAATTGTGGAATTATGATCAGATTGTTCATCATATTGTCATACTATTGTTTATTTAAGATCTTGCATGCTCTCCGGTACTTGTGGCTACCCTGATCAAGTAGTTGCCTGTATCTCCAAGAGGGAGTATTTATGCTAGATAGTGGGTTCAGTCTCCATTTAATCTGGGGGAGTGACAGCAACCTCTAAGGTTGTGGATGTGCTGTTGCCACTAGGGGTAAAACAATGATGCTTTGTCTAAGGATAATTGTATTGCTTACATTATGCACATACTTAATGCAATTGTCTGTTGCTTGCAACTTAATACTGGAAGGGGTGCGGATGCTAACCTGAAGGTGGACTATTTAGGCACAGATGCATGCTGGATAGCGGTCTGTGTACCTTGTCATAATGCCCAATTAAATACTACAATAAACTTTATCTTATCATAGCATGCATTGTCATGCCCTCACAATTATCAATTACCCAACTGTAATTTGTTCACCCAACACTTGTTACTTGTTTTGGAGAGTTACCACTAGTGTAGATAGCTGGGAACCCCGGTCCATTTGTCATCATCATTGCTTCGGTCCTATATGCCATTAGAAGTAGTATCAACTATTTTCTGGTGCCATTGCCTCTGTGTTACTGCTACTGCTGCTGTGTTACTGTTACTATTGCTCTCATATTACTGCTGCTTTCACATCACCCCTGTTACTAGTGCTTTTCCAGGTGCAGCTGAATTGACAACTCAGTTGTTAAGGCTTATAAGTATTCTTTGTCTCCCCTTGTGTCGAATCAATAAATTTGGGTTTTACTTCCCTCGAAGACTGTTGCGATCCCCTATACTTGTGGGTTATCAAGACTATTTTCTGGCGCCGTTGCCGGGGAGCATAGCTCTACTCATAAGTTCACCTGGGGAGTACACTCTACCTCTCTCTCTCTTTTTATTTTATTTTGTCTTGTCTAGTTTACTTTTGTCTAGTTTATTTGTGCTTAGTTTATTTCTGTCTAGTATTATTTTGCTTAGTTTACTTTTGTCTAGTTTATTTTTGTCTTGTTTTATTTTTCTTATATCCCGAAAATCCATAAAAATTTGAAAAACCGAAAAACTAAAAAACTGTTGTTATGGAAGAACATGCTAGAACCTCTTTGGAACTTAAAGAATTATATATGAAGTATAGAGAATCAAGAAAGGTGAAGTCATGAGAGGCGTGTTACAAAAGTTGAATCAAATTGCTAAAATTTTGCTTAAACGCCATGATATAAATTGTTGCTCTAAACAGGATACTAAACATCTTAAATTTCAATGTGGCTTTAGTAAAGAAGATATAATTATGAGCTATCATTGTTATAACTATGCTTATCTGGGAGCTGAACAAGTAGAACAATTTGTTATTTATGGGAGCCTCTGAAATAGAATCTTTCATGGCTAAAAATTATGAAACTTGTATTGCTTGTAAGGACCTTAAAGATTATGTCTCTTCTATCCTTGATTATTGTCTAGAATATTTCAGCAATAATTCTTATATCATTGATTATAAAGAGAGACTCATTCATGCACAAGAATGTACTCACAATTGCAGGAACCTGAAGAAGAA
Organism: Poa pratensis; assembly: GCA_947311845.1. NCBI lineage: Eukaryota > Viridiplantae > Streptophyta > Magnoliopsida > Poales > Poaceae > Poa > Poa pratensis. Next base: position 31,134,914 of record CAMZMU010000074.1, read on the forward strand.
ACTACTACTGAAGCTGAAAGCTCATTAGATGAAAAAGAGGAGGAGAGTGATGAACAAAAGGAGGAAGAATGGATTAGCTACCCATGCCAACCTTCTAATGAGAGTAACTCTTTATCTCTTACACTATTTGATTGCCCTCCATGCTTACCAAAGGAGGATGAATGTTATGTTCCTGTGGATTCTCTTGAAATATTCCTATAAGTAAAACTTGTGAAAATTATGCTACTGTTATTTATGATAATCCATGCTATTTCAAAAATCTTATGATAATCCTTTATTTGTGGCTGATATCGAAATGCATGGTACTAAGAGTTTTGCTTAGAAAATGTTTATGATAAAGCTCTAGATGATGGTCCTATGTTACTTGATAATATTAATTGTACTACTATGAAAATGGGATTGGAGAGGTCTTGACTTTATCTATGATTCCCATACCTTTTGAGATGATCAATCATCTTGTTATAATTGTTAAAAGTGGGTTTGAAAGTTTTAATCCCACTATTTTTGAGCTTGATAAAAATATGTGTTTGTAGATCATGAAAAGCATGCTTTATGTGATGGTTATATTGTTGAGTTTATTCATGATGCTACTGAAAATTATTATGAGAGAGGAAAATATGGTTGTAGAAATTTTCATGGTATTAAAACACCTCTCTATATGCTGAAATTTTGAAGTTACTCTTGTTTTATCTTCCTATGCTTGTCACTTTGTTCTTATGAATTTATTTGTGTACAAGTTCCTATGCATAGGAAGTGGGTTAGACTTAAATGTTTTAATTTGCTTCTTGATGCTCCTTTTGCTTCATTTTCTATTTTCATGAGAGCATCATTAAAAATCAAGCCTAGCTAAAAGGCATTAAAGAAAAGCGCTCTTGGGAGACAACCCATGTTTTATTTCTGAATTTTTCTTTTTTGAGTCAAGGAGCTTGCTTACTTCTGTAACAACTCCTTTGTATCTTTACTTTTTCGAATTGTTGTGCCAAGAAGAGTCTCTAATGATTAGATGATGCTAGATTTGGATTTCTGCGCAGGGACAGATTTTTGCTGTCCACCGTTTTGAGCTGTACGCACTCCAGAAAAATTGAAAAATTCTGAAAAATTCACACGTGATCCTTATATATGTACGCATCTTTCATTAGTTTCATTTTCGATTTGAGCAACGGAAGTGCCTCGAAAAAATTCATCTTTACTGGTGTTCTGTTTTGACAGATTCTGTCTCTGTTTTTTGCATTGTCTCTTGTGGACTTTAAGTAAGGCTTTCTAGACGTGGAGGGCTGTAGCTAATGTTTTATTGAGTTCTTGCAATGTGTCATACAGAACCAAAGTGGATTAATGTTTTTGAGTACTAACCCCTCTAATGAAGTTTATGAGAAGTTTGGTGTGGCAGAAGTTTTCAAGGGTCAAGAGAGAAGGATGATATAATGTGATCAAGAAGAGTGAAGAGCCTAAGCTTGGGGATGCCCCCGTGGGTCACCCAAGCATATTTCAAGAAGACTCAAGCGTCTAAGCTTGGGGATGCCCAAGGCATCCCCTTCTTCATCAACAACTTATCAGGTCATCTCTAGTGAAACTATATTTTAATTCTTTCACATCATATGTGCTGTTCTTGGAGCGTCTGTGTGCTTTTATTTTAGTTTGTTATTTTTATTCTCTGATCATATCAATATTGGATCCTATCTATCTTGTTTGGGAGAGAGACACGCTCCGCTTTTTCATTTGAATACTCCTATTCTTCACTTATATTTGTTGAGTATTCATTTTCGCACTGTTTAGCTTCTAGCTCTTGGTTTTCATGTATCTCTTGTTCAGAGCTATTAGTTATTTTATAGAAAGTACTCTCTTACTTCACTTATATTTGTTTGGAGAGTTGCTTGGTTGATGTGTTGGTTCAGAAAATGTTGCATGTGGTAGTGGTATAATGAAAAACTTGCATAATCTTGTAGATCATTGAACTTTGATAATTGATTCTTTGCAAACGTTTTGAGGTATTTAGATGGTAAAGCTTGCTGGTTAATTAAGTTAAAATCATTAGTGGATTGTTGTCTTTAAGCTTGTACCGTACTACAAACTCTAAAATTGTTGAAGGTGTAGTTGGACTTGATAGCTTTCCATGTCTAAAGTTCATAATAACTAAGTTGTGCTGAAGGTCGAGGGATCTAACGGGGTACTTGTGCCGCCGTGAACGGCCCTTCTTGGAGTGAATTTTAATCATGCTCTTAATGTTGAACCTGCTAGTTGTTTGCAATAAACTTGTGAGTTCTTTTTGACTAATGTTAAGCTACGGTTTTTGGCACTTCCACCATCCAAATTTGCTAGCCTCTTCGGTGCTGTGCATTGCCTTCTGCTCACATTGAGAGTTGTGCATACTTCGCCAGTACATCCAAACCCGTGGGAGGACTTTCTCTTGTTCTCCTACACATAAGCCCATACATCTTCCTCAAAACAGCCACCATACCTACCTACCACAGCATTTCCATAGCTGTTCCGAGATATATTGCCATGCAACTTCCATTTACATTACATGACTTGTTGTCATTTATCATTTATATATGCTTTGCATGATTCTATACAGCTGATGTGTGGTTTACCCATGTTACGCTAGATCATTGCACATCCTGCTACACTGGCAGAGGCATACAGTTTCATACATCATGTTTTGTTCATTATGAGTTATTTGTACCAAAAAGTGTGTTGTCATATTAGAATGTTGCCCCTAAAAGTGAAAAGAGCCATGAGGCCATCGAAAAGAGAAACAGAAAAAGAAAAAAAATAAAAAAAAGGAAAAAAGAAAAAAAGAATAAAGAAAAAGGGGGCAACATTACTATCCTTTATCCACACTTGTGCTCATGTTTCAGCACCTGCAGTATTCATAGTCATCATTTGTGCTCATGTTTAGCACCTATACTCCATGTGAGAGAGTTTTCATGTTTTACTAGTATAACTATGTGGGGAATTTACACTATAGAACTTGGGTTGTATATTCCAATGATGAGCTTCCTCAAAAGTGCTCTAGGTCTTCATGAGCAACCAAGTTGGATGCACCCCCACTAGTTCCATTGGAGAGCTTTCATACACATATAGCTCTATGTGCATCCGTTGCATGGCAATCACTACTCCTTACATAGCTTCGATTATAAGACTTCCTCTTGTCTAATGATCACTTATAGCTTTGTGAGACTTTCTTCCATTGGCCTTCCAAACCCCCATTAATGTTCTCTTGCCATAACATCCTGGTGCCAATACCAAATGCTTGCGCTCACCGGTTGAGTAGCTTCGAAACAGTTGATTCATGACGTTCATGTTTAGTTTACTTGACTGAATCCTTCTATGTTATGAAAATTGCTTGATGCTTGGAATTGAAGGATAGAACTCCTACACTGGATACTTAAAACATCTTTAATGAACCTTGTACGGTTTCATGTCTTTAAAGCAATATTCATGAAAACTTTTAGCTTGTTTAACTCTTGCTTTATTATCTCTTATTTAATATCAATTATAGACATTTGCTTTGAATGATTTGATCTCAGCTCACATGCCTTACATCATTATTGGATCAAGATTATGTTGGTAGCATGTCACTTCAGAAATTATTTTGTTTTTATCGTTTACCTACTCGAGGACGAGTAGGAACTAAGCTTGGGGATGCTTGATACGTCTCAAACGTATCTATAATTTCTGATGTTTCATGCTTGTTTTATATATCAATGTCACATGTTTTATATGCATTTATATCATTTTTATGCATTTTCTGGGACTAACCTATTAACAAGATGCCACAGTGCCAGTTCCTGTTTTCTGCTGTTTTTGGTTTCAGAAAAGTTGTTCTGGAAATATTCTCGGAATTGAACGAAACAAAAGCCCAACCTCCTATTTTCCCGAGACGTACACGGAGCCAGAAGGGCAAGCCCGGGGAGGCCCACGGCCTCCTACCCATAGGGTCGCGCGGGATGAACAATTGCCGCACCACCATATGGGGAGGGAGCCCAGGACCTCCACCGACGTCGCCCATTCGCCTATTTATTCCTCCCGATGCGTAAACCCTAAAATAATCGATCATATTCCAGAAGAACTCCCGGAGCGCCGCCGCCATCGAAACCTAGTTTCGGGGGTCAGAAGGTCCTGTTCCGGCACCTTGCCGAGACAGGGATTGACACCCGGAGCCTTCTCCATCGACGTCACCGCCTCCATCATGCTCCGTGAGTAGTTTCCCCCCATGGACTACGGGTTCTTGGCTGTAGCTAGTTGGTACTCTCTCTCCCATGTACTTCAATACAATGATCTCATGAGCTGCCTTACATGATTGAGATCCATATGATGTAATTGGTGTTGTGTTTGTTGGGATCCGATAAATTGTGGAATTATGATCAGATTGTTCATCATATTATCATACTATTGTTTATTTAAGATCTTGCATGCTCTCCGGTACTTGTGGTTATCCTGATCAAGTAGTTGCCTGTATCTCCAAGAGGCAGTATTTATACTAGATAGTGGGTTCAGTCTCCATTTAATCTGGGGGAGTGACAGCAACCTCTAAGGTTGTGGATGTGCTGTTGCCACTAGGGGTAAAACAGCGATGCTTTGTCTAAGGATAATTGTGTTGCTTACATTATGCACCATACTTAATGCAATTGTCTGTTGCTTGCAACTTAACTAGCGGGGTGGCCCGCGCATTTGCGCGGCTAGTCAATCTATTGACATTATATTTTCTTACCACGTTATGTACATATTATCTACACATTATCCAATATCTGTATAAGAATTTAATGCTTTAATAATTGTTAATTTTTATTCGGTGTTAGATATTCGCATGTACTTCGAAATTTGTTTGTGTCACCTCACACCGAAGCTAAACAACAATACAACATATTCTTAGGTAGCCCAAATCATATTCGAGAAGATAACTTGTTTTAGATTTGTTTTCTTATTGCGTTCAAGTCCCATGTTAGACACGGTTAAACATTTGTTTTTCGTAAATAGTATCTTTTTTTTGTAAACGATTAATTAAACTCTTGTCAGTGCGTCAAAGCTGTGTACACTCGTCAGTGCAATACGTCCTTAGGCAGTTAATTGTTTTTTGCCCAACCATGATATTTCGTTCTAATTCATGTATATGCAACGGATATCCCTAGCTCTCTTATTTTTTTTCTCTCTGCTCTCGTCATAGCTTAGCGTTGCCGCGTCAGCCCCTGACTACTCTACCCAAAGATCCTCAGTGCGGCGCTCAGCTCCGGCGGCCGCTCCCGCTCCGGCGCTCGGGCCTTGTTTATCGCGGCACAGCTTCGGCGCTCGTGTCGCACTCGTCAGGTTCTCGTGCGCCGATTTGTGGTGGTTAGGCGGTAGCTGCATGTCGATGCACGGTCCACTGCTCCAGTCTCAGTATCCACGTCCCCAGTATCCACGACGACTTCGGCGCGGACTGATTGGCAGAACTGCCGCAGCAGACCAGAACATGTGAGTTTCCAACATTTCTGTTTCTAAATTTCTGTTTTCTCCCAGTTGAGAACACATGATTATTCATGATTGTTTCATTGGTTGTAGCATTTGTGTGAATTTCCGCAGCAGTTTTTAACTTGGTGATGCCATTGGGAATATAACAGAATCGATAGATCATATTCATCTGATTCCGTTCTATTTAGCTTAGGCGCATGAGGGGGCACATGTAACTAACCTCATCACCACTTTTTTTTGTTTTAGACAATAAGATCCGCCAATATAACTATTTTTGTTAATGAAACGATTACTTGTGTATACTTTCCAACAGATGGCAAGAGTTTTCTTTAAAACCATGTTAGCTGGTAAGAAAGTGCAAGCGACTTAATATGCAGGAATATACGGAGAAGAATGAGGAAACATGCTCTCAGAACGCCGAGTTGTTGTATAAGTATGCTGGTGTTAACTGAACCGGCGGGGTGCGTCAAGAAATTGTTTCGATCGGTGATTCACCGAGGTTTGTTGATTTGTACAAACACATGATATGCTGATGCGCCAAATATAGTCTTTCGGTTTGATGTTTTCTAGAGTCGCACGAATATGGATCATGCATCGAATTGAATCGGTTTGTCGAAATACGGATTGTTTTGAAGGAAATTTATAAACTGGACAACACACCTGGCCAGCCTAATTAATGTTCTGGATTAGTCCAGATACACAAATGGCTAGGCTTGTTCAGTGGATGAGCCTACTAAACATAACCTTGTTCACAGTAGCTCATTTGTTTTCCAAATGTTCCAGATAATAATGGAATAAAGCAAGGTGTGCGTGCTGGAGTTGAGGACCTGACAGAAAAGTTCACAAAAAGTCTTCCTTGTAAAGCACCTATCTTCTTCTTTTTAAAGTATTTTAGACTGGTTACCAACTTAATTTTTCGAGATCCATATCTTTCATAGGAGATGATAGTAAATTGAATTTTCTGTGAATGTTTTGTGTATAGAAGAGCTTTGACCAAGGATACCGATGCAATGTTGATCTTCCAAATGATTTAATTTGCTAAGAAAAAAAAAATTAGACTGTGCATACAAATACATCATAAATGAAAGCAGAAACATCAAATTGGATTTCCTTGTTGCATATCTTCAGATCTAACGTACATCATAGTAATGTATATGTAATCTGTAGAGGAAAATTATTTTAACTACAAAACATATTTCCCTTTCTAATAAGAAACTACTATGGCTTAATTTAGACAGATAAAGTAATTTGAAAAAATTCTATACAATTTCCTTTCGCATTTTACATCAGCATGTTCTTGTTTGTTGCTGTTAGGCTTTTCAGCCAAGTTTCCTGTAATCCTTCGTACTGCAATAACAGAAGGCGATGTTTTTTCTACTGTTCTGGACTTGCCTTTTCATTTCCTTCATCTTCTGAGTCATCAGATACTACAATAGTTCTCCGTCTCTTTTTTCTGTCATTGACACTTATTGATAACTTTTTTATCTTTTTTTTATTTTGAGATTAACTTTTTTTATCTTGATGCTCCTTTTTATTAACTGCTCTCTTGTTGCTTTTATCTTCTGCCTACTCTTTCACATGGACCATCTCAAATGTGTTTTTCGTAGGTTATAATTTGTTGTTTCGTACCTGCAAAATTACAATTACAACGATGATGTAAGATACATGTTGATAAAAAAGTTTGTATGGTTAATTTGTCCTGTTTGACATGCAGGTCCACTTCGTCATCCATTAAATCCTATTCAACAAATCAAGAAGATTCTTAAAAAGTATATCTACAGAAAATGCAATCTATAAGTTTTAACGGATAAAATGGACAGTTACCTCTCATGCTCTATCAAGCTTATCATCAGGGCCACATGTTTTTTTACCTCATTATTTTGCATACCTAGAGTGAGAATTTTATTGTTTAGCTTGAATCGAAAGAGACACCTTCATCCACATAATTATTGTTAATCTTTGGAACTTCTTAAGATTTTCCATCTACAGAGTCCAGCAAGAACAATCTTGTGGCCTATTCATCAGATAAAATGCAAATTTGTAGTAGCAGCATGATCACTAATTTGGAGCCGAATGCAGTACCTAACATCCCATTTAATTAGTATAATGAAAATATGATAGTAAACACTTATGTTCAAATTGCAAGAATATTTTACTGCGGTGTTACAGTTTCTAGATATATGTTGCAGTTCATGCAATAATAGTTAGCAATTTTGTTGCATACATCAGATGACATGTACCACCATAGAATTTTCTTCTAACTGATCAATTCTAGCTACTGTTGTGAACAAAAGTCCTAAAAGTTCATTTTAAAATGTTGGCTCTTAAATTGTTTTGATTTTAGCACACAAAAATATGTAAATACATAGGTCGTAGAGGCTTTTATGGTAACATATCGTAGAACATTTCTGGTGCATTACCTAGTTTGTCGGTTTTTCATGCAAGATCCCTTTAAGTTCCTGCAATGTTCTCCTTCTATAAATATGTTCATCCAGTGCGCCTTGAGTACCTTTACCTATCTCCATCATTTGTGGTATAGTTCTGTTGAATAACTACAAAAAAGGGAAAACAATTTAAATTAGTAAATACAGATATGTTATGGTTTCTTATTCTATAATTAACTACTAATTGTCTTTCATACCTGTCAAGAAGTCCCCAAGTCTCGAGTATAAATAGATTTATATAATCTTGTGGTGCTAGTGGACTGTAGGGACAAATCTATTACATCAACAATAAATCTTATATATTTGTGTGTCGAAATAACATAATGTATCATAACATTATTTGACTTACCATAGAATTATTGCACCATTGTTGAGGAAACAATAATGACAGTTCGATTGCCAATTACATCATCGCCTAAATAATGAGGTAGCCTGCCCCATAATGTTTCGCTGATTTTATCATCCCTAAATAATATCGCTAGAAAGCATTAAATTGAAATAATATGGTGAGGGAAGCAAACAATCTTTATTGTTGAACGGAAAGTGGTGACATGGATATACACTTACTCTAGTATTATAATTTCAATCTCTTGTATATATGTGGGTGTTTTCCTCTTCTTTATTGATTCTATTGGCTTAATATGGGTAAGTAATCCAATGTCATCTGCAAAAAGAAGATTAATGAACTAAAAATTAGAATGATTAATCATATGTAATGAAAACGAATATCAACATGACTGAAAATTCAAACATTAACCATTTAGAGATCAAAAGTATGACTACAAACATACCCGCCATTATTTGACTTTTTTCTTCCCGTTCCTGTAGGTTACTTTGTGGCAAACTCACAGTAGTAATCTGAAACATTATCCAATGTTCCCTTCACCTCCTTTACCTTTGTATTGTATGAAAAAGGGTGAGTGGGCGGTAATTTATAGGTTATACAACTTTAAAGTTGCTAAAAGCATATACAAAACATTCATTGATCTTTGATCTATATGTGTCTGACATATTCTTCCATGTAGTAGCATGCAACGTGTTCACCCTTCACAACAGAAGGAAAAGAAAATATTAGTAGCAATTTAGACAATAGAAGAAACAAATTGTTAAATATGTAAAAGAAAATACCTATTCGTCCATCATGATCAAGTTGATCCTTCTAAGTTCATCATTCGAAGAGTTAATTGAATCCCACATTCTTGTTGCTTTGACTTTGACGTTCCATGTTTGTCCACTTGTGGTAAGCTCATTTGAGTTCCTGTACGCCTAATTTATTGCCTTCAAGTGAATTTTACAAATAGTTCTTTTATTCATAGGAACATATGAATATTGATACTTTGATCTGAAAAAGGTAATAATATTAGTATTGCACCGTGGAAACATGTAGTCCATATGGAAGTTGTCAAGACTATTTGTTCATTAATAATACTCCTATGAATTTTCATTGCAAATAAGTGATCTTAATCAATAGTACACATGAAAACAGGTTATTTGTAAGAAACCTGCATGCTGGAAGGGGAAGATCTAAAACATACGAAGATTGCAGCCGTTGCCGAGGAAGTTGATGATGTGCTGGCGTCCTGCTGCCATGTCGTGCCGTTGATCTTCCGATTCAAGCGAGAGCTGTTGGCGACTGGCGAGCCTTCGATCTGTTAATTGTGGCGTGTCGTCGATCTTCCGATTCAAGAGAGATTTGTTGGCGACTGGCGAGCCTCCGCCTTCGATCCGCTGACGTCTCATGTTGATTTGATTTGCAGGGTGTCCAAGCGTGCAAGTCGTATATGTTCTTCCGCGTGTACTAATTAATGGACCTATTACGAAGTAGATTGGATGTGCGTGTTGACGCTGGATTCTTCTTAGATTGCATCTGCGCTTTAATAATGGGATCGGTCTCCGTTTTTTTTTTAAGATTGCATCTGCGTTTTCCGTTTTTGCCGGGGTATCCGTGGTCGTGACTCGTGCGTGCTTGATAAATCTCCACCGTTAATACATCTTTGTTTTAGCGTGACAAATCTGTATCGTTAATTGTCTTGTGTTTTAATTATATAATAAATAGATACTGGAAGGGTGCGGATGCTAACCTGAAGATGGACTATTTAGTCACAGATGCATGCTGGATAGCGGTCTGTGTACCTTGTCGTAATGCCCAATTAAATACTACAATAAACTTTATCTTATCATAGCATGCATTGTCATGCCCTCACAATTATCAATTGCCCAACTGTAATTTGTTCACCCAACACTTGTTACTTGTTATTGGAGAGTTACCACTAGTGTAGATAGCTGGGAACCCCGGTCCATTTGTCATCATCATTGCTTTCCGGTCCTATATGCCATTAGAAGTAGTATCAACTATTTTCTGGTGCCATTGCCTCTGTGTTACTGCTACTGCTGCTGTGTTACTGTTACTATTGCTCTCATATTACTGCTGCTTTCACATCACCCCTGTTACTAGTGTTTTTCCAGGTGCAGCTGAATTGACAACTCAGTTGTTAAGCCTTATAAGTATTCTTTGTCTCCTCTTGTGTCGAATCAATAAATTTGGGTTTTACTTCCCTCGAAGACTGTTGCGATCCCCTATACTTGTGGGTTATCATCCCTCCCCCTCCCCAACTCGGATTGGGAGGAGGAGTAGGACTCCTCCCTCCCAAACCTGCCCACCTCACAAGGAAAGGGGGGCAAGGAGACCCTCCCCCACCCCAACTCGGATTGGGTAGAGGAGAGGATCTCCTCCCTCCCAAACCGCCTTACCCAAGAAGGAAAGGGGGAAGAGACCTCCCACCCTCCCAACTTGGATTGGAGGGGGGATCTCCGCCTCCCACCGACTCCGCCCCATGGTGGGGCCCGCCCTGGCCGCCGTCCTCGCCGCTAGGAGGGGGAGTCCGCCCAACTTGGACTCGGCCTTCCTTTTATATTTTCCAACATTTATTAATTAAATAAATAAATAATTGTTTTGTCTAATTAATTCCTAAACGAATATTTCCTTTTACGGAAAATTCCCGGAATTAATTACTTATCATATAACTCATATTTATATGAACCGGGATACCTAGTATCCGCCGACAAAACATCGGAACAATATTTCCTTCTCTATAGGCACTCGGATTAAATCCGCTGATGATAGAAACATTCTATCATCCCGGGACATTAGATGTCCGCATTCTCTCTAACTTATAATTCACCGGAACAAATCCCAGTGACATCGGAGCTACTCCGACACAATCTCATTCCACTAAAACTACATCTTTACTCTCAATCAAAGATTGACCTAAAGCTTAAGTGTGTGACCCGAAAGGTTCAGCAATCACAAAGTATTATTTGGGAGCTTACCAAACAATAACCAGCAGTGGGTTAGGCATTCGTACTGGCACCCTTGTGTTGTGAATGAACAATAGAACCTGTGCGTTACTCATTACGCTTAATCCCCTTACGTGCACGATACCAATGATATCTCGAGATTGAGACAATGTGCTCTAGTGTGATCAAACCCTTGATCATAACACATATTATTCTCGTACCAATATCATTCTCTTTTCTCATTCCGTATATTTGTTGTCCCGTGATAAATCACGCTTGTGTCTGGCCAGACGATTGGGTGACAACAATAATACTGAGATGGCCTAGAGGATGTATCTCTCCATCGCTGGAGGAGTAAGTGCCATTCTTGAACGATCTCTGTTCCAATACATTATCTAGTTCAAGCCCAAAAGCCACCTATATCCCATGTTACTGCAAGACGTTTGGTGGAAATCAAAGCTCGAATGTCGAATAAGCGGTGACAAGATATTCTCATAGCATAGGGATCTAGCTAATGATAACTAAATAGATGATCAATCGCTATTTCATCGTCGACGATTTGTCTCATAGCAAGATCATACGGTGGGTCGGTTCAGTGCGATTATCATTCCGATAATCCACTCCTATAGTTGAATGACTTATACAAAGTCCATGATCAGGAAAACATGATCATCGAGCAACAAGATAGGCTAGTCTTAGAGACAAGACCAGGAACTCTTTTTCCGTTCATATCTCTACACGTGTATCGGAGGTTTTCCTCTTGTATACGTTGTATTTGCTATACAAGTACCCAATACAGTTGTAGCATAAAGATATAAACATTAATAATAAACATGGAGATAAATAATAAACTTAATTATTATTGTCTCTAGGGCATATCTCCAACAGTCTCCCACTTGCACTAGAAACAATAATGATTCTAGTTAGCATGATGACATGACACCAAATGGAACTAAGGCCACTCACGCTTTCGCATGCGGATCTGAAACTGTGTCCTTACTTGATCCAACCAAAGTTCATAAACTTGTTTATCACCTCACATGCCAAACTTGACTATGTAAGTCGGATATATTAGGAATTGGATATGGGCTTTCCGGTTCCGTAGTAGCATTAATAATACCCGGTTGATATTATCATACCATCTATTGAAACCTCACCTGAGTAATGACTCATCCAATAACTTGCTTATCATGACGTCTCACATCAATGACGCAACTATCCTCGATAGATAAACTATCTTTGTTGTAGAATCCACTCATAAGATACATGTGATTTTGATAAAATCAAAACACTTAGTATTTATCATTTGAAAAAACATTTATCAGAATAAATTTGATTTCATAATTCCACCACAAATATGTATACGAGTAACTTCTCTATACACACTATTTGAAGCTTTACAAAATCCACCTTGTTGGTCTTTCCTTTTGTAATCTCACCATCAGGTTCTTTTACCAAACCTTTATATGATCAATTACAATCTTAATTAACTGCTCTTATGAGAATATCCTTTTAAGAATTTCTCATTAACGCCGGTGGCAAAACTTTATAAAAGTTTAGCACTTTGGAAACTTTCCGGCTTTATGTACTATATATAGCAATGTCATAAGCAAAATCACATTAAATATGATTTGATCTTATTCCTCTCTATTCGCTCATCCAGGACTACGAAGGTCAAGGTATCTCGCAAATATCACGCTATGAATTCTTGATCAAATTTCTTTGACTCAAGACACAATTCGAAATTACCTTTCAAATTGCACTTTAGTACATTCATACTCATGTTTATTAAATTCTATCTTAGAGACAAAACTTTAATAAGACATTTTCCGACCTTTTATTTAAACTCTTTAAATCACGAGATTTATATATTTATCAATTCGGCCTAGCCATTCAATAAATATAATATCAGCTCCCACTGTCTTTTAAGTCCCTTCGATTTATATAATGAAAAGAATAAAATTCTTACTCATTAATACGACTGACTTCAAACATTCATAATATAATTATCTAGATTATTTTCATAATCCAAATAATTATCCTTAGCAATAATATTGCTACTTTAGTTCAATAACAGCATCAAGCAATTGATATGAAAAGTATTGCAACTTTTCACTATCAGTTATTCGTCCTTGATAAAAATTTTAATCAAGACTAGCTCTATGAATATTAGATATTCATATCTGTCCTTTCTTTATGAAATATTCATGCACATGATTTTACATCACATCCAAAACTCTCAAGATTGGATCTTGAGTCTCATGAATTTTTCTTGAACTCCTTTTATGACAAATGCCGTCATTAATGAATGTTCATTATTCTGTTTGTAATTGTTTTGCTTATATCATGTTCCTGGACATTTAAATGATTTTAATCACCTAGTGATTTAATCATTAAATTCCTCACATGATTTTCCTTAATACTTAATTCGAATCATGTATGCCTTACATGTATTCCTGGACAAAGTAATGATATGGAAACATTTGCATGTTTTCCTTTCTCATTCTAACACTTGCCCAAAGACTCCAGTCTTAATTTAGTATTATGATTTCCACTCTCTCTTCATGAGAAGACACTTTTCTCCAATTCTAAAGTCAACAAGCATTTAGAATTATGTGTGGAAGTCACTTGCCAAAATAACAATTTTGGACTTTTGCAAAACACCTTTTCAATTCGAACTTAAAACTTTAAATCCTTAATTGAAAAATATGGAACTTACTATCAAAATAACTCTAAGTTATAATTGATATAGGTCCCAGAATACAAACAAAATAATCTATTTACTTTAGTGGGTAATTTGGAATTCTAATTTCACAACACATTTAGCAAGACTTTGTAACATTTCCTTTTAATCTTTATCTTGCAAAAGATTTTATTACCATGATGATTTCGAGTTACCAAAATCCATCACAAGTAATTTGACTAAGAAAACTTTCCTTTGTCAACAATGTTACAATATTTTATTAAGTCCTTTCTTTTAACTTTAATCAAATTCCTTTGATTCCTTTATTTTGATTCTCACACTCTCCCACTGAATTTTATGAAACATTGAAACTTCAATAATTTCATTAACTCTATTTCATTAATATGCAACTTCATATTAATTCTCAATAGAATTGAATTAATGGGTAGATTCCACTCCTTTATGTAAATCTCGAATTTTACTAGTGCCTAGCACTTTGCCAAATTCGAGTCTACTAAATGCCTAGCATTTTGTGGATTTCGATTTTCATCAAATGCCTAGCACTTTATGAATTTCGAATTTCTCCAAGTGTATGACACTTTGTGATTTTAGTTTTATCCATTTAATTTAGAGATAACTTTAAGAGTCTCAAAGAGAACCAACGAAAAGTATAACTCCAAATTAAAGATTAAACTAACTTTATTATTACTCAAAACTTTAAGTAATAACTTGAATCAAAACAATAAAGACTTAACAAACAAATAATTAATGACATAACACAATAAAGAAGATATAAACTTTGAATTTCCAAACTTGGAATTCCCACACATACTTTATAATTCGAACAATGACTTGTTCCAGAATACAAAATATTCATTACATAATGATCAAACTCAAAATAACTCTTATTTAAAGTTCTAGTGTAAATCTTCTTCATTGACTTGGATTGAAGACATAGTGGTGATCATCACTCTTGAGTGCTTTCTTTCCCCACTTCCTCCAATTCTTCTTGAATCTCTTGGCTCTTTTCCTTTCCACACTGCAATCATGCAATATGAAAAATTTCAGTATTAATACCAAAATATATTCGAGTCGAGATTATGTCAATAATCTGTGTATAACTCTTATACCTTTTGTGGATTTTCCACTTGTCTTGCAAGATGGTTGTAGTCATCAAGTGATGCACATAGATATCCATCTCTGCTGATAAGAGCATGTCGAAGACCTCATTGACTGTCTTCTCAACTCCCATCAATTCATAGCACGCCACAAAGGCATAGTAGTATGATGGTAGTGATCTCAGAAGTGTGTCAACTGCTTGCTTTTCTGGAATTGGTTTCCCAATGTCCTTAAGCTTCCTTAGTATCTTGCAGAACTTTTCTTGTGCTCCCTCATCGAGCCATCGCTCGATAGTTTGCAATCATAAGTTCCACATTGAATTTGTATATGCCAAGACACATCTGATTGAGAATCGAGCTTTCAACGCTTCCATAAGACGGAAGGGGCGATAGTACGGATACAAATCGCTAAGCTCAAAACTCATCTTGTCTAGCATAACCAATCCAGCTTGATACTCATCTTCTCCCATAGGAGAATATCATCTTCTCCTTCGGAACAGGTGTATCCAGAATATGCTCTAAATCGCGTCTCCTGAGATTTTCTCTCAGTCCGTGAAGCCAATCCGTAAAGATCGTGCTTCCCACAGTTAACTTTCCTAACAAGTCTTCTTCATAAATCTTTTCAACGGGATCCATTTTCTACAACAAAACAAGTTTATTTAGACTTCTAGTTTATTACTAATTTTAATGCACTACTTTAATTCAATCAAACATGAATCTAAGATATGCTCCCACTAAGTCCAATAATCCTCATGATTGGCACTAAGTGATTCAGGACCCGATTGCCCTACGAAGCAAGCATGGATACATGTCATGTCCGTCGGCCAATCGGTAAGCACTATGCTAGTTGCAGCAGCTACAACTCATGTTCGTCTTTCGACGGATGTGTTCCGAACTCATGGTTATGTTATGCTTGGACGTCAAGACAACCAACCGACACTGGCTGCTGGAACTGTTCGCGCCCGCCTCCCGAACCCTTGGTGCACATTACTCCTGGATACAGGTCGCACGGCAACAAGCATCCGGTTTGACGGTGCCACGGTTGGTAAGAACACGATCTCCTTGATTTTATTTGAGGATTCACCCTAATAAACGACTACTGCGCAATCAAGGTGCAAACAACAAAGGATAAACATCACAGGCAATTAATAATAATTCATGTGCTTTGGTATAGCCTTTGTTATTCTCGGAAGTCCTTGGCGCTCGTCCTTGAGGATCACCATCTTCATTGTTCCCGGTCATGGTAAAATTCCCGAAGGAAAGTTACCATATCCGAAACTCGCCAAGTACACACGCCGACGCAATGCCGGCGCCTCCTCCCGGTCTCCACGATGAACTTTCTTCGCTTGATTGTCGATGACGAACTCGATCAATTGTTTTGGCTCCCACCATCATGTTAAGACACCGTAACAAAATAGCTATACCAAAACACATGCACACAATCCTGCAAAACCAAGTTAGACGTATCTAACGCTTTGTTTGCAAGTTTTACGTGGCTTTGTAGGCTCTACGGAATTACCGTCACTACCTACGTATTGAAGCACGTTTAGGCTAGTTGCTAGATTAACATTGCGGGGTGATTGAGATCCCAACATTACGAAAACGTTGCAGAACCCCAATCTAAACGATCACATGTGCGCGTGACCCCGTGAGGCGTCCAACCCTCAGGCCCAATCCATTATACATCAACGTCCACAACTAAGGGTATAGACCCGAAGCTACTGAAGCACATCGTTGGCGCCAACAAGCATACTAGGAGCAGCCGGAAGGTCCGCGGATAGCCAGAAGTTCGTAAAGATCTTGCCAATACTGCCATGGAATATAATGCACAACTTTTTGGGAAGCAACTAAAATAAACTTAATGCAAGAACCATGCAATGCTCACACCAACTGGTGCTCTAGATCAAATCATACCAACGCATAGATCGGCTCTGATACCACTATTGGGTTGCGGGTAAAACTTTAAAATTTATCCGTAACCTTACCGCCAAGATCTATTCTATGAAGGTACATTGCACCCCATAATGCGATGATCTAGAATACTTACAAACACCGTTGCGGAAGATCTTGTGTTTGTCGAAGTAGATGTCGATGTAGCCTGATGAAGAATCTCACATCCACGCCGGGAGGTGAGATTGTTGCCGAACGTCGTCGTTGATGTAGACCTTGATGAAGTTGTTCCGTTGTCCAAGGAACTTGCTTGCACGAATCCCGCTCTAGAGGTATCCACACATACACGTGTCAACCCACCCCGTGCGTTCACCGCCTAGCTACTAGCACGTGGTGAAGAGAGTCAGCCTTGCGGCGTAATTTAGGTGGTAGATCTAATCAACTAGATTAGATCTATATGAGAAGTAGAGACGTCTAATTCTCAACACATGAGATCTACAAGAGAGAGAGGGAACTTGCAATTGCTTGTTTCAACCCTAGATGGTTGGGGTTGCTTATAAAGGAGGCCAAGGGGTGGAGGTACTTGGGGAAGGGGCCAAGCCCTCCCCTTGGGCCGGCCGGCCAAGGAAGGGAGGAGTCCCTCCCCTCCCCAAATCGGATTGGGAGGAGGAGTAGGACTCCTCCCTCCCAAACCTACCAAATCTGCCCTCACAAGGAAAGGGGGGGGGGAGGGAAGGAGACCCTCCCCCACCCCAACTCGGATTAGGTGGAGGAGAGGATCTCCTCCCTCCCAAACCGCCTTACCCAAGAAGGAAAGGGGGAGGAGACCTCCCACATTCCCAACTCGGATTGGAGGGGGGGATCTCCCCCTCCCACCGCCTCCGCCCCATGGTGGGGCCCGCCCTGGCTGCCGTCCTCGTCGCCAGGAGGGGGAGTCCCCCCCAACTCGGACTCGGCCTTCCTTTTATATTTTCCAACATTTATTAATTAAATAAATAATTAATTGTTTTGTCTAATTAATTCCTAAACGAATATTTCCTTTTACGGAAAATTCCCGGAATTAATTACTTATCATATAACTCATATTTATATGAACCGGGATACCTAGTATCCGCCGACAAAACCATAGGAACAATATTTCCTTCTTTATAAGCACTCGGATTAAATCCGATGATGATAGAAAACATTCTATCATCCCGGGACATTAGATGTCCGCATTCTCTCTAACTTATAATTCACCGGAACAAATCCCAGCGACATCAGAGCTACTCCGACACAATCTCATTCGCACTAAAACTACATCTTTACTCTCAATCAAAGATTGACCTACAGCTTAAGTGTGTGACCCGAAAGGTTCAGAAATCACAAAGTATTGTTTGGGAGCTTACCAAACAATAACCAGCAGTGGGTTAGGCATTCGTACTGGCACCCTTGTGTTGTGAATGAACAATAGAACCTGTGCGTTACTCATTACGCTTAGTCCCCTTACGTGCACGATACCAATGATATCTCGAGATTGAGACAATGTGCTCTAGTGTGATCAAACCCTTCGATCATAACACATATTATTCTCGTACCAATATCATTCTCTTTTCTCATTCCGTATATTTGTTGTCCCGTGATAAATCACGCTTGTGTCTGGCCAGACGATTGGGGTGACAACAATAATACTGAGATGGCCTAGAGGATGTATCTCTCCATCGCCTGGAGGAGTAAGTGCCATTCTTGAACGATCTCTGTTCCAATACATTATCCTAGTTCAAGCCCAAAAGCCACCTTTATGATCCCATGTTACTGCAAGACGTTTGGTGGAAATAAAGCTCGAATGTCGAATAAGTGGTGACAAGATATTCTCATAGCATAGGGATCTAGCTAACGATAATTAAATAGATGATCAATCGCTATTTCATCGTCGACGATTTGTCTCATAGCGAGATCATACGGTGGGTCGGTTCAGTGCGATTATCATTCCGATAAACCACTCCTATAGTTGAATGACTTATACAAAGTCCATGATCAGGAAAACATGATCATCGATTAACAAGATAGGCTAGTCTTAGAGACAAGACCAGGAACTCTTTTACCGTTCATATCTCTACACGTGTATCGGAGGTTTTCCTCTTGTATACGTTGTATTTGCTATACAAGTACCCAATACAGTTGTAGCATAAAGACATAAACATTAATAATAATCATGGAGATAAATAATAAACTCAATTATTATTGTCTCTAGGGCATATCTCCAACAAGAAGGTGGACGTCGTCAAGGTCGGGATCGAACACGGCGGTTTACCCAGCTTCAGGCTCCACGGCGGTGACGGAGCCCTACGTGCTGCTATAACTCACTTTACGGCGAATCGCCGTGTTACAGGTTACAATGAGTAGATTGGATGTAGGATGAGTTGCCCTAAAGGCTTCCCTGGTCCGGCTTATATAGGCGGCCGGACCTAGGGTTACAGGAATATTGCGTGTCTGGCAAGTATTGGGAGTCCTAAACCTATCCGCCAAGTCTACCGCCTTCCGTCTTGGTCTTGTCGGCGTCGTGGGCTTCGGCCTTGGGCTCTCCTTGCCGGCATCCACTTCCTTTATCGTCAGCTATCTGGGCCACCCGGTAGGCCAAAGGCGTTGCCACCACTGCGGGCCACCCTGGACTAGCCGGATTATGCCATGTTGGTTGTACCCCCTTGTGGTACGACCCCAACATTAGCCCCCAGGAGGGTCCGAGTTCTCCAGTCGCCGGCTTGTCTTCATCCTGTAAATGTTGTCGGTTTCTGAAGAGCTTGGATCCTTCTGAAGTTGAATCAGGCGGCGATCCGACAAAAGTAGCCGGAACATCGCCGCCAACATTGGTAAGACGGCTCTGACCTCCTGTCACGAATCTTTCCCCTGTGCTATCAAGTCGATTGGACTGGTCAAGGTATTCGTGACGTCACTGGGTCCACGACAGTTTGAAAACCAGTGCACGCCCGATGATGACCAGCCCACTACGCGCGAGAATCGAGACACCAGCGCCGCTCGTCGTCGTTCCGCCCCACAGGTGGCGGACACGTGTACCACGTCGTGGCCTGCACAACGCGTGCACGAATCTCGAAGCGATTCGAGATAATTAACACATCGATTTCCCTGGGACGGATTCACTGTGCCATTCCCCCCTTACGCTTCGTCTTCACTCGATTCTCCACGCCTCGCTCCCGCAACCACTTCGGCAACCTTGCGCTCCGGCGAACCGCGCCTCTCCACTCCTCTGAGCAATGGATTCCGGCGGGCGTTCCTCTTCGGCGGCGGCGGCGGGCGTGCATTCGGCTGCGGGATCTGAATCTCCTGTGGCGGCGACGGCGGCGGCCCTCGACGTCGTCCCCTTGGTTTCCATGCCTCCCGCAACGGATACGGGCGGCGCTGAGCCTTCTTCCTCAACTCCGGTGCCCCCCGTCGACCATTCCATGGCCTTCCCCGATCCTTCAATGCGGGCAGAGGTGGCAGACACGGCGGCGGACGCAGAGGAACTCGGCGACGAGCTGGCCGGAGAAGAAGAGACAGCGGATCTTGGGTCTCGGTATTGGCTTCCATCTTGCATGACGGAGGCTTACGCTCGGGAGTTGTCGGATGCCGGATTTCCCCCCCCCCTAAGACGGAGAGTTTTTGGCGGATTCCAGGCAACAAGACCATCCCCGAGCCCCATTATGACGAGAGGGTCCTCTTGGCGTCACACCTACTCCGCGGTATGGGCTTGCCTCCTTCCGTCTTCTTTTCAGCTATACTTAGGCATTATGGGCTGCAACCGCATAACATTGCACCCAATAGCATCTTAGTTTTAGCCGGCTTCCAGGCCCTCTGCGAAGGGTACTTAGGCATAGTTCCAACCGTGGAGTTGTTTAAGTATTGCTTCATATGCCGCCGGAAAACTATTGCCGACGGTCAACTTGCGACCTGCGGCAGTGTCACGTTCAACTGCCACAGAGGTAGCTCGTACCCAAAGATCCCGGTCATTGACTCGGTGAAGAATTGGACCAATTCCTTCTTTTATTGTAAGGATATCCCGGCACCCGGACAGACGGTGGGGATTCCTCCTTTTGAGAATAGTCTGCCAAAGTATGCGGACCATTGGACCGAGAATGCGGCCACCAACTTGCCGGAGGAACATCGCCGCGCCTTTAGGCGGATGGAGTTCCTCGCGAAGACTATGGCACCCTCACGTCTTGACGGAGCCGACACCGTCTTGTGTTGGTTGTCGAGGAAGATTATGCCACTTCAGCACCGGCCGCTGAAGATGTGCGAGTACCAGCCGAATGCAATTGACAGCACCACTCTTGACGAGGACGTGCTGCTCATTCGGCTGAGGGCCCTCATTGTGCCTTCCAAGATTAAGGCGGCCGAGGGCGTCCCCATGTTTGCTTTCGACAACCCTGCTCCAGCGGTAAGATGTTTACTTTTTTCATTTGCCCATGCGCCAGCTTCTTCGTCTTAACACCTGATTGAGCTGATGAGCCTGGCGGAGAATGAAATGGCTTGCCTTTGGTACGAGGCGGATACCAGCAAGGCCAAGAAGCGCAAGGCCCCTGCCGCCTCGACCAAGGACACGGAGAAGAAGAAGAAAGCGGCCCTGGCCGGCTCGGCTGGTGCCGGCAACACGGCGGACAAGGCCTCCGGCAAGCGGTAAGAAAACAATCTTGACGCCATCTTTGCACACACTCGAATGATGTCTTAATATTTCTTTTTGTCCTTCATGCAGCATAAAGCTTACCATGCCAAAGCTGCGTGCTAGCTTGCAAGCAGGTGCCGGCAGAGGGAAACCTCGCTCGTCTCCCACCGCTGCTCCCCGTACCCAGTGACATTCTCTCCGGGGACATACTCAGAGGGCCAACCCGGGATTAACTACGCTATAAGAGCTGCGAGCATGGCGGCCGCCGGCAAAAAGACTGCTGACCCTCTTTCCACCACGGCCGAAGCTCTGGCTAATGATGCGCCACCTTCATTAGGATGAAGGTGGAGATGGAAGGCGCCAGTGTCGGTGCGTCAGGCTCAGGCCCTCGCAACATCAGGGTGATAAACCCCCTGCAGACCCTTGTCGACATGCGCCGGAGCTGCCGCGGCCAATGGGACCAACTGCATGAAGAGATTGAGGTAAGCCGGCCTATAGCCCCATCCCCTGATCACTTTGGCTGTTAAAAAAAATTAGCCGGCAAGGTGATCATAGGCCGATGACTTATTTCTTCTTTTTTATTTCACACCTTGTTCGACAGATTGCTCTCTCCTCCAACAAGGAGTTTTTCCAAGCCGCTGTGGCTAAGAATGCTGAGTGCCGCGAACTGAAGCAAGAGCTTGAGATGAAGGATGCACAAATTGCGAGTTATGAAGAGGCTCGCAAAAAAGATGAAGGTGACAAATTTTACCTTGCCTTCAATTTTTCGCCTTTTTTACTCTTACCGACAACTTGCTTTAGTTGGGCTTCCCTTTTTGTAATATTTTTGTAGAACTGTTAAGCACTGCCCGAGAAATTCTTGCGAATTCGGGTGACATGAAAGCTCTAATGAACGAAGCTGCAGATCTTGCCGAAGTTATCCTTAAGCTGAAGGCGGAGCATACCAAGGAGCTGGAAAAGCACGATCTGGAGCATGCCCAGGCCCTCAGCAAGTTGACTGAACAGCTGGAAAACCTGAGCAAGAACCTGGCGACAGTTGCCGAGAACTCCAAGAAACAGCAAGAGCTTCATGCCAACGCCGTCCGCCAAGCTAAAGAAAAACTTGCTCAGCACGAGGATGAGATTGCTGCTCTTCAAGAGCATGTGCTTGGTAGGTTTCGCCAACTTTGCTTTTTGCCGCCAAACTTCAGTTATACGCCTGTCTTAACAGTTTTCCATTATCTTCAGTGCCAGCCGGCTTTGATGACAAGTCCGACTCCGCTCCGCGCCCTTCACGCCTCCGCCATATCGGGGCCATCATTCGATGCACCGTCAATGCGGGCCAAGCTTTGGCCGACAAACTATACCCCACAGACAGCGACCCTATTGACTTTGAGTTTATGCCCGAGTTTCTTGAGAAACTTTGTCAGGAATACGAAGACAATCTGCGGTCAGCTGCATGGGGAGGTGTGAAGAAAGCGCTTGTTCTGACCAAGGCCTGGTATCCGGACGCCGACATCCATCAACTGACGGAGTTCATGCCGATCGAAGATGAAGACGGCAATATCCTTGACGTCGCACAAGTGCAAACTTCAGTGCAAGGGTGTGCCACTCGCGTCACCGATATGGTGAACCTCGGCATATTCTACAAGGCGCATCCAGATCCCCATGGCGGCGCGAGCACTTCAGCTCTAGCCCCAGGCTTGGCGGACAAGGAGAAGGCGGACGAGGAGTTGGCGAACGAAAGGATGTTCCTGAAGGTAGCGCCAGCACCAAGACCGTTCCGGCACCTGCAGTTTAAACCTGCACAAAAAAATATGTTGCCTGCATTAGTCTGTAATGCAGAAGAAAACTTTGTCGTGCGTTGTAAACTATACTTATTTTGTGTATGGGCCAACTTTTATGCTACACTTGGCGGTGGCTAACTTAAGTGGCCCGCCTTAAGATGTGTTTTGTGTTCAGACATTTGACTTTTTCGTATGTTGGCGGTACCTCATCACAGTGACTTTAGCTGTGCCAACCAGGTGCTATACCAATTAGTTTAGACACAGAGACCAAAGCCGGCATTTTGGTGCCAACTACATACTATTAGGCAACCCATGCATAAACAAACAAAACAGACAAACTAGGCGGTACAAAATTTATTTTGCTTTTAATTTTTGCCGGCAGGCGGCAGATGTCAAAATTTGTCGGACCATTGGCTCTGAGCCGAGAGAAAAACTTTTTGGTAACTTTTTTGACATGGCATGAAAATGATAACAAGAAAAGACAAAAGATGGCATGACTCTCAAAACTAAAATGAGCACCACAGACTTTTATTTCATGATCATACTGTACTTATTACAATGTGGAAATTGCTAAGTGTAGAAAGGACGTAGCTTCTCAATGTTCCAAGGCCTCTTGGTTTCCTCATACTTGTCGTCAGGTTTCCGCTTGCGCTTGCGGCCACGAGTCTTCCTGTAGCCGTCATTGATATCCATCAAGTAGTAGGATCCATTGAGCAACACCTTGCTGACCACGAAAGGTCCTTCCCATGGCGGGGATAGCTTATGCAAGCCTTTCCTGTCTTGGATTAGGCGAAGAACTAGATCACCTACCCTAAAGCTTCGTTTCTTAACTCTACGGCTATGATAGCGGCGCAGGCTTTGCTGGTAGATGGCTGATCGAGCCAAGGCAACATCTCGCTCTTCGTCAAGTAGGTCTAGTCCGTCCTGTCTTGCATCTTTTGCGTCTTCTTCGACGTAGGCTTGCATTCTGGGAGAATCGAACATCATGTCGGACGGCAGTACTGCTTCAGCCCCATAGACTAAGAAGAAAGGAGTGAACTTTGTTGATCTGTTTGGAGTTGTACGCAAACTCCAAAGGACAGATTGCAATTCGTCAACCCAAGCCCCAGCTGCCCTGTGCAATGGTACTTCGAGACGTGGCTTAAGCCCCTGAAGAACTAGGCCATTTGTACGCTCTACTTGACCATTAGCTTGCGGATGAGCAACAGAAGCCAGGTCAAGGCGGATGCCGTGCTTGTAATAGTACTCCTCAACTTCGCCCTGGGAGAGATTCGTGCCATTGTCGGTTATGATGCTATGAGGCACCCCGAACGGAGCGATTATTTCCCACAGAAAACTAGCGGCAGTGGCGCCATCAAGCTTTTTGATAGGCTTAGCTTCAACCCATTTTGTGAACTTATCTACGGCCACAAGCAAGTGTGTGTAGCCGCCAGGTGCCGTCTTAAAGGGTCCAACCATGTCCAAGCCCCAGACTGCGAAGGGCCAGGTGATGGGTATTGTCTTAAGCGCCTGAGCCGGCAAGTGAGGTTGCCGAGCATAAAGCTGGCAACCCTTGCATGTCCTCACAATTTCCTCAGCCTTTGCCTTGGCCGTCAACCAGTAGAATCCTTGCCGAAAAGCTTTCAAAACAAGGGAGTGAGATGCCGTATGGTGACCGCAGTCGCCAGAATGGATCTCGTCTAACAAGTTGCGACCTTCCTCCGATGAAATACAACGCTGGTAAACTCCGGTAGTGCTACGCTTGTATAGCTCACTGTTGATAATTGTGAAAGCTTTGGCTCTTCTTATGATTTGCCGCCTTAATACCTCATCATCCGGCAACTCTTGGTTCGTCAAGAAATTCATGTAAGGGGTTGTCCAGTCCGGCTTCACCAAATAGACCGCATAGCTTGCATCTTCTATTGGTTCCGCTGCTTCTGGATCCAAATGGTCTGCTCCTTTGATGGACGGCTTGTAGAGGTGTTCCAGGAAAACATCTTTTGGCACCTTTTTGCGCTCAGAACCAAGCCTGGCAAGTGTGTCTGCTGCCTCGTTCTGAGCTCTCAGAATGTGGCGAACTTTGTAACCCAGGAAACATTTGGCGAATTCGTCGACAGTGGCTCTGTAAGCCGCCATCGTTGCGCTTTTTGCATCCCAAGTTCCTCTTATCTGCTGTGCCACCAAGTTAGAATCGCCGTAACAGAGAATGTGCTGGATGCCAATTTCTTTGTCAATGTGCAAACCATGAAGGAGCGCTTCATATTCGGCAACATTGTTTGTTGCCTTAAAATGAATTTGGAGCACGTAGCTCAACTTGTCTCCTTGTGGGTTTCTAAGTACCACCCCAGCCCTAGACCCTTGGAGCATCTTGGATCCGTCAAAATGCATGATCCAGTACTCTGACTCAGGGAGAGGGATTTCCTCCATACTTTCCGTCCAATCTGCCACAAAATCGGCAAGTGCCTGAGATTTGATGGCAGTTCTTGGTTTGTATGAGATGTCGAACGCAGCAAGTTCAATACCCCATTTGGCGACTCGGCCAGTGGCTTCAACGTTGTTGATAATATCACCCAAGGGTGCTTTGCTCACAACCGAGATGGAATGATCCTGGAAGTAATGCCTCAACTTTCTGGCGGTGAAGAATAAGCCGTATGTCAGTTTCTGGTAATGTGGGTAACGCTGTTTTGAAGCGGAAAAGACTTCGCTGACAAACTATACTGGTCTTTGTTCAGGAACTTCCGAGCCCTCAATTTTGCATTCCACAGCCAGGACGACGCTAACAACCAAGTTGGTCACAGTGACGTAAAGCAGCATGGGCTCCTCTGAACGAGGTGCTGCCAAGATTGGCGGAGATGTTAATGCAGCCTTAAGCTGAGCCAAGGCGGCATCTGCCTCATCTGTCCACTCAAAGTTGTCGGATTTCTTCAACAGCCGGTAGAGAGGCATTGCCTTTTCTCTGAGGCGGCTGACGAAACGACTGACGGCACTGGCTGAGCCAGCTAAACGCTGCACATCCTTAAGGCAATGTGGCCTTCTTATGTTGAGAATTGCTTTGATTTTCTTCGGATTCACCTCAATTCCTCGTTCGGAAACGATAAAGCCGAGCAATTAGCCGGCAGGAACCCCAAAAGTGCATTTCTTTGGGTTGAGCTTCATCCTGTACATGCGGAGATTATCAAAGGTTTCCCGCAGATCGTCGAGCAGATCCGCTTTCTTGCGAGACATGACGGCAATGTTGTCTATGTAGACATGAACATTGCGACCAATTTGCTCGTTCAGGCATCTCTGCATGCAACGCTGATAAGTTGCGCCGGCATTTTTTAGACTGAAGGGCATCGTTACGTAGCAGAAGGTTCCTATGGGGGTAGTAAATGACGTTTTCAACTGATCCGACTCGCGCAGTTTAATTTGGTGGTACCCAGAGTACGCATCCAAAAAACACAGCAATTCAGAGCCGGACGTTGAGTCGATAACCTGATCGATACGTGGTAACGCGAAGTGGTCCTTAGGACAACACTTGTTCAAACCGGTATAATCGATACACATCCTCAGCTCTTTATTAGGTTTCGAAACCATTACAGGATTTGCCAACCAGTCCGTATGAACTACTTCCCTAATGAAACCAGCATCTAGTAACTTGATGATCTCCTTTCCTATGGCACGCCGCTTCTCCTTTCCCTAGCGCCGCGTCGCCTGTTTCACCGGCTTGGATCCTTAAAAAACGTTGAGAGAGTGCTCAGCAAGTTCCTGGGGTACACCTGGCATATCAGCAGATGTCCATGCGAAAATGTCCCCGTTCTCACGGAGGAACTTGACGAGCGCGCTTTCCTATGCATCAGATAAGCCGGAACCAATGGTGACTTGCTTGGAACTGTTGCGCGGCACCAGGTCTACCTGCTTTGTGTGCTCTGATGCCTTGAAGGTGCTCTTATTGTCGGCGGTTTTGACGCCAGCCGACAACTCATTGGCTTTGGTCTCCTTCCTTAGCATCTCTAGCTCTTCAGCGTGGAGGACGACCTCAGCAAAGGCGGCGTTACCTCTTTCACACTGCTTGGCTTTCTCGAAGTCGCCATTGATGGTAATGGTATCATTGGGTCCAGGCATCTTCAGCTTGCTGTAGATGTAACATGGCCGTGCCATGAACTTGGCGAACGCTGGGCGACCAAATATGCAGTGATAAGCGCTTTTGAAGGGGACTACCTCGAAACGAAGAAATTCGGTCCGATAATTGGCTTCTGTGCCAAAGGTAACCTCCAGCCTTATGCTGCCTATAGATTTGGCCTGCTTACCCGGAACGATGCCATGAAACTTGACCATGCTGTAGCCAAGCTGGCCTTTTGGCAAGTTCATGCGCTTCAGCGTCTCCTCATACATGATGTTAAGACTGCTGCCACCATCCATCAGCACCTTGGTGAGTCTGAAGTTGTCGACGATTGGGTCGACGACAAGAGCGTACTTGCCTGGGCTAGGCACGCGATCGGGGTGGTCCTCTCTGTCCCATGTTATTGGCATCTCGGACCAGTTCAAGTATTGAGGGGCGTCTGGCACCGTGGCATTAAGCTCACGAAGTTCCGCCTTTTCCTCTTTTGCCAAAGGGGTTCCCAGAAAACTGACTAAACTGACTTGTACATTGGGAAACTTTTTGTCCTTACGTGGCGGCTTGGGGTCCTCGTCCTCAGAGATAGATATCACCTCCTCGTCGTCTTCCTTTTTTGACTTCGCCGCCTTCTTCATCTTTTTGGGCTTCCAGCCCACCTCGGGGTCTTTCTTGGCTTCATCCATGAACCGGCATTCCCCTAGCGTGTGGTTGACCTTACCCTGTCCTGCGTGGATTGGGCAAGGTAAAGTTTCGGTGTAATCCCACGACAAGTGATGCTTGCCGGAGTTATCCGCCTTGCCTTTCCACTTGTTGTTGCCACCACCGCCTTTCCTTTGAATGCGGAAGCGACCTCGTTTGACGTTCTAGCTTTATCGTCCCGGGGAGCTTTGCGCTTGTTGTTGGCACGCCTGCCTGGTGCCATGTCATGGACGGCCTCAGTCTCGCGAGCATCATCATCAGCTTGCGCATACATGCCGGCTACTTCTAGCATGACGCCGAGGTTTTTGCACTGCATCCGTACGAGCTTGTGCCTAAGGCTGGTCCCTTTGAGTAATCCAGTGGTGAAGGCTTGGATGGCCTGGTTGTCATCGACGTTCTCGCAGCTGGCCTTGGTCTGGATCCACCTGGCCAGAAAAGCGGTTGCTGTTTCGCTCGGGCTTTGCACACATCTTGTCAGATCGGTGTACGTGTTGGGCCGCTTGTACGTTCCTTGGAAGTGCTAGGTGAAAACCCGCTCCATGTCACGCCAGCAATGGATTGACTTTTATGGCAAGTTCTCGATCCAGCTTCTAGCCGTTCCTTCCAGCATTAAGGGGAGAAAGCGTGCCGCGACCAGACCGTCGCCGCCGGCAATCTGAACTGCCAGCGCATAATCTGAGAGCCATGAGTTTGGCTTGTCCACGCCGATGTACCTTGGGCAGGTTTTTGACACGGAAGTCATGTCCTTGGGAACAGCAGCGACGCGGATTGCTGGGCCAAAACACACAGGTCCAAGATACGACTGCTCTTTTCCAGCCTTGATGTCATTGAGGCGGTGCCTTGCATCTTCTGGAGCAAGTTGGCGGATATTTCTATCGACGTCAGGCTCGTCTTGCGCGGCTTTGCCTCTGTTGGGCCTGGCTCTTCATGGTGTGCACTACGTCCGCCTCCGTGCCTAGGCGCGGGAGGCGGAGAACGCGTGCTGACGAGGTTATAGCAAACAGGTACCCTATCATGAGGATACCTAGTGCACGTGATGAGTAAAGATTCATTTAATAGAGGCCCAAGAAGCCCACAAAGGGAAGCCCAAGATGGTGGAGTACTTTCCAAGGCAGGCAAAGCCATAGTCGGTTAGGACTTTCCTTGTATGTAATCCTAGTCGGTTATGATTTCCCGAGACCTAGCCCCCTATATAAGGGCTGGGAGGGCCGCCGATCAGGGACACGCAATCTTAGAACCACCAAACCCTAGCGAGATCAAACCCTCGATGGACCCTTGTAACCGCTTCATATTCCACAATCAATACAGACAGGCAGGAAGTAGGGGTATTACCTCAGTCGAGGGCCCTGAACCTTGGTAAATCCCGCTTGTCAACCGACGAATATACTAACACTACGCGTTCTCTACCTCACAACCCAAGCCCTAGGTACCTTACCATGGGTATTGATGAGGACACCCCTTGTCAATTGGCACCATCTGTGGGAACAAGTAGTGT
Source organism: Poa pratensis (assembly GCA_947311845.1). Classification (NCBI taxonomy): domain Eukaryota; kingdom Viridiplantae; phylum Streptophyta; class Magnoliopsida; order Poales; family Poaceae; genus Poa; species Poa pratensis. The sequence continues at coordinate 31,164,471 of CAMZMU010000074.1, forward strand.
TGGATTCACGGTTTCTTCGGCTTCATCTTCAAACGGTAACTCGCCGATCGCATCCACACATGGCGACTCGCCGATTCACCTGACAAGCGGCAACTCGCCGACCGCACCAGCCAGCGACCACTCGCCAGCAAACTCTGCAAGCATGGGATCAATAGGCGACCACTCGCCAAAGACATCCGCAAAGATTACTTCACCAAGAAGGATCGAACCGTACTCGACAGACGCTCAGGAGGGTTTCGCTGGTCTCGACTCAGGTTTGGATATAACTGTTGGAAAAATCAGTTTTTTCGTCGATAAGCTTGGTGTGCAGGATTTGGCAGATCCACTCGCGGACGAGATACCCGAGAACGTATCGACTGGAAACATGGAAGCTACTTCGTACAGATCAACACGATCTCGCCGGTGGGTTCATCCGTCCCATCCATGAACACAATGGAGCTCAACGAGTACCTGGAAAGGGAATTCGAAGACCACGAAGCCGAATCTGCATACCATGGCAGCACAGTCGAACCCACAGAACACCCTGACAACAACTCCAACCCCAATGGGTTACTCGACATGATCCTCGACTCCAACATCGCACAAAGCGAAGATGAACTCGACAGCATCTGCCTAGGAGATCTCGACGGCCAGAGATCCGATCTGATTACGAGTTCTTCAACGAAAGCACATACAGCCACGAACAGTGTTCAATCCACGACACCCGCACCAGCAAAAGCAACTCTGACATGAGTCTAGATGACGACATGGAGTCCATAAAATGTATTGACAACATAAGTAACTTAGACGCACCTCATCAGGTATACGCCACGTTCAGCGAAGCAGAAACATCTGCAGCAGCTGCCGCTAGAAGGCCTACAGAATTCGCCTGCATAGTAACATTACCAGATGGCATTACATCACTGACCATCACAGTTGAAACAGCAGCAAAAGTAGACAAATCATAAAAGACTGCACAATGATGCCACCAGATGCAACCCCGGAGGAGCTAATGACCTATTCATACTTCAACTGGCAAGAGACAATGCGCCTAAAAGAATATAGAGCGACACTCGAGGAACGCAGGAAGCAGGCCAGCATCTCAAGCGTGCGAAGAAAGCAACTCTCCCTCAACTCCACTGGTGGAACAGATCCCAGGCGCAGATCAAGATTGGCGGATCTTCCAGAAGGAGACAGGTCAGGTATCACTCGCAACCTGGAACATTCGTTCATGACACTCGATCAAGATGGTATGCCAGTGCCAAAAACAGCCGAAGGTGCCTTGCTATCACTCAGGGCTTACCTCAAGGCAACAGCACGTCCGGCGGGGGACCCAGCTGCAGAATTGCACAAACAACAGATGAAAGCGCTCACGCTAGCAGCAAAGGCACTTCAGCCGGGAAAAAGCAGCGACTGCTGTCGAAGTCAATCACGACACTCATTGCATGATCATCGCAGTCGCAGCCCTCAGAGGGGCAGCTCGAGAAGAGACTCAAGGCACCGACGATCAAGGAGCAGATCCAGGAGGTCTGATAGCAGCAGCTCTGATGCCGACCGAGAGACAGGACCCTGCGGAGCTCGATGCTTCACTCGACGGATCCACGAAGCCAAAATGCCAAAAAAGTTTGGGTTACCATCCACCTCAAAATTCAACTGCAGACAGGAGCCGTCAGGATGGCTAGAGGATTACAAACTGGCAGTCGTATGCTAGCGGGGCACAACCACCACTGCAATGCAATACATACAGCTGATGCTCGAAGGCACAGCCCGCGACTGGCTCAAAGCACTACCAGAATCATCATACGATTCTTGGGATCGATTCAGGGAAGATTTCATCAAGTATTTTGACCCTTTGTGCGATCGACCCAAAACTTTTGAAGAACTTCGGTCCTGTAAACAAAGGTCCGATGAGAAACTCAGATCTTACATACGATGATGGTCCACCATCCGTAACTCCGTAGGCACAATATCAGAAGACAGAGCTATGGACACTTTCACCGAAGGCATCCATAGAGAGGATTTCAGGGAAGCACTGGGACGCCAGAAGCCAACTAACATGGCCCAGTTGATATCACTTGCAACAACATGGGCTGATGGAGAGGACTCGATACGATCTTGTCGCTACCCATCGGCTGAAAGAGATATAGCCAGCAGTCGAGACCGTCAGGACAATCACAGAGACGACAGATGACGAAAACATAAAAATCGTTACAGCGATGATGATAGAGTAATATTCATGGCGGCCAGATTTGCCCAGCCACAAGACAGCCGCAACAAAGACGAGAGACGACCAGTTGACCATCGCGACAATTGACAAGACGATCGCCGTGACAGTCAACTGGATGACCGTCGCAACAGTCGACCAGATGATTGCCGGGACAGCCGACACGACGATCGTCGGGACAACCGAGATCGCGAGCAACGCACCGGCAACTACAAAAGGCAAGAGTGGCGTAGACGCGACCCGAAGCCAGAAAAATCATTCGCTGAAAAGATGGACGATCACTGCAGATTCCACTTGTTCAAAGGAGACGACGAAAGGTTAGTCTCCAATCATACTTTGGGAAACTACAGAGAGTTCGATCAAAATGGCAATGGACTACATGATGAAGTTCAGAAGGGTAGAACCCTCGACTGCACAGCCAGTACCTGTTGCAGCACCAACAGCACAGCCGATACCGACAGTTCCAGCTCCGCAACAACATAACCCAGGAGACCAGATGGCCGCTGTCGGGGGAATACTTTCTGGATTAACCCGCGGCCCAGTGCGACTTAATTACTCGCACGGACGAAGGCCCACTTGGGAACAAGCCCAATATTGAACCGCCATAAGGGGAAAGATCTAGAAGACATATCCCGGAGGACGTGAAGACCAAGTAGTCTCCGAGTAGGCCTCTGTGGATGTATTCCTTATGGGGAAGTTTCCTTTTGTAACCTAGCGAGCCTCTGTGTATATAAAGAGGACTCGCAGGACTTAGAGCGGGTCAAGCTATCAAGCCCTAAACCCTAGCTCATACGGCGAGTACCAGATCGGATCGCCTCCATTGTAACACCTCGATTATCATATCAATACCAATCTAGGGTAGGCAGGAAGTAGGTCTTTTACCTCACATTGAGGGGGCCGAACCTGGGTAAATCTGTGTTGATCTTTGTTCCTGCGATCCCAAGCTCGGAGATGCTTGACTCGCATAATCCCACACCTACGAAGTCATCTATGACACCTGACGTGACAAACCCACGACAGTTGGCGCCCACCGTGGGGCCTGCGGTCAAGAGCGTCACGTTCCGCGCAGGATCCATGAAGGGAGCTGAAGATCTTGTTGTTGGCCGTATCATCACGGTCAATGGCACACCCCTCATCGACGATTCAAGCTGGGGGCCGGAAGCAGATTATTTGGAGACCGGCCACGTCATCCCGTTCGGATCCATCAACGTCTTCGTCGGCTTCATCGGTGGCAGGTCCGTTAGATCGGTCCAGGAAGGCGATTCAGTAGAAGAAGTCGCCGATGACGGGGAAGAATCCGTGGAAAGCATGGACTCGCAAGAGTTTGGGTCCATCATACCTGCCTTTGAAGAAAGTTGCTGGGGTTACCCACCAGAAATCACATCATCACCAGATCAAGAGATGGCACAAGTCGCGGTTTACATGGCCGGAGGAGCAGGTGCATCAGGAACTGCTGGAGAAACCGAGGCATCGGCACCCCCAAGCAACCCACTTCTTGTCCCTGTGTCAGCCACGAACGCCGCCCTCCGTGCAACAGAAATTGAGGCCGCCAGGGCCGAGCTCCTGTATGAGGTTCGAAGGATGGAAGAAGAGCGCCGCAGGCTCGATCAGATAAACCAAGGAATCCAACAGGACGGCAGAGAGTAGCCGCGCTGGCTGCGACTCAACAACAGGTTGACCCGCAAACACAGCTGCGCGCGACTCAACCAACAGTGGAAATCCCGCTCACTCCAGCCGCAGGACGGGAATCCAGACGACTGCGGAAGGAAGGGTACCAACAAATCAAGAGACCCAGCAACAACCAAGGAGGTTTCACACCCCACAGGGCCATTACCAGAACCCTGTCGATAATATGTATGCTGCGGCTAATATCTTGACTCAGATGGTACCAACAGGCGATGACCCGGTCAATGCTGAGGCGCGGCGCGCGATTCAGATGTTAAGTACGGCAGTCCTGCAACAAGCCAATAGGGCGGAAGCCGAAGCACAGCTGCCCCTCGTACCAGCCAATCACAGGATTACAGCAGAAAGAAGCGTCCAGAGCAGGCCACCAGAGGACGTGTCAGGAGTCGCACAGAGGCAGCAGGAGCAAGTCGCAGAAGCGCAGGCGAATGCACATTGATGCAAAAGCGGCCCGCAGATAACCCCGCAGGCGCGACCACAGCCCTGTCCTCGCGACTCAAGGGACCGGCGTGTTTCACTGAGAGATCAGATCGGAACCTTTTCCTGAAGATTTCAAAGGGCCACGCAAGGTGGCAAACTATAACGCCAGCATGGATCCAACCACTTGGCTCAACAATTACGAGATGGGCATGAGCATCCTAAACGCATCTGAAGAGATCTGCGCACGCTACCTAAACATGATGCTAGAAGGAGCAGCGCACATATGGCTGCAAAATTTGCCTCCCAACTCTATAAATACTTGGGAGGAACTGAAGGATGCCTTCATTAAGAACTTCCAAGGAACTTGCAAGCGACTCTGCAATATAGAAGATTTAGAGCGTTGTGTCCAGAAGGAAGGCGAGTCAAGTCGCCATTGGATGAAAAGGGTGGCAGAAATAATACACTCCTCAGATAATATACCACCAAGCTCAGCCGTCCTGGTGATGGAGAAAAACTGCAAGTTTGAGCCGCTGATTCATAAGCTGGGTCGCATGAAGGATAAAGTCAAGAGCCTCAGCGAGGTGATGGCTGCGGCTAACAAATATGCCAGCTCAGACAAAACCAGAGACGCGTCAGACGGAGAAGAAGAGGAGGTTGCTGCAAAAGGAAAGAAAAACTCCAACAAGCCCCAGCAGCAGCAAACGAGCCACAACAACACGAGTCAAAACAAACGCAAAAGCGAAGATGGTCACTCAGGGCTCGTCGCCAATACGCGTGGAGGATTCAGAGGCCAGCGTGGAAGGGGTCGAGGATACGGCTCCCGTCCAATCAATATGCAAGAAGTTTTCAACCGGCCATGCGACCTTCATGCGACAGGTGATGGACGGCCAGCGGACCATACCAAGGCGCAATGCCATTATTACAAAAAGTGGAAAGAAGAGAGCCAACACAACGGGGGGAATTCCCATGAAGGAAACCCTAGTGCGGCTCATAACACAAACATTGGGCAGCACGGCGCGAGTAACCCCAGGCAGACGGGGCAGTATCACACAATAGTTATCGATACCTCCAAAAGAGAAGAGAAATTGAGCCGGAGAAGTCAGCAGGTGAACGCCGTGATACCAGCAACACCCGCTTGGTTAAGGTGGTCAGAATACGCGGTAACCTGGAGTCGCGACGACCACCCGCCACAGGTACGGGAACCTGGCAAGTTGGCACTGGTTGTGGCACCATACGTTGCAGGATACAAGCTGACCAAAGTGCTTATGGATGGAGGAAGCAGCATTAATATCTTGTACTACGATACTTTCCAGCGTCTAGGACTCAAGGATTCCAGCCTGCAGCCCACGTCAACAGTATTTCACGGCATTGTCCCAGGAAGGTCCGCACGACCAGTGGGGAAAATAACCCTAGGGGTAACTTTTGGAACAGAAGAGAACTTTAGAAGTGAATTCCTAAGCTTCGAAGTGGTAAAATTCCAAAGCCCATATCACGCCTTGTTTGGAAGAACGGCCTTTGCTAAGTTTATGGCCAGGCCATGCTACGTGTACCTACAGTTGAAGATACCAGGACCAAAAGGGGTCATCACAGTGTACGGAGATAGAGAAAAAGCAATAGAATGTGAGAAAGGAGATGCGGCTTTCGCAGAATCCGCCTGTGCCGCGGAAGAACTAAAAGGTTATAAGTCGCAGGTGGACCCAAACGATATGAGTGTGGTTACCACGCCATCTGCCGAGCCACCAATGAAATTCAAAGCGGCCCAGGACACTAAGCAGATAAATCTTGTTCCTGGCGACTCATCCAAGCAAACTAGCATTGGAGCACACATGGAAGAAGAGCAGGAGAAGGCCCTCGTCGCTTTTCTCCAGGAAAATAAAGACATCTTCGCATGGAAGCCGTCAGATATGCCAGGGGTACCAAGAGAATTAGCAGAACATAGCCTCAAAGTGAACCCTGCGGCTAAACCAGTGAAGCAGCCACTACGGCGTTTTCATGATGACAGGAGAAAGGCAATAGGAGAGGAAATAGCTCGCTTGCTGGCTGCAGGATTCATCACAGAGGTATACCATCCGGAGTGGGTGGCAAATCCAGTATTGGTTATGAAAAAGAACGGTACGTGGCGAATGTGCGTTGATTACACCAGTCTTAACAAAGCTTGTCCAAAGGATCCATTTGCTTTGCCAAGAATCGACCAAGTAATTGATTCAACTGCTGGGTGCGAGCTGTTATGCTTTTTGGACGCCTATTCAGGCTACCATCAAATCAAGATGAAGAGGAGGACCAAGAAAAGACGTCCTTCATCACACCCTTCGGAGCTTTTTGTTATGTCAGCATGCCCTTTGGGTTGAAGAACGCAGGTGCGACTTACCAAAGATGCATTCAGAATTGCCTACATGAGCAAATAGGTCGCAACGTTCATGCCTACGTGGATGATATTGTGATTAAGTCGCAAGTTAGCCAGGATCTTATTGGTGATCTGGCAGAGACATTCACAAATCTCAGAAAATACAACATGAAGCTCAACCCCACAAAGTGCGTCTTTGGAGTACCAGCAGGAAAGCTATTGGGATTCATAGTATCAGAAAGAGGCATTGAGGCCAATCCTGACAAGATAAAGGCCGTGATGGATCTCCAAAAGCCAGAAAAGATAAAAGATGTACAGCGCTTACTGGTTGCGTAGCAGCTTTGAGTCGCTTTATATCAAGATTGGGAGAGAAAGCACTACCTTTGTACAGACTGTTGAAAAAATCAGACACCTTCGTTTGGGACGCAGAGGCCGACGAAGCTCTGACAGCCTTGAAACATCAATTGACAAATGCTCCAGTTCTGGCGGCTCCAAAAGATAAAGAGCCAATGCTACTATACATAGCGGCAAATTCCCGCGCTGTGAGTGCTGTCATGGTTGTGGAGAGACAAGAAACAGGAAAGGAATACCCTGTCCAGAGACCAGTATACTACGTGAGCGAAGTCCTCACAGCTTCCAAACAGCGTTACCCACAGTGGCAGAAGTTGGTGTTTGGAGTGTTCATGGCGAGTCGCAAGCTGAAGCACTACTTCCAAGAGCATCCAATAACTGTGGTGAGTTCAGCACCATTGGCAGATATCATTCGTAATCGAGAAGCTACTGGAAGAGTCGCTAAGTGGGCGATCGAGTTGGGACCACATCACATCAGTTACGAGCCGCGCACATCAATTAAGTCGCAAGCCCTTGCAGATTTTATTAACGATTGGACAGAAATCCAAGTTGCTCCTAGCATGGCAGAAACCAAATACTGGACCATGCATTTTGATGGGTCAAGACAGTTGCAAGGCTCGGGGGCTGGAGTTGTTCTGACATCTCCCAAGGGAGACAAGCTGCGGTATGTGTTACAGATACACTTCAACTGCACAAATAACGTGGCGGAGTACGAGGCACTGCTTCATGGTCTACGTATAGCAAAGGAGATGAACATCAGTCGTATACGCTGTTTTGGCGATTCAGACTTGGTGGCACAGCAGGTCTCCGGAACGTGGGACAGCAAGGATGCGAACATGGCTGCATATAGGAGAGAGGTGGACAGAATTGCTGGACATTTCACTGGATACCAAGTTGAACATATTGATCGGAGACAAAATGAAGCTGCGGATGCCCTGTCTCGGCTTGGATCCAACAGACAGTCAGTCCCACCCAATGTTTTCCTGGATGAACTGCACAATCCATCAGTCAAACCTCCAGCAGAGATTGACATTGCAGAGCCAGAGGATGATTCAACTTTAGTCGCAGCCCTGCATGAACAGCCAGGATGGACAGAGCCATACATGGCATATTTAAGTCGCGGAGTGCTGCCGGACGATGAAATTGAGGCGCGCAAAATCATACGACGATCAAAGGCCTATACAATCATCAACAATGAATTATACAAGCGCAGCGTATCAGGAGCATTCCAAAGATGTGTCTCACCAGAAGAGGGACGAAAAATCTTGCACGAAATTCATTCAGGCGATTGTGGCCATCATGCTTCGTCAAGATCTTTGGTGGCAAAGGCGTTCCGACATGGATTCTTCTGGTTAACAGCATTAGCAGACGCAGAGCAAATTGTCAGAGTGTGCGATGGATGTCAAAGATACGCTAGGCAAGATCATATGCCAGCCCAAGCACTTCGCACAATACCCATCACATGGCCTTTTGCCGTATGGGGTTTTGACATGGTAGGGCCTTTCAGACGGTCTTCAAACGGAAAAACTCACCTCTTAGTCATGGTGGACAAATTCACAAAGTGGATAGAAGCAGAACCTGTGGGAGATTGCGAGGCTGAAACAGCAGTCAAGTTCTTGAAGAAGGTCATATTCCGCTTCGGTTACCCCCATAGTATCATTACAGACAATGGGAGCAACACCTCTGAAGGGGCTACACAGATATTTTGCGCAGACAATGGGATAAGATTGGACCTCACGTCAGTAGCACACCCGCAGAGCAATGGACAAGCTGAGCGAGCTAACCAGGAAATTCTCCATGGAATTAAGCCGCGCCTTATTGAAAAGGTCGAAGCATCTCCAGGATGTTGGGTGGAAGAACTGCCAGCAGTACTGTGGAGCTTGAGAACAACCCCTAACAGATCCACAGGATTTACACCATATTTCATGGTCTATGGAGCAGAAGCAGTCATGCCCAGCGATATCATACATGATTCACCAAGAGTTGCGGCTTACATCGAGACAGATAATGAGATAGCTCGGCAAGACTCGGTGGACACATTAGAAGAGGTTAGAGACTTGGCAGCATCAAGGTCAGCAGTATATCAACAAGACTTGCGACGCTATCATGCCAGACGCATCAAAACCCGCACCTTTCAAGAAGGCGACCTAGTACTGCGACTTAAACAAGATCACAAGGGAATGCATAAGCTGTCCTCTCCATGGGAAGGACCCTACATCATCAGCAAGAAGCTAAACAATGGGTCGTACTACCTGCTGGATGTAAGGGAAGAAAGCAGCGAACGCCATGATTTCGAGGATCGTCTCGAGGCACCTCGCCCTTGGAACGTCGCACACCTGCGACCGTACTATACATAAGAAAAGGCTAATCAGAGCCAAGCATCATCCTTTCCAGCTTTATAGCTGAGTATCATCACAGCCACTCAGGGCTAGAACTTCAACTTTGGTCGCCACCTAGGCGCGACCTATGCAACATCTGATCGCCACCCAGGCGCGATCGACCCTTGTATCAGAAACCGGCTGCCACCTAGGCGCGGCCGTAAACTTTGTATCATCTCTGGTCGCCACCTAGGCGCGACCGACCCCATGTATCACCATGGATCGCCACCTACGCGCGATCCAACCCTATGTATAACACTCGGTTGCCACCTAGGCGCGACCTTATGTGTCATCATAATCAAAGCTTATCATAGCTTAGCCTATCATGGCAATATCATTATGTTTCTTGGGGTCTTTGTTACCCTGAAACAGCCGATTTATTGGCAATTATCAAATTTACCTTAAGTTGGATTGCTACTCGCATTATGTGGCCAAAGTACTGGGGTGTGGCGTCAATCGAGCTTGATTGCCTATCATGGCCGCTCTCGACCCTGAACACACATATTCCTAGGAAATACTGAGTCGCGCGAGTGCCCACTTAAGGATTCAGATGGCCTAACTAGAGGTCGATGTACTGCTTATAGTACGGCAACACCAATTACAATTACTTGTAACTTAACAATTGTTTTATTCATGATATCAAGTTACAGGTGATGACCTTCAGAGTTCTCTGAGAAGAATTGAGATGATTACCACATAACATCCTCTCAATCCTTGGGGGCTACATCATATTATCATCAAAAATTTGAAGATAGATCGTCATCAAGTTCTGAAGCTATCAGGATACTCTAACAAAGAAGCTCACGAAGTCAGATGATCTTCCAGGTGCGAGTCAAGGCCAAACTTGCACAATTATAAGCCGCGAAACAAGGAAAAGCGCGGCCTAAGCATTCAAGATCAAGAAATACTATGAAGTTCAGGCCACGCTTGGGGGCTAATGTCGGGGGAATACTTTCTGGATTAACCCGCGGCCCAGTGCGACTTAACTTACTCGCACGGAAAGGCCCACTTGGGAGCAAGCCCAATATTGAACCGCCATAAGGGGAAAGATCTAGAAGACATATCCCGGAGGACGTGAAGACCAAGTAGTCTCCGAGTAGGCCTCTGTGGATATTCCTTATGGGGAAGTTTCCTTTTGTAACCTAGCGAGCCTCTGTGTATATAAAGAGGACTCGCAGGACTTAGAGCGGGTCAAGCTATCAAGCCCAAACCCTAGCTCATACGGCGAGTACCAGATCGGATCGCCTCCATTGTAACACCTCGATTATCATATCAATACCAATCTAGGGTAGGCAGGAAGTAGGTCTTTTACCTCACATTGAGGGGGCCGAACCTGGGTAAATCTGTGTTGATCTTTGTTCCTGCGATCCCAAGCTCGGAGATGCTTGACTCGCATAATCCCACACCTACGAAGTCATCTATGACACCTGACGTGACAAACCCATGACAGCCGCAGCCGTACATCACATACAAAAAGCGACGGAGGAGCTATACCCGAAGCCTAAGGGACAGATGTACATGATCCATAAGGGACGTCCCTCCAACAGGCAGCAAAAACTACACACTCGACACGTCAACATGGCAGTCATGGCACCGCCAGCTGTGCCAGATTATCTGAAAGGATCCGAGATTCCAATCACCTTCACTCGAGAGGACCACCCACCATCAGTCTATCGACCAGGCCATATGGCCCTGGTACTCGACGCTCAGATTGGTGGATACGCCATGACTAAGGTCTTCATGGACGGGGGAAGTGGCATCAACATCATCTTCGCCGACACGCTTCGCAGGATGAATAGGTCAGTCAAAAACTTACCCGAGTCCACAAACACTTTTCATGGCATTGTTCCAGGTAAAGCTGTTCTCTCGAATGGCACAATACAACTCGACGTCACGTTCGGTGACAAGGATCACTTCCAGACAGAATCAATCGAGTTTGAAGTCGTCGACTGGAAGTCACAATACCACGCTATACTGGGACGCCCAACATTTGCTCGATTCATGGCAGTACCGCATTACGCGTACCTCAAACTAAAGATGCCAGGGCCAAAAGGAGTCCTCATAGTCAATGGCAATTTCCAAAGGTCAGATGCATGCGACCGTGCCTTCAGCAAAATCTCCGAAACATTTGGAGTCGAGCAGACATTTTTAGAACTTTCCGAAACAAATTATCACACACTCATGCCTGAGCACAAGAAACAAGCAGTCGATAGGGCGTTTACCCAGGCAAATGACATAAGGGAACATCAGGTTCACCCGACAGACGCGTCCAAAATGGTTCGGGTGTCATCAAGCCTAACTGACGCATAGGAAAGCGCGCTCATCGAATTTCTCCGTGAGAACTTGGATATTTTTGCATGGTGTCCAGCAAACATGCAAGGTATTCCAAGGAAATTCGCCGAGCACTCTCTCCAACTTAATCCAGGAGCTAAGCCAGTCAAGCAAACAGTACGTAGAGTATCTGGACCCAAAAGAGAAGCCATAGAAAAAGAAGTTGATAGGTTACTCAAAGCAAACTTCATCCACGAAATCAAAAAAATCAGATTGGGTGGCCAACCCCGTGATGGTAGAAAAGAAGAAAACCAAACGACTTCGAATGTGCGTGGACTTCACAGGACTGAACAAGTGTTGTCCCAAAGATCGCTTTCCACTTCCTCGAATTGACCAAATCATCGACTCAACCGCTGGGTGTGCACGCCTGTCTTTCCTGGATGCATACTCAGGTTACCATCAGATACGGATGAAGCCCGAAGACGAAGAAAAAACGGCATTCACAACTCCACTCGGAGTCTACTGCTACACAACAATGCCGTTCGGACTCAAAAACGCTGGCGCAACTTACCAGCGCATGATGCAAAACTGTTTGAAATTGCAGATCGGACGTAACGTCGAAGTTTATGTCGATGACATAGTGATCCATACCAAAGATGAGTGCACGCTACTCGACGACCTTCGTGAAACTTTCGCCAACCTTCGCGAGTACAACATCAAGCTGAATCCTGAAAAGTGTACCTTTGGCGTACCAGCCGGGGAACTGTTAGGATACTTAGTCTCAGTCCGTGGGATAGAGGCGAACCCAGAAAAAATACAGGCCATCCTTACTATGCAAAGGCCTAAAAAACTCTATGAAGTGCAGCAGTTGGCAGGGCGAGTAGCGGCACTTAGCCCATTCATCAGCAAGCTAGGCGAAAAGGCGCTTCCACTCTATCGACTGATGAAGAAGGCTGACAAGTTCAAGTGGACAGACGAGGCTGAGGCAGCCTTCCAGGATCTTAAGCGCATCCTCACAAGCCCCCAATTCTGGTGGGACCCACAGAGAAAGAACCGTTGTACCTATATGTCTCGGCCACTAATCGAGTGGTTAGCACTGCTCTGGTAGTCGAACGCAGGGAGGAGGGAAAAGCACAAAGTGTACAACGACCAGTCTACTACGTCAGTGAAGTCCTTTCTCCATCAAAGCAGCGGTACCCGTGTTACCAAAAGCTAGCATACGCTGTCTTTATGACATCCCGGAAGCTACGTCACTACTTCACTGAGCACCCGATAACTGTGATCAGCAAATCTGCAATCGGTGACATACTCACAAACCCTGATGCAACCGGTCGAGTGGCAAAGTGGCTCATCGAGCTAGGGCCACTAGGAATAACATATGATCACTCGAAGGCTATCAAAGCGCAAGTCTTACCCGATTTCACTACCGAATGGATAGAAGCTCAGCTGCCATGAGTTCCTGATGTATCTAACTCCTGGACAATGTACTTTGATGGATCCAAGAAGAATGAAGGCGCAGGCGCAGGTGTCATACTCATATCACCAAAAGGAGACAAGCTCAGATACGTCTTACAGATGGATTTTGAGTTCCCATCAAATAATGAAGCCGAGTACGAAGGATTGATCCACGACATGCGCAAGGCCAAAGCACTGGGATCCACTCGACTGATGATTTATGGCGACTCCAACCTAGTTGTGCAGCAAACAATGAAAACCTGTGACGCCATAGCCGACAACATGATCGCCTATCGAGACCTCTACACCACATATATTGGAGGGAGGATTCAATGGTTGCAAGTTACGGCACATTGGACGCGAAAGTAACGAAGAAGCAGACATGTTAGCTAACATTGGCTCCACAAAAGCACAAATACCTGCATGTGTTTTTCTTGAACGTATTGTACACAGGTCAATCAAGGAGAAGAAGCCTCCACCTACTTCGACTGGCACATCCAAGGACAAGGCGCCTAGTGCAGAGGATCCCCCAGTCGAGGTATTTCTCATTGAGCCAACATGGTCTCAACCTTTTCTGGCATACATACTCCGCAATGAGCGACCAGATGACGTCGCTGAAGCCCGACGAGTTACTCGACGGTGCAAATCATACACCATAATTAAAGGTGAGTTATACAAACGTAGCACTTCAGGTATGTTCCAAAGATGCATAGCATTCGAAGATGGCAAAGCAATACTTCGTGATATACATTCAGGTACCTGTGGGCACCATGCTAGCAGTCGGTCACTCATAGCCAAAGACTTCTGAGCAAGGTTTTACTGGCCTACAGCACTCAGAGATGCAGAGGACATAGTCAAAAGGTGCATTGGGTGTCAAAAATTCGCCACTCGACCTCATGCACCCGCATCGGCGTTAAAAACCATACCCTTAGCTTGGCCTTTCGCACAATGGGGACTAGACATGGTTGGACCACTCAAAAAATCTTCGCGTGGAGGGCATACTGACTTACTAGTGGCAGTTGACAAATTCACCAAGTGGATTGAAGCAATTCCCATTACAAGTTCAACTGCCGCTACGGCAGTCCGCTTCATACAGTCCATCATGTATCGCTTTGGTGTTCCCAATAGCATCATTACCGATAATGGCACAAACTTTACAGCTGAAGAGTTCAAGTCCTTCTGCAAAGAGCATGATATCACGCTCAACTACGCATCGGTGGCACATCCGCAAACCAATGGAAAGGTAGAAAAAGCCAATGGGCTCGTGTGCAATGGCATCAAGAAACGGTTACTGGTACCACTCAAAAAGGCTGCAGGTGCATGGGTTGACGAACTTCCTGCGGTACTATGGAGTTTACGTACAACTCCAAATGGCTCAACACAATTCACACCATTTTTTATGGTCTATGGCGCAGAGCCAGTACTGCCACCCGAAGTGAGGTACATCGCACCTCGAATCGACGCATATGATGAAGACGACGCAAACAAATCACTCGAAGACGCGGTCGACCTACTCGAAGAGGCGCGCAACACGGCGCTAGCTCGCACAGCTGTTTACCAGCAGGATCTCCGCAACTATCACAGTCATCGACTGCGCACAAGGTCCTTCATGGTAGGAGATCTAGTGCTTCGTCTGAAGCAGAAAAAGGTGCACAAGCTCGCCTCGCCATGGGAGGGACCCTTCATCATCACCTAGGTCATCGAGGGTGGAGCTTATCGACTGAAGCACGTGAAGACAGGAGAACTATCGCACAACCCATGGAACGTGACGCACCTGCGTCGCTTCTATGCTTAGTCATCTAGTCGACCAATGTAATAAGAGCACAATGTCGAACGGCCAACAGGTTTTAGACGCACGCGTTCCCTTACCAGGGTACCTACGGGGACTGGAAGGTTTTTAATGAGGCGGCCTGCTGGTCTATATTGGGAATAAAGCAGAATGTTCCTCTATAAGTTTTTCGCATATTTTCTGTTATGTCTCCACACCCAAAGCCTCGGGGGCTAGGCCGCAAAATCTTTTCGAAGACAAATCGTGTCACAATCATGTCTCACCCGAGTGCTCAGGGGCTGGGCCATAACTACGCCAACAAGAGCTCAGCCGCAACCCGAGTCCTCGGGGGCTGGGTCTAAAACAAAAAGTAAAAACAGAAAATTTCAAAGTGCAACGCAAACACTCAAGACGCAAGCATAGATCAAAGTAGGCCAAAATAAACATCAAACACCCCACTCGGCAGGCTTGGGGGCTGTATATTTACATAACTCAAATAAACAACCTTTATATACATGTAATGTACCTGCACTTAGAAAAATGGCAAGGCACCTGTGTATAGTGCAAACCCCTGGTTCGTTTCATTTGCACACACCGTTTAAGATGAATACCACAACATTGTATCAATTATTACACCAATGATCCAGACTTAGAAAAATAAATGGTTTGATACATCTTTGCATAGCTTAAAGCTAGCTTAAAACAATAAGACAGCGGAAAAAAACAATCTTCAATGAGCCTCCATTCTTCATGATGCGCCACAGGCGAAAACATGTTGGTTGTAGACTCGAAACCCAAACGTAGCCTTACTCATCGTCAGAACATTCTGCAACAATTAAAATTTTGCAACAGAGTGGGTCAGATACCATTAAAAATGGATCTGGCAATATGACACTATGTGGACACTTAGTGGAATAACTCTAATACCCTATATGCATATTTGGCTGGTGGAGTTCAAGGCTATTTTGCATAAAGTCAATTTTTGCCTAACACTTTGTAAAACTTTTCTTCCAATTTGAGACAAGTATGGCTTGAAAACCATAGTCTCATCTACCCTTGTTCACCCATCAAAATTTTACTTAGAGAAATAAGATGTTGGGAGCCTCCGTTGCCATCCTTGATCAGCTGCTTGAATTGTCCGTAACCGGGGACACGGCTAAGTACTTAGTTTTAACTCTGCAGAGGTTGTGCACTTTCACCATTAGACCCAACAAACACAAACTATCCTCAAGCACTCAATTTGTGCTAAGGAAAAGGAGAGAGTTGAGACGAGATTTTTCAGAAGCCTTTTCTCATCCCATGCCGCCTTGACCCGTTCCCATTCTAACCATCTACCACCACCTGTCAAGACGGGACGAGTCCACGCAACTTAATCCATCAAGTTAGAGCCCATATGACTAATGGTTGCACGGTAACAACTTCACTTAGACAAAACATTGGTGTGGCGCCCCGACCCGACTGTTATACAGTGATGCTGTGTGTCACCGGTTAAGCGATACAACCGGAGGTTACGGGTTAACCAATCCCCGGCCAAAACCTTTGGCAGGCGTTGCTCGGAATGGATCATCGGCAACGCAACTCCCCGATTGATGCCTTAACACAGGCACAACCCTCAATGTATAATAGAGAGATCAAGACTTGTGTAACAACTGGCACATCACAGACTCTACGACACAAAAATCATAGTAGTTCAACTCTTATAGTAGAGAAAGATAGCAAATGACAACTAGAGGTCACAGACCCAACATTGCAACAAGCGGAAGCGAATTAAGTTGTTCTAAACAACAAGAACCAAATTATGGCCTAAGAGGCCTACGGATAAACATCACAACGCCAGCTGATCCGAGATGTCCCAAGCTGCCACCTGGGAACCACAGGCTACTCGTCGACGTCCACAAAGAACCCACCTTCGAGGTCGGTGAAGTCCTCCTCTGAAACAAAACAAAGGACGTTGAGTTCGACGAACTCGCAAGATTAAGAGCTAATATATGCTCGATGATTGTCTTTCAAGGTTTTATGGCTCTCTTTTGCATAAAGCTGATTTTATTTAATAAAACAGGACTCCATGGCATCGTCTAATCAGAATACTTTTAAAAGAGGTAGGAAGTACTCTTCCTTTCATCACCTTTCATCATCAACCATCATCAACCACTGTACCTGTTCATCGAAGGCACCTCCCCGAATCACCCTCGAGGAAGCTCACCTTACAATCTTGAGTGGTACCTCTAGTACCCAGTTTTTAATCATTCCGTTAAAGTTATTCTATGATCTCTGAATCCGTCACCAAGTCGTCCATAACCGCGGACACGGCTTTTCGAAAAGATTTTTCCCTGCAGGGGTGTACAATGTGAAAGTCGCCAGGCTCCCGAGGGCCCTCCCAGCTCCTTATCCATGCATACCGTCTGGCCCATTGCCTAGCTCTTAGCTCTCTTCCGAGGAAAGCCGGCTGGGTGGGAGCGGCTACGACCTTTACCTCGCTTAAGACTAACCAAGGATCATCAGTGGCGGTAGGACAGCCAGGATCACAACACCCCGCCCCACGGCCACTCATTTTCCTAACACCACAGTCCTTATCTCCGTCTTGGCCACCAACTCAACGCACGCGCAAATGGAAAGCCAAACTAGAGGACCCTCGGCTAGTCCGCCACAAGTTAGTTGGTCGACGATGTTCCATATGCCCACGCATGGTTGCATGCTCAACTTGGCTCGTAGGCGAGAACTCGCACTTAGGCGGCGAGAACGAGACAACCCACCACATCCCATGTGGCCTCTCATCCCCACCTTTAAGCATTTTATTACCTTTCTCCACAATTTCTCCACCATCATATGAACACTTCAACAACCTGTTTCCAACTTGAAGTATCCATCGGACGGCTAAGCATTTAACTAAGCATGGCTAAGCATCAACATTGCATAGTTAAGTATTTCAGGCCAACAATACAAACCTATGGATAATAGGAGGGAAAACAGGTATTGGCATCGGAAACTTAATGCAACTATAGGATACTCTAATCCAAGCAAATTGACATTTGGAACCGCATGCAATATTATAGTGGAGAAAATAGTTGCGGAAAATAGGATAAGATATGCTCAGAGGGGGGATTATGCATGCCTTGTTCAGGGTACGGGTAGTACGGATCCTCGGGGTATTATAGAGTAACCCCGGCTGCTTGATCTATCGAGACATAACAACGGAAGAACAATCAATCACCACACGTGCTTACAAATGCAATGCGCAAACACATGATGGCATGACATTTTAAAATGCACCCTAAAAGCATTTATCATGATCAACCAGTAAATGGGGTCCCCATTATATTATTTGCATTATTTGGAATAACCCCATATTAAAACTTAATGATTATAATTACTTCTAGAGCACATTACTGTAATTGTGATCAAATATGCATGATGATGATGATTCTGGATTACTCATGTTTTTCTGAACATTTCGTTATATCGAACACCTTTTTCTGAGGTCCCGATAGAAAGTTATTAATTTTAGAATCTCCTCTTTTTAGATATTTGCTTTTAATTAATTTATTTCCAACAACTATCAAGAATTAATTATTCGGATTCGGAGAGAGAGGGGTGGAGTAATCAAATCCTCGAATCGATGTTCCTAATGTGCGAGGGAGTAGCCGGAAGCATGCGCGAGAGGGAGAGGAAAAAGAAAAAGGAACAACCCAAAAAAAACAGGTAACCCGGCCTCCAGGCCGGTCAGTCCGGCCTGCTAACAGAGGCAACCGGCCTCCCCACCGGTTTGGGCCGGCTGGTGGGCCGGCCACCTAACAGCGGCCAACGGCCTCCCACCCGGCCTGGGCTGGCTGTGAGGCCGGGCAGCGCGCTCTGCCTCGACGATGGACGCGAGGACGCGCTACGGCGACGATGGCGGCAGTACGGCGACGCTACGGCGGGGATACGGCACGAGGAATGGCATGGAGGGGTGCTACGGGACGGCAAGCTGACATTGGTCACGTACAACGAAACGGCGAGGGCGGGGATGGATCACAGCTATGGCAATCGTCCGCGGCGTCCGCGGCGGAGCTCGGACGGCCGCGCGGAGAAACGGGGACGGCGGCGGCGATTTAAAGCTTCCCAAATCGATTCCTTGGGCAGGGTGGTAGCAGGCGACGCGGCGGAGCCTCGGGGGTGCTTCGATTTACTTCGGAGGCCTTCAAACGGCGGCGACGAGCTCGGCAAGCTCGGCCATGGCTCCACGGCTGCGAACTCGAGGGGAGAGGAACGAGGAAACGGGGAAGGAAGCGAGGAAGGGAGCTCGTGCTCCTTGCAGGGGAGAGGGCAAAGGAGGGGCTCGGGCGCGGCGTGCGCAGCGACGCTGGTCCGGCGGGAGCAGCACGTCGCCCCGGGTCGCTACAGGAAGAAGAGATGGAGGTTTCGCAAATAGGCCCCTAGCAAGAATTATTTTCTCACGGATAGATCCTTTTCAGTACTGTAAAGAAAATACCGAGCAATGTATTTGATTTTATTTGAAGCATTTCCACACTTCCAAAAATTGTGATTTTTTTTGGAAATGCTCCCCTTAACATTTAGTAGCTCCACAAATTTTGGTATCTCTAGATAAAAGTTTTTGACAACATTTGATCATAGCCTTAAAATAGAGCATTTTCCTCAAATTCCAAATGTTATTACTTTAGAAATTCTGAATCAAGGGGAAAAATATTATTTTGAGCTCTTGGAACTTCCTTGACAATCTAACATGTCAAGAAACTTTTGTTGCACAAGATTGAGTGCTCTTCTTTGTTTGGAGAATTTGTTGAAACAAGTTCAACATTGTGTTCCTCAATGTTACCAAACCCATTTCTTGTGTGTTGTTTAGCAATGCCACAAGGATGCTATGATGCAATGAGGCATGTATGAAGCAAAAGTGAAAATTTTACACAGGTTTTTGAGGTTCACAACTTCGGGTTGTTACAATTGGTCCCTTTAATACCCTGGGTGGCAACCACAAGTGACCATCCCTTAGAGGTCACCCCTAAGAGATGACACTCAACCTTTCCATCATCTTTTCAAAACCAAGTCCACCTAGGTGATAAATTACTTAGTAGAATTAAACTTTAAAGAAAACACATTTGCATAGCATCAAATAATCTACTAAGTTATCACAGGGGTTCTAGACACAACTAGTGTAAAGGTATGGTGGGTTTAGCATCTAGCAATAATACTATCCAACACATGCATATAAAGAAATACACTAAATAATGCATATAAAAATACTTAGGAAATTTCATGAGGGGTGTGCCACTTGCCTTGGCAACAAGAAGAATAGCAACAACAGCTGCAACAATCCTCGTTTCTCTGCGGAGATTCTAACGCAACAAACAATTCATAATGAACAAACAAGTTTCATAAAACTTCTAAGGAAAATATGTCATGCATGATGTGCAAAATATTTCTAAGGACTAGAGATGCATGCATGCCATGCCATGAAATAATTCTAAGTTAAAGCAAGACATTCAAGAAGGTCAAAAAATGACTAAGGACCAAGGTCCTAACACTTGGTTCGAAATTTAACTAAGGACTAAAGCTAACACATCAAGTCCAAATAAATTTCTAAGGAAAGTAAACAAAATATGAAGTGCTAAAATTTTCTTAGGAAAAAGGTATGAAAACAATAGTTGATAAATTTTTCTAAGGACCAACATTTGTTATAGCAAGTACTTAGAATATTTTCTAAGGAAACAACTAAGTTTTCTAGATGCTAAAAATTTCTAAGGACAAGTTTAGTACTTTTAATGTGTTGAAATTTCTAAGGAAAAATTCTAAGTAAAAGTGTTGTCAAAATTGTATTACCCAAAATTTTCTAAGGAAGAAAGTTACTCTATTTGGAGGGCAAAATATTTCTAAGTACTTTTATAGCTAGGATGATCAAAATATGGCTAAGTCATTTTTATTGGCCGAATATAAGAAGAAAGAATTTTTTTATCAATTTCTAATTATTAAATTACCACCTAAATCATTTAATCATAATTAATTACCAAAAACGTAGAAAAATTACTTTTACAAAATTACTGAGTATTCCTACGGCCAGAAATTAGACATATAAAATTATAACAAAATAAATTAATCAAATATCAATTTTAAATTAGAGTTATGTCTAAAATACTAATTAAGCCACTTTTTAAATTAAACCAAATTTATTCGACAAAACCTAAAATTACCAATGCCAAAAGTTTCTACACGTCAGTAGCTATCCAAAAATATAAATTTCATAATTTTCTGATAAAGGGATAAAAATTAATGATAGATTTAATCACAGGGACTAATCTGTGATGCGCAGGGGCTAAGTTGTAAGGAAAAACAGAAGAAAGCTTCGCGCTGAAGTCCCTGGCGACGTGTCCTTCTCTGATTGGTGCGGAGCTCCCCATTGACTGGTCTTCTGCAGATCGCGGGCGACGCGGACGCGGACGGGTGCGGCGCGGACGCGGACGGGCGGGCGATTCGGCGACTTGGCGACGTGGTGGCTTCTGGTTGGCTGGTACCCCTTCACAGATGCGATCTAATCTCCACCGTGTAATTGCGATCTGACGGCCTATATCTACCGTACCAGAAACGAGCGGCGAGATTGAAATCCGGTGACACTTCTACGCGGTGGCGCCATCGCCGGTGATCGCCGGAAATAAAACTAGATCGATCTACGGATCGTGGGGCATACCGCGAGATGCAGGGCGACGAGTCAAAGCTGATGGCGTGGACGGCGTGGTCTCAGGTGTCCTCCTCCTTCCTCGTTGGATCGCTGAAGTTGCTCCCGCGAACGGTGTCGATGTCGAGGATGCAAACGTTGCGCTGGAGCTCGGACAGAAGCAATGCGCCGTATTAGTGGATGCACAAGATCATGTAGAAGCGAAGGGGAAGTTCGAGAGAAGCTACAGGGGTCGAGGCTCACCGGATTCGACGACGAACGGCGGCGGCAGTGGCGGCACGGCGGCGTCTCGTGCGTGCAGCCTGGGGGCGATTGACTCGGGATTTTTGGGGCAAAACGCGGGGCGGGTTCTGGGGTTTATAAAGGGGCCAAAACGCGTGCGGATTGCATGCGAAACAACCCGGAATCGGTTAGGATTTGGTTAGGGTTAGACTCGGGTGTTCGTGGCATGCACGGCGAGTTGAGGGTGATGACAGGTGGGGCCATGGTGGCAGCGAGAGAGAGCACGCGGTTGGGTTGTGCTATCCGTCGCTCGCGCGCGTTAGGTTAGTTGGGCTCGGCCCATTTAGCGTAGGGAGCGCATTTTTTTTCCAGAAACGATTTTCTTTTCTGTTTTTAAACCAAATCTAATAACTTTTGAATTTCAACACCAAATTTACTCAAACCACTCTCAATATTTTTGTAAGAACATGCCCCACATGTTTATCATGTAATGGGGATATAATTTTCAAAATCTTTATTTGAAATTTGAAATAGTTTGAGAAGACATTTGCAGATACTTTGCAAATTAGGTTTTTGAGATAAATTCTCTAAATTTCATAATTTGAATTCACACACAATGTAAACAATGATGCATGATGCAAATGAAAAGTTTTAAATTTTTGTGAAAATTGGGATGTTACAAACCTAACCCCCTTAAGATAAATCTCGCCCTCGAGATTCGGATTGGCTAGCAAACAGGTGAAGATGTTCTTCCTTGAGGTCAGCTTCTCTTTCCCAAGTTGCTTCTTCTTCTGAATGGTGATTCCATTGAACTTTGCAAAATTTGATTGTCTTGGTCCTTGTAATTCTCTCTGCTGTCTCCAAAATTTTTATGGGTTTTTCCTCATAGGTGAGATCACTTTCCAGCTGAACTTCTTCTAAGATAGGCTCTGTCTCCAATATCATATGTGACCTCTCTCCGTTTGGAATAAGCATAACTTTTCTGCCTAGATTGAGCTATCTTCAATCTGTCCTTAATCAGCCTAACCTTTTCTTCAGCTTCTTCGATTATATCTGGTCCAAACAGACTTCTTTCCCCTACTCCACTCCACAAAAGTGGGGTAGTGCATTTTCTTCCATACAATGCTTCAAATGGGGACATTTCTATGCTGGCTTGATAACTATTATTGTAAGAGAACTCAGCATATGGGAGATTATCATCCCAACTAGACTTATAGTCTAATGCACATGCTCTCAGCATGTCCTCTAGAATTTGATTTACCCTTTCAGTCTGTCCATCAGTCTGTGGATGAAAGGCTATGCTAAACTCTAGCCTAGTTCCCAGGACTTCATGTAACTGCTTCCAGAAATGTGAAGTGAATTGAGTGCCTCTATCTGACACAATCTTCTTAGGAACTCCATGCAAACATACTATTCTCTTCATGTAAATATCTGCTAGCTTGGCACTTGTGTAAGTTGTCTTCACGGGCACAAAATGAGCTACCTTGGTCAAACGATCAATAATAACCCAAATAGAATCATAACCAGACTTGGTTCTGGGTAGACCTGTGATGAAGTTCATCTCAATCTGATCCCATTTCCAGTCGGGTACTGGTAAAGGTTGAAGTAACCCCGCTGGCTTCTGATGCTCAGCCTTCACACGGCTACACACATCACACTTTTCAATATATTCAGCAATATCTCTTTTCAAATTGTTCCACCAAAACCTTTCCTTCACATCCATATACATCTTGGTGTTCCCCGGGTGTATGGAGTAAGGTGAGTCATGGGCTTCCTGAAGTATCAACTTCCTGAGATCAACATCTTCTGGAACACAAATTCGTTTCATGAACCATATGGTGCCTTCTTCATCTAGTCGAAATCCTTTGGCCTTCCCTTCACTTAAGTTCTTCTTGATTTCTTCCATCACTTTGTCTTCCTTCTGAGCCTCTTTGATTTTGTCCATCAAACAAGGTTGTACTTCTAGAGATGCTACAAAACCTTCAGGTACTATCTCTAACCTAAGATCCTTGAATCCCTTGCATAGGTCTTCTGGCAATTCCCCTGCCGTGAGTCCGTTAAGGGATCTGCTACTACATTGGCTTTTCCTGGGTGATATTGCAAACTTAGGTCATAGTCCTTGATCAATTACAGCCATCTTCTTTGACGTAAGTTCATTTCCTTCTGAGTAAAGAAGTACTTGAGGCTTTTATGATCTGTGAATACTTCACAACGTTTTCCCCATAAGTAGGGTCTCCAAATCTTTAGGGCATGTACTACAGCTGCTAATTCTAGGTCATGGGTGGGGTAGTTGACTTCATGCTTCTTGAGCTGCCTTGAAGCATATGACACCACTTTGCCTCTTGCATCAACACACCTCCGAGACCTCGATGTGAAGCGTCGCAATACACTTGGAAATCTTTCTCTAGGTCAGGCAAACACAGGACTGGTGCTGATACTAAGCGCTTCTTCAGTTCTTGGAAACTAGTCTCACATGCCTCTGTCCACTCAAACTTCTTACCCTTTTTCAGTAGTTCTGTCAAAGCCTTGGCAATCTTGGAGAAATTTTCAATGAATCTCCTATAGTATCCCGCTAGTCCTAGGAAACTACGGATATCTCCCATATTCTTGGGCGACTCCCAGTTGGTTACAGCCGAAACTTTTTCAGGGTCTACTGCTATTCCATCCTTAGACACAATGTGTCCTAGGAATCCAACTTGATCCAGCCAAAACTCACATTTGCTGAACTTGCCATATAACTTGTGCTCTCTAAGCCTTTGCAAAACTTGACGTAGATGTTCCTCATGTTCCTTGTGGCTTTTGGAGTAGATCAAGATGTCATCGATGAACACGACAAACTTGTCTAAGAAATCCATGAACACTTTATTCATCATATTCATGAAGTATGCCGGCGCATTGGTTAAGCCAAAAGGCATAACTGTGTACTCATACAGACCATACCGGGTGGTGAAAGCAGTCTTAGGTATGTCTAACTCCCTAACCTTCATCTGAAAGTATCCAGATCTGAGATCAATTTTTGAGAACACGCAAGCTCCTTTCAATTGATCAAAGAGGTCATTGATTCTAGGAAGTGGGTATTTGTTCTTAATGGTTACTTCATTCAAAGCTCTATAGTCCGTGACTAGCCTCTGAGTACTATCTTTCTTCTGAACAAACAAGATTGGTGCTCCCCAAGGTGAAGAACTTGGACGGATAAAACCTTTCTGCAACTGTTCCTCTAACTGTTTCTTGAGTTCTTTCAGTTCATCTGTGGCCATTGGGTATGGCCTCTTGGCTATTGGCCCTGTGCCTGGTTTAAGCTCAATGAGAAACTCAACATCTCTATCGGGTGGCATTCCCGGTAGTTCTTCAGGAAACACATCTGGGTATTCCCTTACTATGAGCACATCACCGAGGCTAACCCCCTTAAGAGAATTAAGTCTAACTTTCTCATTTCAAATTTTGACTTGAATCTGATCTTCTTCTTTTCTGGAGTGGTGAGGGTGATTGCTCTGTTTGCACAGTCTATGATCCCCTCGAAATGAGTCATCCAATCCATTCCCAGAATGACATCTAGACCTTGGGTTTCTAGGATGATTAGGTTTGCGGGAAACTGGTGCTTTCCAATCTCAAGGTTAAGTTGTCTACACCCAGAGTTTACTAACATCTCTCCGCCAGGAGAGCTTACTCTAATAGGTTTGCCTATGGTTTCCTCAACTAGCCCATGCTTGTTTACAAATTCTCTTGAAATGAATGAATGCGATGCTCCGGTATCAAATAAAACTAATGCTGGACAAGAGTTGATTAGGAACGTACCAATCACAGCATCAGGTTCATCAAAGACTTCTTCAACATTGATGTGGTTCACATGTCCCTTGTTGAAAGGATTGGGCTTGGTAGGAGTGTCCACTCTCTTCTCAGGACATTCATTAGCATAATGTCCCTTGTTGTTGCACTTGTAGCAGAGCACCTGGCTGAGATCTTTCTTGGGTTCAGAATTTGGGCGATGCTGTCCATTGTTATGGTTATGTCCAGCATGTCCATTTCCCCTGTGTCCTCCATTTGATCCTCCATTGTTCCCTTGAATCCTCCATTGTGATTGTGAGCATGGGGTTTGTGAAAGTTGCCCCCATTGTGGTTCCCATGTTTATGACCATGGTTCCCATCATGAACAAAGTGCTTCTTGAATGAGGGTTCAGAGTGGTGCTTGTTTGAATTCATCTTCCTCTTCCTGTTTTCAGCTTTCTTCATGCTATCTCAAGGGTGATTGCTTGATCAAGAAGTGTCTGATAAGTTGGAGCATAAGCCACAGTCAAAGGTATCTTCAGCTCATCACTTAGTCCCTTGAGAAATTTAGCCTTCCTCTTTACATCTGTGTCAACGTCCTCAGGAGCATATCGAGACAAGGCATGAAAGTCATCCATGTACTCCTTAAGACTTCTGTTCCCCTGACGCAGATTGCGGAACTCTTCCTGTTTCAGATTCATAATGCCTGTGGAGATATGAGCATTACGAAATCCTTCCTTGAATTCCTCCCAAGTCAAAGTGTCCAATGGGTGAGTAATCTGATAAGTTTCCCACCATTGGGCAGCAGGTCCTTCAAGCAGATGTGCGGTGAACCTAATTTTCTCAGCATCTTCACATTCAGCTGTCACCAGATCCTTTTGCACAGAACGCAGCCAGTCATCAGCCACAATTGGGTCAGTTGTAGTTGAGAACTTGTTTGGCCTAAGCCTAAGGAACCTGGCAAGTCTGTCCACTTGGGGAGGAGGTGGTGGTGGTGGAGGTCCATGTTGATTTGCCATGAATTGAGCCATCATGGTCATCAGCTGAGTCTGGGCCGCCATCATCTGTTGCATCATAGCTTCGTTGTTGTTGTTGTTGTTGTTGTTGTTGTTGTTGTTGTCTTCAGGTGCACGACGGGGAGGCATCTGTGGTTTTAGCATAGGTGAGTAAAAGATAGACAGGTCTATGAGAAATAATTCTACCCATACAAGCATCACATAGAAGCAATCAAACAACACATCAAGCAAAACTTCAACTCCAAATTTTTCTCTTGTCTTCAATTCGAACTAAACATCAAAGGGTACTAGGTATTGTCCTACCACAAGTTGGTAGCTCCAAACTGAAATTCGAAATTTTAAAAAGCGTAAGGTAAAATGGTAGTCTCACTAACTATCCTAGTCCTCAATCATGCCTCATCATCTACTTCTCTACAAATTCTTGGATCTCAAAGCCTTCTGAATGAGCATGCCTCTGAGATCCTTCACTTCCCTCTCCAATTCTGAGTTCTTCTCTAGAAGTTCCTTCTTTTCAGCACGAAGTCGCTTGATCAAGTCACTTTCAGCTTCAAGTTCCACCTCATAGGTGGAGAGTTCTTGCTTCAAGTCCCTTATTTGCTTGTTTCTCTCCTTGACTCTTTTCTCTTGACTTATGAATTTCTTCTCTTGGGCCTTGAACTTCTCTTCTAGCTCCTTGGTCTTCTCTCTTGCTCTTTTATCTTCTCTTCATTCACTTGGACTTGGGCGCATAACTCATCATTAGTGAAGAGTTCTTCATAAGTGTCAAAGTAGAGATCATGGACTAAGAGTTCCAAGCCTTGGAAGTAATCGCTCACGAACTCATTTTGCCCATGCTCTCGGTGTGGAAGCAGACTGGGGCGCCATCATCATCATGCCTTCCAAAAAGAAGGAGTAGTGTCCCTCCAATTCTTGGGATAACGTCCGCATAGGTAAGATATAAAGTGTTGCATCATGATGTCGATTCCTCTCTCCATGGAGATCCCATTATTCCATACTTAATGGGGGTTTCGCCTTCACGTCCTTGTTGAAGTAGCTTAATTCCCCAAAGGCCTTCTCTTTTGAACTTCTTCAAGATGCATCCCTTGATCATGGGTGTAGGTAGCTTCAGGTGCTTGAGGATGTCGAACATGATGCTGCTGAAGTGGACACCGGGTAGTCCTCCTCGTCAATGTACTCGAACCTCTTCGTCATCCTTTAGTTTAGGAAGAAACAAAGTATGAGATAAATGCATAAGTAAAGAATTACGAGTACTTAGAAGAAAAAGCAAGAATATATCATAGAAGCTTTTATACTTAGTAAATAAATTAAGTTTTTGGCCAACTTATTTCTAACCAAACCTAGGGTTTCGATCCTACAGGCAACACTATGCTCTGATACCATCTGTAATGTACCTGCACTTAGAAAATGGCAAGGTACCTGTGTATAGTGCAAACCCCTGGATCGTTTCATTTGCACACACAGTTTAAGATGAATACCACAACATTGTATCAATTATTACACGAATGATCCAAACTTAGAAAAATAAATGGTTCGATACATCTTTGCATAGCTTAAAGCTAGCTTAAAACAATAAGGCAGTGGAAAAAAACAATCTTCAATGAGCCTCCATTCTTCATGATGCGCCACAGGCGAAAACATGTTGGTTGTAGACTCGAAACCCAAACGTAGCCTTACTTATCGTCAGAACATTCTGCAACAATTAAAATTTTGCAACAGAGTGGGTCAGATACCATTAAAAATGGATCTGGCAAGACACTATGTGGACACTTAGTGGAATAACTCTAATACCCTATATGCATATTTGGCTGGTGGAGTTCAAGGCTATTTTGCATAAAGTCAATTTTGCCTAACACTTTGTAAAACTTTTCTTCCAATTTGAGACAAGTATGGCTTGAAAACCATAGTCTCATCTACCCTTGTTCACCCATCAAAATTTTACTTAGAGAAATAAGATGTTGGGAGCCTCCGTTGCCATCCTTGATCAGCTGCTTGAATTGTCCATAATCGGGGACACGGCTAAGTACTTAGTTTTAACTCTGCAGAGGTTGTGCCCTTTCACCATTAGACCCAACAAACCCAAACTATCCTCAAGCACTCAATTTGTGCTAAGGAAAAGGAGAGAGTTGAGACGAGATTTTTCAGAAGCCTTTCCTCATCCCATGCCGCCTTGACCCGTTCCCATTCTAACCAAATGTTATTACTTTAGAAATTCTGAATCAAGGGGAAAAATATTATTTTGAGCTCTTGGAACTTCCTTGACAATCTAACATGTCAAGAAACTTTTGTTGCACAAGATTGAGTGCTCTTCTTTGTTTGGAGAATTTGTTGAAACAAGTTCAACATTGTGTTCCTCAATGTTACCAAACCCATTTCTTGTGTGTTGTTTAGCAATGCCACAAGGATGCTATGATGCAATGAGGCATGTATGAAGCAAAAGTGAAAATTTTACACAGGTTTTTGAGGTTCACAACTTCGGGTTGTTACAATTGGTCCCTTTAATACCCTGGGTGGCAACCACAAGTGACCATCCCTTAGAGGTCACCCCTAAGAGATGACACTCAACCTTTCCATCATCTTTTCAAAACCAAGTCCACCTAGGTGATAAATTACTTAGTAGAATTAAACTTTAAAGAAAACACATTTGCATAGCATCAAATAATCTACTAAGTTATCACAGGGGTTCTAGACACAACTAGTGTAAAGGTATGGTGGGTTTAGCATCTAGCAATAATACTATCCAACACATGCATATAAAGAAATACACTAAATAATGCATATAAAAATACTTAGGAAATTTCATGAGGGGTGTGCCACTTGCCTTGGCAACAAGCAGAATAGCAACAACAGCTGCAACAATCCTCGTTTCTCTGCGGAGATTCTAACGCAACAAACAATTCATAATGAACAAACAAGTTTCATAAAACTTCTAAGGAAAATATGTAATGCATGATGTGCAAA
This sequence comes from Poa pratensis, assembly GCA_947311845.1. Lineage (NCBI taxonomy): Eukaryota > Viridiplantae > Streptophyta > Magnoliopsida > Poales > Poaceae > Poa > Poa pratensis. The sequence goes on from CAMZMU010000074.1 coordinate 31,193,969, forward strand.
ATATTTCTAAGGACTAGAGATGCATGCATGCCATGCCATGAAATAATTCTAAGTTAAAGCAAGACATTCAAGAAGGTCCAAAAATGACTAAGGACCAAGGTCCTAACACTTGGTTCGAAATTTAACTAAGGACTAAAGCTAACACATCAAGTCCAAATACATTTCTAAGGAAAGTAAACAAAATATGAAGTGCTAAAATTTTCTAAGGAAAAAGGTATGAAAACAATAGTTGATAAATTTTTCTAAGGACCAACATTTGTTATAGCAAGTACTTAGAATATTTTCTAAGGAAACAACTAAGTTTTCTAGATGCTAAAAATTTCTAAGGACAAGTTTAGTACTTTTAATGTGTTGAAATTTCTAAGAAAAAATTCTAAGTAAAAGTGTTGTCAAAATTGTATTACCCAAAATTTTCTAAGGAAGAAAGTTACTCTATTTGGAGGGCAAAATATTTCTAAGTACTTTTATAGCTAGGATGATCAAAATATGGCTAAGTCATTTTTATTGGCCGAATATAAGAAGAAAGAAAAAATTTAATCAATTTTTAATTATTAAATTACCACCTAAAGCATTTAATCATAATTAATTACCAAAAACGTAGAAAAATTACTTTTACAAAATTACTGAGTATTCCTACGGCCAGAAATTAGACATATAAAATTATAACAAAATAAATTAATCAAATATTAATTTTTTAATTAGAGTTATGTCTAAAATACTAATTAAGCCACTTTTTAAATTAAACAAAATTTATTTGACAAAACCTAAAATTACCAATGCCAAAAGTTTCTACACGTCAGTAGCTATCCAAAAATATAAATTTCCTAATTTTCTGATAAAGGGATAAAAATTAATGATAGATTTAATCATAGGGACTAATCTGTGATGCGCAGGGGCTAAGTTGTAAGGAAAAACAGAAGAAAGCTTCGCGCTGAAGTCCCTGGCGACGTGTCCTTCTCTGATTGGTGCGGAGCTCCCCGTTGACTGGTCTTCTGCAGATCGCGGGCGACGCGGACGTGGACGGGTGCGGCGCGGACGCGGACGGGCGGGCGATGCGGCGACTTGGCAACGTGGTGGCTTCTGGTTGGCTGGTACCCCTTCACATATGCGATCTAATCTCTACCGTGTAATTGCGATCTGACGGCCTATATCTACCGTACCAGAAACGAGCGGCGAGATTGAACTCCGGTGACACTTCTACGTGGTGGCGCCATCGCCGGTGATCGCCGGAAATAAAACTAGATTGATCTACGGGTCGTGGGGCATACCGCGAGATGTAGGGCGACGAGTCGAAGCTGATGGCGTGGATGGCGTGGTCTCGGGTGTCCTCCTCCTTCCTCGTTCGATCGCCGAAGTTGCTCCCGCAAACGGTGTCGATGTCGAGGATGCAAACATCGCGCTGGAGCTCGGACAGAAGCAATGCGCCGTATTAGTGGATGCACAAGATCAAGTAGAAGCGAAGGGGAAGGGCGAGAGAAGCTGCAGGGGTCGAGGCTCACCGGATTCGACGACGAACGGCGGCGGCAGTGGCGGCACGGCGGCGTCTCGTGCGTGCAGCCTGGGGGCGATTGACTCGGGATTTTTGGGGCAAAACGCGGGGCGGGTTCTGGGGTTATAAATGGGGCAAAACGCGTGTGGATTGCATGCGGAACAACCCGGAATCGGTTAGGATTTGGTTAGGGTTAGCGTCGGGTGTTCGTGGCGTGCACGGCGAGTTGAGGGTGATGACAGGTGGGGCCGGGGTGGCAGCGAGAGAGAGCACGCGGTTGGGCTGTGCTATCCATCGCTCGCGCGCGTTAGGTTCATTGAGCTCGGCCCATTTAGCGTAGGGAGCGCATTTTTTTCCAGAAATGATTTTCTTTTCTGTTTTTAAACCAAATCTAATAACTTTTGAATTTCAACACCAAATTTACTCAAACCACTGTCAATATTTTTGTAAGAACATGCCCCACATGTTTATCATGTAATGGGGATATAATTTTCAAAATCTTAATTTGAAATTTGAAATAGTTTGAGAAGACATTTGCAGATACTTTGCAAATTAGGTTTCTGAGATAAATTCTCTAAATTTCATAATTTGAATTCACACACAATGCAAGCAATGATGCAATGACATGATGCATGATGCAAATGAAAAGTTTTAAATTTTTGTGAAAATTGGGATGTTACAATACACCCCACTCGACAGACTCGGGGGCTACACAATTATATAATACCCTACACAAAGTATCAAAATAACAAAGGCTCATCTTTCATAGGCAAGTTCGAGCCAATTATCTGATCATAAAATCTCTCCACTAGCGTGTTGGCAGCGTCTATAGTCCCATCTAAGCACGGTTGGTCTAGTCGCGATCCAATCGTGGGTGGAGGGAGCTGCAGTGAAGGTTTTCGGCTACGAACATAAGCCAAGGCAGCATTGGCTCCAAGCAAAACCTTTCGGGTAACCGCATCACGGATAGAGTCGATAGATTGAAAAAGATCGACTAGCGCATGGATCCCTTGAGGCTGTGGCCCATTGGGAAACAAGTGATAGTTGATACGCAAAAACGCTGCCCTGCATCGCTCGAGTAAAATCGCACCACGGAATACTCGATCCTTCAGAGTTGCAAGCTTACAAGCATGGTATCTGTCCAACCAGAAGTGCTGCCGCGCTGTGGTTGGATCATCAGTCGCGTTGTCCAAACGCTCGTTCTCGCTCTTCTTCTTCCTTGAAGCTTTGAACAAACACTACAGGAAACAACTCGAGTAAGAAAAACAAAACAGAGTCAACTAAAGCATTAGTCAAAAAAGGCGATCTTTACCGTCCAGTTGTCTGTTCACAATATCTACTTCAGCAAGTACATATTCTTCGCGTTGAGAAGCAAATGGCAAGGGTAAAAAATGGGCAAAGGAGAGATCTGTATTTACCATAGTAAGCAAAACAATCTCAGCCGTCCGCACATGATCTGTGAGACACGTGGCAAAGTTGGAGAACAACCGTCGCAGGCCACTTCGCCCACTATGCACGAAAAACGAGGAAGTCATTATTACGCGGCGAAAATTCTGCCACGCCCGGTCAAATCGGAACCGAAGCGGCGTCCTCTGTGGTCAAATCCTGACAACGGGGCCACACAGACACGTCTTATCAAAGTACTGCGTGCACGCCAGAAGTGTCATGCATGACGTCATTTACCAAGCAAAATTTGTGCCAGGCAAAAGCAGTTCGGCTAACCAAAAAACAAAGGAGGCGTGATGGTTGTCGACTAAGGAAACATTATGCACTCGACAGACTATCGAGTGTAAGAGTGATACTCCCATCGGGAGCGTATCAAAAATTTCTTCGACTGATGTATAAGATATAATGGATTTGAGATTATCCTCCATTACAAGTAATAAAGCACAATCTCGGGGGCTACTCCCATCGGGAGCGCTGTCACGCACCCGATAGATTCAAAGTAAGAAATGAAGTCGACAAATAGATCCGACTCAGTCGAAAAACTTCAAAAAGTCACATTTCATAAAATACCCGAGTAAACGTCAGTCGCAAATGACTCGGATGCTGCATGCAAGAAATGCAAAGGTAAGACCCGTCGATTAGTCGAGCTGGGCTAAGGACCACTCCGGCAGTGTAAGTCTTTAAAACCTTTTCTGTGTCAGCAGACATGATGAAAATCCTGGCGGACGCGCTGGGTAGCAAATAAAAACTGCAGAATGAATCAGTAAGTCCTTAACGGCCTGAATCGAATCTGTCCAGTATGTTCCAGGTTCGAGCCCAGTTAACTGCACATTCGGGCAAAACTGTCTAGTAAGGTTTTGCCCGAATGTGCAGTTAACTGGTCTTGATCAATCGAGTAAACCCAGGCCTACTATGTTATAATCCTTTGACAAAACACAAAACCTCAGTCGAAACATAAGTGAGGAAAAGCATAGGCATAGGCATGGGACGTGCACTATCGAGTGAGTCCATGCCTGATTTTTCGAGTCAGCCAAGCACTCGGGGGCTAATGACGAGGTTATACCAAACGGGTACCCTACCATGAGGATACCTGGGGCACGTGATGAGTAAAGATTCATTTAATAGAGGCCCAAGAAGCCCACGAAGGGAAGCCCAAGATGGTGGAGTACTTTCCAAGGCAGGCGAAGCCATAGTCGGTTAGGACTTTCCTTGTATGTAATCCTAGTCGGTTATGATTTCCCGAGACCCAGCCCCCTATATAAGGGCTGGGAGGGCCGCCGATCAGGGACACGCAATCTTAGAACCACCAAACCCTAGCGAGATCAAACCCTCGCTGGACCCTTGTAACTGCTTCATATTCCACAATCAATACAGACATGCAGGAAGTAGGGGTATTACCTTGTCAGCCGACGAATCTACTAACACTACGCGTTCTCTACCTCACAACCCAAGCCCTAGGTACCTTACCATGGGTATTGATGAGGACACCCCTTGTCACGTGCGATCTCTGCTCCGTCTTGGTGGTGGCGGGCCATTGTTGCGGCTGCCGCCACCTTGTGGTTGCTGGTCGTTTCCTCTGCTGCCGCCTTCGTTGCGTCTAGGCGGAGGAGGTGCTTCGTTCTTTTGTCCATCAGTGCGTGATGCTTCGTCCCGCTGCCTTTTGGGAGGCGACGGTTTGAGAGGCTCTTTGCTCTTGTCCTTTCCCTTGCCATGGCTGCTGGAGCCGGATGGGTCCTCGGGTTGGCCATTGGCGGTGGCTTTGCACGCATCTGACTTTGACTCCAGTCTTCCTCCTAACACGCCCGCCAACTCTACGTGGGAATCAGCGCGGGCTTGCTGTTCGAGGGCCTTTTCCACGAGGGCTGCGGTGTAGAAGATCTTGTCGTCGTTGTTGTACTCGTTACCCGTGAGGATGTCGAGGGCAGCCGCTGTGTTGAGGACTGGAGTTGCAAAAATTGGAGCACCTTCCTTGTTTCGCCGCTGAGGTGCCGAAGCCCACTCAAATCCAAGCTTCTGGGCAGGTGTCTTGTACTCCTCAGGAGGTGGATCGTCCTTCCTCCTGCTTTTCTTCCCAGCCCCAGGCGCTTTGGCGGCAGGGGTTGTGGTGAACAGATTTCTGGCGGCGACAACGTTGGCACGTTCCGCCTTGGCCTCGTTGATCATGTTCCGGACCTTGAGTTCTTGCTCATCGAGGGCACGGGATTGTTTTACAACTGAAGCGCGGAGCTTCTCCTAGTACTCTGGATTGGCATCGTCAGGAATAGGTGAGTTCAAGATGTCGTCGAGAGGCGGGCCGTCTTTGCCGCTGGTGCCGCCTTTCTCCAGATTTGTCTTCTTCTTGGGAGCCGATGGAGGCTCAGGGTTGGCTTCGTCTGTGGTTTTGCCGGCCCCGTTAGCTTCTGCCTCTTTTGCCGGATCTGTCTCAATGACATCGGCCATAAAGGCCTGCTGCATGGTTGTGTCAGAGTTGACCGTTGTCTCAGAAGGTGCGGGATCCGCCGGCGCAAAGCACTTTTTGACCTTTGACCCAAACATGCTGGCAGAATCTTCTTCGGAGTCTGAATCTACGTTGACATGAACGGTGGATTCTGATCCGGCATCTGACATCGCATCCTCCTGGAGTGCAGGAAGGATCGATTCAGGATCGCTGCTATGCGGCTGGGAGTCAGATCCCATGCCGGCAACGCCGATGAAGTGGGAATCTGAATCTGCGGACTCCCAGGAGGAGGTGGATTCAGATCCGTCTTGTGAGTAGTCGGACTAAGGGTGGCGGGTGGGTCCCCAAAGGGTGTGATTTTTTAGGAAGCCCATGGCTTCCGGGGTGAAGCCGATGAAGAGCTCGATGTCGCCGATTGGAACGAGAGTGTAGGCGATGAGCCCGTCGTTTGCCGGTGTCCAAGACGCGTCGTCTTGAACGTAGCCCATGGAGCCGACGCGGATGGAGCGGCCAACGGCGATAGTTTGGCCGATGCCGCCAAGTGTTCCCGCCTCGAACGTAACGCCTGTTGCCTTAGTCCCCACGGTGGGCGCCAACTGTCAGAGTATCGGCATTGGAGACAGGAGATGGGGGTCCTCTAGCCGAGGGTGAATTGTAGGGAAGAAGGTGGACATCGTCAAAGTCGGGATCGAACACGGCGGTTTACCCAGCTTCAGGCTCCACGGTGGTGGCGGAGCCCTACGCGCTGCTATAACTCACTATAAGGTGAATCGTCGTGTTACAGGTTACAATGAGTAGATTGAATGTAGGATGAGTTGCCCTAAAGGATTCCCTGGTCCCGCTTATATAGGCGGCCGGACCTAGGGTTACAGGAATATTGCGTGTCCGACAAGTATTGGGAGTCCTAAACCTATCCGCCAAGTCTACCGCCTTCCGTCATGGTCTTGTCGGCGTTGTGGGCTTCGGCCTTGGGCTCTCCTTGCTGGCATCCGCTTCCTTTATCGTCTGCTATCTGGGCCGCCCGGTAGGCCAAAGGTCTTGCCACCACTGCGGGCCACCCTGGACTAGCCGGATTATGCCATGTTGGTTGTACCCCCTTGTGGTACGACCCCAACAGCTGGTTGGGATTCTGGTCTTCATTTTCAGCCCATTGCGTTCGTCTCGCAAATTCTGAACCGTACTCTTTGGCCTTGCCTTTTTGGAGTCCCGAATCTCCGGAAAGTCTGAAACACGAAAAAAGACGTTTTCTGTGCAGGGTTAATTCCATAAAAATAGGAAAACTATGATATATTCCAAAATCATTATAAAACATTGATATAACCCTTATATGATGCAAATATGATTGGAATATAAGTAAAATAATGCAAAGTAAATGTATGCATTTTACATGCATCAATCACCTCAAAAGGCTCTTGTGGCATCTCATCAAGAGGAGTACGAGTCCGGAGGAGAGGAGGATAAAAACACAAGTGAAGAAGTAGGAATGGCGGCTCTTGCAATGGGCAGCCTTCCTTCCTCATTGGCCGACCTCTTCTCATCTCCAAACGACGACAAGATCTCCAAGCCTATGTGCCTTATGGCCAAGGAAACAAAGGTGAATTCCCAACCAAAAATTGCTATCTCCTCTAACCCATCACTATTGGATTGTGTTGAGGATGTAGGGAAAATGAAGAAGAGGACAAAGTTACTATCTTTATGAGCAAGCTCCAAGGTCCAACCAAGAAAATGGTTGAGGCCCTCATGTATCAATATGGAGAAGCCAAGAACCTTCTTGAGGAGAAGGATGTTAGGATTTGTGAGCTCGAAGGGCATGCATGTGATCATGCCGACAAAATTGGTGAGCTATAAGATCAACTTGTTGAGGAACAATTGTTTCGGGAGCAACTTGAGGAGACACAAGCCATGGATCTTTCCAAGGCAAAAGAAACTCGTGAAACCTCTATTCAAATTGCTATTGATTTAAAAAGTAAAAATGAGGAACTTGTAGAGAGTCATAACAAACTCTTTGAGGGTTTTGAGCAACTTAGGGAAACCCACAAGGTAACCTCAAGTGAGCTCACTAAACTCAAGGAGTCATATGTCAATCTACAAGCTCAATTTATCTATGCTAGCTTCACCACTTCTCATAATGATAAAGTTGCAAATGCTTTGTACCTCTAACCCTTTATGTGTTAAGGCATCTCTTATTGAGGAGAACACTAGGTTGAAGGCCCAACTTGAGAAGGGCCTAGCCACTTGTATCCAAGGGGAGAAGAACCTCAATGATCTTTTGAGCAATCAAAAGGGAGTGGTTGGCAAAGAAGGAATTGGGTTCGCACCCAAGTCCAAGAAGGTCAACAACAAGAAAAAGAAGCTAACTTCCCTTTCCAAAGATATTGTTTTTGTGAAGGAGGGGGAGTTGGCCAAAACAAATGTCAACACTATTGTGAGTGGTGATGTCACTAGGGAAATGCCACTCATAATAACTTTGCAGGAAAATACAACCCTTCATATGTTCTTATGAAATCTAGAAATGGTTGTGTTTTTGCCACATATGTTGGCACTTCATATGGAGATGATTATCACTATGCTATTTGGGTTCCAAAGACCCTTGTGGCTAACAAAAGAGTCACGGTGGGCATAAAACCCGATACCCGAAGCCCGAACCTGAATTACCCGAACCCGAATTACCTGAACCCGCCAAACCTGAACACTGCAACGACTAGCAAATCCAGAAACCCGAATTCTATTGTACAATTTCGGGTTTGTACTGCGGGTACCCGAATAACCCGATATACCCGAAGTAAGTAGAATGTATTAAAAATCCCCTCCCTCACGCCACTGTGCCCCAGCCCAGTAGGCCAAAAAGCCCATTCCCGCAACCAAAAAGCCCATTCCCGCAGCAGCAAACCCCAACCCTAACTCAAATATCCCACACGCCACATGAACAAGCCTCGTGAGGCATTCCGCTGGCCGCCGCCGCTGTGCAGTACAGCAGTACTGCAGTAGGATTCCTGCCGGCTTCCACGCATCCACCCACCCTCACTGAGAGATGCAAGAGGAGCTACGCCATTCCGGCCGCCGCCGTCGACGTCCTGCTATTTCGCAGTATGGCGCCGCGCCTCCTCCCTTGACGGCGTCGGCAACTAGGGCTGCTCACCTGCAGGTTTCGTAGTACGACGATGGCGACAATGCCTCCCAGCTCACCGCTGCTCTGCAGCGCCACGAAGCCTCCATCTTCCGCAACATGGCGAGGACGACGTCCTCCTAGTGCGCCGCCGCCCTGAAATCTGAAGAAATCTGAAGATATGATGTTCTTAGTTTGATGTATTTCAGGGAATTCGGGATTACCCGAACCCGAACTCGATTTGTCGGGTACCCGATTTGTCGGGTCTAAAAAATTTTGGGCAAATTACGGGTATCATTTCTCAAAACCCGAATTTTCTATAACCCGAATTACCCGACCCGAATATTCCGGGTTACCCGAACGCCCGCCTGACAAAAGAGGACCCATTTCAAAATGGGTACCTAAATCAAAGACTTGATTTATTGTAGGGTTTCTCTTCCGGTGGATCTTCATGGCTCATTGATAGTGGATGCTCATCTCATATGACCGGAAGCAAAGAACTAGTAAAGGGCTTATTGAAACAATTACTCTCATTCTCTCATGTCACCGTTGGGAACAATGCAAGACTCAAGGTGGTGGGAGTTGGTAAGATGGTAATCACTCCGGAGTTATCCATTGAGAAGGTCCTCCTTGTTGAATCCCTTTCATACAATTTACTTTCCGTTGGTCAATTATGCAATGCCGGTTACACCGTTATTTTTAATAAATACCATGTGACCATCCTTTTCACTCAAACTCTCAATGTCGCCTTTGTTGGATTTTGTGAAAACGGTTTGTATGTGGTCGATTTCTCGAAAGAGACCACTCAAATCGCTACATGTCTAATGGCTAAAGGCGACAAGGGTTGGCTTTGGCATCGCCGCCTTGGCCATGTCGGTATGAGAAATTTACATACTCTTGTAAAGGGTGGACACGTGGTACGACTAATCGATGTTAATTTTTCCAAAGATCATCCTTGTAGTGCTTGCATAGCCGGAAAGATGCATGAAAAGAATCACCCCAAGAAGACCATTATCTCCACAAAGAGGCCATTGGAGCTTCTTCATATGGATCTCTTTGGGCCTCCCACTTATGATAGTCTTGGTGGCAAGCAATATTGCTTGGTGATTGTGGATGATTATTCAAGATATTGTTGGACTTTCTTTATCAATAAGAAGAGTGAAACTCAAAAGATATTCATTGAATTTGCAACTCTTGTTCAACGTCAATATGGCTCCAATATCTTGGCAATAAGAAGTAATAATGGTACGGAGTTCAAGAATTACACTATGGATGATTTCATAAGTGGGGAGGGCATTCAACACCAATATTCCGCTGCATATACTCCCCAACAAAATGGTGTCGCCGAAAGGAAGAATCATACTCTTATTGATATGGCAAGAACTATGATGGCCGAATTTCATTCCCCATATAACTTTTGGGCCGAAGCCATCAACACCGCTTGCCACTATTCAAACCGGCTCTTCTTTCGTCCTCTCATCGAAAAGACACCATATGAACTCCTTATCGGTAAAAGGCCAAGCGTCTCTTATTTTCGAGTATTTGGTTGCAAATGCCATGTTTACATTAAAGGTTGCAAACTTGCTAAATTTGAGTCTAGATCTTTTTATGGTATTCTTGTTGGATATGCCGCAACCTCTCATACTTATAGGATCTACAACATATCCACCGGGTGTGTTGAAGAGTCTATGAATGTGGAGTTTGACGTGGATAATGGTTCCCAAGCGGGGCATATTGATCATGATGATGTAGGTGATGAAGAACCATCTCATGCCAATCAGAACTATGGGCATCGGTGAACTCATTCCTAGTGAAGAACCCATTATTGATACTCAAGGAGAAGGAGAAAGTTCCACCCAAGTTGAGCCATCTACCTCAACAAGTGATCAACAAGCTATCCATGATCAAGAACAAGAACAAGAAGATCAAGAGAATGGTCAAGACCCACCAAACTCTAGTGGTGAACAAGAAAATGAACCCACGACTCCAAGAACTCCACTTAGGGTGACCATGATCAAGATGAAGGGAATGATGAAGATATTTGTGTTGGTGAATCCATCGGTCAAGCCATGGAACGTGATGTCATCCGGCGTGCATCAAAATTGGATTATCAACAACACTACAAAGAGAATATCCTTGGGAGTATCCGTAGAGGTGTGTCCATCCGCAAACAATTAGCTACCTTTTGTGGTCATGTATCTTATTTGTCTAGCTTAGAACCTCTCAAGGTATACGATGCTCTTGAAGACATGGATTGGGTTGCGGCTATGCATGAAGAGTTGAACAACTTCGAGCGCAACAAAGTGTGGTCATTAGTGGAAAGACCCAATGACACCTCCCATAATGTCATTGGAACCAAGTGGATATTCAAGAACAAGCAAGACTCACATGGTCAAGTCATCCGCAACAAAGCAAGATTGGTTGCACTATTGGGCTGCGCGTACGGTAAATTAAAATTTTCACGTATTGCTACGCAACCTTCCCAAGATCTACTATCGAGATACATGTGAATACGAAGATCCATAGATCTAGTTTAGTATACGTTACCAACACCTTAGATTGCGGAAGAACGTGTTGATGACGTAGTCGATGTAGCCGATCGCGGTCGCTCTCAACCAAGCCTGGTAGAGAGATTCCGACGCCTTCTTCTCCTTCGCTTCACCACCTTGATTCAACAGCTGAAGGGCGCAACGTCTATGACGAGGAACCCCTTCCGAGAGCTTGCACACGTATACTGGAAAGGTTCAGCAGGGCTTCGCCGTCCAAGCTTGAAGTCTGCTGGTGTATATGAAGGTGGAGATCTCAACACATGAGAAGGAGAGAGAGAGAGATTAGATCTAGTCTAATCAGATAGGTCGCCTCTAATTAGAGGTCCCTCTAATCCAACTAGAAGAGATCTAAACTTGATAGCTATTTGCGTCTCGTCTAATCTAATTGAGAAACTTGTGTCTTTCTTATGTTTCCACAACTAGAGGGGTGGGGTTTATAAAGGAGCCCAAGGGGAAGGGAGACTTGGAAAGGGGGAAACCTTCCCCTAGTCTAATTGGACAAGGGGAAAGTTTCCCCTTGCCCAATTCGATATGGGAGGATGAGTTGGGGTTGGACCCCAACTCTCCTCCCCCTCCCTTCCTTGTGCACCGGCCGGCTGGTGGGGCCCGCTCTTAGGTCCGAACCGACCTAGGGCGGGTGGGGCCCACCCCGGCGCACCGACCTGGCAGGTAGGGCCCGCCCTAGGCCAGCCCACCTTGGCCGCTTGGCCACCGTCGCTGCCTGGCGGGTGGGGCCCGCCCTGGCTGCCACCGACCTGACGGGTGGGGCCCGCCTGGCCGCCCGCCTTGGCCGCCACCGCCTCTACCTCACCCCGCTGTGGGCCTACGGCCCACTAGGGTTCGCCCCGGGGGTTCCCCCAACGGCGCCTCGGCCCACCACCAAGTGGTGGTGTGGCCTTAATATTTTCCCGTAATTATATATCAATTAAGTAAATGAATATTTAATTAACATATAATTAAATAATACTTTGTCATATTAATTCTTATTTGAATATTTCCTTTTACAGAACATTCACTGAATTAATTACCTATCATATGAAACTCCTTTCAAATGATCCGGGACACCTAGTGTCCGCCGACAAAATACTCCGGACAAATATATCCTCTCTTATAAACCTCCTCGGAATAAATCCGACCGTGATAGTAACTTCTATCACAAACTTTCTCTCTTGACAAGGTATGTCATATCACGCAAGCACCATGCTGATAATACTATCTCCATGTTCCAGACCAACCATATAACACAACTAACCAATCCTAGCTTAAGTGTGTCCACCCTACAGGTTCGATAACGGGTAGCTATAATTGGTTGGGTATCAACCAATCACCGGCCAGTGACAGTTCCAAGGACGTCCTGTGTGGCTGCTATCGTTATGCGAATAACTCTACTTTTGAACCTGTTGATTATCATATATCAATCACATTACTCACGATACTGAACTTCACCTGAGATATAGATCCGTGATGATACCATGAATCAATCAAGGATTGATTCACATCATCTTTGTCTATCTCGTTACCGGTAAGTTCCATTTACTCGTTGCCGTATTATTATATCCCACACAGTGTAAATTCACAGTGCATTGTCTGCAGAACGTAGTGGATATATATATAATACCGAGTGGGCCCTAGAAGTATCTCTCTTAACCTTGAGGAGTAATTTCCCATCTCAGAACATTAGGATACACACACCTTTGAAGCCACCCAGCAACTTCCTTTATGGTCACCCTGTTACGGCCGTGACGGTTGACAGCACCAAAGCAACTCCTCCAGTATGCATAACCCCAATAACCTCGGTTACAAGGACATGTTATATAACAACCTTTCTGTGATAAAGCTAAGGACAAAAAGACAATTTAACGGAATCTCTTAGCATACCAACACTTGGGTGACCCAGCCATATTATAGTTCAATAATATGCCATCCTTGATGCTGACATAAACTCTATGTCCATGACTAGGAAAAGCCGCGTCATCTAGCATTCAAGAATTAGTTCGTAAAAGAACTAGGGTACTTTTTACGTATTCATATTCTCTACACGTGCAGGTGAGCTTTTCCCTAAATCACGCATATAGAAATCACTGCAGTTATAGCATAGAGAATGCGAATCAATAATGTATGAATCAGATATACATATGTATCAATACATTGTCACATGTATAAATACATTGCCTTTTGGGCATATATCCAACAGTCTCCCACTTGCACAACTGGCAATGTTTAGTTCGCATAAGTTTAACATCTTGACAAATGTTCGGTGTTTCTCATACTCACCCTTCTGTGGTTGACATTTGTCTGGTTAGTCCCAAATGGTGACTATGTGAACTTTATGTTTCTTATGCAAAAAGATATACATATTTTCATGCATAACCTCAATAGATCATATGATCACTTGTAGCCTGGTTATTCTAGGCGAAACCCTGGAACCTTCACTAAGAATACAATTTAATTGTTTTACCAATTAGTTGTTTTCGTCGTATAGAACCACACCTAGTCGACCCTTCATCATGGAAGTTTTACGCTCCCACTATCTTTGCTACTTGTTGTAGATTTCGTAATATAGACTCAATGTTTTACATAAACATACCCATCATTTTTTATGCACAAAATTTAGAAAATTCTGTAATCTAATCCTTGTCTTAACCTTTATACTTATCTCATAAGATTTTCTAATGCAACTCTTATATTATGAGTATTTCTCACTTTTTGAAGTAACTTCTTCAAAATACACCTTATGGAGAATCCTCATCTTAATTGGAGTCGATTGAACTTTTAGTAAGTTCAACTTGTAAACAATTAAGTTTGACTATTTTGTTTTGATCTTAAAATTTCATATCTTAAGAAATTCCTTTATGATCAAGATTTTAAATCAATTGATTACACTCACCACCGTACACAACAGCCACGGTTCTTGCACATGAATTTCCTTAAACTTTATGAGAATTTACATACTCTCATATTTTGAATAATATTCAAAACACCCTCAATCAAATTTCCGCAACATTATATCTCATCTATATATGGCAACATCCATATGTGATGTGACGAATATGTTCCAAACATGTATGTTATTAATTTCCTTTAATAACACTACACATTGTATCACAATAAAACAATCTATTAAATTACATTATTCAAACTCGAATAATATAACTAAGCTCCCACTGATTTAAATGAAACTACAACTTTCCTTTATCTCCTTGAAACTCAAAACAAAACTATGTTTCATGTTTCCTCTTTTAATATCATTCATTTGTCCTAGACAAATATATTCCTTTTATGATTTGATTTGTATTCAATTAACAAAGACCCTCGAGCTGTACTAAGTACACAACCTCGATCCAATTTTTCTTTTGAAAGGAATATGTCTTTGTCAATATCTCATATAAACTTTCTATCATAAAACTTTCCTTTGATCAACACACTTTGTGAGCATCTTTTCGTCTAACAAAAAGATCATTATTGAGTTTATCATAACTCAACAACAATGATATTAATATGTATATGACATCTAAGTCATAATCTATTGTGGTCTTATTCTAGCACATACCTTATTTTGTTTTAACATAAAAGTTTCCTAGAAACTCAAATGCTAATTTTTCTGGTTAAGTGAATTTATCTTGACAAGACGTCATGCATTAAATGCATAGACTCTCGGTATTAGTTTAAAAGACTTGTCAATTGGAATTGCTTCCGCTTGTGCAACATCTAATAACTATTTCTAAAGATTCAAATAATCTCTTCAAGATTTCACTATCCTCCCACTAGAATTCTTTAGAAGAATAAATTCCTCAAGAATCACATATATCTTAGTGGCAAAACATTGTCACTTATGTGGTGGTTACAAAAGGATTTCCAATTAACTTATTGGAACAACCAACAAAATAAATCTCTATTTATCTTCCTCCTTTAGGATCAAGTTTCAATCTTTCATAAAATTTTAAGGTCCCAAATTCTTTGTGTCTCTTTATGTTTATCTTTCAAAACTATGACACAACTCATAAGATAACTATTCCTAAGTCTTCTTTAATTTAGGACCGAACCTCTTTTCAGAAATTCCAAGTACCTAAAATTATCATGTCCCTTTATGTCTATCTTTCAAGACCATGACATGAATTCTTTTAAAGACTATACTTTGTGCTAAAACTAAAACAATGTAATAAATACTATAATTGGATTTCTAGGAATTATTCTGCAAGTAACAATATCTTAGCAATTATTTAATCAAGCTTGATCAAATACATGAATCAAAATAAATTTATATTCATCATATTACTAAGACAATATTTCTAAAACAATATTGTGTAGTCCCAAGATATCAAATAAAATATTGACTATCTCAAAACTCATCATTGATTAACTTCACTATGTGCAATATCTCAAAATCCTTCCATCATGTTACTATGATCTATTTGAGGCAATAGTGCCACACGAAGGTCGTATCAACATATTCACAATATATCTTAGAACAAATGATATTTCCATAATTCAAGAGATTTGTAACTTGATCATCCACGAAGGGATCGATCCAAAATATTCTTTGATAAACGAGAGATAAAATCTCACAAAATCACAAGAGTACTTTCATTGCCATATATGCGATCCTATTACAAAATAACTTCATGCTTTCATCTTGTGGATGAAACTTCATGCGCCGAGCTTGACGCACATCACCACCTTTACTCCTCCGTCATCTTACTTGTCGTATCTCCTATATCATTACATTAGCAATTGATGTTTCCGGAGTTACTATTAAGATTGACAAATATCATTTAGTTATGATTCTTATACATTTCTTGCCCTTAGAAGGTTTCCTCTTCAGAACCAGGAATTTCTTGCAGTTCCTCTTCCAGTGTCCCTTCCCTTAAAAGAAGAACCACTCGGATTCCTCTTGAGCTGGAGTAGCAATCTTTTTTTATGCCTTAGCATGCTTTGACTTATTTGTTCTCTTCTTCTTGAACTTTGTGGTTTGGGTAACCATCAATACTTGATTGTTCTCCCTCTTCACGCTAGGTTCAGCAGTTTTTAGCATTGCAAGCAACTCATTTGGTGTCTTATCCAACCCATTCATGTTGTAATTCATGATGAACCCGCTGTAAGACGGGGGGAGGGAAGCCAACACCAAATCTATACTTAGCTCTGCCGGAATTGGAAATCCCAGCGCCTCAAGCCTCGTATCATAACCAAACTCCTTGATTACATGCTCGCTCACAGAGCCTCCTTCTGCCATGTGACATGACCATAATGCCTTCGTTATTTCATAACACTCAGTCTTAGCCTGAGTCTGGTACATGGCCTTGAGTGCGACAACCATGTCATATGAAGAAGTGTTATCAAACTTCTTCTGCAACTCAGGATCCATACATGTCAACATGAGACACTGAACTGATATGGCAATATCACTCTTCAAGGTGTACTCCTCAAATTCAACTGGTGGCGCCTCTACCGCCGGCATGGGCGGTAGAGGCCCATCTAGAACATACTCACTCTTTGCATTCCTGAGAACAATCCTTAGGGCGCGAATCCAATCAGCATAATTGCTCCCATTTGCAGTCATGGGTTTCTTCTCAATCAGTGGTCCAAGGTTAAACGTGGGTGCTATCTTAGCCATTGATCTACAACAATTAAGTTCACTTATACATGTTCATAATTATTATCTGGCACTAAATTTAAATCTAAATGTAAAGTGCTCCCACTAAAATTGATATTCCTCAAGATCAACTTAGTGTATTACGAAATCCACAATCCTCAGTAGTGTGAATCATGGATACATGTCTTCAACTACGACGAAGGGGTAGGTCAACAGACCAATCACTTCCTGCCGTGATTTCCGTTTCATCTTTTGATGTAGTGCTCCGAACTCATAACTAGTTATGCCTGGACGTCAAGACAACCAATCGCTATTGCTGCTAGGACGGTCCGTGCCCGCCTCCCGAACCCTTGGTGCACGTTACTCCTGGATACAGGTCGCACGGCAACAAGCATCCGGTTTGACGGTGCAGCGATTGGGTGAGCACGAACTCCTTGATATTTTCAATTTTAGCTTTAAGTAATTAAACTTTGGAAGCTACTGAGGAATCTCCCTAATAATCGCACTACTGCGCAATTAAGGGAAGAACAAGAAAAAACACATATAAGACAATCACTAGTAAATTAACACTTGTGTGATGTAGTATAGTCTTTCTTGCTCCATCCGCCGGTGGCCCCTTCCATCGGCGTGGCCACGTCGAGGTTCACGAAACTCGCATGCCTTCTCCTATCCTCCACTACCACATATCTAGGGAGAAAGGGTTCAGCTGGCCAAAACTTCTCAGTTTTCTCGAAATATCCGATCCCTGACAGAACCGGATTATCCACCCCGACCCCTCTCTCTCCTGCGTCGCCCGCCGCTGTCCCCACGCTGCCCCGGCGACTCCGGCCGTCCCTAACTCCGGCATTTGGCCGGATTTGGTGCTCCTCCTCCCCGGGAACCTCTCCCTCCAAGCATTTTCCTCAATGGATGAGGGTAACTTCTTATTTCTCAAACCCTAGGTGTTCCTCATCTAGTTCTTATAAAAGAAGTTATATTTGTTGTTTCCTTCGAGGGTAGTGGTTCACATTGATGCTTAGTACACTAGGCTAGCCTCCCTTTTAGTCGATCTACTGCTAGACCTTGGATTTGAATCGATTTGCTGCTGCAGTCGCCGTATCGGATATTTCGATTCACCATGAACCGGATATTCCGACCAGTCGGATTATCCGGTTCATATGTGAATCGGATTATCCGAGTTTTTACAGCACAATATGAGTTATCCAGGTCTGAGTAGTTTCAACTTAGGGATGCTCTCCTATTTTACCTTGTATCATTCCTTGCTCTGAGACTTGTGTGTGCTTATCAATGCTGCCTATCTATTGCTTTATCTCACAGGTGGTTCGAGTAGTCCTCCGAAGAAGTATGCTAGAAAAGGGAAGTTGGCTGCCAAGACAACATCTGGGAAGAAAGTGTCTGTTAGACCTGCAAACTTGTCCTTCTACTTGACCATGCCATGCCCTGAGTATGCCCAAGTTCGTCAGTTTGACTGGTATCGGAATATGCCCAGAGATGACAATATTGAAGATACAAACTTCTGGGGCCAGGAGCAGATCTATATACACAAGGACATATATCTTCATTATCAGCACCCCATTCGCCCGATGCAGCCCTACTGGTTGCAAGATATCAAGGCCAAACCCAGCTATGCTCAAGCCACACATGTGATTCAACAGATGGGACTTGTCTCTCTCATGGAGAAGCAATGTTCTTACAATGAGGAACTTATTCTGCAGTTTTTCTCCACCTTGGTGATCGAGAGTAACCACTCCAAGGTCATGAAATGGATGACGGGGACCACTCAGTGTACATCTTCCTTTTCTCGGATGTCTACTCTTCTTGGGTATTCTTTCTCCAACAACCATGCTCCTAATGGTTACCGCATGCATTTCGATGGAAGTGGTTATCCTAATAAAGATGAGATGGTGGACTTGTATGGGGCTAATGCAGTTATTGGCGGAAAAGATGGCCTCCTTCCTCTCTATGATCAGTTTGTGTGCATCTTTCGCTCAACTATTATTCCCAGTGGAGGTAACAATGACAACATTGTCGCTCCCCTTGCCAACTTGCTTATACTTGCTAAAAAGAATGTTGAGAATGAAGATCCTTGCCAACTGAGATTGAAAGGACATTTCCTAAACCCTCGTGTTTTGTGTGTTAGGCAACAACACTAGTGATATTCTAATATGTGAATTAAGTGGTGCAGGTTTTAGGTGATTAAAACATCTTTGCATCAAATCCAAAAAGTGAGTTGAAAAGAGCAAATCTTCCCTGTACTCAGTCGGATTATCTGATTCCAGCTGAATCGGATTTTCCGATCCTCAAGCAAAGCTCAAATACGGCTAAGGAAATCAAGTGATCCATCCCTGCATTTTATCGGAATATCCAACGCCGGCTGGGTCGGATTATCCGATCTATCGAAGGGAGCTCAAATTTCGGCTAAGGACTTCGAGCGCATTTTGTCGGAATATCCGATGCAAGCTGGGTCAGATTATCCGGTCTATCGGATAATCCGACACTCACTTTGCTCGGATTATCCGACTGCCCTGTCTCCAACGGGCAGAATTGGTGGGGTACTATATAAGGGCCTTCTCCTACCTTGAGAAGGGTACCACGACCAGAAATATCTTCCCCACCATTGTTGCAAGCTCAAAGCTAGTAGATCTCTCTCCCTACCCACTCAAACACCTTGTCCTTCTAGGATTTGGGAGAGTTGACCTAGATCTACACTTCCACCAAAGCGATTTGATTTCTATATCCATTCCTTAGAGGAAGTTAATCTTGGGTTCATTGGAACCCTAGACGGTCGTTGGTCATTCTTGTGGCTTTGGAAGCCGCGGGGACTAGCCGGGAGCCTCCAATTGAGTTGTGGAGACGTGCCCCGGCCTTGTGATTCTTGTGGCTTTGGGAGCCGCGGGAATTTGGTGAGAGCCTCCAATTCGGTTGTGGAGTGTGCCTCATCCTTGTAAAGGTTTGTTGCCGACCTCGAGGGCATCATATAGTGGCTCGTGGAACTCCTCATCGGAGGGTAACACGAGGAGATACGGTGTGCTATATCACGGCTATTCGGGATCACTTGTGACCCCGCACCGCTCCAACGAAGGCGTACCTTCCGTTGGGAAGTGAACTTCGGGAATCATCTCCGTGTCACCTTGTGCTTGTCTTTTTATATACCTTTACTTGTATTGCTAGCTTGTCTTGTTTAGTATATCTTGTTAACTAGTTTATTTCTCATCATATAGGATTGTTCACCTAGTTGCATATCTAGAGAACTTATATTTGAGCAATTCCCTAACTTGTTGAAAAGAAAATTAAAATTGGTAGTTGCCTATTCCCCCCCCCCCCCTCTAGTCAACCTACTCGATCCTTTCATGAAGTTATACTGAAAAAGGTTGTGGACTGAGCACATGGAGGAAGTGAAGAGTACTACCTGACAACCAAACCGTTTGGGCAAACTTGAAAATTGAGCTTATTCAACACTACAAAAACAAAGGGGAAGAAAAAGGTGGCGAACAAGGATGTATCAAGATAGGAAGAAGAACTAGAGCAGCTATGTTCCTATCAGGCATCTTGCAAATTCGAATGTGTTAGCTTCCCTTAGTATATCAAACAATAAAAAATGAATCGCTACCCATGGTGGTGCGTACGCACCCCCTGTAAAATGTCGATTCAGGCCGTATAACCCCATTTTGAGTTGGCTTTCCTAGTAGAACCTGGAATTCTGGTGTACAAAAGTAGTTTCAGAATTTTGAAAAAAATATTTTTTCATCCAAGTCAACGACATGTTAATGGATGGTCAAACAAGTGATGTTGTATGGATGGTCACAAGTGAGAATAAAAGTTGATGTTGTATGGATGGTCAAACAAAAGAAGGCGGTGAGCCAATGCTAATGGTTGGCTATTTTTGTTATGAATCATGATGCGAATAAGAAGTTAGTGAATAACTACGCATATGTTAACAATTAACGAGTTTTGAAAAACTTATAGTAACCCAGGAGATTGCCTCTGTTGAGGATAAATTGAAACATTATTTCTCAAACAAAGTTTAGGTGACTAGTTAGAGAAGAGAATTAAAAATATGATTGTAGTCTTTGTGCTCTGTCCAGTTCAATTCAAGATGGGAAAGTATTGGTTGTTTCCTATAATCCAAAAGTCGGATGCTCTTGGTATGTTCTTGTGGATGGTTGGAGATCCAAATATCTCTAGTTCGCATTTGAGGCTTCAAGATTGAATATTCTATCACCTACCTCGAGAAGTGTATTGGTGCAATTGATGGGACACACATATGAGTTCCATCCCAGCTGACGAGATTAAAGACCGTGTGGGACGATATGGATATCTGCAGGGACGAAGACAAGGGGGGACGAGCAAGGGCTATGCCCCCCTATGCTGACGCTCTTCATTGCATTATTAGCCACTATGGCTGCTTGATTAGTGTAAATTAGCTTGATTAACCTCTCATAAAGATCACATCGCCCCCTTGATCTCAGATTCTGGCTCCGTCCTTGGATATCCGACTCAAATGTGATGGTTGTGTGCGAGTGACGTGAGAGTCACATCAATAGTTTTTGTACATCAATAGTTGTTGTCTTATGAAAATGAATTCCCACATCCACTCCAGGTTAGAAATCAGATTTACAGCGTCAGTACAAAAAAATTATGTAATTCTTAAGTTCACATACATGGTGGTAAATCTGACCAATAAAAACTCTTGAAGCGAAATTTTGAAAAGCTATTTCAACACGCTAGAGGATACTCCAGCTTTAGTTGTAAAAAGAAATTGCTGGCAAAATATACTCCAGCTTTGAAAAAATAAATCTCGGTCGCAACTTGTAATTACCAGTTTCATATCACAAAAGAGTGCAGGAGAAGAGAAAGAAACACCCAAAAAATTGCAAACTTTCCGGGTATGAACCAAACACCGGCCTCGTTCGCTATGCCCACCCGTCATCCCACCCAAAATCGCAACTTTGCAAACCCACGAAGCAGAACACACGGCACATCCCCGCCGCCCGCGCGCCGGCCTCGATCTGCGACGGCGCCACAGGCAGCCGGCGGCCTCGCACTGCCGCTGTCACCGGCTCTCCCTCCGTCCTACTGCCCTGCTTCTCCGAGTAGGGGGACACCCCAAACCTGGCACTGGAAGCGCATTCCCCTTCGCGTCCTGCTGCTGCCCGCGGTACATCTCTTACCCCCTCTTGATTTCCATCCACGGTTGAAATGGATAAGACATGCGTCGCGGTGTTGTTTTTCGTGCATTCGGATGGTAGGAATCTGGGGGCAGTTTGTATAGGGTTTGTAGAGGGAAATGGTTCGGCATACTGTATCTGAAACCAACTGAATTTCCTGTTCAATGTGGAAATTGTCCTCTACAGGGCTAAGTTTCTTTGCAAGATTATATATGGTGAATTTTAGCGAATACTTTGATCTTGAGTTCTGGCAGTTTGGAACAGTATCCATATGCCGTCTGGCAATGACGCTTCTCAGATCTGTTTTTCCTTGACTTGTATTGTAGGTTATGATGCCTGCATATCTGATTCTGTATTTTTTTAATGACACGTGGATGTAAGTTTAGAATGGGATTTAGGAAAAATCAGTTTGGTAGCTCACATAGGTCAGCACGTGTTTTTGTGCAACTAAAATTTCCCAGTACACGCTATTAACATCTAGACTACTTTGTAGCCTCTAAGTAGAAATCGTAAGCGGTTTGCCTTTCCAATTTGTCCAAGAACAATCGTGTAATACCTGTATGGAAGAAGTTAGTTTTGCCCCTGTTCATCGGATCCCTGGTTGTTTTGCCCAACCTAGTATCCGTGATGGCACCACCTGTCCTTGCATGATCGCCACCCAATCAAACCTCTGCCGCATGCCTTCGCAGGTTCATTGAAGCGAAGAACATAGCTTTAAGAGTATTATATGCACATGACCAACATTGCACCAGTTCTATCTGATTTAGCTTCACCTATAGATTTACGACTCAACTATTCGTCTGAACCTACAATCAAGCGATTTTTCTAGTCACTGTCATGAGAAAATTCCAGTCTTTCTTTTTATTTTGAATGCTCTACAATCGTAATGGTCCATTAATCAGCCAATTTCAAATCACTGCCATCTAAAGGATCCAGAAAAGATCACCACCCTCTCTTTTATCAGCTGTGCTACCTCTGAGGCTGAGATAACTCGGGCAACTCCTGCTACAAGTTATAGATGTTATACTGTTTGCCTGTGAAATTTGAGATAAATTGTGATTGTTGAGTTTGAAAGCTCATACATTCAAAATGAAATAAATTTCATTCTTGAGTTGAATACTAGTCATCTTAGTCTGCAGGTTGAGTGTTCTAGAGTCCATCCTTTTGTTGTGGTATTTGAGAATTGTAGTATTCTGAAATACATTCATATCGAAACTTGTTGTTTAGTATCATCTAGTTCTCCAGAGACTAATTTGGAAGATAGCACCACACTTTTAAGTTATCTTGGGAGGTTTAGTTGAACTGATATATTGTTAATTTGATACATTTTTCACATAATATGACATGCTAGTTTGACAATAATTTTTCTTCCCAGGGGTGTGACACCTGCAATACTACTCTTAGTTCTGATAGCTATACTACCCGTGGTGTACGGGGAGATCATGTGTGAATATTTTTGTTGACTGTTTGAGGCAAGGTCTGCATAGAAATAAACCGCAAAGGACAAAAGAAAGACGTTTAGAAATTTATATCCCTTGGGAATGTGTCAGCTTATCTCTTGATGGAAACTTATCAAATAGTTTATTCAGCCTTCCATTCTTCCCAATTCCCATGCTGCATCCGCTCATTTGATCACATCAATTATCAGGAGAACAATTTCCTGTTGTTACAATGAGTCGACGTCCACCTGGTGGTTCATTAAATCGTAAGAATAGTCCACATGAGTCAACAGCAATACCCAGTCCTGCGAATTTTTACCACCCACAGTTTCCTCAGCATATGCAAATTTCACAACCGCCATATGCCATGAATATCCCTTTCCAGCAATTCCCACAGCAACACCTATACCAGCCTAATGTCCAATACGTTGTTGTCCAACCACAATATGCTCCATTCTCTTTACCACCACGGCTGCCACCTCCACCACCTGCTCCAGTTATGCCATCCACGTCAGCGTCTGATTCGGGCCCACATATGGAAACTCGCCAAGAACAAGAGATTGATAAAGTAAACAATGAGAATGGTCAACCGGAGCGTACTTCTAATCGATTACATTGGACGGAAAAGGAGGACATAAGATTGGTAAGCTTGTCTGCTCCTTTTCTTTTCGTGCTATTATGACCGTGCAACAAAAAAATAAAAATTAACCCCTTTGTGTTGGGACTACAGATAAGCGCTTGGTTGAATAGCCCGAGGAGCAATAAGTATGACACGTACTGGGCGAATGTTACAAAAACATACAACAGCACCACCCCTAGAGATAGGAGAAGGGACAAAAAACATTTGAAGTACCATTGGTATAAGATGACCCCAAAGATTGCCCGCTTCGAGGACTGCTGGTGCCAGGTCAAGGCAAAATATCCTAGTGACCTGTCCGACAATATGCAACTGTTGGACAAAACATGGGCGATGTTCAACGTGGAAGCACGGGCGATGTATCTTGAGGAAGTGAAACGTCGTTTTGCCTATGGCCACTGCTGGATAGCTCTCTGGGGCCAACCAAAGTGGAAATCCTACATCCTGTCTTTGTCCTCCAAAAAAGCCAAGGTGTCTGAGTCTGGGGACTACACGTCGTCCTCCGAAGATTCTGAAGATGACCCTGAGATGAGTGAAGAAGGTTGTGTCACAGAAAAGGAGAAACATGAAGAAGGCTGCATCACAGAAAAGGAGAAACATGGAGAAAGCTGCATCACAGCAAAGGAGAAACATGAAGGTAAAGGTGAGACGCAGTCTTCATCAGAGGTGGAAAAAGATAACCAATGC
This sequence comes from Poa pratensis, assembly GCA_947311845.1. Classification (NCBI taxonomy): domain Eukaryota; kingdom Viridiplantae; phylum Streptophyta; class Magnoliopsida; order Poales; family Poaceae; genus Poa; species Poa pratensis. The sequence continues at coordinate 31,218,517 of CAMZMU010000074.1, forward strand.
TCACTAGATCTTCAGAGCATGCTAAAGACTAATCAAATGGAAATGACAGGGTTACAATTTCTGCACACAGTCAAAAACGTTGAACCTTCCAGAATAGTGCAGCCAGAAAGAAAGGACAACAACGCAGCATCAATCTCAGAGAAGCAACCAGAATTGTTGATAGCGGATAGCCCGTGGTACAATGGGTTTCTGCCTGGCAGTAAGGTATTGGCCAGTAATTCTAAGCTCTGTGAGTTTCAACATGGGGAAGTGCCGATGGAGGCTCAGCCTGAAAAAGAAACCCTTGGACAGAGTTGCAAGGTACAAGACAGTGATAGAGCAATAGTCAGGAAATTGTTCCTGAAAAGGAGACATCACAAGTGTGCAAGAAGCCAGAACATGGAGAGCAGTGGGGGGAAACGTTCCTGAAAGCGGAATAGGTGTGCAGAGTTCCAAGACGACAAAGCTCAAACGAAAACGCAAAGGCAAAGGCAAGGGACTGCCTTGTTCGTCTGAGGTGCAGGAGGACATCAAACGTGCAGTAGATCTACAGACTATGCTTATGAAGGACCGCGAGAAGGTATCAGAGGTACAGCTCCGTCTCTCAAAGGAGAAGCTCGAGTTCGCCAGACTAAAACAGCTGGAAGCAAAGGAGAAGAAGGAAACGACACTTTACGAGAAGTACTCGGAGCTGTTGATAGCTGACACCTCCAAGTTTGACGGGTTTCAAAAGGTAGAGTACGAGAAGGCGGTGAGGCGCATGGGCGAGATGTTATTTGGTAGAGATGGCAGTTAGCACTAGTTTAGTAGGTTATGTTAAACACTTGTTCTGAAGCAGCTGTAATGGAACGTATGTTGATGTTGCTATACCTGTCGATTTAGCTTACTCCCGGTTCAAGTATGTACTACCTGTACTGTTTAGATTCCACCATCCATTGTTAGATCTAGCTCCCGCTTAGGTTTCTAGTTACCAACTTCCCGGTTCCTGAAACTGGAGGAAGAACGTAGTTTGATGGGCCATGGATTGAAGTTGAACCTGGGAAAGATCAGCTAGCAAGTTCCTAACGTAAGGCTGGCAGATTTTATCTTCATGTGTGCCGCACCTTTGGTAAACGATTGCAAATAAGTATATCCATCTTAGCTGGTTTGTTGTCTTTATATTTTAGAAGACAATTGATTATTTATAGTAACTTAATGGCTTCTAAATGGAATGATTTTCAAAAAATAGTTGCCATATTTGTTCATTGCCTGTTTGGGTACCTCTGTACAGTGTGTGGCTTGTTCGGGAGAAGATGGTGTCGGAGATGGGCAGTGATATCCATGCTACAGACAAGGAAAATGAACATCGCTGACTCGCTGTTACATAGAGGAGTAAAAAGGGAATAAGGAGCAGACGATTTCAGTTGGTTTTTGAGAACTACGTGCACGTTTGTGACAAAAGTTGGCTAACCACTCGGCAGCTGCACCAGGTAGGAGGGATGATGCTGGCATATGGAAAATCGGGTTGGGCTTGGAGTTCGTGAGAAACTCGCCGAAACCGACACTTTCGCTGTGCTATCCTCTTTAACAAGGGTAAGCACAGAGCCCAGCATTGAAGTGGGTGAGTCTGCTCCAAAAATGGCTGAGGGCGAGTGGCACATCTTCTTCCAAGGCAATCGTGTCCCAACAGACAGCTGCATATTTAGCCCCATCAGACCTCTCAGAGGCAGCATGCAATGTGACGGTAGAGGCAGAGCTAACATTTCCAGATGTCTTCCAAGCCTAAACGGATGGAGCTTAAAAGACACTTTAGTTGACCCTTAAACATCACTACTACACTAGTTCCACGTGCCATCAAAATACATTGATCCAATCTGAGTTGTATGTAAACAAACATGAGTATGTACCTTGTTCAATAAAGGAATTTTGGGGGTTGAACACAAGTGAGAGCGGAAGGAGCGTAGCTCTAGAGAACGATGGAGAAATGGAGAAACATATAGATATTAAGAAGTACTAGCAGTTATCTTGGAGAGTAAATGGAGCTACACAAAGTGGTCGGGCTATTTCTGCAGCCACTCCTGCAATTTGATTGCACTCTACCTACCATCTGGTAGGTTATGAGATGTTAATTGTCACTTGAGATTTTGAGGATGCACATAACTAAATTGCTAAAATAAAAATAAAACAAAGGACATGACATCGAATGTCACATTGAAGTGAAAAACAACATTCACAACTCAACTCCCGTTGCGAGGCTGCCAAAATCACAACTTTACTCTCGACTGATATTCAAAAGCAGCGGCGAAGCAAGCATCTGATTAACGGGTGTACATATTCCACTAGTACACAAGTTTCTACTAATTTATTTGGTACATATTGTTGTGTATGTGAATTATACATACGTGTACAATTTTGTTGCCAAAAGTAATGGGTGTACAAACCATGTCCTAGTCTTGCTCCACCCATATGTAATATGTTCACAAGCTCTTCATTTCTCTCAACTAGCTCAGCATTGTTGATGCCATGTTCTTCTGTTTCTTGGCCAGCTTTCGAATGCTACTTAACAATAAGGTTTTAGGCTCGTAAATTATCTTCACAAGTCTTCAAGATTGTTCGCTGGCTCAACATTAAGGCAATCATGGCTGATTTCATGCACTGTTATTTAGTTCCTTTTGCCCTCCAACATTTCGAATGCTGCAGTGCAGCTCTCCAGACTAGAACAAGCATTCAAGGTCCGGGTAGACTATTTCCAACTAATAACCCTACTGAAGCAAATCAGTTTCTTATCCTCGAGTTCCGATTGTAAATGGTTCCTATTCTAGACAATGCTATTCTGCGGTACATCAACTAGCATTTCCAGTTCCAGTTGTCTCCCAAACATTCATCAGCTGGCCCTACAAGGCAAATTGTGGGTGATATTTAAGCGTCACCGACTCCTCGCTTACTCTGGAGTACTGATACTTTAATTATGTAAACAAAGATTTTATTGATAAGGAAATTCAATTACTTAGCAGCAGTGGTTAGTGGAAGGAGCAGAGTTCCGGGCGATGGAGAAGGAGAGGAAGGAGCACTAGTGGAAACCAGACCTTTGGTGGAGAGGGGTGTTGGGCTCTAGTCCCGGGCGTGGTACAACTCGGTACTAGAGGAGGGAACTAGTACCGGGTCGGCTGCTCTGACGCTGCGCAGGTCGGGTCCCGGGTCGTAGGGCACCTCTAGTTCCGGGCCGTGATACCACCCGGGACCGAGGCAGTCAGCGGCAGGGCGGAGACTGGAGGGTGGACCTTTCGTCCCGGGCCGTGGTACAACCCGGGACTAGAGGTCCCGCTATATCATCTCCCACCCCGGGCCAGCCACCATTTTTGAACTCTCAAGCTCATCTCCATTGTTTCCTCTCTCAAGTCAAGTGTAGCCCCATTTTTTTCCAAGATTTGTCAAGATAGACGGCACCCATCTCTCCAAGGGTTAGCAACACTTGATCCTTTCACCCGGCGGCCGAATTTTAGCCATTTCCATACAAGTTTAGCTCATTTCATTTTTGTAGTGCTACCTAGGTGTTTGATGAAATGCCTAAGCTAGTAGTTCATTTTTTATATGTTTTGAGCTCAAATTAATTTAATTTGTGGATTTTAGTGTCGTCTCGGTCCTCACCGCCGTCGATAGCCCCCGCCATCCCGTGACCGGCACCACCTCGGTGAGCCTCTTTTTTATCTTTTATTTTAAAAAATTACTTGTATGATTTGAATGCATAATTATTTTTCTTGTATAATTTTCTTATGTTTTTATATGTATAGTGTCATGGTTTTGATATCCGTCCCCGTCGGCCCTCGTCCGGTCTATGATTCGGATGTGGTATATTTTTAACTATTTATTTTGTTTCGTGTTTATAACAATCATGCCGACCAAATTGACATAGATATATTTTTATTTAGGAGGTAGTTGAACCGGAAATTCCAGCCGACCCTATTGTCGAGTTTTTAAAAAGAAAAACGATTTGAAAGCAAAATTGAAGATAAGTGAAGATCTTCGTCTCCAATGCCTAGAAGAGAAGATGGTATTGGACTTGAAGATTGCCGACATCGTTGATGCTCACGGGGTCGAGCTTGCCGACGTCGTCGCTACACGAGATGAAGATGGATGCAATGCGCTTGAAGCTTAAAAAGTTTAGAAAATATGTCATTAGTCAAGAGGCTTGGTATCATTATGCTGTTGGTTCAATAGTTACCTTAGTTGCGATTCTGATCGCATTTGTTGTTGGATTTAAATTCTTTAGATAGTTGTATTCTAGTTTTCAATTAATTTATGTTTTATGAGAACTATGTATTACATTTGGTCACTACTCTACTTTGGTTTTAATGTGATGAACTTGTATTAATGAATATGGTGTTTCCTATTATGTTGGTTTATCGTAATGGGTTTTAGCGGTGATTTGCAGATGAGTCATCCATGGATGTACGCTGACCGACGCTCTAAAGAGTACATGGATGGCGTGCAATCTTTTCTCAATGTGGCTAAGGATAACAAGGGGCCAAATGGTTTTATGTGTTGTCCATGCAGAAATGTCGGAATGAGAAGGATTACCCTAACACAGACAGAATTCACCTCCACCTGATAACTTCTGGTTTCATGCCCGGCTATAATTGTTGGACCAAGCACGGAGAAAAAGGGGTTATGATGGAAGACAACGAAGAAGAAGAGAACGATGACAACTACATGTACCCTGAATACGTTGGTAACCCAACAGGGGAAGCTGATGATGAAGAGGTACCAGATGATCCCATCATACATGATGATTTACGTGGGGTCATCGTTGATGCACATACCCTAGCAGAAACTACACTTGAGAAGTTGAAGTTGGAGCGCATGTTAGAGGATCACAAAACAAAGTTGTACCCAACTTGCGAAGATGGCAACACAAAGCTCGGTACCACACTGGAATTATTGCAATGGAAGGCAGCGAATGGTTTATCTGACAAGGGATTTGGGAGTTTACTGAAAATAGTGAAGGACAAGCTGCCGGCTGGTAACGAATTGCCCGAGAGTGCGTATGAAGCAAAGAAGATTATCTGCCCTCTAGGATTAGATGTGCAGAAGATACATGCATGCATTAATGACTGCATCCTCTACCGCGGTGAGAAGTATGAGAATTTGAATGAATGCCCGGTATGCGGTGCATTGCGGTATAAGATCAGAGCAGATGACCCTGGCGATGTTGAGGGCCTGCCCGCCAGGAAGAAGGTTCCTGCCAAGGTGATGTGGTACGCTCCTATAATACCACGGTTGAAACGTTTGTTCAGAAACAAAGAGCATGCCAAGTTGTTGCGATGGCACAAAGAAGACCGCAAGAGCGACGAGATGTTGAGACACCCGGCTGATGGGTCGCAGTGGAGAAAAATCGATACAGAGTACAAGGAATTTGCACGTGACCCAAGGAACTTAAGGTTTGGTCTTAGCACGGATGGCTTTAATCCTTTTGGGGAGCAGAGCAGCAGTCATAGCACCTGGCCTGTGACTCTATGTATCTATAACCTTCCTCCTTGGTTGTGCATGAAGCGGAAGTTCATTATGATGCCAGTGCTCATCCAAGGCCCGAAGCAACCCGGTAACAACATTGATGTCTACCTGAGGCCATTAGTTGATGAACTTTTACAGTTGTGGCGTGATGAAGGGGTACCTGTGTGGGATGAGTACAAACAAGCGGAATTTAACCTACGAGGGTTGTTGTTTGTAACCATCAATGATTGGCCTGCTCTTAGTAACATTTCAGGACAGTCGAACAAGGGATACAATGCATGCACACACTGTTTAGATAGCACTGAAAGTATATATGTAGGTAACAAGAATGTGTACCCGGGTCATCGTCGATTTCTTACAACTCAGCATCCCCTAAGAAAGAAAAGCAAGCAGCAGCATTTCAAAGGTGAGGAGATCGCCGGCCGAAGCCACCCCTCCAAAGTGGTGAAGATATATATGATGCGGTCAAGGATTTAGATGTAATCTTTGGAAAGGGTCCTGGCGGACAGTCTGTTCCGAAGGACGCTAACAACCACGTTCCCCTGTGGAAGAAGAAGTCTATATTTTGGGAACTACCCTATTGGAAAATCCTAAAGGTCCGCTCTGCAATCGACGTGATGCACGTGACGAAGAATGTTTGCGTGAACCTGCTAGGCTTCTTGGGCGTGTATGGGAAGGCAAAAGATACTCCGGAAGCACGAGAGGACCAGCAACTTTTGAAAGACCCAAAGAACCTGCATCCAATGAGGACGGATAAAGGACGTCTACGTCCTGCTAGCTACGTTCTTACCAAAGAAGAGAAGGAGATATTTTTTGAAGTCCTGAGCAGTATGAAGGTCCCGTCTGGCTTCTCGTCGAATATAAAGGGAATAATAAATATGGCAGAGAAAAAGTTCCAGAACCTAAAGTCTCATGACTGCCACGTGCTGATGACTCAACTGCTTCCGGTTGCATTGCGGGGGCTTCTACCGGAAAATGTTCGAGTATCCATTGTTCAGCTATGTGCGTTCCTCAATGCAATTTCGCAGAAGTCAATCAGCCCAACCACTCTATTAAGGTTACAGAAGGATGTGGCTCAATGTCTCGTTAGTTTTGAGTTGGTGTTCCCACCATCCTTCTTCACTATTATGACACATCTCCTAGTACACCTGGTCGACGAGATTCACATTCTGGGTCCTGTATTTCTACACAATATGTTCCCCTTTGAGAGGTTCATGGGAGTGTTGAAGAAGTATGTTCATAACCGTGCTAGGCCAGAAGGAAGCATCTCCAAAGGGTATGGAACAGAGGAGGTCATTGAGTTTTGTGTTGACTTTATTCCCGGCATTAAGTCGATTGGTCTTCCTGAATCGCGACATGAGGGGAGACTAAGTGGAAAGGCACTCTAGGAAAGAAATCATACATATGCAGGGACGGGTATTCTTTCACAAAAGCACACTACACAGTTCTGCATAATTCCACTTTGGTGGCTCCGTATATCCAGATGCACAAGGATATTGTACGCTCTAACAACCCGGGGATGGATGACTCCGCCATTGCAAAGGAACACATGGAGAATTTTGGCGGTTGGTTGGAAACGCATCTGAACAACAACAACACAGTCTCAGATGAGCTGTTCTTGTTGTCTAAGGGGCCATCTTCGACTATTTGGACTTTCCAAGGGTATGAGATAAACGGGAATACATTTTACACGAACGCCCAAGATAAAAAGAGCACCAACCAAAATAGTGGTGTCCGCTTTGATGATAAGAGCACGAATGAGGCCACGGTCACATATTATGGTTGCATAGAGCAGATATGGGAACTTGACTATGGACCTTCTTTGAAGGTCCCTTTGTTCTGGTGCAAATGGTTCAACCTGAGAGGCGGCGGGGTAAAGGAAGACCCATTGTACGGAATGACTACAGTGGATCTCACGAATGTTGCGTACGACAACGAACCATTCGTTCTAGCCAAGGATGTGGCTCAGGTTTTCTATGTGAAGGACATGTCTACCAAGCCAAAAAAAAGGAAGTGAATACATCAGCCGATGAGCCAAAGCGCCACATAGTTCTTTCAGGGAAAAGAACCATCGTGGGAGTGGAGGACAAGACAGACATGTCAGAAGATTACGACAAGTTTCATGAAATTCCGCCCTTCAAAGTGACCACTGACCCAAGCTCAAGTTATATGCAGACCCTTGTCCATGGTTACGGAGCGATCAGAAGAAAGGGTCTCACAAAAAGAAAAAGCGAAGACTAAATAGGGATGTTGTTCATGATGTGTAATAATTTATTAAACTTTTATATAATTTATAGTATGGAGGACAAGACAGACATGTCAATGAAATCAAGCGTATGGCGGTGGCGGAATGTAGTACTTAATTTATAAATTTTTGATGTAGCATCAAACTTTGTGATGTGAAATGATCCACTGCGCATGTAGTACTTGATTTATAAATTTTTGAATTGATTTTAAATTAAGCGTATGTAGTACTTAATTTAAAACCAAGCGCATGTGATACTTCATTTTAAACCAAAACAGAAAACAGGAAAATGAAAGCAATTTTTACTTAATTTAGACAAGTAAATCAAAAGATATAAAAAAAGTAAGAAACCAGAAAATTAAAAAAATCAACCTCTAGTACCGGGCCGTGCGACCACCCGGTACTACAGGTCCACTGGGCTTGGCGCGCAAATTTTCGCGGCCCTGAGGGACCTCTAGTACCGGGTGGTAACACGGCCCGGTACTAGAGACCCTCTAGTACCGGGTGGAGCCACGGCCCGGTACTAGAGGCCTTTTTGGCGCTAATTTGAGTGGCTCGGGCCGAAAATTTGCCCAAGTCCAGCAAATCGACGCTCCGCCTCCGGGCTCCAGACGATGCCGCCCCCTGTGCTACCAGGCTGCCGGATTTCGTCCCCGCGCTGCCGCCGCCCCAGCCGTCGCCGCCCTCTTCTTCTCCGGCCCTGGCCGTCCTGCTCCGGCTTTGGCGGTCGTTGCCCCGAGCAAAGATCTTCCCCGAGCCGCGAGCAAAGATCGTCCCCGAGCCCCGGCCGAGCAAGATCGTCCCCTAGCCCGAGCAAAGATCGTCGTCCCCGAGCAAGATTGTCGCCCCCCCCCGACCCAAGGTGAGCTTGCCCCCCTCTCATATGTAGTGCGCGGCAGCGGCAGCGGACCCTAACCCTAACCGCGGGGCCGGCGCCGGAGTTGGCATGCAATGCAAAGGACACATTTTTAGGGCCTAAGGGCCATTTCATTATACTTAGGGGAGGCCACAAACGGCGATTACATAGCTAGAGGGGGCCATTAGGGCCATTACATTTTGGGGTGGCCATAAGGGCCATTACATTTGGGGGGGGGATCAGAGGGGTCATCGTCGCCGGCGCCGCGCCTAGTCGTCGAGGACGATAAGGGTCGGCTTAGTCCAGAGGTGCGCAGGTACTTCCTGTTCCTGCGGTGCCTGACCCTTCGGTGGCGGCGCCTGCTCCTGGGGTGGCTGGCCCTCCGGTGGCGGTGGCGGTGGCTGCTCCTACCACTGTGGCCACGCCTCCTCCTCCTCATCCTGCTCCTGGGGCCAATCCGGCGACCAGCTCCCGCCGATAAACACCCAGGACTGGCCAACGAGGCCGGGAGGCAGAGGAGGCGGCGGCGGAATGCCCTGCCGCGCCTGCTCCAGCCGGTCCCGATCCAGCTCACTTTCCAGGGTGTAGTACCACGGCTCGACCTCGTCGTCCTGGTCGGCGTGCCGTGGTGGCGGTGGCATCCATGTCCCCGAGGGCGGTGGCGGTGGCGGCGGCGGCATTGGCCTGGACCTGGGCCATCACGACCTCCCACCGCCTGACCTCGTCCTCGACGAGGGAGCGGTTGGAGGCCTCGTAGGCGGCCTGCATCTCCGGGTCGTCGTCGTCCTTGGGGACCTCCTCCTCCAACCACAGCGTGTCGGGCAGCGATGGGTACGTGGTTTGGACGGCGCTGCGCACCGGGGCGAAGTAGGAGCAGCGGCGCTCCTCGTGCTCATCCTTGAACCACCGCTACCCGTGAGGGGAGTCCGCCATGTAGGCGGGGTCATTGCGGAGCTCCGGCGGGAGGAGGCGGTGCCGGCGCGCGATCTCCCTGTCCATTTGCCGACCAGGGAGCGGGACCGCCGGCACCGGAATCCACTGTGGGTTCAGGTGCCAGCCCTCGGCTACGCGGACGTCGGACCACTCCAGCGTTGTCCCAGTGCCACTGGCACTCCGGCTCCGGCACGTAGCGCCGGCGTCGGATCCTCCTCCCTCCGGGGGTGGTGGTGGTGGTGCGGGGCGGCGCGGCGGGTGCGGGGGCGGCACGCAGCGGCGGCGCCATCTTGCGCCCGCCCTGCGGTGGAAGGCCAATGGCCGACGGCGGTGGAGGAGGAGGAGGGGCACGCCCCCGGCCACGGCGACGGCCGAAGTCCTCACGGTTGGAGGACTCGCCGGCCTCGAACTTCGGGGAGCGGAACCAGCGAGACATGGCCGGACAACCGTCAGGGAAGCGGGGAGCGGAGCAGGAGTGGAGTGTCTCTATCCGCACGGGCGCGTCCCTTTTTAAAGACCAAGGACGGGAACCGTCGCGGGGGAGGGGAACCGTCGGGTGTGCCCCCTGGAACCGTCGGGAGGGGAACCGTCGGGCGGGCCAGCGCCATGCTGGAACCATCCCGATTCACTGGCAAGTGGGCCATGAGCATTGACTGTGGGTGGGCGGGGGCCGTTGGTGGTCAGCATTGACCACGGGGGTGAAGGCGAGGCGGCCGGGTGGTAACACGAGGCGGGGACGTGAAGACGAGGTGGGGCGGGAACACAAGGCAGGGCGGCGGGGTCAGAACTGGGCCGCTGGCAGGGTGGGCCAGCATTGACCACGCGTGGCCAGTGGGCGGTCACACGTGGCGGGGGCACTGGCAGGTGGGCCAGCATTGACCACGCGTGGCCAGTGGGCGGTCGCACGTGGTGATGGGGCGGGTGGGTGCTGGCAGGTGGGCCAACGATGACCACGCTGGCCACCTTTGACCAGGTTCTGGCCCAAATTTGGGCTGGGCTAGGATTGGGACAGCCTATGTTACTTTTTTTTGATTTTTTTTTCTTTAGATGCAATATTAAGTTGTTTTTTTCATATTTGTATAGTTCCCTACTTTGAATTATTGTACTAATGCTATCATTGTTTTATCTTTTTTTGTATTAGTTAAACAATGGATGACGATGCTCCCTTCGCAAGGAGAGAAGGGGAAGAAGAGATGCTTTCCTACATTAGGGAACCCGGGGAATTTCGGCATCCCGCGGAAGGAGCTGAAGGAGCTGAAGAAGATGATGGCTCAGAGTTTTTGAACGACCATGATCCGGGAATGGAACCGGATCAAAGAAATAACGAGTACGACGAGGACTTGGAAATTGGTGGACCCACGCCGTCTGGCGAGGTATATTAAGCCTATGTTGAGCAGATGCAATAACTGATTTGTGCATACATGTATTCACACATGTTTCATATTTTTAGACCTCCGCATCGAACCAATCCACTAAACGAGGCCATGCCCAAGGGATGGGCAAAGATGGGCATCTCACAATTGACGAGGTGAATGCAACTACTGGCCAACCACTGGCACCCGTGCCGAACGCAGTTAAGTTTGTGCATCAATGCGGAGTCACTGTCAGGGACAACGTTTATATCAGCACTCAGGAATGGGTTAAGCCAGCAAAGTTAGAGGGAGTTAGTTACATCGACGAGAGAACCAAAGAGTGGTTTTGGAACAAGCTCATTGCACATTTCACCCTACCGGTCTTGGAAGATAAGGTGAAGACAAAAAAAATGACGGACAAAGTCAAGCATTTCGCTCTTAAGAAGATGGCTCAACAATTCAATAACTACAAGAACAAATTATTCCGTGAGTGGGATGAAGATGGGAAACTTCCGGATTTCACCGGCACACGAGAGAGGCAGTGGCCTCACTGGCCTGCATTTCTGGAGTACAAGAAATCAGAACGAGCTAAGAAAAGGTCGAAAACGAATAAGGATAATGCAGCCAAAAAGATGTATCATCATAAGATGGGGCCAGGTGGCTACCGAGTTGCCGAGCCTAAGTTGGAAAAAGTTGAGTCCGCATTGTGTGCAAAAGGGCTCACCCCGGTCACAGAGGAATGGGACAGAAGGATAAGGAATTGGCTACTTGCGCATGGAGGGGAGTATGACATGGAAACAGGGGAGTTAATAATTGATGAAAGCAAAGTAGTCAACGGAGCCCAAAAAAAATTGTTGACTTAATTGCCAAGTCTAAAGAGGGAAAGTTTATTTCCGACAGAGAGAAGGACGAGCTGTCAGAGGCCCTCGGGACCAAAGAAAAAGGAGGATCAACACGAGGCTTAGGAGAAGTGTCGTGGATTAAAGGGTTTCCCTAGGACCGTGACTCTTATAGAAGCTGAGCGAGAGCAAAGAGGAGGAAGGAGCAGCATGAATCAGACCGGTTGATGATCTTAGAAAGAAATCATGACCAGATGGTTGCCCTCTATAAGGAGCAACAGAAGCAAATAGATCAAATGCGCGAGCAAGGGGAGCCAACTCTTCAGCTGGAACAAGCGAGTCAAGGCGGCCCATCGCATCGCAGAAGCAACGTGGCTTCCTCGGTTATGGTCGGTGATGATGAGACAAGTTACCCCGTGGATTATATCACGGAGAAAACAACTTGTGAGCTGCATGTCCCAGTATTTAACTTATCCATGAAGACGGCGGACGGCTATGCTTTAACTATTGACTCTACAGCATCGTGGCTTGGCAATGCAATTCCAGATGGATTTGCTTGTGTCGGCGTGGATCAAGTTGTACAAGGATATGAATCACTGAACCTTGAGTTCCCAAGAGCTGATGATGACTCGGTGCTAGGGGACGTCGTGGGTGGTCTAATTCTATGACGGAAGAAATACATCAAGTTTGCAGGCTGGGCGCCAAGGCCACCATCGTCTCCGCCAATTCACGAATCACCACCTGATGACGATGAAGGGGACGACAACCATCAGTCGTCTCCGCATCACTCGTCTCCACCGCCGCGTGCGCCGACTCCGCCGCCGCGTCAGCCGACTCCGCCGCCGCATGAGCCGACTCCTGAGCCCCGACATAGGAAGGGCGCCACTTCGTCGTCCATGGGATTCGGGCGAGACCCCCGACTTTCGCCCCTCCCAAAAGTACCCAAAAGCCTTGACGACCTCAGAGCTTGCGACATGACTAAAGAGCAATTGGATGCGTGGGTGGATGTAGACACAAAAAGACAGCTTGCACGAAAAAAGCCCGAGGAAAAGCAAACATTTACTGCAAAGGAACAAAAGTGGGCTACTGGATTCTTCACGGAACCTTCACAATATGAGAGAAATAAGCCAGATAACTATTAACGAGCTCTGAGTAAAACTAGTAGCTCTCCCAAGACGGGAAGTAGTAGTGCCAGAGGGAAAAGAGACGTTGCCCAGCTCGGACAACAGACAAACAAGTCGATATCCCCGCTCGTAGTTATACCCACTGGTTATGGCTCCGCGACAGACCTAATTCCTAGTTTATCCTTCAAGAAGGACTTTGCTGCAGATGCTGGTATTTCTCTTGCTCATCTGGACAACAAAAATCTCCTTCCGTCTGATGTAGATGATTCATGGAAATGGAAATGGGGGAGGTCCCTGCTGCGAGGTGATCAGATAAAGTTTCTACCGACATGTATGCGACAACTCCATAGTTGGTACATGAAAACACAAAGGAATTTAAGGAATTTATGATCTCTGTGAAAGTTACAAAAAATCATTTCACGGGTGAAGACATGTTCACAATTGAGCTCGAAGAACTCTGGTACTTATACAACCTTGACGCCCTCGACTTGGGTCTCGTCGGTGCCTACTGTCTGTAAGTGATTCAATTCATTTATTTCCAAAAAGATAAAGTCTTTAGCTTTCAGCTCGGTCATTGCCATCGCTAACTATGCTCACTACGGTATTATGCAGAATGAAGAGTGATGAATGTGACAGAAATGGCATCTATAGCTTTGGGTTCGTTAACCCGTACGAGTTAATGCAAGGACACTAAAAAACCACGTGAAGGACACGGAGAAGAGCTTGCTAGATGCCCTAATGAAGCAATATTTCAAGGTGCAGATAATGTTTCCTTACTATTTCAGGTAAGAGAGTGTTACTCGCTTGTACAAATTAAGTGTAACTGATGAGTTACTGACGTGTATATAATCATGCGCAGCGATCATTACATTCTGCTAGTCATTGAAATTGATAGATCAACAGTTCAAGTCTACGACTCATTGGACTGGGCTGAGACGAGCTACCAAAGCATTCTAGATACGCTCCAAAGGTAATTTCAAACATTATTGCACTATATCAGTCTCTCTTATTGATTTCAGAGATAAAGTAACTAATAACTCATTTATTCTTTTTTTTTGGCCAGGCAGGGTTTGGGAACAATTCAAAGCGAGGACAAAGGGTTCAGGTTCATTTAAAGAGCTGACTTTTATTCACCCACAGGTAGGTAATACGGTCTAGCTAGATTCGCGCATCTCTTTATTTATTGTTTTCAATACCACTATATGTTGACTATGATTTGATTGAATTCTATTCTCGTAAAGCACATCGAGAGGCAACCACAGGGGACCAATTACTGTGGATATTACGTTTGCGAGTGGATTCGTCGTGCGGTCACTGAGCGGAACGCAAATACGTCGACATATGTGGACGTACGTGAACAAATATATTCATAATTTTATTTTATTACCAACAATTGTCTTCAGTGTCATTCATATTTTTTGTTACTCATGATTGATATTCGTATTGATCTCCTTCTTATACGTGAAGGATACAATGCGGAGGAAACTACCACTAAAGAAGCGCTTTCAAGCACTAGCAGAGAAACTTGCGGGGTTTCTGCTCAGCGATATCATACCTACAAATGGAACATACAATGGAGAAGGGCGGTGAACTCCCGGTTATGATCTCCCGTGTAACCGAATTGATGGGCTCTAGTCCCGGTTATGATCTCCGTACTTGCAATTGAATAGACGGGCTCACGTCCCGGTTATGATCTCCCTCCACACACGTGTAATCGAATAGACGGGTTCTAGTCCCAGTTATGAACACCTCCATGTAACCGGATAGACGTGAACATATTTTTATTTATGAACATTTTGATATGTTATATGTAGTTTCTGTTTTTTAATTAAGTAAATGCATATTTTTTGCACCATTTCAATATTAAATTGGGAGAAAAAACAAAAAATTACAGGCTGCCACGTGTGAGGTCATTGGTCCCGGGTCGTATGACCAATCGGGACTAGAGGTCCTCCACCACGCCCGCGCCCCCGCGGCCACGTGGGAGCCTGTTGTTCCGGGGCGTAACAGACCCGGTACTAGAGGGGAGCCTCTAGTGTCGCCTTGCTAGTCCCGGGTGGACACACGGTACTAGATGCCCTTACGACCCGGACCAGTGGCTCTGTTTCCACTAGTTGAGATACATAAATATGGTAAATATATATTATAAATGACAGATATAGAGTAAATGAGCTAGTTGGTTCAGGGTCTTATTATGCTACAGAAGCAGTTGGTAGCAGTGTAGCACGGGGTTGTACAACCATTTCATTGGCGGATTGGCCAGATCCTTACTCCACGACATGTGGATTGTGGACACAGCCGGTTTTATTGGGCTTCCTGGCGCGGTTGCTCGTTGCGAGGTCTTTGCCCTTGATGTCCGACGAGCTAGGTCTTTTTTTTTTTAACCTCGGCAATGCCTTTGATTGATAAAGTCGAAAAGAGTTGCACAGTTTATGAAGGAAACCGGCCGAAAACCGTACAACACAACGCACCACACCGGACCAAGCCGTACAACCGAAAACAGTTTATGAGGTCTTCAGTCTTGACCGACTACAACTGTGCAGTCTGTGCTAGCATCTACTTCTTCCTCGGAACCCCTCGGCAACTACACGAGGAGAAAGCGTGGTGGCGGCGTATGACAAATCCGGTCAGGTCCGGAGTTCCTCAGAAATTCTTGGAACGCCGAGACCTACGACTCATCCAATTCGCTACCCTCTTCAGCCTGGACCAGCGCTCAGGATCCCATTGCAGCGAGGGAGTCAGTTCCCGATTCTGCCCATACTATGGCTGAGAGGTGGAGAAGCTCATATTTTTACAAGGCAATCATGCCCCAAGAGGCAGTATCAGGTTGAGCCTCATCAGACCTCAGAGAGTCAGCATGCAGCTTGACCATAAGGGCAGAATTAGCACTTCCAGATGCCTCCCAAGCCAAGACCAATGGAGCTGAAAGCCTAAAAGGCCATTGGTGTGAGACTTAAACATTACCAGCTCCAGTGTGCAATCAAAATAAATCAGTGATAAAACGAGCAAGGCACTAGCTATCGTGCGTGTCATAATTTTAGGTAGAACAGGAAACGCCCACGGACGAGAATGCCGGTAATTACGCTCGGCCCCGTGACCACGCCCTCCCGGCGACCTCGCCGGCGGCCGCCGCTGTAGCCACGCTGCCCAGCCAATTAGGCTGCCCGGAGCCCCGGGTGCGCTCTGTTTACGAGTATGGCGGCCTCCCACGCGGAGGCCTGCTGGATAGCATGGACTTCCGCCAGCGGATCCATAGCATTGCAAAGAAGGTGAGATCAAATCCAAGAGTATTCTCCGCTTTGGCGGATCAGAAGAGAAGGGAGGGCGATTTGAGCCCTGAGATCGCGGCTCTAAGATCCGAAGCAATCGCCATCCTGAAGGAAAGCCACAGGGGACAGGAATCGCCGGTTAAGGTAATCTCTGATCACCCCAATCCCATGCTGATACCCACGGATCAGCCAGCTGGTCTTCCTGATCCGGTTACCAGCAAAGTTAGAGAAAATCGTGAGGCGAATGAAGTCACGGTGCATATGAATTCCCCCTTGGATGGGTTTCGGAAGGATGTGCAAGGAATCAGTAGGGAGATCTCTGAATTTTATGGTAAAACATGCATAGGTGGTAAGAATCAGTCTACGAGAACTAGGGGATCGCTGGAAATCATGGTTTTGTCTGGTAATATTGGTATGAAATCGGGTACAAATGAATCTATGCTTGATCAGGAGTTAATTGCAGTAAGGCACAATTTGGGGGATCATGCTTTTCAGTTTCAGGTAAGCAATCGTGGGCCGGAGTATATATCAGACAAAGGGGGTGGAGTTTCGGTGTTCACCATACACCCACAACCACAACCTCTCGGTGCCATGGACAAGAGAATGGAGATCGAACAGGGGAAGAAGAAGCAGGGACAAGGACAATGCAGCTATGTTGGGGAGAACTCCACCCCGGTGGCGCGAAGGGGGCTTGTTGCGGCTGGAGGACAAGTTGACAAGAAAAAAGATGCGTTGGGTCCGTTCCAGGTTCCCGCAGTGTTGGACTATCTGCAACAAGATGGGAGTCTGTATGCACAACTTAAGAGGGATGCAGCTCAAACTGCGTCTGCATTTGTGCAGATAAAGAAGAGGGTGCTGGGCAAGCGCCTTATCTCTGAGGAAACGAGCACAGAGGGAGACACCCAGAGCTTCATTATCAAGTTCAGAGCCACTGGAGGAAAGAGGACAAAGGGTGAAGAGGAGGCAAGCCAGGAGGTGCAGCAAGAAGACAAAGGTGGACAGGAAGAAAAGGAGGCAACCAGCCCAGGGGCCGCTGGTCAACTGACAGGCACGGATGATCGTGCCTGTCAGAAGCAATGACGACCTTAGGTTTTAACTGCCGGGGAGTGGGCGATCCCCGGACAGTTCAAGAGATCGAGCGCCTCGTGCACACTCACCGGCCGCAACTCGTTTTCTTGTCTGAGACTAGACAGGAGAAAGACATCGTAGAAAACTTAAGGTGGAGACTAGGTCTCAAAAATGTAGTCTCGTTCCATGAGAAAGGGAAGGGGGAGATCTAGCCCTCTTCTGGCATGAAAATCTAGATGTCGAGTTGTTTAAAATAAATAGTAGAGTCATCGATGTAATCGTTAATGATGTGGTAAAAGGTATAAAATGGAGGTGCACGTTTGTTTATGGTGAGCCTCGAACCCATCTCAGGCATCACACGTGGGACTTGTTAAAAAGATTAAAACCTTTGCTAAAACTCCCTTGGCTTATGATGGGAGATTTTAACGAAGCGATGTGGCAATCTGAACACTTCTCTAGGAGAAAAAGAGGAGAGAAGCAAATGATGGACTTTAGAGAGGTGCTCTCTTACTGTGATTTACATGATCTCGGTTTTCTGGGTGCCCCCTGGACTTCTGACAACAAGCAAAAAGGTGTTAACAATGTGAGAGTCAGACTGGATCGTGCTGTGGCCGACCCAGCTTGGTCTAACATTTTTCCAAACTGCACTGTAAGTCATCTATCTTCTTCTAGATCTGACCATTGTCCCATCCTCTTAAAGCTTGAGCATGATACTGCTAAAAGAACCAAACCACCCATTCGTAGGTATGAAGCCTGCTGGGAACGTGAGGAATCTCTTGCGGAGGAGGTTAAAATTGCATGGGAAGGCCATAGCAAACCGAAGGATCTTGGGGCTGTTGCTGCAAACCTGTCGGGAGTGATGAATTGTTTGCAGAAATGGAGCAAGAAAACAGTTGGTGCTGTCCCAGCAAGAATTGGGAAATTGAGAAGGGAACTGGATGTGATCAACATCCGCAACTCTATGGATGACCAATATGAGAAATTTCGTATTGAAAAGGAATTAGATAATCTACTTCAACAAGAAGAAACCTACTGGAGGCAAAGATCTAGGATAAGTTGGCTCAAAGATGGGGATAGAAACACTAAATTTTTCCACAAGAAAGCAACTTGGAGGAAAAAGAAGAACAATATCAGCAAGCTACAAAGTGAAGATGGCACTATTACGGATAACATTGAAGAAATGCATGAAGCAGCAACCAATTTCTTCAAGGATCTGTTTAAGGCTGACGTGAATGTCAAACCATCAATAGTCACTGACTCGGTACAACCTCAGATCACTGCTGAAATGAATGACAAGTTATGTACAGAGTTCTCTGATGAAGAAATAAGCTTTGCCCTGTTTCAAATTGGCCCTCTCAAGGCCCCTGGGAAAGATGGCTTTCCAGCTAGATTCTACCAACGTCACTGGGTGTTTTCAAGGAAGATATTATAAAAGCCATTAAGGAATTTTTCAAAAGTGAAAGCATGCCAGAGAGTGTAAACGACACTGTAATCGTTCTAATCCCAAAAACTAAAAATCATGTTTGTCTAAAAGATTTCAGACCCATTAGCCTCTGCAATGTGATATACAAAGTCATTTCTAAATGTCTGGTGAACAGATTGAGACCTCTTCTCCAGGAGATCATTGCGCCTTCCCAAAGTGCTTTCATCCCTGGAAGATTAATTACAGATAACGCCCTGATTGCGTTTGAATGTATTCACTCCTTACAGACGAGCCCTGATAAGAAAGGAAAGTTTGCAGCCTATAAGCTGGATCTTGCAAAAGCTTATGACCGTGTTGATTGGAAATACTTGGAGGAAATCCTTGATAAGCTGGGGTTTAGGAAACAGTGGTTTCGCTGGGTTATGACAGGTGTGAAAACAGTGAAATATGCAGTAAGTTTCGATTCCCTGTCTCCCTACCTCTTTCTGTTTGTTGCAGATGGGCTGTCTCGGTTGCTTCAACAAGAAATTGACAAGGGATATATTAAAGAACTGAAGGTTTGTACTCGAAGCCCGGGGATCTCTCATCTCCTGTTTGCTGACGATAGCCTGCTCTTTTTTGAAGCCACAAAAGACCAAGCCTCCAAAGTAAAAGGGGTCCTGAACAACTATGAAAAAGCTACTGGTCAGTCTCTTAGTCCGGGAAAATGCTCTCTGCTGCTTGGTAATAAATGCTCTACGCTAGATGGCCAAGAAGTGGCCACAATTTTGGATATTCAAACTGTCGGGTTTGATGAAAAATACCTTGGGTTGCCTGTGCCAGAGGGTCGTATGAAAAATGGGAAATTCCAGCCTGTGAAAGAAAAGCTTGGGAAACGTTTTTCAGACTATGCAGAAAAGTATTCTTCAAGTGGTGCAAAGGAAACCATAATTACGTCAGTTATCCAAGCAATGTACACTTATCCAATGAGTGTTTTCAAATTCTCTAGCAGTTTATGCGAGGAGCTTATGAAGCTCACTAGAGACTTCTGGTGGGGGGTGAATTTGACAGGAGGAAAATGCATTGGTTAAGTTGGGAAAAGATTACGAGGAGAAAAGGATAGGGTGGTCTGGGTTTCAGAGACCTCCACCTGTTTAATCAAGCACTGCTGGCAAAACAAGCTTGGCGGCTTATTGTTTATCCAAATAGCCTATGTGCTAGGCTACTGAAAGCTAAGTATTACCCGAATGGTGAATTCACTGATACTGCGTTCATTAAAAACCCTTCCCCAACTTGGCAGGGCATTGTGCATGGCCTTGATCTATTAAAAAAAGGCATCACATGGCGCATTGGTAATGGGAAAAAGGTCAGAGTGTGGAGGGACAATTGGATCCCTAGAGGGGATTTGAAAGTAAGTGTGAATCCAAAAAACTCAAGAATTAGACGAGTTGAGCAATTGATAAATGTAGAAGATCACTCCTGGAAGGAAGCCCTGGTTAGATCAATTTTCCAACCTTCTGATGCTGATGCTATCCTCAGGATTAAACTTCCCAACTGCGACATAGACGATTTCATCGCGTGGAACCCAGAAAAGAATGGACAGTTCACAGTTCGAAGTGCTTACAACCTGGCCCTTAACCTGAAAAACAAACCTCTTCCAAACACAAGTACAAATTTGGATGGGGACAGAGGTCTCTGGAAAACTATTTGGAGTTCGTCTGCTCCTCCAAAGGTAAAGATCTTTACCTGGAAGCTGGCAACTAACTCCCTTGCCGTGCAGGTTAATAGAAGCAAAATACTTCCAAACGTTCTATCTGTGGCATGGAAGAGGAAACGGGCTACCACGCTACGATGCGGTGTAGCAAGGCTCTGGCTTTGAGACAAGGTCTCACTGAAAGCTGGAACCTTCCGGATGAGAAGATGCCGGGGGACACAGGAAATGATTGGGTCCTGATTCTTCTTGATAATCTGAACAAAGACATGAGAACCAAAATGATGTTTATCTGGTGGAAGGCTTGGCACCACCGTAATGACATCATATTTGATAAAGGAAAATCTTCTGTGGATAATTCTATTAGGTTTCTTCAAAACTACCTAACAAGCCTTCAAAGCATTGCTGTAGGTGGAACCAAACTAGATAGGAAAGGGAAGAGCAAAGTACCAGGCTCGGAGCCGAAGACTGGTGCTGCCTCTGAAAGTGAGGGAAACCCGAAGAAGCTCTCACCAAATTCGAGATGGGAGAAACCAGAAGAGAACTGGGTAAAATGCAATGTGGACGCTAGTTATATTGCAGATACAGGCCAAGGGGATGGGGTGCAATCCTCAGAGATATTAACGGTAAAGTAATATGCTCAGCATGGAATCATTTGGAGAAATGCAACTCAGCTGAAGTTGCTGAAGCTACTGCCTGTATTGAGGGTCTAAAAATCTCTGTGCAAAACTCTGTCTAATCTTATTATTGAGACTGATTGTGCTAGAGTTCTGGAGGTGTTTCAGGAGAATAGCACAGACAGATCTGAGACGAGCTTGTTGGCAAAAGAATTCCGTTTGAAGAAACCTCCTGATCGCCAAATTTTGTTGAGAAAGATTGATGGAAGATGTAATTCTGTCGCACACGACTTGTGCCAACTAGGGCGTAGAGCGTTGTGTGGTGATGTGTTGTTAGGTGCGGTTCCAGCCTGCGCGTTGGAATCGTATCAAACTGATTGTAATCCGTACATTAATTCTTGATTTTTATATATGGAAAATTCAAAAAAAAATCAGTGATACCTGAATTATTTGCACAGAGTACGAGTACAAGATTTCGGGGATATAACGGTAGTGATGGCTGAACTAGCATAGCTCCGTCGAGAGAACGACACATGCATGGAGATACATATAGATAGATGGTATATATAGATAATAAAAAAAAGTGGTAGCGATGTGGGACTAAATGCTGCTAGACATGTGGTTGGTTTATGTCTGCATCCACTCCGATGCAATTTCATTTTACGGACTTCATATTTTTGATAAATGACAATATACTAATGTCAAGTTCATAAAATAAAATGTCAAGTGCTAGTATAAATATCAAGGATGTAGACAACTAAATTATTAAAGTAAAAAGAGAGCATGACATTAGAATGTCATGCTGGTGTAAAAACAGCATTCACAACTCAACCCCTGTCCTTGGCAACACCAATACTCTCAGAAAAGTACTCCAAAAACTACACCTCCAACAAGGGAAACAACTTGCAAACGTTGACGTCAACACATCTAACCAGTAAAGACTAGATCATTTGTTTTCACCCAGAGGTTAAGAAGGTTATGACGCGTACAACACTGTCATTGCTAGGTAAAATCAATAAATCTTGAACTTCATTAATAAAAAGGTGTGTGCATCACATAGGCTAGGGATTCCTCCCATTTCGAGAAAAAAAAACCCACAGAACTCAAGGCCTGGTACTCAAAAAGCACCACCTAACCCAAGTAATGACCAACTTTCATGTTCTTAAAATGGAGGAAGAACATAGTTTGATGACCGATGGTTTCAAGTTGAGCTTGGGAAGGATCGACTTGCAAGTTCCTAACGTATGCTGGCATATTTTTTTCTTCTAGCGTGTTGCACTTTTCCACCGCGAACCATTGCAAATAAGTAGTGTTAATCCATCTTAGCTGGTTTATCGTCTTCATTTTGTGGAAGACAATGGATCATTTATTAGCTTAGGCTGCTAAATGAAAAGGCGTAGACCTTTCGAAATTAACAAGCTCCCAGACCCTTTTCTTTTTTGCAAAACTACTCGCCTACATGAAAGGTTCATAAATTTTCGAGAAATTATTTCACGACTGTTGAGAAAATTGTTTACAGCGTTCGAGAAACTGTTCATGTGGTTAAAAACTAATGCTCTTGAGTTTAAAATATTCATGTAGTTCAACAAATTTTCTGATCATTTTTGTGAACAACATGAAAGTTTAGCTTAAAAAATTGTATGTCGAAAACTATTTTAATTTATCTTATATTCTACGAAAATGTTCATCATGTGTTTACAATTTTTGTAACATGTCCAAAATAGAGAAAAAGGGAAACACGCATGTGATAAAATGAAGGGAAAAAAAGGAAAACACGTGAGCTCTACGCCGGAAGCTGATAGCTTGTGGCACGGACGCTAGCGCTGCGATGGAACCTGGAAGCCGGAAGGCGCGGACGAGCAAGAGGTGTGCGCGTAGTGATACCGACACGATTTGTGAGCCGGCCCAAGGTGAGCGATCCTATCCTACGACTCAGGAAAGGCGATACACAGGGTATCCCGGCCTCTGAGTTCATCATAAACTCTGCGAACGCGGAACGCCAAGACTGGCACTTCCGTTGCGCTATCATCTGTCGAGCCCGGGCCATTGTTGAGCACCCCATCGTAGCGAGCAAGGCTGACCGTACCATGGCTGAGAAATGAGGACGCTTGTCTTCTTCCAAGGCAATCGTGTCCTAAGATGGAGCAACATCTTAAGGACCATCAAACCTTTTAGACACAAGGATGTCCCGTGATCTTATGGACAGAACTAGCATTTCCAGATATCTTCCAATCCTAAAGCAGATGGAGGTAAAAATCCACTTCACCAGTTCCATGTGCTATCAAATAAAAATATAATGTACAAAAGCTTCATCATGTTTATTGTTTGATGAAGGAATTTTGGGACTCAACGGAAGTGACGAAGAAGGAGCATAAGCTCGGTGAGGAGAGTGATGGAGCATCGGAGATCCATATAGATGATATATATAGACATTTGAAAAGAGACAATCATGTGGAGTAAAAGAAGCTAGGACAAAGCAGTTGCGTTATTTCTGCAGCTACTCTACTGCAATTTTATGGCACTCAACGTACATTATTTTTTATGACTAAACATGAGATATTTTTTACAAGAACAGTATCCCTTTTGCAATGCATATAATCATATCTGTAAGTTTTACCATATTTTTCATCGGATTCAGAGCGGATCTGATAGGACGAGATGCTGATCCAGAGGTGGATATATTTGGTCGCGGATTCGGTACCGGAAACGGTGCGTAGATACGCACATAAGAAAATTGTCAAACCCTACAACCAACAATAATTGTTCAATAACCTAGTAACTAAGAGCATCTCCAGTCGGGGCGTCCAAATGGCCGCCCAAAGGCCTTCCGGACAGGCCCTTTGGGCGCAGTCCGGAAGGCCTGGCGCATTTGGGCGCCGTCGCTCCCCACTCGCGCCTCCCAAACCAATAAAAATTTAAATTTAAACTTCGGCGGATTTTATTTAAATACGATTTTTTCATACGAAAGATCTTACATTTCATTGAAATTCATTAAAAACAAACATAATTCATTTAAATTCAAATCTAAACCTAGATCTAGTACAAGGGGTAGCACGCCGGGCACCGGCAGTTGGGGCACTCGCCGGCCCTTGCGGCGGCGAGCACAGGACCCCGGCGGCTGCCAGAGCAGAGGCAGTAGAGGTAGCCGCCGGTGGAGGTGGAGGCGGCGGAGGTGGTGGCGGTGGAGGCGGCGGTGGAGGTGGCGGCTATGTCGGCCTAGATGGCGAGCTGCACGTGGCCGGATCCCACTCCGGCGTCGGCGGCCAGCTGAAGTCGGAGCCGCCATCATCACCATCAGCCTTCTCCGCCGCTTGTTCGTCAGGTTGCGGCGGCGGAGGTTGCGCGCGGCGTTGATCTGCTCTTGCGCGCTGAGCCTGTTCCATCTCCTCGTAGCGAGCCCTCTCCCGCTCCATGCTCGCCGCGAAGCTCTCGTCGGAGGCGTTGGTGAGGACGTCGTCGTCGGAGTCGAACCAGTCCGCAGGCGGCTCGTCGGCGAAGAAGGAGTTCCGGCGGTACTGGTACTCGAGCTCGATCTGCTCATTCCAGTACGCCGAGTTCGGCTCGAACCTGGCGTCGTCGTGCATCTCCGGCGGCATGGCTTGCATGCACAAGGCGACGTAGTCGGCGCGCGCCTGGCCGGCGAGCCTTGGTGCGGCCGGGACGTGGACTGGGTTCGTTTCCCAGCCCTCGGTGAGGCGGTTGTTCGCCGGCACGGGCGTGTTGGTAGGGATGAGCTCGCGCGCCTCGGCCTCCGTGAGCAAGTTAGCCGCCGGTGGAGGTGGTGGCGGAGGCGGAGCAGACGACCCCGCATCGCGGTTGTTCCAGCTCCTCAACCGCTCACGCATGCGCGCAAGGTCGCGGCGGCACCGGCGGGACGCCGTCTGTTCCTCCGCGGAGCGTCCAGCAAGGGCCATGGCGAGTTTTGGGGGGTGGAGATTGCCTCTTCGCCGTGGTTTTTCGGTGGAGATGTTTGTGCTGAAGACAGCGAGGTACCCGCTCTATATAGCGGCCGGGGAGGCGAACGGATGAGATCGCCTTAACTCCGGCCGGCCAGTGGCTCGCCTGCCGCACCATTAACGCCGACGCTTCAAAAGGAGCGCCTGGCACTGACGCCGCCGTGGCGCAGGCGCTTCGTCGCCGCAGGTGAAGAGATGCGTCGCTGCGCCCGGCTAGGAAACCGAGACGCCGCCCGCCATTAATAGATGACCAGAAGTTAGGTCGCCCGCCGCTTCGTGGCGTGTCTCACTGCCAGGCGTGGCCCGCGCGTCGGAGGCGGCCATTTCGTTGTGTCCGGTGCCACCCCAAGCCGCCCCAAGTTGAGGCGTGGGCTGGGCGTACCGGACACAAAACTGGGCCGCACCGGACCAAAATCAGATTTGGGCGGCGCGAGTGGGGAAAAAAAAGTGTCCGGCACGCCCAAAGGCCTTTGGGCGCCCCGACTGGAGATGCTCTAACAACAAATTGTATTCCGTAGTTTATAGTTATTTTTTAAGTGAGTTGGTATTCAACGGATGAACTAGACAACTCAGTAACTTCATATCATGCTCTATTAGGTTAGACATTTCAGCAGAAAATTGGATTATTCGGCCTAAAACCATAAGATAATCCTATTTAATTTTCTGATAATCCATATTCTTGGCTATTTAGCATACCATATCATATACCATATCCGAGTGTCAAGTTTGGAATTGGATATCCTTATCCGTCGGATTTCTTAAAACGGATATGGATTTTTCAGAATGGTTTTGGTGTCAAATACGGTGCAAAAATTATCCTATCCTTTTACACATTCTAAACGCGAACTAGCAGAAGTTCTGAAATGGATATTTCGACCACTGCGAGGAAAG
The DNA here is from genome assembly GCA_947311845.1 of Poa pratensis. Classification (NCBI taxonomy): domain Eukaryota; kingdom Viridiplantae; phylum Streptophyta; class Magnoliopsida; order Poales; family Poaceae; genus Poa; species Poa pratensis. The sequence continues at coordinate 31,244,249 of CAMZMU010000074.1, forward strand.
AAGAATTATTGTTTAAATTATCATTTGATCCAAAAATGCTTGGCCATTGGTTGGAGGTCTTACATTGGATTCACTCTAGAGGCATTACATGGACCGTGTTTTTTTAAGGCAGGCCTTGAACTTGGAGGTCCCACATAGTTGGCCTTGGGTGTGCGCCATCGCAACGCTGGTCGTGTCAGAAAACTATTTTTTCTTGGCCCATAGAGCCCCTTGGCAGCTGCACCAGGTAGAAGCGTGGCGGTTGTGTCTGCGAGAAACTCATGTTGACACTTGCGATGTGCTAGCGATCATCTCTAGCCCGGTCCAGCACTGATCCCCACAACAAAACAGGGGTCCTCCACCATGACTGAGAGCAAGAGAGGCTCAAATTTTTCCAAGGCTATCGTGTCTTGAGAGACAACAACATATTTAGACCCGTCAGACCTCTCGGACGCAGCATTTCCAGACGTCTTCCAGTCCTACGCCTATGGAGCTAAGAAGCCGCTTGGGGTGACACTTAAACATCACTACTTCACTAGTTCCGCATGCCATAGAAATTCACTAATTCTACCCGAGTTATATGTAAACAAACATACTATGTTTCTTGTCGATAAAGGAATTTTGGGGATTGAACACAAGTGATGGCGGAAGGAGGAGTAGCTCCGTGGAGAGAACAATGGAGATGGGAGACACATATAGATATTTAGAAGTTGGTATTTTGTTGGGAGTAAATGGAGCTAGATAAAGTGGTTGGGTTATTTTTGTAGCCACCCCACTTACTATTTTTCGATAAAGGAATATCAAGGTGATATTGAGTATATCCCGTCTATGTCCTAACAAGATGTAAGTGCAAGTAGAGATTTTGAGGCTGCACACACAAAATTGTAAAAATTAAAAACAAGGGTCATAATATCGAATACCACGCTGAAGTGCAAAACACGATTATCACAACTCAACCATCGTCACGAGGCTGAAATACGATAAGGTTTTAAGGGACTCGATGATCTTCCCAAGCTCATCATTTATTTTCACTAGCTCAACATTGAGACCAGTGATGACTATGTGCATGCCATGTTCTTTTGTTTCTTAGGCAGTTTTCAAATGCTATTTAACAATAAGGTGTTAAGCTCGCAAATGATCTTCGCAAGCCTTCATTATTCTTCACTAGCTTAACGTTGCAACAACAATACAACATTGCTGAGTTCCTGCACTGTTATTTAGTTCCAGTGTTACACTACCTATAGTGCTGCTCTCTCTCTCTCTCTCTCTCTCTCTCTCTCTCTCTCTCTCTTTGTCATCTCTACGAGTAGGTCTACGTTTTGGCTCTACGGGAGTATGATCTATTCTGTTAACTAGTAAAAACTCTTGTATTGGTTCTTAATTATACCAGTGCCAAAACCTTATGGTACTAATACGAATGATTAAAGATTAAGTACCATTAAAGATATATGGGATCGAGATTTCGTGGCCACGACAAAAATAAAGACAATGCGCGTATTTGTTGAAGTTAACCAAGTTATTTCTCGTGTCTTATCTGACTGGTGATGACCTCCACCGCTCATCATCATCTAGGTGTCATGTGACTTGTGAGACTAGAATAACTATTCAAGTTTCAGGCACACTATGTCCAACTAATAACCTACTGAAGCAAACACATTGCTTATCCTCGACTTCCAGATCAAACACATGAATAGTGAGTCTCGAGGGAGTCATGTGTCTCACTCGCAGGGTGCGAGTGGCGACTGGCATGGGACGCCAGATCCCCGCCGTGCAGAGGTCAAGCAACGCCGACGCAAGGAGCGCCGGCGCAGGAGGTGCTCGCCGACGTCGAGGGCGGCGTCGCGCGGGCCGGAGACCGCGAACAGGAGCTGCCCGAAGACGTCGCGCTCGGCGACTGGCATGGGTCGCCAGATCCGCGCCGTACAGAGGTCAAGCAACGCCGGCGCAAGGGGCCCGGACGCAGGAGGTGCTCGCCGATGTCGAGGGCGACGTCGCGCGGGCCGGAGTTCACGAGCAGGAGCTGTCTGAAGGTGATCTTGAGCAAGAGGCGCGCCCACCACCGCGGCTGCGGTCACGCTGGCGGAGTTTCTTCCTCAAGACCGGCGAGATCTGGCGTGTGGAGAGGTCTAGGGGGTACCGCTCCTTTCGAGCTCTGTTGTGGCGGCTACGCCGTCGCCGGGGCCGGGACGTCGTGGAATCCGCTCTCCTGGGTGGAATTTCCGGCGCTAGAGTCTCCAGGGTTGGCTTTGCAGCCGAGTGCGCAACGGCCGGGGGCCGGTGGGGAGTGCTTGGTGGTGGGCGGGCTCGTGGTGCCGCTTCCGGAGAGCTGGGCGGCGGCGGCGCCGCCGCCGTCGACGTTGGGCAACCTGCAAGAGGAAGACACGAGCCTAGGATTTGCGCTACGTGGGCCGTCTGCAGTGCTGTGCCATGGAGAGGGTGTTGGGCTTGGGGGCGGGGCCCAATTCGTGCTCCGTTGGCCTGGCCCAAGAGTTGGGCCGTGAGGGCCTGTCAGGGACACCAGCTGAGTCGCAGGATGAGCGACGCGTGGCCAAGGGTTCAGATCGGACGGTGACATGCGGGGGAGCGTGCGCCGCCAGATATATAACTGGCTTTGGCTGCCCTGTGGAACCCTAGACATCCAGTTAGGGTTTCCGGCCAACAAGAGAGACGTGAGGATACACAAAGCTAGGGCTAAGGTTCTTGTCACGCCGCCTGTGATCTCGGGCGATTCGCCTCTGTTTCTCGCGAAGATGGACAGGAACTGGAACAAGGGAAGTGCAAGCGGATGGCGAGGAGGTGCGGCGCACGACGAAGGACGCTTCAATGGAAGGGAGACCTGGGTGGTGGTGGCAGCGGGGGCCGCCGCTACGACGCGGAGGACCTCAGGCAGAAGCTCGACAGGGAGCAGGAGGAGCACAGAAGGCAACAACGCGACCGCGACGGTGACAACTTCAGGCCCCGTGACCGCGACCCTGTCAACCCTAGGGTTAGGGATGACGGGCGTGCCGGCGACAACCGCTCCGGGCGTGGGGGCGATTCCCGGCTGGGCAGGGGCTCGGACCAGTATCCCTCACCACCAAGATTCAATCCTAGAGGAGGGGATCCGTCAAGGGAGGCAGGGTTCAAACGCCCTAGATCGCCTCCGCCTCAGTTTGCGCAAGTCCAGACCACACCGGCGGGGGGGGGGGGCCTCGTCGGAGGCGGATTTGTCTCTGGTCACTTGCTACAACTGCGGGAATCAAGGTCACATCCAATCCAAGTGCATAGAAAAACCCTTCTGCACCTACTGCAAGACTGCTGGCCACCCGACGAAGATGTGCACCGCGCCTCCTCGATCCTCGGCGCCGGGATGGGCCGGCTTTGGGATTGAGGGTCGTGGGTTTGTGTTTGTGGAGGATGACAAGCCAGAACCAGAGAGGAATCCTAACAACACAGCAAAGGTGAAGCTAGACATCACCGACCTTTCGGAGGCCTTTGTGCAGGAAGAGTTCAGGGACTTGGTGCAAGCGATTGGGATTGGCAGGTTAGGAAGCTGACGGAGGACACCTTCTCGTTGGTGTTCCCCTCTAAGGAGCTTCTCAGGATGGCAACCCGTGGGGGCGGGCTCACTCTTCCAACGACACGGGCCAAGGCGTCGGTTTCGGAGGAGTGCACTGAACCCTTGCACTCAGAAACGCTCACAGTGACCTGGATCAAGCTTCACGGGTGCCGCCTCCTTGGCGGGAGGAGTCCCGCCTCCTCAAGGGTACTATGGAACTTGGCAGGCCTCTGGAGGTGGACGCGGCCTCACTGCAGGATAAAGACGGACCAATTCGCATGCGTTTCGGTTGTAGGACCCCAGTGCAGCTTCAGCCTTTTATCACAATGTTTGTAAACTTGAAGGGCTACCAAGTGCAGGTGGAGAGGGAGGTTCCGGGTAGCGGGAAGGGTCCGGCTCCCCCTCCTTCCCCTCCATTCAGGAGAGAGGACAAGGACCATGACAAAGGGGCAGGTAAAGAACATGACAGAGAACTGAGTTCGGAGGAGGATGATGAAGACCGCAACCCAAAAAAGGCGAAGAGAAGCAGAAGCAGGTCTCCAGCAAATTTCTCTGGGAAGGGGGCGGGCAATCACAAGGCGGCAGCTGCGGAGCCTCCCACTCTGCTGATTAGCCAATATGGCTCCTTCCTTCCCCCTCCTGGGGCTCAGCTGGAGCCCTCGCTGTTGGAGGAGCAAATCGTGGCTACTTCTATGGTTGCAAGCGACCAGCCGGCGTCCTTGGAGGGAGGCGTCACGGTGAATCAACAAGTGGTGACTCCAGCCAAGGTGGCTAACTCAGAGGTCGACTCCCAGCGTGCCTCTGAATTGCGAAGCAAGAGCAACCATGACAGGCCGTCGTTGAGGTTGGCGAGGGAGCTGGAGTTGGAGGAGGGGTCCAGGGACTCCAGGCGGGAGACTCTGGACGCCTCGGCCAGGGCCTTCTCTGCGCCTGTGGCGCGGGCGCCTCGCAGCAAGCCCGTGTCAGTGGAGGTATCCAGGAAGAGCGACAGAGGAGCAGGAGAGAAGGACAAGCTGGTACTTGATCATGCGTGCCAACTTCTACAGAAGAAGAATGACTCAGGTACATCTCCAATCTCTAAATTTGCCATTTTGCAAGATCGTCCTGTTACCGATTTCCTCCAAGTTGCTAGAGATAGTTGTGTAGTCTTGGACCCCATGGGTGGGGCAGCCGAGGAGGTGATTTCGATGATTCAGGCGAAAGAACTTGTTCAAGGGGAACTCGCAAGGAAGAGTGCGTTGCTTGAGAAAGAAAAGAAAGAGAAGGAGAAGAAAGAAAAAGAGGAAGAGATAGAAAGGGCGAAAGAAAAGGCCCTGGCCCAGGGGGAGCCGGGGACAAGTGGTATTTCCATCGAAGAGAAAGCGACGGGAACACCTGGAGGGCCGGGTGATTCCATAAAATTCATGGCCTCAGGGGAGGCGAAGAAACCAAAGTCCAAGAAATCGAGGAAACGGTGTCTAAATCCACTGCGTCGGCGGGCCGGCGCATGGTAACCCGCCAAGCACGGGCTAAGGGGATGGTGTCCTAATGCAGATTCTTTTCTGGAACATTAGAGGGTTCGGGTATGGGGACGCCGAACCCTACTCAAAGATTATCTCCGAAAACATCACATTGACGTGGTCATTTTGTCAGAAACAATTAAACAAGACTTCACTGATAATGAACTTCAGAGTCTAGAAGTAGGCGACAAGTTTTTCTGGAGCTGGTTGCCGGCCAATGGACACTCCGGGGGCATCTTGATTGCTAAGGGATAGCCTTCTTGAGGTGGCCCCTTTGAATTAGGCCAAAGCTTCGTTAGTGCTTCTATTCGTCATAGACCTTCAGGAACTTTTCTAGACATCATTGGGGTTTACGGTCCGGCTGACCATTCCAGATCAAGCTCTTTCCTGGATGAAATTTCTGCCAAAATTGCTAGACCCATCCAGTGGTTCTGGGTGGCGATTTCAACCTTATTAGGTCAGCGGACGATAAGAACAACGATAGAGTCAACTGGGCTCGATTGATATGTTTAATGCCCACATTGGGATGTGGGCACTTACTGAAGTCCCACGCACCGGGGCGCGGTATACTTGGTCTAACAAACAATTGAATCCGGTGCGCTGTGTCTTAGACAGAGTGTTCATTTCTCCGGAAATTGACGTCTGCTACCCAACTTGTTCTTTAGTGGCAGAAACCAGCTTAGGTTCAGATCATACTCCTCTCATCTTCGACTCGGGAGAGGGCTCCCTGGTTCGAAGCAATCGCTTCTTCTTTGAAACAGGCTGGTTCAAATTAGACTACTTCAAGCCAATGTTGTCTCAGAAGTGGAATTGCTTGGTCAGGGAGGTCGGTGGTAGAGACATTGTGGATTGGTGGACCTTCATGAGTGTAAACCTACGGCAATTCCTCCGGGGTGGAGCCGCAACCTTGGCAAAGATGCTAAAGCTAAAAAAGACCTAATCCTAAATCAAATCAAGAACCTTGACCTACGGGCAGACGAGGACGGGTTAGACGAGGAGGGATGGGCCTTCCGTATACACCTAGAAGAACAACTCCTTAATATCTTGAAGATGGAGGAGGAATACTGGAGATAGCGGGGTAGGATTAACTGGGCCTTGCGTGGGGACGCAAACACGGGCTACTTTTATGCGAGCGCTAATGGTAGACGTCGCAAATGTCTTATTTCCTCGCTCTCAACCCCGCACGGACCAATTTCGACCAAGATCGAGCTGCAAGAGCATATCTACTCCTTCTACCGTCAGCTCATGGGCACGGAAGCTCCCCGCCGATGTGGCCTGGCTGTCAACACCTGGGGGTGGACAGATGCGTCTCGAGTGAGTAAAACCTCAATATGGCCCTCACTTATTCTGAAGCCGAGCTGGAAGCTCTCGTGATGTCAATGAAGTCGGACACTGCCCCAGGACCGATGGGTTTCCGGTCCTTTTATTCAAACAGTGCTGGGGATTGGTGAAGAACGGGGTTCTTCACATCCTAAATGACTTCATCCTAGGGAGGATTGACATTGCTAGGCTTAATTTTGGGGTCCTTTCCCTAATTCCTAAGGTCCAAGGCGTGACTCTATCTCGCAGTTCCGTCCGATTGCTCTCATCAATGTTATTCAAGATCGTCTCCAAGGCCTTTGCAGTCCGGTTAGACCCCATTGCCAACAGAGTGATTAGTCCTAACCAAACAGCCTTTATAAAGGGGCGTTTCATCCTGGATGGGGCTCTGGCCCTACAAGAAATCGTGCACGAATTGAAAAGTAAGAAGCTAGGGGCGTATTACTTAAACTCGACTTTGAGAAGGCTTACGACAGGGTCAACTGGGATTTTTTGACGGAGGTACTGCGTCGGAAAGGGTTCGACGCAGGTGTTATTCATAGACTTATGCAGCTGGTCCAATGGGCCGACTGCGATTTCGATAAACGGAGAGATGGGTAGTTTTTCCGCAACAAGAGGGGTGTGCGTCAAGGTGACCCACTATCACCTCTGCTCTTTAACTTCATTGCGGAAGCCCTCTCGGCTATGTTGTCTAATGCGGCCAGAGCCGGGCACATCCAGGGGGTTGTGCCCACTAATCCCAGGCGGGGTCTCGCACCTCCAGTATGCGACGACACCTTAATTCTCATCCAAGACAATGATATAGGGATTGCTAATCTAAAATTTCTGCTGATGTGTTTTGAGGAGATGTCAGGATTGAAAATAAATTACCACAAGAGTGAAGTCATTGTAATGGGCAAACCTCGAGAGCACCACCAAAGGGTGGCGGATATGCTCAATTGTAAATTGGTTCGTTCCCTTTCATTTACTTGGGCCTGCCGGTGGCAGATAGGAAACTCACGATTGAAGAATGGAACTTTCTGGTACTTAAAATTGCGGCAAGGGTGGAACCTTGGGTTGGACGATTTTTTATCCTCGGGGGAGGCTAATACTTTTCAATTCTTGCCTGGCTAGTTTCGATGTTCGCTATGGGCCTTTTCCTGCTCCAAGATGGAGTTCACTCCAAATTCGACTCTCATAGAGCGAAGTTCTACTAGGAGGGCTCTGGAACTAAAAAGAAATATCACCTTGTTAACTGGCCAGCGGTGTGTAGACCAAAGAGATTGGTGGTCTAGGGATCATCAATACCAAGATCATGAACAAAGCGCTAATGTTGAAATGGGTGTGGAAGCTCTACCAACAAGATGATAGCTTGTGGGCCAATCTGATTAGGGCCAAATATTTGATCAATGATGACATCTTCGCCAGCTCGAGCCGGGGGGGCTCGCAGTTTTGGAGAAGCCTCGGAAAAATAAAACACTTGTTCAAGTTAGGGGCGCGACACTCAGTTAGAGATGGGCAAGAACAATGTTTTGGCTGGATCAGTGGGTCGCAGATTTCCCCGCATTTTTGCTGTCTGTGATAATCAACAGATTTCGGTGGCCGCGGTTCGGGCCAACTCCATTAGACTGCGGCGTTCGCTTGATGCTGAGGGCAGAGCTCAATGGGTTGAGCTGCTGCACTTCATTGATCAGACCCCTGTTGAGTCGGGTCCTGATGTGATATCCTGGGCGCTTGATAACTCAGGACAGTATACAGTAGCCTCCATGTATGATAAACTCTCCCAAGGGGCTGTCGTGGCACATTTCAGGGATGTATGGGCAGCGAAACTTCCGCTGAAAATTAAAATATTTTCCTGGCAGTTGGTGATAGATAGACTCCCCTCGGGTCAGGTTCTCGCCTCAAGGCAGGGGCCTTCGGACAGGAACTGTGCCTTGTGTGGGGTGGCTGAGGACGCATCTCACATGTTCTTTTCTTGCTCGATTGCAAAATTCGCCTGGAGTGTGCTGCGTCAACTTTTAGGGAACCGGTGGTGTCCGGCTAACTTCGCTCAATTCCATGCCATTCTTGGTGCTTTGTCGGGACAAACACGGAGAGTGGTGTGGTCTTTGTTTGTTGCCCAATCGTGGGCTTTGTGGAATATTCGAAATAAACTGTCCATCGAAAACAGACTTATAAATCATCCAGCTGACGTGATCTACAAAACGCTCATCTTTTTGCAGCTTTGGTCCCTAAACGCCAAGCCCAAGGATCGTCCAAGACTCGAGACACTGGTAGGAAGGCTAAATCTGTTATATACAGCAAATCGGCCGAGGACTTCGAGTAGAGCGTCTGCTGCTACCACCTGATGCTGGGGTGGCACCCCTTTTCAGCCAGTTATCTCCTTTAGTGGTTGGGTGGCACCCATCTCAGCCAGTTGTCTTAGTTGGTGTTCCTCTAGTTTGATGTTGGTGCTGTCGTGTTGCACCTGTGAGTGTCTTTCGGCTAAACTGTACGCCGCAGCATGTATTCAAATTTGTGGGAACCTTGTGGTCTTATTAATTTAAGGCTGGGCACTTCTGTGCCTTGTATCTAAAAAATCCTCGACTTCCAGTTCTAGATAGTTCCAAGTCCAGATTATGTCATTGTATAGTGCATCAACTAGCATTCCAACTCCCTCGTCTCCCTAGCCCTACACCCACAGACCCTCGAAATCCATTTGTGTGATACTTTAGCGTCACCGGCCCAACCCGTGGTTTGCTCTGGAGTACTGATACTTCAATTATGTAAACAAAGATTTTCTCGATAAGGAAATTTGATTATTGAGCGTAAGAGGAAGTGGAAGGAGCAGAGCCGGGCAATGGAGAGGGAGGAGATAAACCATTTCATGCGACAGGTCCTTACTTAGTCCACGACATGTGGACAGGCCCGGGTTTTGTTGGGCTTCGTTACTCCTTGGAGTCCGACGCGGTGGTCGTGATGGACGACTACGTTGATGTTTCCTTCTTCTTCGTCGGAACCCCTCGGCAGCTACACGAGGAGATAGTGTGGTGGCGGCGTATGACAAATCGGAACGGGCCGGGAGTTCCTCAGAAATTCTTGGAATGCCGAAACCTACCCATCCCCTTCGCTATCTTCCTTGGTCCAAACCAGCGCCAAGTTTCCCGTTGTGGCGGGGAAGCCAGCTCCCGATTCTGCCCCCACCATTGCCAAGAGCTGGGACCACTCACATGTGTTTTTTGTGAGACAACCGCCCTCTCCTCCTTCTAGCTCCCGCGACTCCTCCTAACCCTAGCCGTCGGGCCGCCGGACCGCCGCCGGCACGCACCCCTTCTCCCCATCCTCCTCTCCCCTCCTCTCCTCTCGCTCCCGTCGCCCCTCCCCCCCCCCCCCCGCGAGCGACCGGGGCGCCCCCATCTCCGGGCAACAGTCTCGCCCCCACCATCTTCCCCCACCGCCGCCCGCCGCAGGAGCCGCCGGGCAAGGCCTGTGTGGTGCTGGCGGCGGCGGCTCTCCCTTCCCCGCGGCGAGTAGGAGTGGAGGCGGGGTCCCCTTCTCTTGGCGGCGGTGCACATCGGGTCGGCTTCGGTCGGGGAGCTTCGTGGCGGCGGCGGCGCGCGCAGCGCGGGCGGAGCAGCGAGGCGGGCGGCGGCGTGCTGCAGCGAGGATCGGCTCGGGAGCGCCCAGATCGGGCCCTGGTGGCCCAGATCGGGGCCCGGGTGGCCCAGGCGGGGCCCAAGCAGCCCAGATCGGGGCCCATCTGGTCGGGATGAGTCGACCTTTTTTGCAGCGCGTTCGACAGCGGACGCGAGTAGCGAGTGCAGGGACAACAGCGACAGCGGCCGGCCTGTTGCAGCGTGGCAGCGAGCTTCACGGGCCCTTGGGTTCGGCCGACCCTAGTAGAATCAGTGTGCCCCTGCGGGGGCTTTACGGGCCAGGCGGGCCTGGCCGAATCTAGCGGGGACCGGTGCTATGTGGCCGCTTCCGGTCGACTACCGTCTTCGGCGGTGGAGGTAGTTCCCTCCCGCGTGGCCGTGGTCCTGTTGTCTCCGGTACTAGCTTTTCTTCGCCTTCGTCTTGTTGTCCTCGTGACAGTTGCTTCAGTGAGACGACGACGATGGTGGCTTGGTGGTCATGGTGGCGCATGTTGGTGGGTGGTGAGTTTGGTGGTGGCGAGGCGTCGCCCTCGCGGGCTCCTCTGCATCGGATCGTTTGGGATTGCGGACGTGGTTATTCGGGAGAAATCCTTGTTGGCTTGACCAACACCGACGCGGTGCCGCCTTTGGGTGGCATCATCCTTCCTGAAGGGCGTCGTGGCTATCCGTCGTCCGTCTCCCTGAGTTTGCCGGGGGAAACCCTAGGACCAGCTTGCTGGTCCGGGCAGCAACATGTCTCCCTTCTTGAAGGGGATGCTTGGTACTCGATGGTGCGACACAAGGAGAGTGGTGGTACTTCTTCGGAGAGGGCGCAACGGTTGCGGGTCATCATAGTTTAGTCGATCTACCCTTGTCTCCATTTTTTTCTGTTTTTCTTGTTTTGGGCGCTTGTGTGTGTTTGCTGCTACCCCAGCTTGTGTGGTGTCGAGTTTGTATTGTCGGTTGTATGCTGGTCGGTGCTTTATTTATGAAGCTGGGCGAAAGCCTGTTTCGTGTTATTGCCAAGAGCTGGAGAGGCTCATCTTTTTCCACGGAAATCATGCCCCAAGAGGCAGCATCAGGTTGAGCCCCATCAGACCTCACAGAGCCAGCAAGCAGCGTGAGCATAGGGGCAGAACTTGCATTTCCCAATCCTTCCAAAACCTAAGCTCCCGGGATTGGAGGCCTGTGGTGCAGCCCCGGATGGTCCCACATCTCAGTGATGTTGGTCACGGCCGTATTTTTTGTTCGACGCGTGGCTGCTCCGTTGCGGGCGGATTTCGTCAATTCTCGACGCGGTTCTGGTCGTGGTCGGCGTTGCCCGACGCCTTCGCCGCCCTCACCACCGGCGACGAAGTCGGCACCAGCAGCTCCGTCGCTGGCGCTCCAACCGCATCCAACCCGATCTCCCCACGCCCCAGCAACCCTCTCCCCTCCACGACCTCCGCCACAACACCTCTCGAGCTGCCCGGCGTGACCTCCGCCGCGTCCGCTCGAAACCCTAGGATCCACCAGACTCGCGGCATCCTCCACCTCTACCGCACCTCCTCTTCGTCCCCGGCTTCATCCTACGCCTCCGCCGTCGCCGCCACGCCCTCCTCCTCGTCCTCCTCCGGGCCCGCCCCTCCACCGCTCCCCTGCGACTCTCCACTCCTAGTAACCAATTCCGCCCCGATTTCTCAACCTTCTGTCGATGTCCCGCTGCGAGGCAATCGCCGGCGGCGACGAAGACGCGCGGGCCAAGGAGCAGGTGGTGCAGGAGCAACGGAGGCTGTCAGGGCCGTCATCGTGCGACGCGCTGCGGCGGCGCTGGAACAAGGTCCGCCCCCCCCCCCCCCCCCCCCCCCCCCCCCTCCACAGGGACGCGATGCGGCAGCGCTGGACATGGATGTCCTTCCCTTGTTTCTTCTCAACCGCAGAGGACGAAAAATACGCCCTCTAGGTCGTGCTCCCTGCTCCCAACCCTCGTTTTGTGTTCTTTTTGGGGATTGTTTGGCCGATGGCAGAGCAGCTGGTGCTGATGATGGCGAGATGGGTGAGGCTGTACATGAGGAATCCACCTAGGTTGTATGGTCGGCTGGCGGCGTCGTGACCAGGGCTAGAGGTGAGGCACACGCTGAAGTATACCGGCACCAGCAGCAAGCACGACGACCTTGATGCTAGAATACAGTCCAACGGACAGTGGCGTCAAGGATGGTATGTGGTGTTCCACTCTTTCTGTCTCTGAATGTTTTGTGGTCGATTGTTCAAATGTTTCATTGTCTAGAATTTGTCATGGCCCTTGTGTTGTTCTGAACTTCACCACATGGCCGTTGTGTCGTTCTGACTTTCAGATGCCACATTAGGATGAGAAGGAGAAGGTAGATACAATTATTGCTGGGACACACGATGGCATGGTATCAGATTTTATAGTAGTTGATATGGTATGGGATGTACTATGTAGAGACGTTGATATATTGATTTTTTTGTTCTGTTTCATGAAAAGAAAAATCAGCTGATTCATGATGAGTGAGCTCTCAGTTATCAAATAGGAAATTCTACAGACTTGGATGTCCGTGGTTTTTGCCTTTTTTCCTTCTTTTCCACAGGTAACTGTATTGAGATCAGATGAAGCAATTGAAATATGATTGAAGTCGCCTTTTTCAAAACCAACAGAATACTACATTCACGATAAATTAGCATTGATTTGTCTTCATTGATTCCTATAGCACAGATGTACCATGCACTATTTCAGTCAAAGTGCAAGACCGAATCAACACAAGTGGCATATGGATTGAATTAGCTAAGCAGAGCTTTTACTATTTATTGAGATCTGATGTCCACGGTCAAATTAAATAACTTCCATCTTTAGATTCTTACCATGCTTAGCTCAATGAAGCTGAGATCAAGGTTTGTCAAGGATAGTCACTTTCTTATATTGTTTTCAGTTTTTGTCTTAAGGTGGAATCTTAGCGAAAAAATGAAAAATTTGAGCATCTTAGCCTCTAAACTGAAACCTTCCTATATGTAGAGTATGTTACCTTTATGTCAATTTAAAACCACCAGGTTTTCGTTATTGTTCCCAAATTGGTTATCTTAGGGTTTATGAGAAGTTGTGACCATTTTTACTTGTACTTCCCTTATGTCGTGTCTACCTTTGTTGGCTGTTCGGTGATGGGTGGTTCTTGGTTTGGTTGCTAGCTTAGTGAGATTGAATTCACTTTGTAATTTCATTTTACCACTGTAGGTGCATGTCTTGTAGTTTGAATTGCATTTGTTCTGCTTTCAGAAAACACGTATTTATGTTCTATATATTGTTTACACAGCTACGATGTGCACATATATACATTAAAATCAATTAATCATCTGAACTGAAGCATGTACAGATTCAGTTCATTGTGCACTGAAGTTCGCTTTCTTGAGGAAAAATGAGTTTTAAGTTAGTTTTAAATGTTGTTTCGCGAACACAAAAGATCGAATGAATATTTTTTTTATAGATAGTTCAGAAGGAGACTGCCTCTGCTATGTGCCTGACCACAGTGAAGAATGAGGATACACTTGAGTTCAGCAAGATCCTTGAGGCCATTAAGGTTTGTTTCTGTGATTTCTTCTGTTTCTCTGTTTTCATCTTTTCTAATTATTTGTGCACTAACCAGCTGAGTAATTTACCAGGCAAACTTGAGCGACAAATTCGACAAGGTCAAGAAGATGTGGGGTGGTTGTGTCATGGGCTCCAAGTCGCAGATGCAAACCAAGGCCAGAGAAAGGCTGATCGCAGTGGAGGTTGCACAACTGCTGACATAAGTGTAGCCTTGTATGATTTAAGACTTCTGCAATTGTAAGTTTATAACTGAGTTTACATGTTGGTTCATGCTGATGCGGTAACATTCATAGTGGACTGCTGCTATTCGATTATATATACATCATTTACGTATGAAAGCAATTTCCGTACATGGCAGTTATTCCTGGTATGAGAACAATGGATTTGTAGTAGGGAGTTGTTACCTCAGGGACAGAGTCGACAAGCACCCGGTTGTCTGCCAGAGTCTATACAATAAAATCTTAAAGTTACAAGGATGTCAACATTAAGGGTAATTTGTCGCAGGTACTAGGTGCTAATTTACATAACTAGACAATGTAGTTGTACTAGGTGTTAAGTTACATAACTTTATTTTGTTATACATTTGTCACATAGATCAGAGAGAAGTTCTCGTTCAGTTTTAACCTCCTTTGTTGCACATTTAAACCTTCATCAATTCTGGTACCGTTTAAACTTTTTCAAATACATCAAGTACCTCAGGATATATTTTCTCTCGTGCTTTTATATCATGAAACAGTCACTGCATGTATTTATTCAATCATTCTAGGTACTTATTCCAGTAAAGAGTTCCATTTGTGCATAATTGTATGACATATAAGATATGTGATGTGTCCAAGATATGCCACATAAATGCTTTCAAGCATTAAAATTTTCTGATGTCTTTTGTTCTTGCGAAGTATTCACTCGGTGAAGAACATAAATCTCAGCATGCTAGGAGTAAATAGTGGATTATAGTCTTGCCAATCTATTAATCCCTGATAGCCCTCATATACTATCATGGTATTCTTGGAAATTTCTAACTTGATGATGTTGAATCCACCAAAATCTGGTTTCACTTGGGTGTTAGCCTTCTCTTTTACATGTTGGGTAGGTGCAAAATTATAATTCCCCATTATTTGAGTGATAACTACTATGTAACTTCTACGGAGTGTGTTGCGCCAAATGCCTTACATTCAAGTTTTTGCCTCTTCCCATGGCTTGCGTATGGAGAAGTCAGTTCCCAATGCAGTGTACGCCTTTTGCATGATATTGCGACCTTCAAAAATGTTCATGATCTACCTTAATTATATAACTTTTATCTCTTTTATGTGGCTTCCATTTTTTCTCGAGTCCTTTTGGTTGGAGAACATACAGATCATTAGTATTTAGTTGCATTTCTATGGTACCCACACATCTCTTTTGCATCTTTCATTTCTCTTTATCGCTTTACTGTATTCTACTCCCTCCGTTCCAAATTAATTGACGCAGTTTTAGTACAATTTTGTACTAAAACTGCGTCAATTAATTTGGAACGGAGGGAGTAGCATTGAACTTTCATGTAGAGAACAAACCAAATGAGTAGTTTTTTTATTCCAGTCCTCCTTAATCCCTTCCACCGGCTCTGTTTTTGCTATGCTGCATGACTTAGTGGAGATGCTGAACTCCTCTATGATGATATCATGATGCCAAGGAGATCAATGTAGTTTTTTCTCTTTCTGATTTAGGTGAGATGTTTATACAATGGTTTTTATTTTAAAATAAATTTAATGACAATGTGATAAATTTTCGTTTGAATCATACCTGCATCAGTTGCTCAGAATTTTGTATTTTTTCCATTACTGTCTGTATCAGTGCTTGAATGCACTTACAGGCCATGGATGTCTCATTATGATTGGTATAATCTCCCAGGTAAAGTCGACATCTTATGAAAATCATTTTCTATGTTATGTGAATATAGAAATATTGTTGAAATCTTGAACTGCAGTAGCTTTATGATTTGCGTGATTTTCATTTGGTTGAGTGACGTAGCACCCACTTAGCATATGGTGAAGTTTCCTTGCTAACTGTGTGTAATCAGGCCATCATTCTCTGTATGCACCTAGGAAAAATATTAACTGAGTTTAAAATTCGAGAGCGCACCTAGGAAATAGTATTTTCATGCTCTGTTTGCACCACCTATCTGAATTAGTGTCACTTATTCTGGTTTCTCATGCACGCAGCTACTTTTTGCTGTCATGGCTTATAGGTGAACTGCTACCAACTGGTAGTGAAAAACCAATGCTGTTTTCAGTATCAAGCTCATAATTACTTGCGATTTATCTTTTGAGTGTTATCTATTCCTTCTCTTATGATTTGATCTTCTCTTCTATTTCTATTGTAATATTTTTTCCTTTATATATGGTTCTCCACCAGCATTATACTACATTTGGTATCCCCATCATTTAGACTTCACCGCAAACTAACCCGCTTTGCTTGCACGGGTGTAGACCAACAGTCGACTCCAATATTCATGATATTGTTACTCACTTTGATTGCATTGTTAAGACACTAATATTACTCTTCGGTCTTGAGCTCGCATGCTCTTTTTACGGCTCTTATATTGTGGCAGTATAAAGGACTGGAGTTAAGTCATCTATCTTCCTTCAAAAGTTAGTTTCTAATAATGCAGAGTGTTTTGGTGCATCATACCATAATTTAGTCTCATCATTGTTGGTTATTATTTTTTGGACACGTCGATCTATTTGTTAGTAGTTTTGCTAATTTTTTTTTTTTTTTAACACCAGGACCGTAGGGAAATCCCCTACGGTTAATTTTTATATTAATGATGGGGGCGAAACAATGGAGAAATACATAGTGGTTACATCAAGGTGGGTGGAATGTAAAGTTTTGCTAATTCTCAATCTATCATGATTTTCTCAAAGAATTTCTTAAGGAAATAACGTGCAGTTCTCTTTTTTATTTGGCAGCTTGGTAGTGATTCATGGAGGCAATTATATGTACATACTGACCACCTTCTCTTCAGACATTTGGATATAAGGCTTGAACTTCTCATAGTAATAGTTATTTTTTGAATCTTTTTGGCACAGAAACGTCCTTCACGTGTATTAATGACATTTTCTTGTATAATATAGTTGAATGTGTGTGCATGTGCGTGGATGTTTTGTGTACCGGTACGGCTGATACTCTTTCTCAAAATTATTTTGTTTACCTCTAATGTTTAATGTTACATGAATTTTGGTTCGTGACAGCGAAAATACATTTGTAAACAATGAAGATGATGAAATAGAAATAAATAAATTTTATAGATAATAAAGTTATTCACATGCATGGATACTATAAACATGTTAAACACTAATATCATGTGGGCGCGGCAACGCGCACCTTACCCTTGTAGTGCCTTCCAAGCCAGAACGATGGAGCTAAAAGGCCATTTGATGTGAGACCTAAACATTACCAGCTCCAGTGTGCAATCAAAATACATCAGTACTACTACTACTACTACTACCTGAATTATGTACACAAGTACAAGGATTTTATTGTTCAATAAAAGATTTTGGGAATAGAACGGGAAGTGCTGGGCTGCTGGCTGAACAAGCATAGTTCCGCGGCGAGAATGACACAGGCATGCACATACATATAGATCTAGATGATATATATAGATAATAAAAAAAGAGCAGTGATGCGAAAGTAAATGGAGCTAGAAAAGTGGCTGGTTAATGTGCAGCCAGCCAGCCACACCGCTGCAATTTCATTGTACTCAACCTACGTTGCTTCTCGGGACTTCATATATTTGATAAATGCCAATATACTAAGTTGATACTACGTACCTCCGATATCCGCAACAATAAAATGTTAAGTGTTAGTCTAAATATCGAGGATGTCTTCAAGTTCTCTGCAACCTTATGTGATGAACTCTCGCAAATCATCAGAAACTTCTGGTGGGGAGATGAGGAAGATCACAAGAAGGTACACTGGTTATCTTGGGACAAGATGACAAAACCAAAAAACCTTGGCGGGATTGGTTTTAGAGACCTGAGAGTTTTCAACTAGGCTCTCCTAGCCAGACAAGCGTGGAGACTTCTGGAGTTCCCGGACAGTCTGTGTGCTAGATTACTCAAAGCTAAATACTACCACTCCGGTGACTTGACTGACACTGTGTCTTCAGCCAGAATGTGTCTCCCTGCTGGCAAGGAATTGCCTACGGTTTAGAACTCCTCAAGAAAGGTATTGTCTGGAGGATAAACAGTGGCAGCAAAATCAGAATATGGAGAGACAACTGGCTGCCAAGGGGAAATCATAAAGCCATTGGAAAAGCAGATGGTTCTAGACATAAATGGGTATCTGATCTAATTAACCCTACCAATCGTTCGTGGGATGAAGCTTGGGTCAGATCGATATTTCACCCCCCCCTTGATGCGGATGAGATACTGCAAATCCCTTTGAACTCAAGAGCAGAAGATGACTTCATTGCATGGTCGCTGGAGAAGAATGGTAAATTTTCTGTCAGAAGTGCATACAGACTGGGTATGCAACTGAAAGAGCAGGAAAGTCAGACAGCAGCGCAAAACTTGATGGTGACAGGGATCTATGGAAGATGATCTGGTGCGCAAATGTCCCACCAAAAGTTAAAGTCTTTGGGTGGAAACTAGCCACAAACTCCCTTGGAGTCCAAGCACACCGTCACAAAAGGAACATGGATATTACTCCAATGTGCAAAATATGTGGTGTAGAACCTGAAACTGCACACCATGCTATGATAAACTGCACAAAAGCTGATGGCCTGAGGAAGAGACTGAGGAAAGATTGGATACTGCCCAAAAACAACTTCTTTAGGCAAACTGGCGATGACTGGGTACTTGTTTTGCTAAACCAATGCACTGCTGACATGCGAGCAAAACTGCTATTCCTGTGGTTGAGAACTTGGCACCATCGAGCAGTCTGCCCTCTTCATTCAGTCGTACATGTCCTCCTTCCAGATGCACAAGGGCTCCAATCAATCGTTTGATGTGAAAGGTAAACAGGCTATTCATCCCTTGGGTGATGGACAACCAAAGGAGAAGACGGACAGAGCAATAACCTGGGAAAAACCTCCAGAGAACTGGAACAAGCTAAATGTTGACGCGAGCTTCCTTAGTGACCAGAACAAAGGTGCCTGGGGAGCAGTCCTGCGTGATCACAATGGCAATGTGCTTCTATCTGCCTGGGGTTGCATCCCCCATTGCCAGTCTGCTGAAGCCGGATAAGCCATCGCCTGCAGGGAAGGAGTAAACGCAATTCTCCACATCTCGCATAACCCAGTAATTCTGGAATGTGACAATGTGGCTGTCGTCAATGAGTTACAGAGCAGACAGAGGAGTAAATCAGCCATCTCGATGATTATCTCTGATGTCAAAGCAAGAATCTCGTCGCTTCCGGATTTCAAAATTAGCAAAGTCAATAGACTGGGTAATTTTGCTGCCCACTCTCTTGCTGGCTTAGGTATGCGCGAGTGGAACAATGGTGTACTAATGAATACGGTTCCGGAATGTGTTGTTGGAACGATTCAAAAAGATTGTAATCCCCTTTGTAACGTTTTATTGTTTGAGTAATATACACCAGAAAATCAAAAAAAAATATCGAGGATGTCTAAATTGCTAAAGTAAACAAAAAAGGGACATGACATAGAATGTCAATGCAGGACGTAATCTTGCTATTTGCGCCGCGAGTGAGCGTGATTTTTACGTCTAGGGAGCCCAGAAGAGCTATTGGCGGCCCTATTGGGCACGCGAGTGGAGATGCTCTTATGAGAGAAATTCTCCAAAAACTACACCTAGACTTCCATCACGTGAAACAACTTGCAAATGTTTGTTGTCAACACATCCAGCCAATGAAGCTAGATTGTTGGTTTTCACCGAGAGAGTAATTTCGAGAAAACTTAAGGAATGCCTTTAAGAAGGTAATGAAGCATAAACACTGTCATTACATGGTATAACAAATGAAAGCATGACATGGATTATACCATGGACTTAAGGCCTGGTATTTGGAGTACCACCTAAACCAAGTAATCATCTGCTGCCTCCACCACTTGTCGTGCTGGCACTGCCGTGTCTCCTAGATTTGACACCGACGAACACGAAGCATGATATGCGCTACTCTATAAATGACTTGCCATGGACCACTCGGCGATGAAAAAACATGAACCTCATGATAGAGGTCCGATGGACATGTTGAGTCCCTTTATCATCGCCGAAGTTCGAAAGTTCATACCTTCAACCATGGTCTTTCCAAGGCGACATGAACAACACCCTAGACATACATGGGCTCAACAGGAGAATAATTTGTTTGTACTGTATGTGAAGTTTTTACATACATAGTAGAGAATACGCACCCCTGAAAATAATGAATATTCTCCTATCATATCTGTATTTATGGAAAAATGTATTGTGCGTAGAAGGAGAGCTGCCAAAAGTTTTGTAACCAAGCGAAACCAGTGTATATTTTAATCACCGCGAGGAACGAAAGTAGTTTCTTCTTTTGAAGAACCCCCCCCCCCCCTCCCAACTATCATTTAAGTAATCATTCTTTGAGAAGATGTTGGCCATTCATTAGAGAGATAGATTGGATTAACTCTTCTCATGCTGTGTCATATTTAGCAGCGGATGGCTCTAGATGCCACTTGTTGAAATCATATACTTGATCCGGCTTACAAAGATAGATTTGATATTGTGAGAGGAGCAAGCAGGGAATAAGGAACAATTAAACTATTTAGTGTGTTTCCTAAGAACTACAAATACATATCGAGGTAGTTGGTTGAGAGCTCTGTGAAGGTCGATGAAGTAGTTGTTAGCCAGGAGTTGCATAGCCATTACAAGGAAAATGCTTACGCTTTACGATTTACATGAGAAGTCCATGCTCCAACAGGAAGCTCGTTTCCACACATTTTTCAGTTTTGCATGGTTGTTTGTCAATAGTTGTAAAATCACGCATGTTTTGCTGTGAAAGCACGAGCGAGACTTCACGACGATTCTAAGCTCATCTAGCAAATAATTTTCAGTAAATGAGGGGTATTGGAAAAAATTGCTCCCACGCTGCAAACGTTTGTTGATTTTGTTTCTCTGGATTTTGTCTCGAGGGATGGGAATTTGCTACAACCCATGGGGATTTGATGCATATTAGTTTTTGTTGCATTGGTGTTTTTGGAGTGTTGCGCTAATTTTGGTACACTTTTTACACACTACGGGTGATACGCTAGCTACAAAAGGTACTGAATATTGCTTCACATGTGGAGGGTATATATGTTGCATGGATCAGATGGTTAAAATAACGTGTTATAAAGATCTGATGTCCGGGGAGGCGGACCCCCCCCCCCCCCCCCCCCCCCACCCCACACACACACACACACACATCGTCAGCATGACGGTAAGTGCTGGCCAAGTCAAATGCAAAAATGTTGTAAAATCAAACCTTGTGTTAGAGGCAGCTCATTAAAATGAAAAGTTTTCTTTAATCTATGCAGAGTAAGCATGGCGTTCTTATTATTTTGTTTGAGGCCGTCGCAATATAATGGATCTTTTTAAATAGGAACTGGACATGCATTGGAGGTGTCTAAGGGCCACAAGATGTAAGTATGTGTGGGCCTGATCTCCTGGCTGATTGCTCGTGTATGATCCTGGTAAGGAAATTTTTTCATTTTATCCAACCCATCCTCATTTTGCTTGTAATACAACCTAATTGATGTACTGAATGACGGTTAAAAAAATTGCCATGCACAATAAACATCTCTGTATGTGCTGAGATCGTGTACATATCTTTTCTATCTATAAATAGGAGAACCCCACTAGCTGATTTTCCAGCCTCCTCATGCGTCCACGTCACCTTAATTAGCCAGTGATTACAGTTTTCCCATTGTTCCGTTGTACGTTCACCTAACCCGCTCCATTAGAGGACCCTACGGCCTTGTTTACCTCTAGTGTATTTTAGGGGATGGGAGGGGATTATCCCGGATCCCAGAAAATCCACACTAGTTTGTTTACTTCTAATGTATTTTAGGGGATGGGAGGAGATAATCTCCAAATATCCCCTACCATCCCTCTCATTTTTGCCTAACACAAAAACTCTAGTCCATGCTACTGTATTTTAGGGGAAGAGTATTTGTGGGGATTTGTGGGATTGGGTGTTCACCAAATCCCCTCCCATCCCCACACTTCCCATCCCCTAAAAAAAACTTTTGAAGTAAACAAGGCCTACATGGGCTGACTTTGTATCCCACTCTATTGGCTTTCGTTACTTGGGCGCTAATTGGGCTGGTAGACACGATCGTCCTAGCTCCCCTTTCATCACGTTCGTTACCTTCGCTCGGCCTTCATGCTGGAATTTTTTTCGACCGCTCTGTTCCTCTTCTCCGCCGCCGCGACCTCCAAATTCATGGCCGTAAATCCATCCACACTAACTTTGGCCTCCTTGCCACAAATGCTCCTAAAACTGCCGCATCCCATCATTCATCGCCCCTGAATGATCAAGAAACTGATCTATTCAGTTCAGCTACTCGCCTCCGCCTCCTCCATGTTTAAAAGGCTAGTCGTGTTGCCATGGAAATCCAGCGCGCCTGCATGCTCGCGTCGACAGGTCTAGCACCAAGCTCCAGCCTGCTACCTCTCCGCTCCCGTTTTTAATTTTCCGTCCTTTTTTATCCCTATCTCAGGTCTGCCAATCTGTTAGGTTGTGCTCCAGTTCGAAAGTTGCTCGACGTATTGCTGGATTGGATTTTTGTTTGGTTCTGCGTACTGGTCGCTCAAGCAAAGTAGGAACAGGCTATCGCATTGGTACATGATCTCTCACTTCTTACCCTTAATTTATAATTTACATTGAATGAACGCTATGTTATTCCTCTCGCTGTTCTCATGTATGTGTTCACCTCAAACGTCCCTGAAATTTATTTTAATATTTTAGAAGTGATTTTCGTTCATTACAGTAAAATTGCAGGCAAGAAAAATAGAGTTCATTTGCATCCCTTAAAGTGTACTCATTTTGGTCATGGGGATCTCATGCCGTCATTTCTTCCATGTGCCGGATGTGTTGCAACGATGTGAAGGAATTTCTGTTTGGATCCTTTGATGTGCCGCTTGCTACCATGCATGGAAGCAAGTAGAATCTATGTATGTTAAACACAAGCATTAAATTTTGCATGTTTCAACTGAATCATACTTTGATATGCGGACGCCTTGAAGTGTGTAACAGGAATCATTCGGCGAACCTTTTGGTATTTCTGTACTGTAAAAAGATGCCAAGTCACAACAACTTCAGGATAAAAGGCACCTGGTGCCACCTGCTGGTGCTCCTACCCTTGCACCTATTTAGCTGTTGATTCTTATCAGAAGAGACTTTTATACATTGCTGAGTTCTCTAAATTCAGAAGTCTCTTCAAGGTTTGTAGAGTAAATACTTATAGTTCTTTTGGATAAGTTCACGTGCTAAATTGATTTCATTACCCCAGTCCTCATAACCTGTGCAGCTGACAGAGGCGGAGACTCAAAACGCGGTTAACGTAAGGACATACTATACAAAATCCATGTTGTACTGCTGTGCAACTATATCAACACTATACCCGAGCAGCTGCTAGAAGACATGAGTAATGGACCTTTAAGCATTCTCAAGTTGCCTCACTCTGCTCGAGAATAATAATACATTACTTTCATATGTTCGCAATCTCATGATTTTATGTTTTCACTGTGCGTTGTCTCACTCTGCTCATCAAGAGCTGATATACCGTGACTGATATTATTGGCAGGTATTTGCAAATCTGGATTGAGGCATTGTAAGCTAATCGCCAAATAAAAGCTAGCAAGATGTGTAGTGAGGCAATACCAATACCCAGGGACACTGCATCTAACTTTACAAGAGTGAAACCAAGGAGGACCTCTTCCTGAAAAAAAAACCAAGGAGGACCATCACATGTGTATCATGCAAGCTTTACTTTGATCAGATCCTCCGTTCTTCACAATTGCATACATCAAACATTGAAAGTAAATTTCTCACCCATCCTTTCCGATGATGAAAGATCTACGAAGACATTGAATAGTTACCTATGCACTTATTGAGTACTCACGCCATGTAATAAACTTTTTATCGACTTTCAAATAATGAAATGCCCAGCTTTTGACCAAAGTTTACATACAACTATATGGATTCCTATTTTATACATCGCTAAAATATCTCGCCGCAACGCGCGGGGTATCATCTAGTATGGATAAACTAGCCCGACTAAGAAGTTTAAAATAGTCAAATGTTGCTATATATTGGATTTAACATTAATGTGTTTATTATGTTCCAATTTCATCCAACATTAAGTGCCTCTTCTTTACCACCTCTTATAAGCACATAGATCATGTGCAATTATTGGTCAACTAAAGTAAAATAACCAGAAATTTAAATAGCAAAAATGAGGGCATGCACGATGTTTATATTTTAGTGTTGTCACGTTGGATGATTGCTGGGTGTAGGAGAGAGATGAAACAAAAAAAGAGACTTGTCTTCTGTTACTTACGAGATGACATCTCAGTAACAATATCTGTTATCCCCCCCAAAAAAAAGATAAGACTAAAAACACTCACCGTATATAATGTTTTATTTCATGTTTAATATTATTATTATCAAGTTGAATCTTAAAATATTTCACGAATTTTCAGCATGGCATGTCATGTTAATTTAATGGACTGAGTATCAAGCATATCATGTTGTTCCATTGGAGCCAACTTGAAGTAAAAGGATGTTTTAAGCGGGGAAGTGGTAAGCCGGTGTGATGGACTTGGAGGCCTAGCTATAAACCGTAATAATATGTGCATATGGTCTCTTGGGCCATTCTTATGCATTATCTACGTTAGAAGCAATGCAATTTTTTCTTGCTTTTTTAATAATTTCGTATATGTGCTGAGAATGGCTTTGTGCTTTTGTTCTGAAAGAGATTTGTTGTTTAGGGAATTGTTCTGAAAGAGATGGTTTTCCACTTTCCAATGGTCATGTACTTGGGCCTAAAGCTTGGGCCTCCAATTTAGACTTATTTAAAGCTCGAGTCAGCCCATGGTAGGTCGAGAAGATTGATAGCGGCCGAACCACCTCTGCGGCGAGCCGGCGAGCTCCATCAGCCCATTTCCGGCGAGCTCCAATGGGTCAGGCACTCTCTCGTCTCTCCCATGTCCGGCGAGGACCAGAACCCAGATGACGTGACGCAGGTCAGCGACTCCTCTCTTCCTCCGCCGTCTCGCTCTCCACCCTTCCATTTCACTCACCTTCGGCTTCAATCGTTCCGGTTCTTCTTAACTGAAGCGAGCTCGGACCGCTTCCCCTCTCCTGTCTACTGTAGAGGCGATTTTCTTGGAGACACCGCGCCAGCAGCTCGCGACCGGAGATCTCCCAGATCCCTCGTCTCCGGCGGCCGCTTCGGCGGCGGGAGGCGGGGGATCGACGGATCCAGGTATGTACATAGCTAGGTGTGCGTGGTGGTGTGCCTGCCGGCGGCGCTGGGGAGGAAGCGGTGGCGCCGGTGCGGCTTTTGGTGGCGGTGGACTTCTCCTCTGTCGGCGCGGCTCCGCGGAGCTCCGCCGCAGATCTGCTGCCCTGGCCTTGCTCGCGGCTCCCCGGAGTTCTCGAGAAGGCATCCCCTTCACCGGAGTTCGAGAGACGGCGGATCCGGTGGTTGACATCGAAGTTGCAGATGCGGAAGGCCGAGGTGGCGCAGTTGTTCTTCTTGCAGGGTGGAGGTGTCCAGTGGGCACTGAGGAGCGTCGACTTCCCAGTCGCTTGGGGAGGCCTCCCAGTCCAAGGTCATGGAGGTTCGGCGGCGGGTTTCGCCGGCGCAGCGGTCTGCCTGAAGACGACGATGCCAGAGTTCAGAAGGTCCTTGTTGTAATTTCCTTTGTTTTCTGGACTTTTCTGTAAGTATCTTGGCTGGGTGTATCTGTAATTTCCTCGCAAAAAAAAAAATCGTTCCGGTTCTTCTTCACCGCAGGCTCCGCAGCCGACATGCTCGACGGAATGCCTCCGAAGAAGAAGCCCAAGATCGGCCAAGAACCGCCCGCGACCAAGATCGACGACCTCACGGATGACGTTCTTGCCCTCATCATCTCCTTCCTTCCAGCGCAAGACGCGGTGGGGACGTCCGCGCTCGCCCGACGCTGGCGCCACCTCTGGACCTCCGCGCCCGCCCTCCGCGTCACCGCCGTCGAAAGCTTCGATACCCCCGAAAGGTTCAACGACTTCGTCGACGACCTGCTCCTCCTTCGCCAAGACGGCGAACCGCCCCTGAATTCATGCGAGTTCGATCTCGACGACGAGGACTTTCGTTTCGACTGGCTCTTGTCCGCCCAGCACGTCTGTTCCACGAGCCTGCAGTCTGCTTTGGATTGCGGTGTCGAGGCCTTCCGGTGCCGTTTCAGCGACATGTACGAGATCGACCTTCCCTTCGAGCTGCCTGAAGAGCCGGGTCCTCAGCCTCTCTTCTCCCAGCACCTCAAGAAGCTAGAGCTCCACCGCGTCCGCAGCATTCTTGATTTCTCTGCCTGTCCAGCGCTACTGGACCTTAAGATGGTGGATTGCATTACATGGGAGGACGACATGAAGGCTCCATCCTTGAAACATCTGAGCATGGTTCACTGTCATTTCGAGCTGTACCACCGCACTACAATGTCCTTACCAAGTCTTGTTCACCTGGAGTTGATTGATTGTGCCGGTAGGCATCAATCGCTTCAAAACTTGCCGTCCTTGGAAACGGCGGTTGTTAGACTCAGTAAATCATGTGACGACAGTTGCGCGCGCCTGCCAGGGCGCCTTGGTGGCGAGCCATGTGGGGGTTGTGAATTCTATTTCAAGTTTGAGGCTCACAGCAATAGCAGCTTCTTACTCCAAGGTTTGACTGGAGCAAAACACTTGGAGTTGTTAGCTTCTTATGATAACGCGGTATGCATTCTTGACCTCTGATGTTATATCGATTCGAATGTTTCTTTTGCAATAGGCCTTATGCCCTTAATTAATCTGCATTTCCCCAATTCATGTTTCCAAGCTATCATCTTACATGATGCTAACCATCATCATATTTCAATCAAAACATTCAGTACAGTCGCATTCACTGTGTTCACTCTACATTGTTACTTGATAGCATTATTTAGTACTTCTTGTTCACGAATTCCTTGGTTGTCAAACACTCCGACTGAATTTTTTTTTATGACCGCTTGATTAGTTATACTTATTTCAGGATGCCATCTTTAGTATTGAAATTATATAGATATTTATGTGGAAAATATTACATGTGTTACAAACCTTTTCCATTACTTGCTTCTTGTTACTTTGAAAATCTGAATTCAGAGTTCTCTACCAAAATGACAGGTTCGCTGGGCCTCGTCCTGTACTTAAGGAATTAGCAGGCTCCTTATTTGATCTTGCTCCTTTTCATTTTGTGCAGGTACTTTTTCAAAGGGATTTAAAGTGGTGCCCTCCATTTGCCGTGCTGAAGACTTTGATACTCAACGACTGGTGTTTGGACGCTGACCTCAGTGCAGTAATTCGTTTTATCCAACACTCGCCAAATCTCGAGAAGCTTACTCTTAAACTTGATGAGGTATATATTTTGTAGATGGATAGCTGTGTGTTACCAAACAAAACTTCGATCTTCTACTTGATTCAGTATGATGCTTGTCTCCTATAGGAGTTCAAATCTTCAATGGTGGCCGGAGAAAGTAACAATCCATTGGAAGGGACATTTTCATCCGACCATGTTAAGATGGTTGAAATCAAATGTCAAAAGCTTGATGAGAGAATTCACAAAATTCTGAAGATCATGAGTAACTGTGGCATAGCACTTGTGAAAGTTAACATCCAACAAACCAAGACAAATTCTGGATCTGGATGTGAGTGGAAGTATTGGAAACTATCTATGTTTATTTTTTATCATATTTATCTCTCTGTGTTTTACTTATAAACCAAGCAGTAAAGAGAACCTAAAACACGACATAACTAATTATTAATTTGCTTTTATGCCAGAGAAACATAGAAGCTACATTGTTCAAGAGAGTAAAAGGCATTGTAGTACATTTTCTAGCTGGCAAGACTTATCCAAAATAATACCGTATCAGAAGGGACAAAATTACAATGTTTCAACCTATTTTGAGTAAATTTTCCATCATACAGATCCCACTAATAAAACCTAACATCTGAAGATCATTTTCTTCATTGGAGCTATAGTTTCTGCTGTATGTTTAGGTTGGGCTGTGGCATAGACTTTCTGTTTTATATCTTGTCCTTGTTCAGAAATTTTGTCATTCTGTAAAGCTGCATATTGGTCGAAGTGAACTGCTATATCTATTCGAGACAATTGAAACACTTCAGGATAACTGCAAAATATCTTACTTCAGGATAACTGCAAAATATCTTACTTCAGGATAACTGCAAAATATCTCATTTCTCTCTAAAATATGCTCTTGAGTTGATTATGTTATTTCGATAATTTTTCAGGTTTTAATTTTGTGTGCGGTGGTTTCAGCTACAACTAAGGTAAGAAGATCTGGTTTACTAGTTATTCCACCTTCTCTTTGATTATTTGGAAATGTACGGAGCAAGTTTTACTGTGGACATGATGTAGTTTTGTTCCGTCAATCTATCAATGGTTGGCTTACTTGACTTTATTGATCTCTGTCCTAGGATGCACGTAATTGTTCGGAAATCCATAACGGCTCAGGGGTCTAGATGCTCTCACTATGTATTTTATTTTTGGGTTTTTTTTGAATGTCAAAAAATTCCGAAAAAAAATCCGGATGTAGTTTACAACATGGTGTGTTCGCATAAAAATTGGCATGGTGAAAAAACTTTTTTAGCAACCTGTACAAAAAAGACAAATTCGGACGCGTACATATACGTTTTGGTATGCCAGATTTTTGTCATTTTTGCACAGGTTGCAAAAAAAGTTTTTTCACCATGCCAATTTTTGTGCTGACTTGAAATATGTTGGAGTACATGCAAATTTTTTTTTTTTGAATTTTTTGACATTTGGAATTTTTTTTTTTGGGCAGCGGGTGCAGCTGCACCCGCTACCCAAATCGCCTCCTCCGTAATTGTTTGAATATATGGCAACTGCGCTTCATAAAGATGTGAACCTTGAATTCTTTTTGTTAATCGGAAATTTGACTGAAGCCATATACAGGATAATTGCTTTACTTCAATTCCTTGGCGAGTCAATGAACTTTTCAATTTCACTCATGCAGGTTCCAGTTATGCTGCCTGTACATTCTTCCAGCTGAAGCAGAGCCGTGAAGAGCTATCTTTCAAGAGAAAGAAATTGCAGAAGATTTTCACTCTTCATGGATCCAGTACAAATGTTATCAACCCAGAAAAGGCACGAGTATCAGTTGCAATTTTAGGACCGAACAAAGAATTCCAGTTGCACCTTCGGTTGATGTAGTTTGGAGAATGAATTTTGTAGTCGAGTCCTACTGCATTACTACTGTGTATGCTGCCAGAGACCAGTCAACGTTGTGGGAACGAACGTACAAACACTGTTGTGGCTTGGCTGTGCTAGAAAATACAGTATATGTTGAGAGGACAAGCTTTCATCCAATTGAGAAAGATGACCGGCCAGGCGGCAAGGCAAGCATCTAATCCTTCGATAACTGAAAACAGAATTGAAGTTCTATGTGTACTGCCTGCAGTGGCATGTACATATGGTACCTTCAGCTGGCATGTGCACTAATCTACTGACTGGGAGCCGTACGCCGTACCATACGCCGGTCGGACGAAAATCGTGCACTTAAGTGTCGTACGCAAAGCAGATTCGTTTTGCTATTGACAACTGACGGTTTGTTGGGTTGGCGTCAGTTGAAACAGATATCAAAGGGTCCTTTTCCACTAGTGAACCTATATTTTCCGCTAATCATACTGTTCATTCCTCGTAAAAAATAAACATACTGTTCATTCTAGGATTAAGTAACTGAGGTCGACTATGAGTTTGTGTGTAAAGGAATGGTGCAAAAATTGTTGGACATAAAATGTGTACCTTCATGAGATCGAAATGGTTTCACCAAGGCCTTGTCAATACAGCAACTTGAAGCGTTTAAGTTTAGTCTTAACATAGACAAGTTTTATCTTTACTAGTTGTAGTTAGCTACTTGTGCAGCAAGATTGCCTGACTCACAGTTGAGCAAACTGAAATTTAACAACCTCATGTAAATGTTTGTGATATAAGTACAAAGCAATACAAACTTACCTGTTCTATAAGAAAAACTAAAATCCTTGTGATATAAGTACATTTAACACGCTTCAAACCGATTACTTGTTCTATTCGAAAAACTACAATCCTTAGCGAGTCTTACTTTTTTCTTGTTTCCGAGGAATCTTCATCTATTGGCTCAGCATATATACATGGTGTCCAACCAAGTGCCACATTTGAGAAGGCATATCAACTATTAACACCAAACAGAGGGGCAATAATTTAATATGGACATGATTTCAGTACATGCTCCAAGCTATGGAACACCATAAAAGATACTTCCATCAACACATAAATCGCCATACGGAGTATCTCTGGATCTCTATCCGCTCCATCATTTTTTTCTTAGAGCTGCTCTAATCTTTTCTAAAACTCTTCTACACAATAAAGTATGCTCCTTCAATCCTCACTTCTTGGAATCACTAAATTTCCTAATCTTAAGATAACTATGGCGGATTCACGCATTTCTAATGTAGATGCGCATATATAACAATGTATTTGTTGCCCCTGAACCCATCGAATTGGACATGAGAGGCATGAGGAGATTTAACTCTGCTTAGGCGCTGGGTGGTCTAGCGAGGCACCAAACTGGTGCTGGTGCAGCTTGACGAGCATGAGAGGATGATGCACTCTCATTGAACTATAGGCCGATGTTACAATGTCGTCCATAATGTATGGCACTGTTGATAGAGTTTCAAGCTTCAACACGAAATATGTAGCCTTTTGGAGAGCAACATAAATGTAACACTCATAACATGTTCCTTTTCCACGCAAGCTCCTACTAAATTCTTATATCTAGTGATCGGCGGCCGACTCTCTCGTCTATCGTCTCTCGTCGTTTCATGTGGCAACGCCTAGGGCAAAACCTAGAGTGGCAGTATTTTATTTCGAGTTCAACAGACCTCTATGACCCTTAATTTAGCTCAGTACTTTGAGCTTTTACGCCTAGTTGCAGAGAAAGTTAAGAGAAAGCAGATATGGATGAACAAGACAGAGGAAAATATCTAAGCTTCAACTAAATTGGCAAAATGACCATGGATGCTGGCTCGATCAATTGGGATCTCAAGTGTTTGGGTGTAAACATTGGCTCATTGCCTCCATGGGGTGAGGAGACTAACCAATGGGCAAACAGCTCCTTCCACCTGTTCATCCGTCCTCTGCGATGACTAGTTTTTCCATGCGGCTGTCTTGGTTTCCATCAGGGAAGTGTGTTCTTACAGCAGCGTTAGTAAGAGCATCTCCAGTGGATGGTGTAAACTTGGACGTGTATGTGTTCATATACACCTCCATATACATCTTTTCAAATTTTACACCTCTCAGTTTTTCAGTGGAACGTGTAAATCAAGACGTGTATATTCTCTCTCCTATAGTTAATAGTATTTTTGATAACTACCATTTAACATTCATTTTTAACAACTATATTCCAACGACTATATTTCTGGTCTATATAAACATGTATATTCTCTCTCCAATTTTTTCCTTTGTTGGTTTATCCTTTCACGGTCGTGGAACGTTGCTGAGTTGATGGGGTTGATTGCTCTCCAATTGGACTTCCTAGTGGTGTTTGTGAGTAACCAAAACCCATTGTGTCCAAGAAGCTTTGGTCATCATCCATCTGCAAACAATTAACAAAGACACACAGCCAACAACAAATATGTTAGCAATTTAGGACCAAAACGGTGATCTCAGTAACACAGAGCTCTTCTTCAGTAGTACTACATATCAGGCCCTAGATCAGTACCAAATCTGTAGCAAATAACTACATACTACCGAAACACAGCTATTCTTTGCCCTAGACCACAATCCAGTATCAAATCCATCTCCGTCTCTCATAAGTACCTCTGTTCTCTACAGCCAGAGCAACACCAAATCGTCCCAAACTACCACTACACCATCCCACAGCACCAAATCGACCATGGCAAACACTACCACCGCGCCTCCAGGCCACATCCACACCCCGCCGCCCTCCCCTCTATCCAGGCCGAGCGCCGCCGCCCTCCAGGCCGCACCCCGCCGCCAAAAAAAACATACCTTGTCCGGCCAGAGAGGAGTGGCGACGGCGACCTTGTGGGCGTCCTCCTCCGATGGGCTCCGGACGGTGGCGGGAGGAGAGCAGTTGCCTCCACTTCGTGAGTTCACGAGCGTGGTTTTTTTTTTTGAGAAACACAGTACAAACGCAGACGCTCACATACACGCGCACACACTCACCCCGCTTCTCACTGAAAGAATATTCCGCCTAAATGCAAGGCACAGATGTCAAACCTGGGGTTTGAACTCTGGTGGTCTGAGGGTACAACCACCCTGCTAACCATCCAACCACCGGTTGCTTTGCTGGTACCCTCGTGGATACGAGGTGTAAACATACACGACGCTATACACGATCTGCTGGGAGACGGTTTTTTTTCTCTTATATCCTGTATATTTGACAGACACCTCCATATACACACTAGAGATGCTCTAAGAGAGGTTGTTAGTACGATTCTTTAACCCATGATCTTGCATTTCCAGATGCCTCCCAACCGTAAATCAATAAACATCACCAATCCCACAAGTCATCTACTTGCTTTCAGCAGGGATTTTTTGAGGATTAAAGGAAGTGGGCATGAAAGGAATACAGCTAAAAAATTATCCTTTTTCCCGAAAAGGAGGTGTTATGACCGGTCTCTACATCGATTGACGTGTACATCTATAAAAAGAGGTGAGTTGTGTCAACCAAAGGGTCGTTAGATATATATTATTGTGATTGATATTGAACATGTGCGCATATGTCGAAGTAATGAGGCTAGAACAATGTAGTTGACATTGCAACAATGTGAGCGTCAATAATGTTTCAATACAATTATTCTAGAATCATTTACACTGATATAAGCATGTGCCCCTAATCAATATCTCTATGTATATCTGTGTCGACTTTTCTGTCCACACATGATATCTTTCTACCTCACACAATGTAGAGGCCGGACAAATCACCTATATATATTTCTATGGGCATACCCACACACACGCCACACTCGACTACTAGTGTGCACATGACACTGTGTCCAAGACCCCTTTCTTGGTATATTTGTTGTATATTATAGTGTGAGATACCCCATCTTTCCTGCCCCTGTCTATTTCAAAAAAAGTTCCTCTCTTACTGCAGCCAAAGGAGTATCTTACTTTGTTTCCTCATCAACCCATCTTCATTTGAATCCTAAATATCCTTACCAGAAGGTAGTTAATGTGTTGCTAATTTTGATGGCTCATGGAATTGATGATGTTTATCGATCTAGGCTTGGAAGGCATCCGGAAATACAAGGACGTGGGGTAAAGAATGGTGTGAACAAAACTTCTTGGAGACAGTTCTTTGGGGTTGTGTATTTCTAACTTTAACTAATAGTATCTAAGGATCTATCTCCCTTCATTTATTTGGGCTTGCTCGTCTTGAATAAACTTCATCAGTTCAAGCTATGATTCACCGGTTATTTTTTATGGTGCGTTTCTAAGTAATATCTAACCATCTATATCTCTTCCTATATTTTTGAAGCTTCATCAGTTCAAGTTGTGCTTCGTTAGTTCAAACTAGTGTACATTGTGTGCGGTGTTGAACTGACTGATATCTTCTTGAGTACCAGGGAATGGAAACACATTATGAAAAATGCTTCCCAACACATAATAGAGTGTAAATGTCTTGGTATGTGATTTAACCTAATTAAAACCCATACATAGGTGTAACTAACATCTAATCTGGTGTAATTAAGCACACCACAAACGGCCATAACATAAATTAAGCATAGTTTCTAAGTTTAACGTCTCGTACGTTTCACATTAGAAATCTATGAAGTTATCAACGTTCAGACAAAGCAAGAACTGGCCTATTCAATATCTCTAGTTATATCTTTGTCGACCTTTATGTGGACGCATTTCTTTTTTTTAGAAAAGGGGGTGCGGATCCCCGGGGACACATGACTTCTCTATTCAGATATTACCTCGTGCATCACTTAATACAGGGCCCGGGCATACCACCTCTATTTTTAGGCGTGTATCCACATTTAACTAAATCCTTTTCGGAAAATACACATACAACTATTAGGGTGCACATGACATTGGGTCCGAAACCCCTTTCTTGGTGATTTTTTTTTAGAAAAGGGAATTTTATTAATCCCAGCCTCTGCATCGAGTGATGCGCACAGCCGCATTATTACAAAGTGTATCATATCTCAAAGTTTACATCTCAGAAATCACTAAGATTAAGATAGGCCCCTCAGCCGACAGTGACGGAAACAAGTAAACTACGAAAGTCGACTAATATGCTGCCACGTATACCGGGAGAAAAAATCATGTGCCACCCGCTGGAGACGCGTACATCCAGCCCCCTTTCTTGGTGATGTATATTGTAGTGTGTGGTACCCCATCTTTATGTGATTAATATGGGTAATTTACACGTGAATACGAATCCGCCACTGTCTATTTCGACAAAGGCTCCTCTCTTATCTTACTTTTGTTCCTTCAATCCCTCTTCATTTGAATCCTAAAAATCTTTATAAGAAGGTAATTAGTTAATGTGTTGTTAATTTTTATTGCTCTTGAAACTGGTGATGTTCATCGATCTAGCCTTGGAAGGCATGTGGATATACAAGGACGTGGGCTAAAGAATGTTGTGAACATGATTGTGGCCAATGCTTTACATGAGTAATAGATTTGAGACAGCTCTTTGGGATGGTGCATTTCTAACTTGAACTAGCAATATCTAAGTATCTATGTCTTTTCCTTTATTTTGGCTTGCTAATGTTGAACAAATGGAATCTTCATCAGTTCAAGCTGTACTGTACATTGCTTGAGGTGTTGAACTGCTGATAGGTTCTTGAGTAGGAGTGGAAGTACAGTATGAAAAATGCACCCCACTAGTTTCTGCATGAATGCGAAATCATCAACGTTTAGGACCTGGAATCCAATAGCGATTCCGTCAGTCCCTTACTCCTAATCCCCACAACCACGGCCGCGACCCAATCCACCCGCCAATTGCGACGGCGAAGCGTTCTGCTGCTCGTACCGCTTGTCGGTCAGATCCCCTCTCTGCCGTGACCTGCTTCCCGTCGACACCTGCTCTACAAAGCATCACCTGCTAATTTCTTATATTGAGGAAAAAAAGGTGAATCTCCTTTATGGTGCGGCTACTCCACTTCAACGATTTGTGGAAGCAATAAGATTCTTCGTCTCCTTCACCGAGACACTTTCCTAGTTTCGAAATCATTTCAATATTCGGTAATATTGTGCTGGGGAGAAGTGTTGTACTGGAGAAAAAAATTCTCGCCTAAAATGATTTAATTATATATATAAATATCCCCCACAAAATCCACTCCCACTCAGCCATCTTCTAGAAAAGGAAAGGAAGTCCTTTTGTCTTGCAGAT
The DNA here is from genome assembly GCA_947311845.1 of Poa pratensis. Lineage (NCBI taxonomy): Eukaryota > Viridiplantae > Streptophyta > Magnoliopsida > Poales > Poaceae > Poa > Poa pratensis. The sequence continues at coordinate 31,279,357 of CAMZMU010000074.1, forward strand.
TTCGACATCATTTCTGGTGATGTGCCCTTTTCTTCACCAACCCAAGATGGGATGTCGCCACTGGAGAGCAGCGGAAGAGAGCTCCGTGGGTACCTTCTTCCTCCTCTCTCGTCGCCGCTTCCAAGGTACGTATCCCGTTGCCTCCGTTTCTTGGTTTGATCCAGCAATTTTTCGTTGGATCCTAGGGCAGGGCCGCATCTATCTGTATCTCTGTTCTTTGAGCCGTTCCCTGGCCCTAGAAAATTTGAAAAGAACTCCTTCTAATTTGGATGGAGTTGAAACGAGTTCCTTTCTGTCCGTTTCTTAGATGCGTGCTCAATTTGGTTGATTACTAGGGGGTCGCTGATGAATTATAAGTACAATTAGTTCGATCTCAGCAGTAATACATTGATGTTCATGTTCTTAGTTCGATCTGTACTTAATAGAATAGATTAGTCACAGTACACATTTCTGGTTCCTACCGCTAGCCACACCTGAAGTCAAAGAAAAAGCAGTCACAGTTTAAATGCTGCATGCATTTCCATTTGCTGATTTTGCATTTGTTAATACCTGATGTTAAATTTCTTTTCCTACTTCTGCAGGCTCCACTTGGCTCAGAAAATTGTGTTCAAAGTGAACTCTTCTGAGGGTTGAGACTTGAGACTAATTTATTAACTTAATAAGTTATCCGTAAGTTATAATAAGAAATCTCAAGAATAACTTATTAACTTATATAAGCCCTTTGATTCTATGGCTGCAATCCAAAAGCTTTATGAGGTCTGCAAAGTATCATTATTTGAAAAAGGGCCATCATCTCCTGAAGCCAGCGAAAAAGTTCGTGATGTATTAGGTAAGAACTACATATTATATTGGGTTTATGAAATGTGGTTCTGTGCTGCTTTGAGAAAAAGAAAAACTATCGATACTAAATTATGAAATGTGTTTCTGTGCTTCTTTGAGAAAAAGAAAAACTATCGATACTAAATTATGAAATGTGTTTCTGTGCTGCTTTGAGAAAAAGAAAAACTATGGATACTAAATTCAGTACATTAATTAGATTATGTTCTATTTATTGGATGTGTTTTAGATTCATTTGACTGGATGTGTTTCCATGTTATTCTGAATAAATAGAAACTCATACATAATGCAGTTGTCAGCAGCAAGGATGTGATATTGCACCTTTATCACTTTTTCGCATGCTGTTTTCAGGTCTATTCTTATTTACAGCAGCTTAAACGTCCACCTCGACTATGAGTGTTCTAGTCGTCCACTTTATATATTTAAATGCTTTTGAATGTTCTTTTATTCTGACACTTCACCTGACATGTGTCGATCAACATTAAATTATGTACATATTTCGTGTCCAAATTTAAATTCAAGAAACTTAAACTGGTACAATATATGTTTAGCGCATACCAGATGGTCTTTTGTTCTTATTGATTCAAAATTTGTTAACAGACATGATCACACCTTCTGATGTTGGACTTGAGTGTGAAGCACAATCTGTTCGTGTTTGGAGAAGACCACGAGCATTGAATAGGAAAACTGTATTCCCTTCAAGCCCAGCAATCAGATATTGTCATATATATGAGTGCAAAAGCTTCTCCGTAAGCCCCATCAACTACTTGGCCACTGTCATGATACTTTTTTGTATCTGGACACTTGTTTGCCCGTTAGTACTCCCTTATCTCTTGCTTTAAAATTTGAGGTTGTCCAATTTACTTCCGCATTGTCCCTGCAGATTGGCATATATTGCATGCCAGCATCATCCATCATTCCACTGCACAACCATCCAGGCATGACTGTGCTCAGCAAACTTCTGTATGGTAAAGTGCATGTCAAATCGTATGATTGGATTGATATAGACGACCCTCGTAATTTATCAAAAGGTAGGGTTTTATCTTGATCATAAATTGATTTTTTCATAACGTGTTTGTATATCCATCGTACTTTTGAGAGTTGAGAATGTACAGTGTTTTATGAATGTATACCACTTCTTTGATTGTGTGCACATTTGATATAGCCCAAATACATGAAAAGCCTTGGAATAATTCTTATTGTTTCATTTCCTCATTGTTTCTACCTGGTGTGGTAGCTTCTAGCACTGGGTTTGTCCATTATATTTGGCTTTTTTTTCTCTCTGCTACAACAACGCTATAGGATATTTAGTTGACAAGTAATTCTCCTAAAATGTAATTTTCTTTGCCACTGCTGTCTGTACAACATATTCTATCTTGGGCTCATTTGTAGATTGAGAGTTCACACATGAGAACTTTGGGTTTACCTTTTTTCTGAGGGAAACTCCAGGTTTAGTAAGAAACAGAAAATATGTGATTGAGCGTTATAATTTTATAAAGTAACAAGCAAACTTGCCACATTGTATTCGCTTATTACTCCCAGCCTAGCCTAGCAACTGAACCAATGACCCTTTTTTTTCTCGGATGTGGAATGTGGATGTAACTGCAACACGCACCGTCAACTGATTCAAACTTATTTGGTACTTGCAGTCAGACCAGCCAAGGTTGTGAGAGATGGTGAAATATCTGCACCTTGCGGGGCAATGGTTCTGGGAAACATCCATTCCCTGAAAGCCATCACTCCTTGTGCTATCTTGGACATCTTGTCACCTCCTTACTCTTCAGAGGAGGGAAGGCACTGCTCCTACTTCCGGAGATTGGCGAAATCAGACCCATCGGGTCAGTGTCGTGCTCCCCGCTTGACGAAGATCAACAACAATTTACTAACCATGTTGTGCCTCGGGGGTCTTAATTACTTATATGTTCGCTATTGCTTCTTCAGGCATTTTATTGGACCGGACAAGGGGATCTGAATTCGTCTGGCTGGAAGAATACCAGCCCCCTCACAACTTTGTTATTAGAAGAGATCTTTACACCGGACCTACTTTGAACTTCTAAACTCACCCTCGGATACATAATAATGATTCTTCTAACATTTATAAGTTACCAAGAAGCATATAGATATGTGTACTGCAAAGTTTTTCTTGTCATTTTTCTTCTCTGGTCTTCTATTTGTACACATGGCCACTCTTTGCGAATGTCTTTTGATATATCGATTGTAAGATAATGTTATTGTAATTTCGTAATGTGTAACACAGTGACAGAATATGTATGTATGAATATACCAAGCGTAAGGTGCTTTTCAGCCTTCCTCTCCTTATGAACACCTCGGATGGAAATATTGTCATAATTTTTTATTAGTAGGTTTCTCTTTTTTATTGGTGGATTAGTAAGATGTTTACATCATGTCCATTACATTCCTTCAGTTATTTGTTGGTGCCTTGACCTTCTAACCACACTATGTGACCTGGTACCTGCTTGGCTTGAGCTATCAATGGCTCTTTTCTCGAAAAATCAATTTGGCTCCTAAGCTCCAGTGCTCTCTTTATTTTAAAAAATCAAAAACTATTTACAAGATAAAATCTGCAAAATTGGGATGTAATCAATGATGCATCCTACATGTATGCAAAATCATAATGAGAAATTCTTTATATATGGGCTACAAAATGACACAACTATTGGTGTGAGTTAAAGTTCCACCACTGCCATACATGAATAAGCAATATATGGGTCTATGAGATTTTTGCTAAGAATTTTTTTAAGTGAATAATAGGCCTAGCCCAATATTTACAACAAAGTTTCACTACATTTGTGCATATAACTCAAGGAAAAAGTCATTCTTGAGCTTAAGAACCTCGTTAATTTGTATATAGAACTCGCAAGGAAAACCTTATGTGTGAGCTTAAAAAGCCAGCAGTATTCTTTGCCACAATAGTTGTCAGATAAAATAGATTAAACTACTACCTGTTTCTAAAAAAACATATAAATTATTTCTGAAGTCAAATAATGTAGAGTTAGACCAAGTTATTGAAAGTGCCCTAAAGTTGAACATGAAGATAGATAGCTTATGACAGGGTTAAGTATGATCACATGGATGCAAATATGTTAAAATAGGGCTTTAGTAGTTAGTGTGGGATATGGTGATGACAGTTTGCTTGTCTCTCTTTAGTTCTTCTTTTCATAGTGGAACTACTTTTATTAACAATTTTAATATAAAATATATTTCATGGTATACTGTGTAATTTTTTTCCCGATAAAGGGAGCTTTATTACTTAAAAGGTTTAAGTATTACACCCAGCCTCTGCATAACCAAGATGCACACAGCCGAAACAAGCACGGAAGTTCAAAAATTAAAATCGGCGCATTACACATCAGAATGATAAATTGTAAAAACGCATACGGAGGTGGAGGGCCATATTGGGTTGCGCGTACAGTAAATTAAAATTTTCACGTATTACTACGGAACCTTCCCAAGATCTACTATCAAGATACATGCGAATACGAATATCCATAGATCTAGTTTAGTATACGTTACCAACACCGTAGATTGCGGAAGAACGTGTTGATGACGTAGTCGATGTAGCCGATCGCGGTCTCTCTCAACCAAGCTTGGTAGAGAGATTCCGACGCCTTCTTCTCCTTCGCTTCACCACCTTGAATCAACAGCTGAAGGGACAACCGTCGTAAGACAGATCTCCCCTCTGAGAGCTTGCACACGTACACTGGAAAGGTTCAGCAGGGCTTCGCCGTCCAAGCTTGAAGTCTGCTGGTGTATATGAAGGTGGAGATCTCAACACATAAGAAGGAGAGAGAGATTAGATCTAGTCTAATCGGATAGGTCGCCTCTAATTAGAGGTCTCTCTAATCCAACTAGAAGAGATATAAACTTGAGAGCTACTTGTGTCTCGTCTATTCTAATTGAGAAACTTGTGTCTCTCCAACTAGAGGGGGTGTGGTTTATAAAGGAGCCCAAGAGGTAGGGAGACATGGAAAGGGGGAAACCTTCCCCTAGTCCAACTTGGACAAGGGGAAAGTCCCCCTTACCCAATTCGGTATGGGAGGATGAGTTGGGGTTGGACCCCAACTCTCCTCCCCCTCCCTTCCTTGTGCACCGGCCGCCCGGGTGGGACCCGCCCTAGGCCGAACCGACCTAGGGCGGGTGGGGCGCCTCTTTTCTTGCCGCGCGGTGGGGCCCGCCTGGCCTTGCACCGACCCGGCGTGTGGGGCCGACCTGGCCACCACCGACCCGGCGCGTGGGGCCCGCATGGGCCGGCTGTTACTTGGCCGCCTCGCCGTGTGGGGCCCGCCCTAGGGCACTGCCTCCCCCACCGTGGGCCTACAACCCACTAGGGTTCGGCCCGGGGTTTCCCCCAACGGCGCCTGATACGTCCATTTTGCATCACTATTTTATATCATAATCTACTGTTATTCATTGATATATTTCATATTTAGAGATGTTACTTATGTTATTTTACCTATTTTTGCATGTTTGATGATTATTGGAGAATTAAACACCGGAGTCAGATTTCTGCTGGAAAAAGGACCGTCAAGATACTATATTTCTGAAGATCAATAATTCGAGGAAAATATCCAGAAGCTCCTATTTTATCAGATGACGGAGGCAGCCAAAAGGGGAGGCCGAGGTGAGCCACCATGGGCCCTCACCACCTGGTGGCGCGGCCCACCTTGTTGGCGCGCCGCCAGGCGGTGAGGAGGCCCTGGCCCACCTCTGCCAGCCCCCCTTCGCGTACATCATCTCCAGAAAACCCTAAGACAAGGGGGACGTCGAGAAAATATTTCGCCGCCTCCACAAGGCAGAAAACACCAGAGAGAGAAAAGCTCTCCGGCAGGGAGAAATCTGCCGGGGAAATTCCTTCCCAGAGGGGGGAAATCGTCGCCATCGTCACCGTCATCGAGCTGGACTTCATTGGGATCATCATCACCGTCATCTCCACCGCCGACACCATCATCACCGCTGCCCCACTCCGTTCCGTTGTAACATCTAGGGTTGAATCTTGTCTAGTTCATAGGGGAAACTTTCCCAGTGTTAATTACTCCTTGTGGTTGATGCTATTGAGTGAAACCGTTGAATTAAGGTTTATGTCCAGATTGTTATTCATCATTATATCACCTCTGATCATGTTCCATATGATGTCTTGTGAGTAGTTCGTTTAGTTCTTGAGGACATGGGAGAAGTCTTGATGTTAGTAGTGAATTATGTTGAGTAATATTTAATGGTTTGATGTTTAAGTTGTGGTGTTATTCTTCTAGTGGTGTCATGTGAATGTCGACTACATGACACTTCACCTTTATGGGCCTAGGGGAATGCATCTTGTATTCGTTTGCCAATTGTGGGGTTGCCGGAGTGACAGAAACCTAAACACCCGTTGGTATATCGATGCATGAGGGATAGCAGGATCTCAGAGTTTAAAGCTGTGGTTAGATTTATCTTAATTACTTTCTTGTATTTGCGGATGCTTGCAAGGGGTTTAATCACAAGTATGTATTAGTCCTAGGAAGGGCAGTGCATTAGCATAGGTTCACCCACACAACACTTATCGAAACAATGAAGATTAATCAACTATATGAAGTGAAAGCACTTGACAATATTCCCATGTGTACTCAAAAACGTTTGGTCATTATAAGTAAACAAACCGGCTTGTCCTTTGCTGTAGAAAGGATTGGGCCGCTCGCTGCAATTATTATTACTGCATTTTATTTACTTGTATTTTATTTATCTGCTATATCAAAAACTCCTAAAAACTTGTCTGTGAGTATTTACAGTGAATCCTTTATCAAAACTGCTTGTCAACACCTTCTGCTCCTCGTTGGGTTCGACACTCTTATTTATCGAAAGTACTACGATACACCCCCTATATTTGTGGGTCATCAGCTCCTCGGCCCACCACCACTTGGTGGTGTGGCCTTAATATTTTCCCGTAATTATTTATCAATTAAATAAATGAATATTTAATTAACATATAATTAAATAATACTTTGTCATATTGATTCTTATTTGAATATTTCCTTTTACAGAATATTCACCGAATTAATTACCTACCATATGAAACTCCTTTCATATGATCCGGGACACCTAGTGTCCGCCGACAAAATACTCCGGACAAATATATCCTCCATATATAAACCCTCAAAATAAATCCGACCGTGATAGTAACTTCTATCACAAACTTTCTCTCTTGACAAGGTATGTCTATCACGCAAGCACCATGCCGGTGATACTGTCTCCATGTTCCAGACCAACCATATAACACAACTAACCAATCCTAGTTTAAGTGTGTTCAGCATACAGGTTCGATAACGGGTAGCTATAATTGGTTGGGTATCAACCAATCACCGGCCAGTGACAGTTCCAAGGACGTCCTGTGTAGCTGCTATCGTTATGCGAATAACTCTACTATTGAACCTGTTGATTATCATATATCAATCCCATTACTCACGATACTGAACTTCACCCGAGATATATATCCGTGCATGATACCATGAATCAATCAAGGATTGATTCACATCATCTTTGTCTATCTCGTTACCGGTAAGTTCCCATTACTCGTTGTCGTATTATGATATCCCACACGGTGCAACTTCACCATGCATTGTCTGCAGAACATATTGGATACCGTTATAATACCGAGTGGGCCCTGGACGTATCTCTCTTAACCTAGAGGAATAATTTCCCATCTCAAAACATCAGGATACACACACACCCTTGAAGTCACCCAGTAACTGCCTTTATGGTCACCCTGTTACGGCTGACGGTTAACAGCACCAAAGCAACTCTTCCAGTATGCATGAGCCTAATAACCTCATGGTTACAAGGACATGTTATACAACAACATTTTTGTGATAAAGCTAAGGAAAAAAGAATATTTAACAGAATCTCTTAGCATACCAACACTTGGGTGACCCAGCCATATTATTGTCCAATAATATGCCATCCTTGATGCTGACATAAACTCTATGTCCATGACTAGGAAAAGCCGCGTCATCTAGCATTCAAGAATTAGTCCGTAAAAGAATTAGGGTACATTTTACGCATTCATATTCTCTACACGTGCAGGTGAGCTTTTCCCTAAATCACGCATTTAGAAATCACTGCAGTTATAGCATAGAGAATACGAATCAATAATGTATGAATCAGACATATATATGTATAAATACATTGTCACATGTATAAATACATTGCCTTTTGGGCATATATCCAATAGGCCAATCCGAAAATTATGCTGCCATCCATGTTGGGATAAAAAGTTTCTCGCTGTATCCTCCAGTCTTGTACACACCTCCATAAATAGGTCTCGATGCGCCACACGTTGCAACTGAGACCACAAACGGAGTGTAGTTGTAGTCCTGTAGATAACCTGCACAAGAGAATAATTTTTACTAGTAAACACCTTGTCATTTGTACATAGCCACAACGACCATATAACGGCAAGCGCTGCCACCCTAATAAGTTTTTACCTATATACCGTGTAATGTTGATTTGCATTATGGATATTACTATTTTTTGTAGAATGATTATGAATATCGGATCAGAGGGAGTATTACTGCTACTCCCTCCGGTCCGTTTTACACGTCGTTGGAAAAGAGCTAGCATAGAAAGACTTGGTAGCATAGCTGGCGACACCTAATTTGGATCAGACGTAGTAGTACTATTTCTACTATATAATATTGCTAACCGTGGTGATCGTACGTCGTGGTCATTTTTCGTTTTAGCCCCTCAATTCTACGACAATCAACCCACAATCCATAACTTATTTCGAACCGTTCTTCTTCATGACCGAAAGAGCCTACCCCGATTCCCCATCTCTGCCTCGAGCTCGTCGGCGCCAGCTTCTCCCATCCCCTGCCTTGAGCTCTTCAGCGCCGCCCTTCAGTCCCCTACCTCAAGAAGCTCGCGTCACCCTCCAATCCCTTGCATCGAGCTTGTCAGGTCGCCACTCCCCAGCGCCAGCCTTTGACCTCGTCGTGCATGTCGTCAACGGCCACGTCTACGGGCTGAGCCATGGCGGCGGCGAAGTTGTCGTCTCGTACACGGGCGTCCCGCTCGCGCGAGGCGCCGAGGGCGCACCCCTGCCTTCCGGCTGTGGGCATAGGAGGAGTGGAGGTGGGCGGTGAACGTGACGGGCGCGGTGTCGTGGGTTTGTCACGTCAGGTGTCATAGATGACTTCGTAGGTGTGGGATTACGCGAGTCAAGCATCTCCGAGCTTGGGATCGCAGGAACAAAGATCAACACAGATTTACCCAGGTTCGGCCCCCTCAATGTGAGGTAAAAGACCTACTTCCTGCCTACCCTAGATTGGTATTGATATGATAATCAAGGTGTTACAATGGAGGCGATCCGATCTGGTACTCGCCGTATGAACTAGGGTTTAGGGCTTGATAGCTCGACCCGTTCTAAGTCCTGCGAGTCCTCTTTATATACACAGAGGCTCGCTAGGTTACAAAGGAAACTTTCCCCACAAGGAATATGTCCGCAGAGGCCTACTCGGAGACTACTTGGTCTTCACGTCCTCCGGGATATGTCTTCTAGAACTTTCCCCTTATGGCGGTTCAATATTGGGCTTGCTCCCAAGTGGGCCTTTGTCCGTGCGAGTAAAGTAAGCCGCACTGGGCCGCGGGTTAATCCAGAAAGTATTCCCCCGACATTAGCCCCCAAGATTGGTTAGGACTTCACGGTGAGGATCCCCTGGTCACTTGAGGTAGTTGTTGAGCCGCATTGTGAGCGTTCTGACCAATCTCTGATTGATGCGATTCAGAGCCGCGACTTATCTGTGCGACTCATCCCCGCTTCTGGAGATATTCTGTTCCCTTTACTTGCGGACCGTTGCTTGTTTTGCGGGCGCAAATTGTGCCGTTGGTTGCGAGCGCAGATTGCCGTTAGTTACGGGCCCCTTCAGTTATAAGCTGCGGCCACCTAGGTCATTATCCATTTGCCCTTGCAATCTCCTCATCCCCAGCCGCGCCGTCTTCTTCCTCGACCGAGCCTAGTTCCCCAATCCCATCTTCCCTTCGCAATGGCGCCCAAGGCGAAGCCATCTGACGATAAGCGCAAGATCTCCTGCAACTGGGAAGGATCCTGGGTAACGGAGGAAACTCTTGTAGATCTGGCCGAAGCTGGCTTCTTGCCGCCGAAGGAGGATGGCGTCTGGCGGGCGCCAGGCGATGAAATCGAGCCGCGCCCCAAGCCCAACGAGCTGGTGATGTTCGTGGAGCACGTGGAGCGTGGATTCACGCCGCCAGGTTCTCCCTTCTTCCGCAATCTGCTGCAACGCCTAGGCCTCCGTCTTCACGACATCGGGCCCAACTCAATGCTCCAGGTGAGCAACTTTCATGTGTTGTGCGAGGACTATCTTGGCATAGCCCCCAACATCGATCTGTGGCTGGCCTCTTTCACCTGCAACAGCCAACTTGTCTCCAAGGGTGGCGCCTATGTTCAGGTCGGCGCCATCTCTCTGCAACGTCATCGAAACTCTGTTCTTCCCAAACTGGCTCTGGCGAATCGACCCAGGGCTTGGCAAAAATCTTTCTTCTATTGCCAAGATACTTCACCGGAGGACGAAACTCGCCTTCCCTCCTGGTCCAACACCCTCTTCGTGCCTACCGAGGCACTGAAATCAAAACCCCGCGACTCGGCCATGCCCTTCATCAATGAGTCGCTGATCAAGGTCCGTGCCTTAATAGGTCATGGTCTTACTGGTCTTGATCTTCTCTCTTGCTGGACCAAATGGCGCATTCAGCCCGTGAGTCCACGACAACGATCCTTTCTTGAGTGCACAGGCACTTCTGCTGACGTTGATCGTATCAAGGCTTCGGACTGGAGGCCTGAGGATTGGGTAGAATTTGTCGACCGCGTGACTGAGGAGAAGGACATTTCCTTCGACAAGGTGGGGCTTGCCCCTTTTAGTGTTAACAACAAGCCTTTTGAGGTAACTCCTCTTCTCTGTCTTTTTGTCTTCGTAGTTGAGTCGCATTCCTTTTCTTGATACTGCAACTTATATCTTCCTGATCCAGGCTGATGAGAACTACTGGTCGCTACCTGCGACCGTCTCCGGCACTGCTGCTCCTAAGCGTGCCGCACGAAAGAAGTTGCTGCCCACTCTAGAGGGCAGCGAAACTGCTGATATCCCTTCTGTCGCCTCTGCGGCCTCAGAGGATGAAGAGACTGAACTGGACGAGGATGACAGTCCAGTACCAGCCGCGAGCTCTGTGCCGCGGCGGACCAACTCCCGCAGAGCCTCCAAGAGGCTATCTCGTGAGGAGCCAGAGGTTGATGCTCTGGAAAACCCTGAGGCCACGAAGCGTCGCAAGCCTGCTACGGGCGCGACCTCTTTCCGGCCAAGCGTGTGTTCAAAGCCACCGTCTCGGCTGAAGAAGACATGGGTCCCCACTCTGGTAATTTCTGTTGTCTTGTCATCTTGAATGCTTTTTCTTTTTCCTCTACTGACACGCAAAACTTCTGCTCGTAGATTCTGGGACCCAAGGCCTGTCTTCACCGTCAAGCGGTGAACTTATGGCCTTTGTGAAGATGGCTCCAGAGTTAGTGACTTTTCCCTGTGCTTATAATACTTTTATTCTGGCTTATGTGCTTCTTCTTCACACAATGCCCTTGCTTTTTGCAGAAGTGCGGCTAAACCCGCGCTGAGCCTGGAATTGTTTCCGAAACCGCGGTTGAGCCGCGTTCTCCTCTTGCGACTCATACCGCCATGGTAGAGGGCGTGGCCACCACTGATGACTTGGCCACGGTCCCTGTTCTTGACACAGCCACCCAAGAGGTGGCTCTGGAGGATAGAACGGATCCCCTTATGATCCAGGACGTGGAGAAGGTCAACCCCTCCTCCATAGATGTAATGGCCAAGGATGCTGATGCGCCAGTTATTGAGTCGCCAATTTTGCATACTGAGGTTGCTTTTTCCTCCTCCACAAGCCGCGCTGAGAGACTGTCAGAGGCTATCATTGCCTCAAATGACAAGCAAGCCATGGAGCTCCGCAAGGCACTGTCTGACCTGTCTGCGGCTTATAAGGTAAACTTCTATCTCCAGTTATCTGTCTCTAGCCCCCAAGGATCAAGTTTCTTCTTTGACTGTAAAGGGAGACTTGATGCTTCTCTTTTATCTGTTGATATATACTTACTAACTGATGCACCCTTCGTAGGAGGAACTAAGCTCCATAACGGCTGCCAAACTTGCCTTGGAAAAGCAGCTGGGGGATACTCCCTCTGAACTGGAAGGCTGCGCGAGCTCCTTGGCCAGCGTGACGCTGAGCTGAAGAAAGGGAAACCAGGATGGGCGAGCTATCTGATGAAAGCTTCAAGTTATCTGAGCAAGCCAAAGCCACCGAGCTGCGGCTTAAAACTGTTGAAGAGAAGTTCCAAGAAAGGGTCCAGCAGCTGGACCTCCAAGTCAGTGCTCAGAAAGACGCCATTGCTGATGCCAATGAGGACGCAAGGCTTAAGGCTGTTTCCATTGGCGAGCTTGAGAAAAAGTTGAAGAAAGTTTCTGATGCCCATAACCTCGTCTACGCCAAAGTGTGCATCATGACTCAAGAGTTAACTGGTATGTGTTGCGACTCATATCTGCATCTGTTTTCTCTACTATCTTTGCCTGTATGTTGTAGAGCTGACGGAGACATGCCTCGATGTAGGTGAAGATGCCAAGAGCAGCGCGGCCGTACTCAAGAACAGCTGGAGTATATCCGCGATTTTTCGCGAAGAACTTGTGATGCCATGAAATCATGTCTAAGTGCCTGCTGCCGACCAAGCCAGTCCCCGGTGATTCTGAAGGGCTGCTAAAAAGACTGCTTAGGGCACCTCAGTTCTTTTTGGACTGGAAGGAGTCCTCAGCTCGCACCGGCGCGGCTCATGCTCTTTCTTTGGCCAAGACATACTATCCTTCTTTTGATGCTGCCAAGGTTGCAAAAGGTAGGCCCTCGAAGAAGGTGGATGGCACCGAACTGACGGCCTCAGAATATGCGGCGACTTGGAAGGATATGCGCGGCCACGCGACTGAGCTGGTGGAGGGGATAGATCTTGCGACCTATATGGGCAAGTATAATGCAGATGGAAGCAGGTGGGAGAAGTTACCCGCTCCGTCATCCAGTGCGGTGATTCCGCAGGAAAAGAACCCCTCTCCAGGCGTATCCAGCTCTGCAGCCCCCAAGCCCGCGACTGAAGAGCCCTCCAGCGAGCCTGCGATTACTCCTTCTGGCAAGCTTGGTAAGCCGCCTGTTCCTCCTTCCCACCGGCCAAAAGCTGCGCACAAGTGAAGAAGAGAAAACAATGGTTTGGTGATCTTGGCCCTTAGCGGCCTGTAATAATTGTTAGAATTTATGTGTCATAAGACAATATTATGGTTTGCTTAAGTACTCTTAGCAGTACATGTTTCGACCAATAGGCTGGTCCTTATGATTTGTCTCGGTTTTTCCTCACTTAGGCCCTTGCGCGGCTCAGTATTTCCCAGGTAAAAAGTGCGTGTTCAGGGTCGTGAGCGGCCATGATAGGCAATCAAACTCGATTGACGCCGCACCCCCAGTACTTTGGCCGCATAGTGCAAGTCGCATCCAAGAGAGGTTGAGTATAATCACGATAAATGCCACTTGTTTGGCGATCCCAAGGAATAGGCCGCGCTAAAAAGCTGCCGCACCCCCAAGGGACCAATGATTAAAAAATAAAAGACTCATAGCTCAATTGGTAGTTTGAGATGCTTTATTTCAGAATCATTATATGATACATAGGGTCGGTCGCGCCTAGGTGGCGACCAGAAGTGATGCTTGGGTCGGTTGCGCCTAGGTGGCAACCAGAGATGTTACATGGGTCGGTCGCGCCTGAGTGGCGACCAGAATTGGGTCGATCGCGCCTAGGTGGCGATCAGAATTGTTACATTGGGTCGGTCGCGCCTGAGTGGCGACCAGAATGGGTCGATCGCGCCTAGGTGGCGATCAGAATTGTTGCATTGGGTCGGTCGCGCCTGAGTGGCGACCAGAATGGGTCGATCGCGCCTAGGTGGCGATCAGAATTGTTGCATTGGGTCGGTCGCGCCTGAGTGGCGACCAGAATGGGTCGATCGCGCCTAGGTGGCGATCAGAAGTGAAGTTTTTTAGCCCTGAGTGGCTTACTTGATGATGTAAACTCTTAATAATTGCTGATGGCAACTCGCGATGCCTGGGATGTGTCTTTATTGGCAATGGCTTGTAGCCTTTGACTTCCTTGCCTCCCTTGCGGCCGTAATCTGAAGTCGCAAGTCAGGCAAGTGCCTTTAGCCTTCATGATGTCATCAAAATTCTCCTGCGACTCGCGCATGGGCGCGCTCTCTGCGATGCAAGCTGCTCTGGCTATGGCCTTGTCGCCCTCTTCGCATTCTTGAGCTATTCTTTTGTCGCCATTGATGGTGATGACTCCCCTAGGGCCTGGTATTTTAAGCTTTAGGTATACATAGCACGGCCTAGCCATAAACTTTGCGAATGCTTCTCTGCCAAACAGCGCATGATACGGGCTCTGGAAATCTACAACCTCGAACCAAATGTACTCGCTCCTGAAGTTGCTTTGTGTCCCAAAGGCGACCTCCAAGTTGATTCGCCCCAATGGCTGAGCTGATATGCCTGGCACAACACCGTGAAACGTTGTTCTTGATGGGTATAGCTGCTTTTCTTGGAGGTTCATTCTTTTGAAGGTTTCATAGTATAATATATTGATGCTGCTGCCTCCATCCATCAGTACTTTGCTCAACTTGTATCCTGCGACTTGAGGAGCAACCACCAGCGCGAGTTTTCCTTCTTCATTTATTTCTCCTGGGTGATCCTCGCGGCTCCAAACCACTGGCTGCTCGGACCACTTTAGCCACTGTGGGACGGCTGGTACTACGGCATTAACAGCCTGATTGCGTCGTCGCAGCTTTTGTTCCCTCCTTGAAGTATTCACCACAATGGTATGATACTGACCCAACTGTTTTGGGAACTGTGGCTGATCTGGCTGCGGATTTGGGACGGCGTTGTTGCTGTTGTTGCCTCCGCCGTGTTTACCTTCCTCGTTGTTTTGATGATTGAAGTTTGTGTGAGTGGCTGTCCATCCTTCCACTTTTTGTAATGATAACACTGTGCCTTCGTGTGGTTGGGTGGTTTCCCATCTTTTCCTATATGGATGTCGCAGGGGCGGTTGAAAACCTCTTCCAAATTAACTGGGTGAAAATTCCTTCCTCTGCTGCTGTTTGTTTGTAACGAGTATTCGTATTTGCGACTAACCCTGAGTTTCCTTCCTCGTTTTTGCGCTTGTTATAACTCGCATTGGCATTGCTAGCTTGCTGTTGTTGAGGCTTGCTACTGGCCTTCTTTCCCTTGCCAGTGTTTTCCTCTTCCTCCCCATCAGATGCGTCCCTGGTTTTATCCGAGCTAGCATATTGTTGGCCGCCGCCATTACCTCGCTTAGGCTCTTGACTTTATCCTTCATGCGACCTAGTTTGTGGACTAGCGGCTCAAATTTGCAATTCTTCTCCATGACAAGGACTGCTGAACTGGGTGGTATGTTATCGAGGAATGTATGATCTCGGCGACCCTTCTCATCCAGTGGCGACTCGACTCGCCTTCCTTCTGTACACAACGCTCAAGGTCCTCTATGCTGCAGAGTCGCTTGCATGTTCCTTGGAAATTCTTGATAAAAGCTTCCTTCATCTCATCCCAAGAGTTTATTGAGTTTGGTGGCAAATTTGCAGCCATATGTGAGCTGCGCCTTCTAACATCATGTTTAGGTAACGTGCGCAGATCTCTTCGGATGCGTTTAGGATGCTCATGCCCATCTCGTAATTGTTGAGCCAAGTGACAGGGTCCATGCTTGCGTTGTAGTTGGCGACCTTGCGAGGTCCTTTAAAATCGCAGGAAACGGTTCAGACCTGATTTTTTCGCTGAAGCAGACCGGGCCTTTGAGTCGCGACGATAGATTGGACGAAGCTGGTCTTCCTACTTGATTAGTCGCTGCGCGCGGCTGCATAATCTCTACGGGTTGAACTTGCTGAGGTTGATTCTGAGCCGCAGGTTGATCTTCCCTTTGTCGCCTAGCCGAACTTGAAGTCGCAACGTGCGGCGACTCCGCGTGGATGCTTCTTTCTGCCGTTGCTCTGCTATTGTAGGGAGTGGAGTGCAGCCGCCCTGCGTGTTCGGACATGTTTGCCTGCTGTATTACTGCTGTGCTCAGCATCTCAATGGCGCGTCTCGCCTCTCTGTCTATTGGTGTGTTTCCTGCTGGTGCTAACCTGGCCAGGATGTTTGTAGCCGCAAAGAGGTTCTCTACCGGGCTAACATAATGTCCTTGCGGTGTGTGGAACCTTTGAGGCTGCTGTGGCGACTGCTGAACAAAGGTTGGTTGTGGCAGTGGCGGGGGCATCATGGCCCTGTTGTTAGCCTGCACTATGGCCCTCGATCCAGGTATCTCTGCTTCTCTTGGTGCTGCGAAGGATGGAACCGCTGGTACGATTGATGGTACAGCGATTGCTTGAACCGCTGGCGCGGCTAACGGGGCCACGGACCGCATAACCATGGCAGATGGTGCCATGTGGTACCGCGACTGAAGGTTGTGCGACCCCTGACCATGCGAGCGGGCGCTGTGTTGGTGGCGACTGATGGGATCGCAATTGCTGGTTCAGGCGATTGGAACAACTCCGTAGGGTTTACTGTTCCTGGCTGCAGGCGACTTGCGTGGCGTCTGTGTGGCAAGGTAGCCTGTATTCCTTGCAGAGTATTGGTTTCCTCGATGAGTCGCAGTTGCTCTTGTTGGAGGCGCTGTTCCTCTCGCGCCAGCCTGGCTCTCTCATCCGCGATTCTCTGGACTTCATCATATAGCCCGATCCTGGTAGCCTCCAGTTCTGTTACCCTAGCAGCCGCATTAACCGCAGATATCGGCGTATGCAGCACGCTTCCTTGTGGCGGTGTGACCGATGCATTGGGGGCTACCCTTGACCCTGATTCCGCAGGAGCGACTCCAGGTGGAGTTTCTCTGTTTGCGACTCCTGAGGCCGCGACTCCTGGCGTCATCGCGGCGGATACCGCGACTCCAGATGCGTCTAGCGCGGCTTGTTCTGTTGCTTCCGGCGGTGTGGGGGCTAAGCTGCCTGGTGGCATGCCCAGCCCTTCGTCCGCTTCTGTGGTCCTGTAGACCCCTTCAACATGCCGATCTTCTACAGAGGGCGAGCCACTATCCACAGGGCCTTCGCATAGCCTTTCCTCAAGGACATACTCAATGGATTGGCCTTCTTCGTCTTCAAGAGGCAGCGACTCGTAGTTGATAGATTCTTCTTCTTGGTCCACTGTTACCGCGACTCCTTCCTCTGAGTCGCCATGTTGCGATGGATCCTCTGACTCGCCGCCAATGAAGCCGACAAAGACGTTGATGGACCAAAGGGGATGACGTGGCCGGTCTCCAAGTAATCTGCTTCCGGTCCCCAGCTTGAATCGTCGATGAGGGGTGTGCCATCGACCGTGATGATACGGCCAACAACAAGATCTTCCGCTCCCTTCATGGATCCTGCGCGGAACGTGACGCTCTTGACCGCAGGCCCCACGGTGGGCGCCAACTGTCGTGGGTTTGTCACGTCAGGTGTCATAGATGACTTCGTAGGTGTGGGATTACGCGAGTCAAGCATCTCCGAGCTTGGGATCGCAGGAACAAAGATCAACACAGATTTACCCAGGTTCGGCCCCCTCAATGTGAGGTAAAAGACCTACTTCCTGCCTACCCTAGATTGGTATTGATATGATAATCGAGGTGTTACAATGGAGGCGATCCGATCTGGTACTCGCCGTATGAACTAGGGTTTAGGGCTTGATAGCTCGACCCGTTCTAAGTCCTGCGAGTCCTCTTTATATACACAGAGGCTCGCTAGGTTACAAAGGAAACTTTCCCCACAAGGAATATGTCCACAGAGGCCTACTCGGAGACTACTTGGTCTTCACGTCCTCCGGGATATGTCTTCTAGAACTTTCCCCTTATGGCGGTTCAATATTGGGCTTGCTCCCAAGTGGGCCTTTGTCCGTGCGAGTAAAGTAAGTCGCACTGGGCCGCGGGTTAATCCAGAAAGTATTCCCCCGACATGCGGGGCTGGGATTTCCGCGGATTTGGCTCGCCTGATGGCGGCGGAGCGGAGATGGGGCATGGCGAAGCTTGATATGATATGGTCCATGATGAGCTGCGAGGTGGCGGCGGAGGCAAAGGAGAAAGAGATGCTGGAGGCAGTGCCGACGACCCGTCGTCGAGCTCCCTGGCGACGTCCTCCGCGATGGCGCTGCCCGTGGCCGGCACGGTGATTACCCCAAAGAGCAGGGGATCACTGTAGCACCTCTCAATGTGGAAGTAAGGTATCGATCCACAGGAGCAAGAAGGAAAAGTTGTCTATTCCCTACAACTAAACTGTCACAAGTTTTAGTTGATTATGCACTAAACAAGTTTAAAGAACAAGGTGGTTGATTTAATGGATGGAAGTTTTAATGTAACAAAGCAAAGAATGTAAAAGTGTCCCAATCCTCTTCAATGCAAGAGGACAAGACAAATGTTTTCTCTTATAGGAACAATGGACATGGGTTCATTTGTTCACTTAATCCTCTCTCTCTCTCTCATCTACGGTGATCATCATGTTATAGATAAAGTACACACAATTGTCATGTTTTAATGATAGCTTTTATGACGGCTATATGTCCTAAAACACATAGTTGGAAGAAATACTCATTTATGTTACTAGGTCACCCTCGTAAGGCTAGCGTGGTTGCTGTCACTCCCACATCATACTCTTCCTTTTTACCCCCAGATAAAGGATGTTGGGCGGTACTGTGTCACTCAATACCTATGCCGTGTCACATCGGCCATCCCGTACCCACATACATCATATTTCTTAAAGAACAATATTCTATCAAAGTATGACAAGTCATAAAAGTTCCAACACAATAGTAAATGCATAACAAATCATCTCATACCACAATATCCACCATAAGTGTTACATATATGACTGTAATCATGTTCAGCAGCTCATACGGTACTAATTAGTAAAGCTCAAAGAGAGGAGAGATACATAAGTTACCACCACAAACCCATAGTCCAGAGGGTGGACTACTCCCCTTCATCATGGAGACGGTGGAGAAGTCGTCGGAGAAGATGGAGACCACCCCGGCAGCGCCCCGCCGGAGTTTTCGCCCTCCAATCTACAGCTCCAGATATCTCTTTCGGTGTTTCTGTGTTTCGGCGGCGCTTCCTCCATAGAACCTCGGGGGACTTCTTTTATAGGCGTTTTTAGGTCAAGACTAGGTCGGTGGAGCAAAGATCGACGGCGGCGGAGCTCCGAGGCCCCAAAGAGGTGGGCCCATGTGGCCAGGTATAGAGGACGCATGGGGCCCTCTATCTCCCAGCTGGTTGGGCTTCTGATCTTCACTTTTAGCCCATTGCGTTCGTCTCGAAAATTCTGAACCGTGCTCTCTGACCTTGCCCATTTTGGAGTCCCGAAGCTCCCGGAAAGTCCAAAACGCTAAAAAAGATATTTTTTGACTGTGCAGGGTTAATTCCATAAAAATAGGAAACATATCAAATATTCCCAAAATCATTATAAAACATTGATATAACCCTAATATGATGAAAATATGATTGGAATATAAGTAATATAGTGCACAGTTCATCTATGCATTTTACATGCATCAACATCCCCAAGCTTAACCATTACTCGTCCTCGAGTATGAAGGTGATAAAACTAACATGGACTTTGCAATATAACACTAACAATGGATATCAAAGTTGATTGCTACTGCTACATAGAGTCAAATGATTCATTCTTCAAAGGAGTAGCAATATCCAAGATAGTTTATGAAGTGATATCAAGTATTCAAAGTAAGGATGTTCAATGATAGTTCACAAAGTGTAACATGAAAGAAAGTAATATGGACCACATGTATGCATAATGATAAGTAAAAACATCCTACATTGGTCATAGAGTGTAGACGAAAATCTGAATACAAAAGGTGGACACTTTGGAAAAGATATATATGTGAGTATAGGTAAAGCATGCATAAGTTTCATCTAACTTCCAAACTCTTCTACTAAGGTAGTGATTGCAATGTGGAATCCTTGGTGTCAAGCTCTCATTACCCCTATCATAGCATCTTGAATGATTAAAGTTTAATGTGAAAGCAAATATGAGTAGTGTGCTTGACAAAGTAAAGGTTGGATGTCTCATGCCCCTTGAATTCAAGTACCTACACCATGAGTTACTCAACTTGGGAAACAAAGCAAGTTCAAGTTATATATCATTGTAAGTAATAATAATATCATCAAGAGCGTCAACTGGGGTACCTCTTGTCCCATGATATGGAACAAGCCCATATCAAAATGACAAGACAAACAAACAAGATGAACAACCTCAACACCCTTTTTATTTACCATTGGAATAGCTTTTTATTATAAGGTGTATCACAGACGGTTCACCATAGCATGTAAGTAAATTTCTACCATGAATGATGCATGGCTTATATTAGCGGCCCAGGCGTCTCTCTAACCATTTATACAAACTCATTTAAACTACTTCATTTCCACCTCATTTCACCATGATAGGCATCCATAAACAAAAGCACATGATATCAACTAAATGAAGCGAAGGAGCATGTTGAAAGCTTTGCATGTGACAGCACATATGGGCTAACTCCCAATCTCGGACATTTATCAAGCCACTAACATCATAATCTTAATCATAATGGGTCATGTTTTATTTATGCAATAAAAGTAAAGTGTGCATCAAGTTCGTGAGAGCTATATAACCAACTTTTCCTCAATAACATAAACATTTTCATTCAGAGGTATAGATAACACAAATATCATGATAAACATACTCGGAATAGCATAAAGCTAATAGGTAGATATGGTGGACTCACTGGAATAATTTTGGTTGAAGGTGTTGGAAATAAGTTTTTACTTGTTGAAATTTTTGGCCTAGCAAGAGGGAGAAAGTTGACCATCTAAATGAATGCATGAGTGTCTATAGAACTAACTAATCCATATTAAACAAAGTAAAATAGCATTCAGCATCAAAACATGAATAAGAGATAGCTCTTGATAAAGCATTTGCAAATTATTACTCATTAACAAGCTCATGAATCATGCAACTATATGTATCTTTTAAAATCAAATCAAACATCCCTTTTCCCAATCTTATAATAGCATCCAAAATATTTCAACCCATATTTCCAGTATCTCTTTCATATATAAATGATAATGTGGTGGTCTCACAAAAACAAAAATCAAACAAAAACAAACAAAAGACGCTCCAAATTTATGCGATAAAGTGTTTCGATCAAAAAACAGAAGTTAGACGTGTGCAAACCGAGAGTGTGTAGGTCCAGTGGGGTTGTATTCACATCCCCAAGCTTATGGTCTTCACCATCCTTGGATAGCTCTTGGTGCATCTCCTCCAATCCCTGTGAAAAAACATCAAAACACCGTTTCTCCCATTTTCTTTTATGTGGGGTGCATTAGTAGTGATAAATAAATAGGTTTCTTGCTGCATATATTCCTTTAAAAACATCATATGAATGTCCAGAAAGTATATAATGTTCTATTCCAACTGATAAACTCATTTGAATCAAAAAGATTCAAGATAAAAGTTCAAAACATGCATAAATCAAAATGGGACAGAATCTGTCCAGAAAAACAGCAGCAGCAAAACGTATTTTTCTACCCTACCAAACTTTGCCAAATAAATCCGCAAAAATTCATGCATACAGAGGATGAAAAGTTGCAACTACAGTTCAAATATGAGCTCATTCGGAGTTACATAATAAGAATTAAAAATCATACCGAGCACAGATTCGTGCAGGAATAAAATCTCTGAACGTTATAAGCAACTTTCTCAAACCAATATGGGTAAAACTTGGCACTTTATTCAAAACTAAAGAAACTAAACTAAAAAAAACTCTCTTGATATAGCAAGAGGACACAAAGAAAATCACACAAAAAAATAACCGGGTTGCCTCCCGCAAGGCGCTTTCTTTAAAGCCATATAGCTAGGATTTGATAGTTTTAATGATGCTTACATCGGAAAGAGATCATCAAGAGAAAAACATGAAACACATTTAAGTCTAACCCACTTCCTATGCATTGGGATCTTGTAAGAAAATAAATCAATGAAGCACAGAGTGACTAGCATAGGAAGGCAAAGCAAGTGCAACTTCAAAATCTTCAACAAAAAGAGAGGAGACTTAGTATTATCGTGGTATGTGAAGTCTTGTCTCCCTCTCTCCTAAAAACTTTCAGTAGAATCATTAATAAAATCAACAATATAACCATCACATGAAACATTCTTACCATGATCCATATGCATAGAAGTATCAATATTTTCCACAGAAACAAAGTTCTTCTTATTAATAGCAATAGGAGTAGGATCATCGTAAAGAACTCAAACATGATAGACAAGGTGTATATTAAAGGGATGGTTTTGGGTAATCCCCCATAACTATGACAAGTTTCATGAGGATGATTGTAATTATTAGCATGATCATTTTGAGAATTAGTACCAAAGAGATTTTCAATATCAAAAGTACTATGCTTTTCCCAATCATGATCACTACTATAGGTAACAGGCATAGGATCATCATCGAATTCAGACTCATCAGCAACAACTATAATAGGAGCAACATGCTTAGGGGAAATACCGTTTCCTCTTTTTCATTAATAAGAGTAAAACAAACATTAGTCCTCTCATATTTTGGTAAGGTAGTTCCATCTTTTATAATATTTTGTATGTAAGTGTTGGCATGGCAATTATTAACACAATAGAGATAACATCCATGTAACACGCTATTCATATCAAAAGCACTCATATCTAACGAAGAAGTTTTTCTTGATAACTCTTCACACCCAAAAATCATGTAAGTTCATCATGTTGATTAGGAGTGATCATGTTATCACAAAAGTCTCCCGCAATATCCTTATTAGAGGCTGAGCATTGGAATTTGAAATGCCCCTCTTTATAGCAAAGTTCGCAAACAAAAGGATATGTGGCACAAACTTTTTCACCAAGATCATATAGAGCCTTGCTCCACATTCTACTTTTTTCACTCCTATGATGGATACAATATTCTTCTTCGATTTGATTCTTCTCACAAGGTCTAAGTGCTCCACAAAAATTGACATGCTTATAAGAAATAGTATTTTCAGAAGTTTGAGCATGTTTATTGCAATCATTAATAACAATTTTATTTTCCATGCAAGTGTCTTTAAAAGGTTCGTGATACTTGTCCCAATTTTCTTTAGGAACATTAATATGAGAGGCAAAGGCTTTATAACAATTCACCATAATTTGAGAATCAAGACCAAATTTAGCACTAAGCTCATGAAAACTAGCAGTTTCAGCGAAAGACTTAATGCAAGCATACTCATAGTTTATACCTGATTCTTTACGTTTGTCATTATCCCAATCTTCAGTATTGCGTTGAATTTTTTCAAGAAGATCTCAATTAGCTTCAACCTTCTTACTTGTGAAAGAACCTCCTGAACATGCATCTAGATGATCCTTGTAATGACCTGAAAGCCTTGCATAAAAATTAGTAACAATTATTTTCTTAGGAAGCTCATGGTTAGAACATTTGAGTAATAATGTTTTCAGCCTTCCCCAAGCTTGAGCAATGCTTTCTCCATCACGAGGAAAAAAATTAAAAATGTAACTCCTATCTAAATACACTTCATAAGGAGGAGAAAATTTAGAGTAAAAGAGAGATTCAAGCTCCTTCCACTCCAAATGACGAGGATCATCCAGTAGCTCATACCACTCCTTTGCTTTGTCCTTAAGTGACAATGGAATCAATTTCTTCATGGCATTTTCTCTTGATAAACCTACAACCTTAAACAACTCACAAAGTTCTTTAAGTTTCAGCAAGTGATCACTTGGACGGATTGTTCCATCCATTGCATAACATTCATCCATAACCATTTCAACAATTTTCATAGGTATTTCAAAAGGAATACTTTCAGTAGGTAGATTTAGAATATCACAAGCATCATTAGAATTATGACATATAGGAGACAAAGTATTATCAAAGCAATTTTTCTCCTTCAAAGTTGGGATACCAAAAAGATCCTTTTCAGAAAAACTAGCTTCCCCAAGCTTAGGCTTTTCCATAGCATTAGCAATTGTGTGCAAAGAATTTATAGTAACAACATAGCTACCATCATGCAAATAATTTTCCATAGATTTTTTAATTTTCTGCTCAAACACATCATGTCCTAACTCAAGATAAATTTCATAAAGCTCTCTAATTTTTTTGTTGTTTTCCATTTTCTAATTTTTATGGGTTTTTGATATATATAAAACTAATGAGAAACTCACAACCAAACAAGTTTAAAAGAACCTCCCCAAGCTTAGATAATTGCAAGATATAAAGTCTAGTGCACACAAGAATAGAAAATTAAGCGTTACGCTCCCCGACAACGGCGCCAGAAAAGTACTTGATTACCCCCAAGAGCAGGGGATCACTGTAGCACCTCTCAATGTGGAAGTAAGGTATCGATCCGCAGGAGCAAGGAGGAAAAGTTGTCTATTCTCTACAACTAAAGTGTCACAAGTTTTAGTTGATTATGCACTAAACAAGTTTAAAGAACAAGGTGGTTGATTTAATGGATGGAAGTTTTAATGTAACAAAGCAAGAATGTAAAAGTGTCCCAATCCTCTTCAATGCAAGAGGACAAGACAAATGTTTTCTCTTATAGGAACAATGGACATGGGTTCACTTAATCCTCTCTCTCTCTCATCTACGGTGATCATCATGTTATAGATAAAGTACACACAATTGTCATGTTTTAATGGTAGCTTTTATGACGGCTATATGTCCTAAAATACATAGTTGGAAGAAATACTCATTTGTGTTGCTAGGTCACCCTCGTAAGGCTAGCGTGGTTGCTGTCACTCCCACATCATACTCTTCCTTTTTACCCCAAGATAAAGGATGTTGGGCGGTACTGTGTCACTCAATACCTATGCCGTGTCACATCGGCCATCCCGTACCCACATACTCCCTCCGTTCCTATGAAGAAGGCGTGAATCTTTTTTCATTTTCTCCCACAAAGCAAGGGGCAGGTGTGATTTCGTTGTGATTCTGCCAAGCGTGCCCCTCTATTCCCACATCCCACTGCAGGCAAGCTGAGAGATGCTCTTTTCCCTACATGCAGCATCGAGCAGCCAATGGAGCACCTTGCATGCAACTTTAACTGCTGGTGCATGTGCATGGCTCAGCAGTATTTAACGTTAGGCAATACGATTGGGGAGTTTTCTAGGGGTAAAACGTCTAACATGCATGTAACCAGCTGCTCCTTAATTGTCATGCCAGGAAAATTACGCCTTCCTTATAGGAATGGAGGGAGTACATCATATTTATTAAAGAACAATATTCTATCAAAGTATGACAAGTCATAAAAGTTCCAACACAACAATAAATGCATAACAAATTATCTCATGACACAATATCCACCATAAGTGTTACATAGATGACCGTAATCATGTTCAGCAGCTCATACGGTACTAATTAGTCAAGCTCAAAGAGAGGAGAGATACATAAGTTACCACCACAAACCAATAGTCCAGAGGGTGGACTACTCCCCCTTCATCATGGAGATGGTGGAGAAGTCGTCGGAGAAGATGGAGACCACCCCGACAGCGCCCCGCCGGAGTTTCCCCCCTCCAATTTGCAGCTCCAGATCTCTCTTTCGGTGTTTCTGTGTTTCGGCGGCGCTTCCTCCAGAGAACGTCGGGGGACTTATTTTATAGGCATTTTTAGGTCAAGACTAGGTCGGTGGAGCAAAGATCGACGGCGGCGGAGCTCCGAGGCCCAAAAGAGGTGGGCCCACGCGACCAGGTACAGAGCACGCGTGGGGACCTCTATCTCCCAGCTGGTTGGGCTTCTGATCTTCATTTTAAGCCCATTGCGTTTGTCTCGAAAATTCTGAACCGTTCTCTCTGACCTTGCCCTTTTTGGAGTCCCGAAGCTCCCGAAAAGTCCAAAACACTAAAATAGATGTTTTCTGACTGTGTAGGGTTAATTCCATAAAAATAGGAAACATATCAAATATTCCCAAAATCATTATAAAACATTGATATAACCCTTATATGATGCAAATATGATTGGAATATAAGTAATATAGTGCAAAGTTCATGTATGCATTTTACATGCATCACACGGCGGCGGTGACGAGGTTATACCAAACGGGTACCTTACCATGAGGGTACCTGGTGCACGTAATGACTAAAGCCCAATTGTCAACAGCCCGATGAAGCCCAGAAAGGGAGGCCCAAGACGAAGATTGCTTCCCAAGTTAGGCATAGTCGGTTGTAGTTTCCTTATCTGTAAAAGCCTAGTCGGTTACGTACCCGAGACCCAGCCCCCTATATAAGCGCTGGAGGGTGGCCGATCAAGGACACGCAACACCAGAGCCCTCAAACCCTAGCGATCTCAAACCCTTGCTAGACCCTTGTAACCGCAACATATTCCATCATAAATACATACAGACAGGAAGTAGGGGTGTTACATTAGTCGAGGGCCCTGAATCTGGGTAAATCCCGCTTGTCAGCCGACGATTCTACCTACACTACGCGTTCTCTACCTCATAACTCTAGCCCTAGGTACCTTACCATGGGTATTGCCATGGACACCCCTCGTCAATTGGCGCCATCTGTGGGAACAGGTAGTGTTGGATTCACAGTTTCGCCGGTTCCATCTTCAAATGGCAACTCGTCGTCCACATCCGCAAACGGCAACTCACCGACAAGCTCGACTAACGTCGGATCATCAGGCGAGCACTCGCCAGCTTCAAAGATCGCATTGCCAAAACGGATCAAACCGTACTCGACAGAAGCTCAAGAGGCCTTTGCCATCCTCAACTGAGGTTTGGATCTGATTGTTGGAAAGCACAATTTTTTCGTTGATAAGTTTGGAGTGCAGGACTTGACAGATCCGATTGCGGCTGAGACACTCGATGCTCCCTCGACTACGATTGCTTCACCAGGAGCTATGGAAGCCGCCTCATCACAGATCGATTCGATCTCGCCGCTTGGATCACCAGCCTCATCCATGTCAACCCGAGAGTTCAACGAGCTCATGGCGCAGGAAATCCCAGATGATGAGGTACAGTCCACCTATCAAGTTGGCACAGTCGAACACGCCGAATCACTCGACATGGTTCTCGACTACATGCAAACTGAAGACGCAAACGACAGTTTCTACCTCACCAATTTCGGCGAACCTGAGATCCAAGCAGATCACGAGCTCCTCTCCAACAACGAAGACAATCCTGAGCAGACACTCGAAGCGACACCGATGCCCAGAACAGCAAAAGCAACAACTCTGACATGAGCTTGGATGATGAGTTCGAGTCCATGACTGGCATCGACAGCACATACACATATCCTCCAGTCATACCCCGCCAAGTCTGCGTCGCGTTCAGCGCAGAAGCCTCGGCAGCAGCAGCCAGTCGAAGACCTACCAAATTCCCGTGCACGGTCACCTTACCAGATGGTGTCTCAACACTGACTATCACGCCCGAGATGGCGGCAAAAGTGGATAAAGCCATCAAGGAGTGCACAATGATGCCAGCAGACGCTACTCCAGAGGAGATGATGGCCTACAACTACTTCAACTGGCAAGAGACGATGCGCCTAAAATAGTATAGAGCAACACTCGAGGAACGCAGAAAGCAAGTCAGTATCTCGAGTGTGCGAAGGAGGCAGCTATCCCTCGGCTCCACAGGTGGGACAGAGCCCAGGCACCAATCTCGGTTCGCAAACCTCCCAGAAGGAGAAAGATCAGGAATCACTCGCAACTTAGAACATTTGTTCATGATGCTGGACGCATAAGGAGTGTTGGTACCCAAGATAGCCGAAGGTGCCTTGCTCTCGATCGGAGCTTACCTGAAAGCAACTGCACCTCCAGTAGGCGACCCAGCGGCAGAAGCACATCAACAACAGTTAAAGGCGCTCGCACTCGCAGCAAAAGGACTCCAGACAGGGAAGAGCAGAGAGCGCAGCAGGAGCCGCTCACATCATACATCGCGAGATCATCGCAGTCGCAGCCCTCACAGGAGCGGCGCGAGAAGAGATTCGGATCGCCGTCGATCTTGGAGCAGATCCAGAAGATCAGATAGCAGCGACTCAGATGACAGTCGAGACACATGACCCTGCGGAGCTAGATGCTTCACTCGACGCATCCGTGAGGCCCAGATGCCCAAAAAGTTTGGGCTACCAACAACACCAAAGTTTAACTGCAGGCAGGAGCCATCAGGCTGGCCCAAGGATTACAAGCTAGCGGTCGTGTGTCAACGCAGCACAACTACAACAGCCTTGCAATACATACAGCTGATGCTCGAGGGCACAACCCGCGACTGGCTCAAAGCACTACCCAAAGGATCCCACTACACAACTCGTGGGATCACTTCCGGAAGGACTTCATCAAGTATTTCGACCCTCTGTGCGAGCGGCCTAAAACATTTGCAGAACTAAGTGCTTGCACATAGAGGTCAGATGAGACGCTCCGAGCATACATCGGCGATGGACAGCAATCCGCAATTCGGTAGGCACAATTTCCGAAGACACAGCTATGGATGTCTTCACCCAGGGAGTCTTCAGGGAGGATTTCAGAGAAGCACTCGGTCGCCAAAAGCCAAAATCAATGGCTGAGCTCATGAAAATAGCAACCGAGTGGGCAGACGGAGAAGATTCCATAAGGGCTAAGTGCCCAGTCTCGCCGTGGGACCGCGAAGATCGTCGGGACAGTCGAGATCACCACGACAATCACAGAGATGATTGGAGGCGCAAACGCAAAGGCCGTTACAACGACGATGATAGAGTAAAGTTCATGGCGGCAGGATTCACTCAACCGCAAGACAATCATGGCCGAGATGATAGGCGACCTGAAGAGCGTCGCGACAGTCGAAACGACAATCACCGTGACAGTCGAACAGATGACCGCCTTGACAACCGAGACCGCGATCAGCGCACGGGCAACTACAGAAGGCGAGAGTGGCGCCGGCGTCCAGACGCAAGGCCGGAAAGGACATTCGAAGAGAAGATGGACGACTATTGCCGACTCCACCTATTGATACGTCTCCAACATATCTATAATTTCGTATGTTCCATGCTAGTTTTATACCAATAGCTACATGTTTTATTCACACTTCATAGCATTTTTATGCATTTTCTGGGACTAACCTATTAACAAGATGCCACAGTGCCAGTTCCTGTTTTCTGCTATTTTTGGTTTCAGAAAAGTTGTTCTGGAAATATCCTCGGAATCGGACGAAACAAAATCCCAGATGCCTATTTTTCCGACACGTACACGAAGTCCGAAGGAGAGACGGAGGGGGCAGCAGGGCGCCATCCCCACACGGCGGCGCTGGTAGGCCCACTGCCGCGCCACCCTATGGGGAGCGGGCCCCGCGCCTCCACCGACGTTGCCCCTTCGCCTATAAATTCCCCCAGACGCGAAAACCCTAAAACACCAAGCCATTATTCCAGAAAACATCCTCTGCCGCCGCCGTCAACCCTAACTCGGGGGGTTCAGAAGTTCTCCTCCGGCACCCTGCCGGAGAGGGGAATCATCGCCGGAGGGCTCTACATCGCCATGCCTGCCTCCGGAGTGATGCGTGAGTAGTTCATCCCTGGACTACGGGTCCATAACTGTAGCTAGATGGTTGTCTTCTCCTTTTGTGCCATCATGTTTAGATCTTGTGAGCTGCCTATCATGATCAAGATCATCTTATTGTAATGCTACATGTTGTGTTTGTTGGGATCCGGTGGATATTGAATACTATGTCAAGTTGATTATTGATCTATCATATATGTGTTGTTTATGATCTTGCATGCTTTCCGTTATTAGTGTAGGCTCTGGCCAAGTTTATGCTTGTAACTCCAAGAGGGAGTATTTATGCTAGATAGTAGGTTCATGCCTCCATTTAATCTGGGACAGTGACATAAAGTTCTAAGGTTGTGGATGTGCTGTTGCTACTAGGGTAAAACAGCAATACTTTGTCTCAGGATATTAGTGTTGTTTACATTATGCACCATACTTAATGCAATTGTCTGTTGCTTGCAACTTAATACTGGAAGGGGTGCGGATGCTAACCTGAAGGTGGACTATTTAGACACAGATGCATGCCGGATGGCGGTCTGTGTACTTTGTCGTAATGCCCAAGTAAATCTCATAGTGATCATCATGACATGTCTGTGCATTGTTATGCCCTCTCTTTTTGTCAATTGCCCAACTATAATTTGTTTACCCAGCATGTTAGTATTTTATTATGGAGAGACACCACTAGTGAACTGTGGACCCCGGTCCATTCTTTTACATCTGAAATACAACCTACCGCAATCATTGTTCTTTTACATTCTCTGCAAGCAAACATCATTTTCCACACTATACGTCTAATCCATTGTTTTCAGCAAGCCGGTGAGATTGACACCCTCACTGTTTCGTTGGCGCAAAGTAGTTTGATTGTTGTGTGTAGGTTCCAAGTCGACAAGTCAGACCTCCCCTTCATCACCACACTTTTTTTGACGCCGTTGACACCTTCGAAGCAACTTCGATCTCCTACTGCTTCGATAACCTTGGTTTCATACTGAGGAAAAACTTGCTGCTGCACTCATCATACCTTCCTCTTGGGGTTCCCAACGGACGTGTGACATTACACGCATCACCTGTTCAAAGGGGATGATGGAAGGCTCGTCTCCAGTCACACCATGGGGAATTGCAGAGAGTTCGATCAAATGGCGATGGATTACATGATGAAGATGAGAAGAGTCACACCTTCGACTGTTCAGCCAGTCCCCACCGCAGCGCCACCAGCACAGCCAGTCCAGGCACTCCCAGCGCCACCACAACATAGCGCAGGAAGCCAAGTCGCAGGAGCCATACACCACATACCACAAGTAGCAGAAGATCAATACCCGAAGCCTCAGGGACAGATGTACATGATACAAAAAGGGTGTCCCTCCAACAGGCAGCAGAAGTTGCATACTCGACATGTCAACATGGCAGTCATGGCGGCACCAGCCGTGCCAGAATACCTAAGTGGATCCGAGATTCCAATAACGTTCACACGAGAGGACCACCCACCATCAGTTTATCGACCAGGCCATGCAGCCCTAGTACTCGACGCTCAGATTGGTGGCTACGCCATGACAAAGGTCTTCATGGATGGAGGTAGCGGCATCAACATCATCTTCGCTGACACGCTGCGCAGGATGAACATGTCAGAAAATCTACCCAAATCCACAAACACTTTTCATGGTATTGTTCTAGGAAAAGCTGTTGACCCAGAAGGCACAATACAACTCGATGTTACATTTGGTGATGCAAGCCACTTCAGAACATAATCGATTGAGTTCGAGGTCGTCGACTGGAAGTCACAGTACTACGCCATATTGGGACGCCCAACGTTTGCTCGATTCATGGCAGTGCCACATTACGCATACCTCAAGTTGAAGATGCCAGGACCCAAGGGAGTCATCACAGTCACTGGGAACTTCCAAAGGTCCGACGCTTGCGACCGAGATTTCAGCAAGATCTCAGAGATGTTCGGTATGGAGCAAACTTTTGAAGATCTTTCTATCACCAATGACCATACACTCATGCCTGGGCACAAGAAGCAAGCAGTCGACAGGGCGTTCAGCGCCACGGATGACATAAGGAAGCACCAAGTCCACCCGACTGATCCATCCAAGACAGTCAGGGTGTCCACAAGCCTACGTCCCGCATAGGAAAGTGCGCTCGTCGAATTTCTCCGTGAGAACTGGGATATATTTGCATGGTGTCCAGCCGACATGCCTGGTATTCCCAGGAAATTCGCCGAGCACTCTCTTCAACTTACTCCAGGCGCAAGGCCAGTTAAGCAAGCAACATGTCGTGTCTTCGGTCCCAAAAGAGAAGCTATAGAGAAGGAAGTTGACAGGTTACTCAAAGCAAACTTTATTCGAGAAATCAAGAAGTCAGATTGGGTGGCTAACCCTGTGCTCATCGAGAAGAAGAAAACAACAGCTCTTCGGATGTGCATAGACTTTACGGAGCTTAACAAGTGTTCCCCAAGGATTACTTTCCACTTCCACGGATCGATCAGATCATCGACTCCACTACAGGATGTGCGCGTCTATCCTTTCTGGACGCGTACTCGGGGTACCATCAGATTCGGATGAAAGTCGAAGACGAAGAAAAAACAGCATTCACAACTCCACTCGGAGTATACTGTTACACCACAATACCTTTCGGGCTCAAGAACGCAGGTGCTACGTACCAGCGTATGATGCAAAACTACTTGAAGAAGCAAATTGGTCATAATGTCGAAGTATATGTAGACGACATAGTTATCAAGTCGAAGGAGGAGGGCACATTACACGCAGATCTACGAGAAACCTTCGACAATCTCAAGAGTTACAACATCAAGCTCAACCCAGATAAGTGCACATTCGGTGTCCCAGCCGGAGAACTCTTGGGGTACTTGGTGTCAGCACGAGGAATAGAAGAAAATCCTGAGAAGATACATGCCATACTCACCATGAAAAGCCTACAAAGCTTTACGAAGTGCAGTAGTTAGCGGGTCGAGTGGCAGCGCTCAGTCGCTTCATCAGCAAGCTAGGCGAAAAGGCATTACCGCTTTATCGACTGATGAAGAAAGCAGACAAGTTCGAGTGGACGGATGAAGCTAAAGCAGCTTTCGTTGATCTCAAGCGACTCCTCGCAAATCCTCCAATACTAGCGACACTAATACGTCTCCAACATATCTATAATTTCTTATGTTCAATGCTAGTTTTATACCAATTGCTACATGTTTTATTCACACTTCATGGCATTTTTTATACATTTTCTGGGACTAACCTATTAACAAGATGCCACAGTGCCAGTTCCTGTTTTCTGCTGTTTTGGGTTTCAGAAAAGCTGTTATGGAAATATTCTCGAAATTGGACGAAACAAAATCCCAGATGCCTATTTTTCCGACACGATCACGAAGTCCGAAGGAGAGACGAAGGGGGGGCAGCAGGGCGCCATCCCCACACCACGGCGCGGGTGGGCCCCCTGCCGCGCCACCCTATGGGGAGCGGGCCTTGCACCTCCACTGACGTCGCCCCTTCGCCTATTTATTCTCCCCGACGCGAAAACCCTAAAACACCTAGGCATTATTCCAGAAAATATCCGCTGACGCCGCCGCCGTCAACCCTAACTCGGGGGGGGGGTCCTGAAGTTCTTCCCATCACCCTGCCTGAGAGGGGAATCATCACCGGAGGGCTCTACATCGCCATGCCTGCCTCCGGAGCGATGCGTGAGTAGTTCATCTCTGGACTACGGGTCCATGCAGTAGCTAGATGGTTGTCTTCTCCTTTTGTGCCATCATGTTTAGATCTTGTGAGCTGCCTATCATGATCAAGATCATCTTATTGTAATGCTACATGTTGTGTTTGCTGGGATCCGATGAGTATTGAATACTATGACAAGTTGAACATTGATCTATCTTATATATGTTGTTTATGATCTTGCATGCTCTCCGTTATTAGTGTAGGCTCTGGCCAAGTTTATGCTTGTAACTCCAAGAGGGAGTATTTATGCTAGATAGTAGGTTCATGCCTCCATTTAATCTGGGACAGTGACAGAAAGTTCTAAGGTTGTGGATGTGTTGTTGCTACTAGGGTAAAACATCAATGTTTTGTCTAAAAATATTAGTGTTGTTTACATTATACACCATACTTAATGCAATTGTCTGTTACTTGCAACTTAATACCGGAAGGGGTGGGGATGCTAACCTGAAGGTGGACTATTTAGACACAGATGCATGCTGGATGGCGGTCTGTGTACTTTGTCGTAATGCCCAAGTAAATCTCATAGTGATCATCATGACTAGTATATGCATTGTTATGCACCTCTTTATTTTGTCAATTGCCCAGCTGTAATTTGTTTACCCAGCATGTTAGAATTTTATTATGGAGAGACACCACTAGTGAACTGTGGACCCCGGTTCATTCTTTTACATCTGAAATACAACCTACTGCAATCATTGTTCTTTTACATTCTCTGCAAGCAAACATCATTTTCCACACTATACGCCTAATCCTTTGTTTTCAGCAAGCCGGTGAGATTGACAACCTCACTGTTACGTTGGGACAAAGTAGTTTGATTGTGTTGTGCAGGTTCCACGTTAGCGCCGGAATCACTGGTGTTGCGCCACACTACATTCCTTCACCAACAACCTTCAGAGCATCGCTGATTTCCTACTGGTTCGATTAAACATTGGTTTCATACTGAGAGAAAACTTGCTGCTGCACTCATCATACCTTCCTCTTGGGTTCCCAACGGACGCATGACTTTACACGCATCAGACACCCAGAGAAAAAGAACCATTGTACCTGTACGTCTCAGCCACCAATCGAGTGGTAAGTATGATCTTTGTAGTCGAACGCATGGAGGAAGGAAAAGCTCAAAGTGTGCAAAGACCAGTCTACTACGTCAGCGAAGTCCTCTCTGCGTCTAAACAGCGGTATCCACACTTTCAAAAGCTGGCATACGCTATTTTCATGACCTTCAGGAAGCTGCACCATTACTTCATGGAGCACCCGATAACCGTGATAAGCAAATCTGCAATTGGCGACATTCTCACAAACCCCGACGCAAGAATGGCTGTGGCCCGGTTGGAAACAGGTGGTAGTTGATGCGCAAGAATGCTGCTCTACATCGCTCGAGTAGGATGGCACCGCGAAATACTTGATCTTTCAGAGTAGCAAGCTTGCAGGAGCGATATCTATCCAACCAAAAATGCTGACGGTCCGTAGTTGGGTTATCAGTCGCGTTGTCCAAACGTTCATTGACACGCTCCTCTTCTTCTTTGAAGCTTTGCACAAAAACTGCAGGAAGCAAGTCGAGTAAACAAAACGGAGATGCAATAATTAACACATCATGTAAACAGAGTAATCCTTACCATCCAGTTGACTGTTCACAATCTCTATCTCGGCAAGTACATAATCCTCTCGTTGGGTGACAAAGGCTGGCATTCCCTCGAGTATTTTCAACTCGGTCTCGGCGTTTTTTAGCTCTTGAGTCAGTTGTACCACTTTCTTCTTCGCAAAATATAGTACCCTGGCATCATTTCCTACTTGAGCAGGTGATCGAGTATCAACCCAGGGTGGTGAGGATTTGGCCGAGTTAGGTTCAACTGGCTGTCAAAGATCCAAAAAGAAAGAAAGTTCAGAAAAAGATACATGTCAGAAGGATGCAAAAGAAAGCACTCAAAACAAACAAGTACTTATATCATAACATTTGTTCGCAAAAGGAGGAGCAAAAGCACACTTGATTAGTGTGAGTTATATTTACAAGCCATAACAAGGAGAAGATGTCTTAAGCACACGACATGGACTCAGACCTAGTCCTACGAGCCTGCGGCTGAGCAGTAATTGCAGCTGATCTGCGCTCCATAGTAGATATGCAGGCTTCGGCCAGTCGCACCGCTGTGTCGTTAATACCCTTGAAAGAAACTGGCTTCCCATCTGGCTTTTTGGGGAAGTCAGTCATAGCAGACTCATACTCGTCCACTACGTCGTGTCCTAGTAGAAGCTTGAGAGTGTACTCTGAGCCGCGTACCGTAAGCTCGCGAGCAAACTCCGCCATGGTAGACGAGCCAGGGCCAAGGGCATCAGCAAATCCTTGTGCAGTCGCAGGAACCGCGTCAGACGTGAGCACTTCCGAGTGAACGGCGCCAAGCGTGCTCGTCAGGCTGTTCAAAGTGCCCTGTGCCTTTGCAGTCGCGGACTCTAGCTCGGAGACAGCTTGGTCGAAGGGTAGAGGTCCACTCACAGTATCACCTGGAGTGGACATGTCAGCAATTCCTTCAAAAAGAAGTCAGACAAACGGTGTATCAGCGAAAAATACTTGAAACCCAAAAGAAAATGTTAGACCGAAAGTTTTTGCTAACCTCCAGCAGCTCGGGCGAGGGTCGAGAGGCGTTCAACATATTCTTTCTCGCGAAATGCAGCCGCATTTTGAGCATCTTCGAGTGCCTTTTTCGAGTTTGCTCGCTCGGTAGTAAGGTGCGCGTCCAAATCCTTTACCTGCTTCTTCAGGTCCTCCACTTCCTTCTCAGCTGATTTCTTGTCACCTGAGTTAACGCACGTGCAACTTAATTTTAACCAAAAAACCAAAGCATATTGAACTTGGTCATAAATTAGCAAAACTTACTGGCAAGTTCAGTCGAGCTAGAGAGGAGAGAGTCCCTTTCTTGTTTTATCTAGACGTAGGCTTGGCCCCCAGGTGGCCAGATTGGCAAAGATCGGCTACAAAGTTCATACATATCACATTTGTTACTTGCACAAATATTCGAGTGCGGAGTATGGAGAGGAAAGCTTACATGCTCAGTCCAGGATTTGCGCTTCGAGGTAGAGGCTTCTGCAACCGGAGCCACAGCAGCCTTATCCTTAGTCACTTCAGCAATCACCACGTCAGCAGTGGGCGGAGCAGCTTCTGGAGTGGTCTTAGGCGAAATCGCAGTCGAGACAACCGCGGTTGCGCGAGGAGACAGCTGTCCATCCATAGCTCTGTACAAAAGATCAGTAATAGCATGAAGACAAGCATCATGAAAGCGCAAGTAGAAACGAAAAAAGATAAGCATAAGGGGAAACATACTCAAGCTCATCCTCGTTAGAATCGGGTTCAGCACCAATGCGCAGAACTCCAAAGCGAGTGGACCTACTCGAAGCTGCCGGAGGGAGTGAAGCCAA
The DNA here is from genome assembly GCA_947311845.1 of Poa pratensis. NCBI lineage: Eukaryota > Viridiplantae > Streptophyta > Magnoliopsida > Poales > Poaceae > Poa > Poa pratensis. Next base: position 31,315,950 of record CAMZMU010000074.1, read on the forward strand.
AGGAGGAGCGGCCAAGGGAGAGGCCTAGGCAGGTGGGGACGTACCCGAGTTGCCATCATTTTGTAGATCATCCTCTTTGGACTCGCTGCTCGAAGAATCAGAAACAATCGTACGCCGACGTTTGACACGGCGAGTGCTTGCCTCGGGCTCAGTCGAACGAGCGGTGTCCTCCATAACTTGCTCTACTTCTTCTTCTTCTTCATCTCCTTTCTCTGCTTCTCCCACAGCGCCAGCAGGTGGGGTGTGGGCAGAAGGGAGTTCAGACTCGGGCAGCTTGGCCTCGTCTTGCAGCTCCGCCTCCAAAGAAGATCCTACTTCTGGTAAAGGGGGTAGGGTGGAAGCCGTCGAGTGGCCCTGTGCATATCAAAAGACACGCACACAGTCGTGAATACAGTCGCCAAAAACATTTAACACATTCAAACTTTGAGAAAACTATGAGAAAGTTCACACTTACTTCGAGTAGAGGATTGTTAGCTGAGAAAGGAGCCACCGGGCCATCAAGTTTACAAGGCTCTGTAGCCTTGTGATGCATGTAAAATGCATACATGAACTTTGCACTATATCACTCATATTCCAATCATATTTGCATCATATAAGGGTTATACCACTGTTATTTAATGATTTTAGGAAATAAAATAATTGTTTCCTATTTTTATGGAATTAACCCTGCGTAGGCAGAAAACCCTATTTTTTTTTCCTTTTATGTTTCAGGGACCCAAACGTCGTCAGAAAAATATGGAAAAATACAAAGGTCATTATTTTGGAAGGAAGAAGACGTAGGAGCGAAGGAATCAAGCAAAGGAGCCCGGAAGGCCAAAAGGGGGTGGCCCACGCGGCCCTTGTACCTGGCCGCGTGGGGCCCACCATTTTGGGCCTCGGAGCTCCGCAGCCATCGATCTTTCTTCCACCGCCTTCATCTTGACATAAAAACGCCTATAAAAGAAGTCCCACAGCGTTCTCGAAAACAAGCGCCGCCATATCACAGAAACACGAAAACAAAGATCTGGAGCTGCAGATTGGAGGGGAAAAACTCCGGCGGGGCGCTGCCGGCGTGGTCTCCTTCATCTCCATCGACATCTCCACCGTCTCCATCATGAAGAGGGAGTAGTCCACCTCTGGACTATGGGTTTGTGGAAGTAACTTATGTATCTCTCCTCTCTCTTGAGCTTCACTAATGAGTACCGTATGAGCTGCTGAACATGATTAAGGTCATATTTGTATTACCTATGTGGTGGATCTTTTTGGGAGTTAATATATGTTGAGATTGCAAATGTTTTGTTTCAGTTATGAGTATAGATGCATATTATGTACCCTGTTCTTATCTACGTGTTATGATCAAGCATGTTTATGAGGGCGTGTGTGGGGTGATGTGTGCATTAGTTGGAGTAACGGGGGGTGGTGAGTGCGGTAAGTTGACAACTGAAATATCGCGATCCACTTGGGTGTTTACCTTACTTTGTTGCCTCACTAGGGATAAACAAAAATACCATGCTACCGAAGATGTGGGTGTGACCATCGCCACTACTCTATGACTAGATCTAGCATGTTCTTATTTTCACTTCATGTCATGATACTTAAAGCTATACTCTGATTTATCTTAATTCCTAAGGTGTTATGATTTAGTTCGTCTCTTGGTGGAGTATAAGAGAGATTAATAACCAAAAGATCTCTATGTTAGGACGTGATGCCCATATAATTAGTAACTTGATATCAAACTTTGTGTTGCAATCTCATATGTCAACTCTATGCGTCCATTGTCTGCCACACCATTAAAAGAGATAGTGCATTTGTGAAACCATGAACCCCGGTCTATTTTTAATCATAAGAAACACCTTTCCAACCACTTTTACCACTTTTCCATTTTCTGCCATTATTAAATCCGAAAATACAAAAACACTTTTACATCTTGCATTCATCATAAAAAACCCAAAAATATCATTTACCATTGTTATCATCATCCTTGCACATTCATCCACCACCATTGCATATTTATTTCTTGTTTGCATTGCATATTTATCTTGATATCATTCTACACCTTGTGCTTGACAACCACAGGTGAGGTTGAGAACCAAAACAATTAACCTTGTTTTGTAGGTGACCAAAACAAGGATAGGGAGATAGATCTTTCACTACTGATTCCCCGAGAGTTCGATATTAAACCCTCGAGTCACCCTCGTGGGGAAAATACGTCTTCCACTTACTACACACTCTGCACTTGTAGTCTCAACCTAACCCATTTACATTAGACGCAGGTGAACTACGCACCGAAGATCAAGACTGCATCTCTGCAACAGCTATTTTCTGACGCTGTAGATCAACCTCTTCAAGGGCCATCACCTTGATACTGGTAATGGACCTCACACAGTCATCCAACTCTACCTTTGATAGCTCCTCTTGGCTCATCCGGGTGGCGTCGAGGGGACCTTCGTATTGCCACATCGGGTGAGCCCGGAGACGAAGTGGACATACCCGCAACTTAACAAAGGTGCCAATGAGTTGGACACCTGAGACAGTGCCGAGCATATTGCCAATTCGCGTCAGAAGAGACATCGCCTCCGCAATCTCCTCAGTCGAAAGAGGATGGTCCCAGGCCTTGGTCTTCAACAGAGGCTTGCGAATCGAAAAAGCAGGACTAACCGCTTGATCGACTGGCACATAAAACCATCGACTGCGCCATCCTTGAGCAGAGTCGACCGCCATGAGGTTGAAGTAGTTGACGTCGCTCCGCACCTGGATCAGCAGGCCACCGACGGGGAATGGGCGACCACCTCCGCAGTTATGGCGCACTTTGAAAATCGACTTCCAAAGCGGCCAACTGGGAGACACTCCCAGGAAACACTCGCACAAAACCATAAAAGCGGCAATGTGCAAGATCCCATTGGGAGTGAAGTCATGGATTTGCACGCCGTAGGCGTACATCAACCCACGAACAAAATCATGGAGGGGGAGCGAAAAACCTCGAGGCAGAAACTCCGCGAAACACACACGCTCATTAGAGCGGGGTTTAGGGAATACCTCCTTGTTGGAGGGTGCGGGGATCTTCAGCTCTTCTTCCGGCGGCAATAATCCTTTCTGCCGGAGTTGCTGGAGGCCGGCCTTGGTCATCGTTGACCGCATCCAATCTCCAGGACTCTTCTGGAGGCCAGCATCGGCGGCGGCGGCAACCGCAGCCTTCTTCTTGTTCTTGTCCACCACATCTGCGGCGGCGGACATGGCTCCAGCAGCACCACACTTCGTAGCCTTCCCCATGGCGAATAGTGGGTGGAGCGGAGGTTCTGATGAACGGCGGCAAGAAAGGGGCGCGAGGAGGAAGACGAAAGCAGAGGAAGCAAATGGCAGGGTAAAAATTTTTGCGGAGAAGAGATCTATATTTACCACAATGAGCGAAGTAATCTTCGCCGTTCGTGCACGATCTGTGAGACACGTGGCATGATGGGAGAAAACCGTCGTAGGCCACTCCGCCCACTACGCACGTAAAACGAGGAAGTTATTATTACGCGCCGAAATTTCCGCCACGTCCGGTCAAATCGGAACCGAAGCGACGTCCTCTGTGGTCGACAACGGGCCCACACAGACATGTCTTGTCAAAATTCTGCGCGCACGCCACAAGCGTCATGCATGACATCACTTATCAAGCAATTTGTGTGAGGCAAAAGCAGTTCGACTAAAACAAAAACGAAAGGTGTGCAACGTCTGTCGACTAAGATGGCATTGTACACTCGACATTCTATCGAGTATAGTATATTACTCCCATCGGGAGCGAATCAAAAATTTCTTCGACTAATATGTGCAGGATATAGTGGAATTTGAGATTATCCTCCATTACAAGTAATAAAGCACAATCTCGGGGGCTACTCCCATCTGGAGCGCTGTCGCGCACCCGATAGATTCAGATTAACAAGCATAGTCGACGAACAGATCCGACTCAGTCGAAAATGCAAAATAAAAAACTGCAAAAGAGCATATTCCATAAGATACCCGAGTTACGTCAGTCGCAAATGACTCGGATGCTGCATGCAAGAAATGCAAAGGTAAGACCCGCCGATTAGTCGAGCTGGGCTGAGGACCACACCGGCAGTGCGATTCCTTAAAAATTTCCCGTGTCAGCAGACATGATGAAAATCCTGGCGGACGCGCTAGGTAGCAAATAAATAACTGCGGATCGATTCAGTAAGACCTCAACAGCCTGAGTCGAATCTGTCCAGTGTGTTTCGAGTTCGAGCCCAAGGACTCAAATTTGATTGAAAGCTAGTAAGGTTTTGCCCAAATGTGCAGTTAGCTGGTCTTGATCCATCAAGTAAATCCAGGCCTACTAAGGTATAATCCTTTAACAAAACATGCAAATCCCAGTCTAAATTTAGATGTGAGACATAAAGCATAGGCATAAGCATGGGACGTGCACTATCGAGTGAGTCCATGCCTGATTCTTCGAGTCAGCCAAGCACTCGGGGGCTAATGACGAGGTTATACCAAACGGGTACCCTACCATGAAGGTACCTGGTGCACGTAATGACTAAAACCCAATTGGCAACAGCCTGATGAAGCCCAACAAAGGAGGCCCAAGATGAAGATTGCTTCCCAAATTAAGCATAGTCGGTTGTAGTTTTCTTATCTGTAAAAGTCTAGTCGGTTACGTACCCGAGACCTAGCTCCCTATATAAGCGCTGGGAGAGTGGCCGATTAAGAACACGCAACACCAGAGCACTCAAACCGTAGCGAGATCAAACCCTTACTAGACCCTTGTAACCGCAACATATTCCATCATCAATACAGACAGGCAGGAAGTAGGGGTGTTACCTCAGTCGAGTGCCCTAAATCTGGGTAAATCCCGCTTGTCAGCCGACGATTCTACCTACACTACGCGTTCTCTGCCTCATAAGTCTAGCCCTAGGTACCTTACCATGGGTATTACCAAGGACACCCCTCGTCAGGCGGCGAGCGCGCGGAAGACGTCGGCTGCGGACGCGCTCCAGGAGCGGGACAGGAACTCCAGCGGTTCGCGCGATATGTAAGCGAGAGGCTGGAGGCACGCATTTGCGTGTGCAGCAGGAGCCGGACTGGCTGAACAAGGAGATCGAGACGGAGCTGCTCTTTTCCGCCTATGAGGATCAGAGGAGGTAGTGTTCGCCCTCAACTAGCAGGTAAAAGGACCTCACCAGGCTCAACAGTTCATGCAGGTTATCTTAAGTTCTTAACACGGACTCACACACAACTGCAGATGAAATCTGTAGGAAAGTGTCTCTGATGAATGCACATCCTTATAAGCATGCTGTGTCTTATTCGGTGTATAACTCAACTAATGAAATGTACTAATGTATGTCAACGTTCAGATTGCATATTTCAGCTCGATTCAGTTTTGAGTTACCAATCCCAATGCCAGTCTCTTTGCAGCGGGCAAGCTGTCCTGTTTCGGCATCAAGGCGCCAATCCTGTTTCTTGCGTCTTGTAGGTATTGAAATTGTTTGATGATTTTTCTATGGTCACTATTGTTTCATGATTTGCTTCCGTCGGGGATGTATTAAGGTTCTTCTGGTCCGCGTCTTGCTTTATAGTGGAAGAAATACGTCTCCCTGGTAGTTTTGTACATCGGCCTACAAGGAGATGGAATGCACTTGCTCTTTGAGCATCTCGTTTTTGGTTAGACTCATGACCCAATTATCAGAGAAACCTTTGTTAATTTCAGTTGCAACGCACTATGTTTCGAGGCAGGAGTGGGAACTCCCTCCGTTCCAAATTAATTGATTTGAGTATGTCCAAATACGGATATATCTATACTTATTTAGTGTCTAGATACATCCATAGTTTGACATACCCAAGTCAATTAAATTGGAACGGAGGGAGTAATTATGAAGTGAAACGTGATATGTTTCAAATGGTTTAAAAATACCAAAGGGAAAATCTAATATGTTTGACGATTTGAGCGGTACAAACTACTAAGTTTCTTAAAATTGTGGACACTATTAATTTATTTTACACCCGTTGCAACGGTACCATTTGGCTAAAATTGTATACGTCTTTTTTTTTAGGAACAGAGGGAGCAGCACACGAGACGGTATTCATGTCTGTTTAATAACGGTTTACTATAACAGAGCTCGAGTAATTTGCTTTGCCTTGGGCTGTTTCGCCAAATCGCTCACCGCACGTCTGCTCCCCTCCCCGTCCCGGCGCATCTCGTCGCCGGCGTCCAAGAAGCCTCAGGCCACCTCGCCTCGCCTAGCCATGGCGCCGCGGGGCCACCGCCTGACGGAGGTGGCCCTCCTCGCGTCCGCCTCGGGATGCCTCGCGGCCGCGGGGGCTGGCGAGCGGGAGGGGTGGCTGGACGACCCCGCGGTGGTCGCCTCGCTCGGGCCCCACGCGCGCCACCTCGCCGTGGCCAGCGCCGCGCGGTCCGCGCTAGCGATCGTCCCGGTCGCCGCCGCCGGCGGCGGGGTCACGGTGAAGCCCGTCCTGGGGCCCGACGAGGGCCGGATCTCCGCCGTCGAGTGGGTCCCGCTCGACGCGGGGGCCGCCGAAGGGGAGGAGGGGATGTCCGTCGCCGGCCCATAGGGCGGGGCGGCGGGGCGACTGCCCTGGGCCGCAGGAGGCAGGGGCCCCAACCCAGGTAATACATCTTTCTGCCTTAGGTCCACGAAAAAGAAAAAAAGTAGAATGGCCCAAGGAGCAGAATATCAAGCCCACTACGCACTTGGATAATGGAGATGGGAGCGACTAATCGGCTAAAAATAATAATTAACCGCCAGGCATGTCAATCGCCAGCATACCCAAATTATCAATCCTAGAAAACAGCGCCCCCGACCCCCGTCCCGTGCCTTTCCATTTCCAAGGTCGCGGCAACAGTTAATAGAGACCAAAGGTGCAATTTCGTTCCCAAATATCTCTCTTTCCTTTTCTCAATGGTTCTATATCGATCAGATATGGTGCGGGTCTGTCCTCCCCCTGATCCAGCTCCTCAATACGATTTACCTAAAAAAGCTCTGCTCCTCGGTCGACTACTCTGCTCTCTTGTGGCACTGGAGAAGTTTTATTCCGTGAAGATGGTGATGGAGTGAAGAGCACATCAGATTGGCGAAGGATGGAAACTAATGAAAGTTCATGCCCATGGCCTGTTGGTCCATTTACATCATACGGTTCATACCCCACGCTAATACAGAATCCTTAAATATTAATCAGTTTTGACAATGTTATTTGTAAATGATTATCTCCTTGTCACACTTTGAAAAGTGAACTTTTGTAGAACTATATTGTTTACTGGCATTATGTAGTCACTCAATTAATGCAAATATTTCGTTTGTGGTTTTATAATTCAAAGATTACAGATCTGCTAGGTACTCAATTATTATTTTCATAAGTAATAGCTTTTGAAATAGTTCTGTACATTCTAGGAGTAGAAAAAGTCAACAAGTCCACAAGGGCCCTTTCTCTTCGTCTTGCCCCGGGGCCCCCAATAGGTATGGACCGGCGCATCTCGTCGCCGGCGTCCAAGAAGCCTCAGGCCACCTCGCCTCGCCTAGCCATGGCGCCGCGGGGCCACCGCCTGACGGAGGTGGCCCTCCTCGCGTCCGCCTCGGGATGCCTCGCGGCCGCGGGGGCTGACGAGCGGGAGGGGTGGCTGGACGACCCCGCGGTGGTCGCCTCGCTCGGGCCCCGCGCGCGCCACCTCGCCGTGGCCAGCGCCGCGCGGTCCGCGCTAGCGATCGTCCCGGTCGCCGCCGCCGGCGGCGGGGTCACGGTGAAGCCCGCCCTGGGGCCCGACGAGGGCCGGATCTCCGCCGTCGAGTGGGTCCCGCTCGACGCGGGGGCCGCCGAAGGGGAGGAGGGGATGTCCGTCGGCGTCGCGGTCGGCACCGACGCCGGGTGGCTCCTCTTCTACACGCTCGCCGGCGATCTCCTGCATAAGCAGGTAGTCGATAGAACCTCCTTTTTTTTTCTTCACACCGTAGTGATTTCCGGGAGAAAAAGAATTAGTTTTTAGGGGCTTCAGCAGTTGCTAGAACAATGACAGCTCATAATTGTCGTTATGATATGGATATCCCCTTGCCTTTCATCAAGTTGATGGTAATCTTACTACGATTTTAGAAATTGCCAATATTTGGACCAAGCATTCAGAGCTTGTAGCAGGTTCGTGGCTGCCTAGGTAGGTAGTATAACCTGCACAGTTAGCATTTTAATCCAAGTTTTCATATTTGTGCATGATTATTTCATCAGAGCATCACAGTACACAACACTACACAGCGAGGCAGTTCCTTAGCTATTTTGTAATGATAATAGTCTAAGAAGGAAAAAAAATACCCTAAATAAAAGACCAAAGGTTCTAGTTCTTTTAGTAATGGTTAGATTTCCTAGTGTTAGAATCCTAATCCGATATGATTAGTAATATGTGTTTCACTTCTCATACTCTCTCCCTTCATATATCTGTATATTGGTGATAGAGATTCAAGTGTGTTTTTGTAAGTTTCTACTTTGTACCCATTTTTTTATTGCTTTGGAAATTTCTGTCATGATTGCTTGTAGTATGTTGTTTAAGCTTATCTTGTATTTGATGTTTCTTAGATTTACTGTTTCCTTGGTCTATGTGCATCGTGAACTCAGTACGCATATATTAAAACACGAGGGGTCATATGATTGCGTTGGACGACAGTCTTTTAGTTACAGGGGGATGTATTACGAACAAAGTTATCGCGTGGGTTTTCATATATGATGCTACCTCTTTTTTTTAATAGTGTGATCCTTGTCTTTGACAGAGTATATATCCTGCAAAGATACTGAAGCTTAACTTCAGTGAGAGAAAGGAAAATGCTTGGGAAGATTCCGGTTCAGATCAGCTTTCCGTGGTTTTTCCTGGTGTTATTGCACGTTGTGATGGTGCTGATCTTCAGGTTTGTACGTCTTAGTTTATTATGCTATTGCACTTGAGATATGATAATTTGACGGATATGCTAATTCAGAAGCAACCATGATTCCTTTCTTGGAGAATAACTTTCTCATCAACTAGGGAAACCTTGTGAATCCACATAGGAACTACAAAGAAGTATTTTTCTTGTTTTGAATTGTACGCTGAACTTTCATGTGTTACCAAATAGAGTTTTGTACAGTTTTCAGTTGTATTGAGTTATATGCAGCACTACGTTCAATCTTGGTTCTTAATTCTGACATTATTCATGCATGCTCATGCTAGCTAAAACACCAGTATTAGTTGGCTCGAGGTTAAATGATCATAGGGAAGTTTAATGCTCAATGCAAAACTTGGAAAGTAGATAACTATCCCTTCAAAGCTGCATATTGTTCTTAAGAACTTATCATGTGAGAATTGATCTTAACCGTGAAAGCAAAAGACTCATGAGTCGTAATCTCAGCCATGGAATTGAATCAGGATGGGTCAGGTCCGCCATTAAAAGTTGGTAGCCTCCAGAACGTGCTCTGTTCCGCAGGAATTTCAGAAGACCTCAATGAGGGACTGTACTTTTCCTAGTAGACATTGTACGAGTAGCCGAGGAAGTTGCTCTGCTCCATCAGAACAGAAGAAAAAAGTACCTTATGTGATACATATCTGCTTTGCAGTCATAAAAAGTGATATCAATGTTTTTGTACTAAGCTAATTTACTGATCCGATAACAGTATATTGCATCTAATATCTACAGTCGTGATAAATCGTATCCCAATAGTGCATACTTATCCACATAGTATTTTAATGCTAAAAAGCTAGCTTTGCAACTATCACTTTTTTCGCCATGTTCAATAATATTTATTTTATACTCACAGATCATGCTTCAAAAATCATTTCAAGAAGTGAAACCACGCATGTGGAAAGATAAGTTTGAACATGAAGATGCCGATGACGAGAGTTCTTTTGAAAGGATGCCTCTTCAGATTTGGAACGTAAGCAAGTTTGGTTCTTGTGCTGATGCTGCAATTGTTGGGCTAATGCCACCTCCCCTGTTAGAACTTCAGGTGACCTGCCTTCTCGACTTCATTTTACTGCCATAGTGCTGCTAGCCTGCTACATGTCAGGAACTGTTAGAGGGATTCTAGTATTCTGCAAACATTATACAGATTCAGTTTTCTTTATTCCTAATACGCTGTTTCATGTACAATTTACCTTTTACTGGAAGTATCCTGAAGTTACTATCATATTGAATTCAGCTGCTTTTATATTATTGCTGGGCAGTCGACTCAGCGCCACTACTGTGCCATTACAGTTGGAGAGGATACTGTCGTTTCAGCATATAGGTGAGTCCTGCTACCCATGGATTTGGCAATTTCCAATCAGGGTGATAATTCTACTACTAGCTCTTTAGCCTGTACGATGCAGTCTCTTCTTTAATCGAGAGATTTAATGTAGAAAGACAGGCCGTCTTTCTTGCATCAAAAATATTAAATTACGTGTTAATGGATCTGAAATTTGACAAATCATAGTTCGTCAAACTGAACCAGACTAATGGTTTGATTTGGAAAAATGGGACTCGGGCCTGGCCTTGTATGGTTTGCTCAAAGACCGACCTAAGAAAAAACCAATGGGGAAATGCATTTTAAGCTGCTGAACTTAGGAATGTAGACATCTGACCTGTCCCTGCACGTGCGCAAGAACCCCAAACCAACTGTATGATCAAGTAGGCCAAACAACGTCCACCCATAGTGGTTTTAAGCACACGTATATCTCATGGTCGCAGTTCACCCCAGTCAAAAAAAGCCAACGATAAAAACAATGCTGAACCAAGTCCACATATATGAATTGTCTGATCCTCACCCACTAGCTGGGCACACCTCCTTGAACTGAACCTGAATAGATAATTCAATAATACATGCAACTTCACATAGCGAGCATCAGCTTTCCAATATACTCACCACCTCAACATGGAATTTGGGGAACAGCTACATGATCTTGCACCAACTGGGTTGGATTAGCATCAACATTGTTAAGAGCAGCAGTACGTTATGTATCAACTTGCTACGTGTGTATGTAAAAAAGCTTGAAAATTAACCTAATTTCAAAAACATTTAAGCGTTCAAAATTTGGACGTTGATCAGACCAGTGATTGGTAGTAGTACGCTTGCTGGGTCCTTAAAGTATGATTCATTTTCTAGTTAAGATTTATAAGTTAAGAATTGGCATGCTAACTTTGGTCCAAATGATCTCAATTGGTTCAAGGCAATTCATTCAACTAATGTCCGTCAATGCATCAGTTCTGGATGCTGACAATGGAAATACTATAATATTGTTTGTTTTACTTGGTTTCATCCTTCCTTAATATCCTGGTGGTTCCATAGGTTATCAGAAGACAGAGGCAGGTCAATTGTTGGAGCAATTTTGTCAAGAGGTGTAGCTGCAACATTTTCGACAATATCATCTTTGTCCAAAATTCTATGGCGGAGTGAACCATCACCAACTAAGAAGCCACGGCCAAAGCCTCAATCTTTTGCAAAAAGTAATGGAATAAATAATTAAGTTTCATTTAACTTTCGAGTTACTGGGTTTTTGTCCTCATGATTACATATTCTGCAGCATCACCTTTGACATGCTTGAAAGATTCACCAAGGAAGGGAGAACGACTTACGCTCTCCCCAAGTGGTACATTGGCTGCAATAACTGATTCTCTTGGACGGATTCTACTGCTAGATACTCGTGCCCTTGTGGCTGTGCGGCTATGGAAGGTAAAACACATGAATTATGACTTGATGTTTTTTAAAAATAACTTTAAAAGACAGATTTAGGCTTAAATACATTGTCGATGAGGTTGTTAGTAGTTGTTGGTTCGGTCTCCATTGAAACTGTTTGCCCCTCTCTATATAATTTGTTATTATATCGGACTTCGGCAAAAAACCAAATGAACACCCTTTCTGTTCTAAACAGCTGCCCTTGACCACCTCAACGCCCGCGGGCTGGTCGCTCTCTCTCACATGGGTAGGATGCAGTCTAGTTTAGTCAATTCACTGTGCACTAATACTGAAAGGGGATGATAACAGGTCCAAGCGAATAATCCATTGTTTCCTAACCAAAAAAAAATCATCTCTAAATCTGTTGTGTTGCACTGCAAATGAACAATCCAGGTCCCTTGCTTCCTGGAAGTGCAATATGCTGCCTTCACACGACTGGACAGTGATGATGCACCAAATTAGCTATTTTGCAACTACTTTTGGACTGTAGTTTAGTATTCTGACATATTTCATGGATCAACCTTTCAGGGTTACCGTGATGCTTCTTGTCTTTTTGTGGAGATGCTCCTGAACAAAGAAAAGGCGCCATCAAGCTCAACGCACTTAGAATACACAAAGAGTGACTATTGTCTGTGTCTAGCTATCCATGCCCCAAGAAAAGGCATAATTGAGGTATACTGCTGCTTTGGTTTTTCCTGACCATCTTTCTATTCGTAAATTCCCGGTGGCAATGTTAGCATTCCAGAGGTTGGATGGTTTTCCATTTAGAAGAAAAATCTGGAAATCTGACATGTTCTGCAAAAGTTTGGTGGCTGCGTTTTTCGCTTCTGCCTGCAACTTTGTGTGATTTCGTGTTGTTCCGTCCTGTCAGGTTTGGCAGATGCGCACCGGGCCACGTCTCCTAGCCATCCCATGCCCCAAGGGAAGCAGAATTTTGCAGCCATCGACGAGGTTCTCATCATCGGTCTTCTCATCGTATAACCCGTTGGAGGTTTACTTGTTCAATGGAAACTCCGGGCAGTTGTCTGTTTTAAATAGGCATATAGGATAGGAATTTCTCAGTTGTTTGTATTATTGAATCGTTCCAGATCTGTACAGTGTATATTATTTCTGGATAGCCAGGTGTTTATGGTTCTGCTGGTGAAGCTTTTTATGAATGAAATCAGGTTTTATTTGATTTCATCCACATGAACTAATAAAGTTGGCTTTTGTTTTGTGATTCTACTGAGACAGCTCATCGAAAAACATCTATGATATCTGTTGCCAATATTTCAGGTTGCCCTTTTTCCAAGAAATTTTTGTCAGACTGCATTGTTGAACTCAAATTGGATGAGTATGTCGGATTTGGAATCTGCGAAAAGTGTAATTAATTCTCTCCTTCATTGTTGCTCAGGTTCAATCGCTCTTGGAAATGAGCATAATATTGACACTATGCTATTATAAGTGTCCTAATCTAAGCTAATCTAAGCATCTCTTTTATTGACCTTGCTGGTGCTTTCGGTGGCAACCTCCTAGTTAAATCAATAATGGTGTCGATAATGATGTCATTCTTCACGCCACATTGACTTCAGCCATCTCGATAACTTATCTCTTTGTCTGTTGATATGATAAGACGGGAGTGATACACTACCATGTAGCTTCAATTATTGGAGCCAATCAAATGGGAGTGACTGCAAGCAATTTTCTGCTACGTAACACTTGTCGACACGACACAACAGCATCACTTGTCAGCATGCATGGTTTTTTCAGAAGAATCAATGAAGCAACAAAGTGGGGAAATTTCAACACGATGAAGTGAGATGCTTGGGATATTCTCCTAGGGTGCCATATCTGGAGAAGTGGGAAGCTTGGAATGGATGCTATGGAAAAGCAAAGCTGGAATTATAATATTCAAAAAAAAAAGGTAGAAGAGATAATGAAAGTGGTCTTTTTTTTTGTAGCTATTGCCATTACAATAAACTTGGTGAGTAGTGACTCATGCATGGTAGATTAGAAAGAGGTTACGACTCACGAGGTCGGGTCCTGTCGATAAACTCGTCAAGGCAGGCATTGTATACAAAGAGGTCACGAATTACGAGGTTGGATCCTGTCGATAATCACTAACGGATGAGTAGTGACTCGTCAAGGTAGGGTTTGTAGATGCAAATTCTGCAAGTTACCACTGCTTACCTTTTCTCCTTCACACCATTTTAATGCTAATGGATCACATCTTGGCAATAGCTTAGCTGAATTGTCCATCCTAATATATGTTTCTCGAAACCTGGAGCCTTGTGCTGCTCTTCTTTTGGGCAAAAGATACCTCTTGGTAGCAAGGTGTGGCGCCCCGACCTGACTGCTATACAGTGATACTGTGTCCCCGGTTATCCGATACCACCAGACACACTATCAAAGCATAATAGCGAGATCAAGACTTGTGGAACAACTAGCACATCACAGACTCTACGACACAAATCATTATAGTTCAACTCTTATAATAGAGAAAGATAGCAAATGACAACCAGATGTCACAGACCCAACATTACAACATGTGGAAGCGAAGTGTGTTGTTCTAAACAACAAGAACCAAAATATGGCCTAAGAGGTCTGCAAATAAACATCCAGCGCCAGCTGTTCCGGGATGTCCCAAGCTGCCACCTAGGAACCCCAGACTACTCGTCGACGTCCACAAAGAACCCACCTTCGAGGTCGGTGAAGTCCTCATCTGAAACAAAGCAAACGACGTTGAGTTCGACGAACTCGCAAGATTATATATAGAGCATTAGCTCGATGAGACTTTCAAAGTTATATGGCTGTTTTGCATAAAGCTGATTTTATTTATGAAAACATAACTCAATGGCATCGACTAATCAGAATATTTGAAAAAGGGGTAAGAAGTACTCTTTTTTTTTATCACCTTTCTCAACATCAACCACTGTACCTGTTCTACAAAGGCACCTCCCCGAATCACCCTCGAGGAAGCTAACCTTGCATTCTGGAGTGGTACCTTTAGTACCCAGTTTTTAATCATTCCGTTCAAGTTATTCTATGATCTTATCGTCATTTCCCAAGTCGTCCGTAACCGTGGACACGGCTTTTCGAAAAGATTTACCCTGCAGGGGTGTACAATGTTTGCCACGTATACCGTCCGGCCCATTACCTGTGCATTAGCTCTCTTCCTTGGAAAGCCGGCTGGGTGGGAGCGGTGTCGACTTCTCCCTCGTTAAGGACTTTCCAGGATCATCAGTGGCGGTAGGGCAGCCAGTGCCTGCAACACCCGCCCCACAGCCACTCGTTTTCCTAACACCACCATCCTCATCCCAGTTCATACCACCATCATCACGCACGCGCAAATGGAAGCCCGAACTAGAGGACCCTGGCTAGCCCCGCCCGAGTTATTTAGTCTATGAGGGTTCCTGCAATTGCATAGGCCTCACGCATGGTTGCACGCTCAGTCTTGGTTCGGGAGGTAAAGAACTCGCACCTAGGCGGCGAGAACGAGACAAAGCACCACAACCACAGTGGCCTCTCATCCCAACCTTTAAGCATCTTATTACCTGTTACCACAATTCTCCACAACATCTGAACATTTCACACCTGTTTCCAATATGAAATATCCATCGGACGGATAACATTTGCCTAAGCATGGCTAAGCATCAACATAGCATAGTTTAGTATCTCAGGCCAACACTACAAACCTATGGATAATAGGAGGGAAACAGGTATTGGCATCGGAAACTTAATGCAACTATAGGATACTCTAATCTAACAAAATTGACATTTAGAACCGCATGCAATATTATAGTGGAGAAAATATTTGCGGAAACATAGGATAAGATATGCTCAGAGGGGGGATTACGCTTGCCTTGATCAAAGTGCTGGTAGTACGGCTCTTCGGGGTATTGCGGTGTAACCCCGGTGGCTTGATCTATCGAAACATAACCACGGAAGCACAATCAATCACCACACAAGTTTAACGAATGCAAGGCGCAAACACATGATGACATGACAATTTAAATCCCCGAGATGAGGATGATCCAACCTATTCAATTTAAACTGAGTCCGGATGCTTGAGTGCACCTCTCGAATATACCGTGGAAAATAGGTTGTGAATCAATTTTACTTGTTAAGTTGAATCAATGAAACTCTTTGTTTAACTTGCATATGAATGTCATGCACATCGGAGAGATTCAGGGATTAAGTGATTAAACATGAAAGGATATAACGATCATTTGTATCGAAGCAATCGTCGAAGAAAAGAAAATCTTGCAAATTTTCTGGCCAGGCCGGAATTTCCGGTCCAAAAGGGGCTCAGGGGCCGGAGTTTCCGGTCCAGCCATTTTCGAGCCATCGACGGCAGCCACTGGATCGAGTCCGGAATGACCCCGGAGTCGGGCCGGAGTTTCCGGTTGGAAAAAATACGCGAAAAGAGAAAAAAAGAGAGCAGCAAACGCACGGGCACGAACGCGAGGCTACGGCGACGCACGGCGGCGTGTGGTGCTACTGCGAGCTGCCGAGCTAGGGCGTGAGAGGGAGGGTGGAGGGGTCACGGGGACGGGACGCTCACCCTCGAGCGCGGTGGTGCACACGGAGTGGCCGGAGATGGACCAACGTGGCGGTGCGGAGCTCGACGATGCCGCGGCGGTGGTCGGAGAAGATGATGACGGCGGCGGCGATTCAGGGCCTCCCGCTTCGATTCCTCTGGTGGAGATGAGCATCATGGCGAGGCGGAGCGGCAGGTACTCCGCGATTTGAACGGGGACGCTTCAGACGGCGGCGACGAGCACGGCGGACTCGGCGGCCATGGAGAGGAGACGAGAGAGAGAGGAAGCACGGGAGCAGGTGGGGGATGGGGAACAGCGCGCGGTGGGGACCTCCTCTTCTCCTCGACGCGGCAGGAGGGCGTTGGGTGCAGTGGCGCGGGGCACGGGGACGAGGTGGTCCGACGGGCACACGACGGCCTCGGTCGCTACAGCGACGAAGGAGATGACATTTTTATGAAAAGCCCCCTGGAAGTTTTGAGTTCATCACAGTCCAGTCCTTTTTCCTTTAAATTTTAAAACCAGCAACATTTCCTGAATTAATTTAGTCACCAAAACATTTTATAAAAATTTGAGAAAATTTGGGGAGCCTCCCCACATTGAGTAGAAGCTACACAAAAATTGGGGCTTAAAAATAAAATAGTTTGGACCACTTTTGTGCATAGGGTTGACTTATGGCATTATTGCTAAATTTGAAAATATTGCTCCTTTGGAAATTTATAGCAATCACAAAAAAAATATTGTTTTGAACTCTTGGAACTTCCTTGACAAATATAAGAAGTCAAAGTATTTTGTTTTGCAAGTTTTTAGTGCCTTCATTGTTTTGAAAATTGTTGGAACAAGTTTAGCATTTTGTTTTCCAATGTTGTCAAACCCATTTTGTGTGTTGTTTAGCAACTTAGTATTGATGCCATGATGCAATGCAACACAAAAGCGAAAATTTTACTCGGGTTTTTAGGTTCTCAACTGTTGGACTGTTACAACTCTACCCTCCTTACAGGAATCTCATCCCGAGATTCTAAGATTGCGGAAAGAAGTCGGGATACTCTTCACGAAGACTAGACTCTCTTTCCCAAGTAGCTTCTTCCTCGGAATGGTGCGACCATTGAACTTTGAGGAACTTGGTGGTCTTGTTACGGGTCTTCCTTTCGGCTTCATCCAGGACACGGATAGGATGCTCGCGGTAAGTGAGGTCTTCCTGGAGGTCTAGCTCTTCATGATTGACCCCATGGATAGGATCCTTGAAGCACCGACGAAGTTGAGAGACATGAAACACATCATGTACATTTGGGAATTTGACCGGTAACTCCAATTGGTAAGAAAGATCTCCTCGCTTGGCCAGAACGGTGAAAGGGCCAACATAGCGAGGTGCCAATTTCCCTTTGATATCGAAGCGGCGAACGCCACGAAGGGGAGAGACGCGGAGATAAGCTTTATCACCAATTTCATAGTGAATTTCCTGATGGTGCTTATCATAGTAGCTCTTCTGCCTAGACTGAGCAATCTTCAGATTCTCTCTTATGATTCTCACCTTCTCCTCAGCTTCATTGATCACATCCGGACCAAAGAGTGCTCTCTCTCCGGTCTCGGACCAATTTAGAGGAGTGCGGCATTTTCTTCCATATAGAGCCTCGAATGGAGCCATGCCCAGGCTAGCTTGATAGCTATTGTTGTAGGAGAACTCCGCGAAAGGGAGATACTTTTCCCAACCCTTGCCAAAAGAGATGACACATGCCCGAAGCATGTCTTCCAACACTTGGTTCACTCTTTCAGTCTGACCATCAGTTTGAGGATGGTAGGCGGTACTGAAGTTGAGATGAGACCCCATGGCAGTTTGGAAACTCTGCCAAAACTTGGAGACGAAGATACTTCCACGGTCCGATATGATCCTCAGAGGGACCCCATGCAATGGAACAATACGAGCCAGATATAAGTCAGTAAGTTGACTCGCACGTATGTCATCACGGACTGGTAGGAAGTGACCTTGGACAGACGATCAATGATTACCCAGATTGCATTGTTGCCCTTTTGAGATCGAGGAAACCCGGTGATGAAGTCCATACCAATTTCATCCCATTTCCACTCAGGAATGGCAATAGGGCGAAGAATGCCAGGAGGCCTTTGATGTTCAGCCTTTACCCGTCGACAGGTGTCGCATTCAGCAACATACTTGGCGATTTCTCATTTCATCCGAGTCCACCAGAATTGTGGTCGAAGGTCTTGGTACATTTTGGTGCTACCGGGATGAATAGAGAGAGGAGATTTATGAGCTTCTTGGAGGATCAATTCCCTCAATTTTCGTTTCTTTGGCACTACCAAGCGGTCACCAAAATAAACAACTCCGGATTCACTGACAGAAAAGCATTTGGCTTTCCCGCTAGCAATGTTCTCCTTGATTTTCAGAATACCCTTGTCACGGGTTTGAGCATCCTTAATCTAGTCTACAAGAGTAGATTTGATCTCCAGATTTGCTAGATAGCCGGAGGGAACAATTTCCAGGTTCAAATGAGAGAACTCTTCATGAAGGGCAGGTTGAGCTTTCTCAATCATCAGATTGTTACAATAGGACTTCCGACTTAGCGCGTCAGCCACGACGTTTGCTTTGCCGGGTTGATAGTTCAGAGTCACATCATAGTCCTTGATTAACTCCAACCAACGCCTTTGCCTGAGATTTAAATCCGGCTGGGTGAAGAGGTATTTCAGACTCTTGTGATCCGAGAAAATCTCGCAACGGTTACCAAACAGGTATGGTCTCCATTGCTTCAAAGCATAAACCACCGCGGCAAGTTCTAGATCATGAGTTGGGTAGTTGTGCTCATGTGGCTTCAATTGGCGAGAGGCATAGGCCACAGCATGGCCCTCTTGCATCAATACACAACCCAAGCCTTGTAGAGAGGCGTCACAGAAGACGACGAAGTCCTTGCTTGAGTCTGGCAGGACAAGCACATGAGCGGAGGTGAGTTTGGCTTTCAGTGTTTTGAAGCTCTCTTCAGCTTCGGCCGACCATACAAACTTTTTATCCTTCTTGAGAAGGTCAGTCTGGGCCTTGGCTATTTTGGAGAAACCTTCGATGAATCGGTGGTAGTAACCCGCCAATCCGAGGAAGCTACGGATGTCTTTGACTGACATTGAAGTTTTCCAATCCAGAATGGACTGAATCTTGTCGGGAATGACAGCCACACCATTAGCGGAGATCACATGACCAAGGAAGACAAGATTATCCAACCAAAACTCGCACTTGGAGAACTTGGCATAGAGGCGGTGTTCTCGAAGTCTTGTCAGAACCAAGCGAAGATGCTCGGCATGCTCTTCATCCGTTTTGGAATAAACGAGGATGTCATCGATGTAAATGACGATAAACTTGTCAAGATAATCCATGAAGACGGAGTTCATGAGCCTCATGAAAGTAGCTGGAGCATTAGTGAGACCAAAGCCTATAATCAGAAACGTCATGTCCTTTGGTCTATAACACGGGGAATAGGAATAACCACCCAAGTACACAGACTAGGGGCGATAATACTTTGCGAGAAGGAAAACAACAAGATAGAACCTGGGTCAAAGATCAGCATCATGTGCTACTAGTGAGAGTCAAGAAATCACAACTTAACACACTCTAGTTGGCACAATCCGGGACCTTATGTTCAAGTCCTTGGGTTAAAACCCAAAGAAAAGAGCGAATGATTATATTTGGTGGAAACATCTGAGTTGATTTGGGATTGCAACGCAGTGGGAGCAACTGGATACATAACACTAAAGGTCGAACCCACCCACGTTTCACTCCTAATTTTGAAGTAACATATGAGAAGTAAAACCTTTAACTCAAATCGAGATAAGATTGCTCCGAGATTAGAGGGTAACCAGATAAGGAGTAAAAAGAATCCTAAGATGGTTTTCACAACTCATTTTTAGGTTAAAAATATTTTCACAAACACTAGACTCAACGTCGACCAGTAGAAGGGTTTCCTACAGGCAGTACTGCTCTGATACCAACTTGTGGCGCCCCGACCTGACTGCTATACAGTGATATTGTGTCCCCGGTTATCCGATACCACCAGACACACTATCAAAGCATAATAGCGAGATCAAGACTTGTGGAACAACTGGCACATCACAGACTTTACGACACAAATCATTATAGTTCAACTCTTATAATAGAGAAAGATAGCAAATGACAACCAGAGGTCACAGACCCAACATTACAACATGCGAAAGCGAAGTGTGTTGTTCTAACCAACAAGAACCAAAATATGGCCTAAGATGCCTGCAAATAAACATCCAGCGCCAGCTGTTACGGGATGTCCCAAGCTGCCACCTGGGAACCCTAGACTACTCGTCGACGTCCACAAAGAACCCACCTTCGAGGTCGGTGAAGTCCTCCTCTGAAACAAAGCAAACGACGTTGAGTTCGACGAACTCGCAAGATTATATATAGAGCATTAGCTCGATGATGCTTTCAAAGTTATATGTCTGTTTTGCATAAAGCTGATTTTATTTGTGAAAACATAACTCAATGGCATCGACTAATCAGAATATTTGAAAAAGGGGTAAGAAGTACTCTTTTCTTTGATCACCTTTCTCAACATCAACCACTGTACCTGTTCTACAAAGGCACCTCCCCGAATCACCCTCGAGGAAGCTAACCTTGCATTCTGGAGTGGTACCTTTAGTACCCAATTTTTAATCATTCCGTTCAAGTTATTCTATGATCTTATCGTCCTTTCCCAAGTCGTCCGTAACCGTGGCCACGGCTTTTCGAAAAGATTTACCCTGCAGGGGTGTACAATGTTTGCCACGCGTACCGTCCGGCCCATTACCTACGCATTAGCTCTCTTCCTTGGAAAGCCGGCTGGGTGGGAGCGGTGTCGACTTCTCCCTCGTTAAGGACTTTCCAGGATCATCAGTGGCGGTAGGGCAGCCAGTTCCTGCAACACCCGCCCCACAGCCACTCATTTTCCTAACACCACCATCCTCATCCCAGTTCATACCACCATCATCACGCACGCGCAAATGGAAGCCCGAACTAGAGGACCCTGGCTAGCCCCGCCCGAGTTATTTAGTCTATGAGGGTTCCTGCAATTGCATAGGCCTCACGCATGGTTGCACGCTCAGTCTTTGTTCGGGAGGTAAAGAACTCGCACCTAGGCGGCGAGAACGAGACAAAGCACCACAACCACAGTGGCCTCTCATCCCAACCTTTAAGCATCTTATTACCTGTTACCACAATTCTCCACAACATCTGAACATTTCACACCTGGTTCCAACATGAAATATCCATCGGACGGATAACATTTGCCTAAGCATGGATAAGCATCAACATAGCATAGTTTAGTATCTCAGGCCAACACTACGAAACTATGGATAATAGGAGCGAAACAGGTATTGTCATCGGAAACTTAATGCAACTATAGGATACTCTAATCCAACAAAATTGACATTTAGAACCGCATGCAATATTATAGTGGAGAAAATATTTGCGGAAACATAGGATAAGATATGCTTAGAGGGGGGATTACGCTTGCCTTGATCAAAGTGCTGGTAGTACGGCTCTTCGGGGTATTGCGGTGTAACCCCGGTGGCTTGATCTATCGAAACATAACCACGGAAGCACAATCAATCACCACACAAGTTTAACGAATGCAAGGCGCAAACACATGATGACATGACAATTTAAATCCCCGAGATGAGGATGATCCAACCTATTCAATTTAAACTGAGTCCAGATGCTTGAGTGCACCTCTCGAATATACCGTGGAAAATAGGTCGTGAATCAATTTTACTTGTTAAGTTGAATCAATGAAACTCTATGTTTAACTTGCATATGAATGTCATGCACATGTGAGAGATTCAGGGATTAAGTGATTAAACATGAAAGGATATAACGATCATTTGTATCGAAGCAATCGTCGAAGAAAAGAAAATCTTGCAAATTTTCTGGCCAGGCCGGAATTTCCGGTCCAAAAGGGGCTCAGGGGCCGGAGTTTCCGGTCCAGCCATTTTCGAGCCATCGACGACAGCCACTGGATCGAGTCCGGAGTGACCCCGGAGTCGGGCCAGAGTTTCCGGTTGGAAAAAATACGCGAAAAGAGAAAAAAAAAGAGAGCAGCCAACGCACGGGCACGAACGCGAGGCTACGGCGACGCACGGCGGCGTGTGGTGCTACTGCGAGCTGCCGAGCTAGGGCGTGAGAGGGAGGGTGGAGGGGTCACGGGGACGGGACGCTCACCCTCAAGCGCGGTGGTGCACACGGAGTGGCCGGAGATGGACCAACGCGGCGGTGCGGAGCTCGACAATGCCGCGGCGGTGGTCGGAGAAGATGATGACGGCGGCGGCGATTCGGGGCCTCCCGCTTCGATTCCTCTGGTGGAGATGAGCAGCACGGCGAGGCGGAGCGGCTGGTACTCCGCGATTTGAACGGGGACGCTTCAGACGGCGGCGACCAGCACGGCGGCCTCGGCGGCCATGGAGAGGAGACGAGAGAGAGAGGAAGCACGGGAGCAGGTGGGGGATGGGGAACAGCGCGCGGTGGGGACCTCCTCTTCTCCTCAACGCGGCAGGAGGGCGCTGGGTGCAGTGGCGCGGGGCACAGCGACAAGGTGGTCCGACGGGCACGCGACGGCCTCGGTCGCTACAGCGACGAAGGAGATGACATTTTTACGAAAAGCCCCCTGGAAGTTTTGAGTTCATCACAGTCCAGTCCTTTTTCCTTTAAATTTTAAAACCAGCAACATTTCCTGAATTAATTTAGTCACCAAAACATTTTATAAAAATTTGAGAAAATTTGGGGAGCCTCCCCATATTGAGTAGAAGCTACACAAAAATTGGGGCTTAAAAATAAAATAGTTTGGACCACTTTTGTTCATAGGGTTGACTTATGGCATTATTGCTAAATTTGAAAATATTGCTCCTTTGGAAATTTATAGCAATCGCAAAAGAAATATTGTTTTGAACTCTTGGAACTTCCTTGACAAATATAAGAAGTCAAAGTATTTTGTTTTGCAAGTTTTTAGTGCCTTCATTGTTTTGAAAATTGTTGGAACAAGTTTAGCATTTTGTTTTCCAATGTTGTCAAACCCATTTTGTGTGTTGTTTAGCAACTTAGTATTGATTCCATGATGCAATGCAACACAAAAGCGAAAATTTTACTCGGGATTTTAGGTTCTCAACTGTTGGGCTGTTACACAAGGTAACTTGCATATGCTGGCCTCGTTTGATTTCAGCAAACCCGAATACCCGATAACCTATATCTTGATCTGATAAGCCATTATTTTGTGGGGGTGATATGATAAGTCATTCGATGCAACCACACTTATAACCTCAATTATTGGAGCCAATAAAAATGTACTGATTTAGCAGCCACTTACCTTGTTGTAGTCAAGTCTTCTCCACCGACAAAACACCAAAGACACATTTTTCAAAGGATGATGGAGAAGTCTACGTGATGACCAGAGATGCTTGGAATATTCTCATAGGGCACCATTATTGCATTTTGTATGCACACAAAGAGTTTTCAAATCTTTGCTTCCAAAGACTTCACAATGATTCATTTCACCAATTTCCTTTAGAAATTCAAGGTTATGTGAACAACAAGAACTTTGCTACTGTATTAGATTTCTCTGTTTTTATTTTCTTTATTGATAAAAAATTATAGCTTATGTTCTCCCCAGGTTAGTTTTGCCCCGGTTGTATTACACATAGTAATGGGTTTATGCAACAGAAATGTAGATGTCGCGTTCACATCAAAAAGAAAATGTGTCTTTTTTTTAACAGACGCACATGTTTTTTTATATGCCCATATAGAAAAAAAAACTGAAATTCTTAGTGCTATTTTTCTACCAAAGTGCACTTTATTCTAAATGCTTATATAAGCGCAGCAACCCCACTACATCATGCTTTGAATACTAAAGTGAATCTTACTATGAATGTAGTCTTGTCGATGGATATGTAAAATGCTCTCTTATTGAGGCCGTCCAAAGGAACATAGTCTATGGATGAAATTATAGTAAAATGCTCTCTTATTGAGGCATCGATGCATGGTCCCAATAAAAGTTTATTGCCTATTTATTTAAAACAGGTTAGTTGACTTGATACAGACTCCATAAGCTATCACTAGTTAAGCAATGTGATATGTTAAAAAAAATCAAAATATTGCGAAGCAAAGAATAATACAAGGTTTATATTGCTTATTTTAGTAGTAGTGGAGACAAAAATAAAGTGAGGTCCACTTGTGCAGTGAATCAAGAAAGAAGAACAATGAGAGATAAACGCTTGGTATATTCCTCTGAAGGCCACTTATCATGGTGTTCCATGTGTTGGTTCAGAGTGCACTACGACGTCCATGTAAACACGCAACTAGTAAATTCTTGGCCCTTCCGTGTGTTAGATATTCCTCTATGAACACCATTTATCATGTTCTTCCATGTGTTGGTTGAGTACATACTAAGACGGCTAAGAAAATTCTTGGCACTTCTCGACATTTCCGTCGATGATCGATGCATTTATTAGACAATATTGATCCTAGAGTAGCTCTAATTCGCGAGCATCACCAATCCGGACGTCGGGCGCCATCTCTCTCAAGGTCGCAATCATCGCTTCAAATTGTGAAACCTTGTGGCCCAAGATAAGACTTGAGAGAGTGACAACAAAACTGCGTTCTAGGACTGAAAAAAAGGAAGAAACATTTCCCTAGCAGGTTGAAAAATTGAATTGCATCTCCCAATTCGAAGTTTCCTATTGGTCAACGAAAACGTGCAAGGCGCATGCTAAACCTGCAGGAGACCATACCAAGGTATAGCACCCCAACTTTGACTTAAGAATTTGGACGGAATGAAGGGCTTTCTCTTTCATCTTTGGTAGATACATTGGCAACCGCAGGCTAACTGACGGAGAGAGTGATGCTGAACGTCTTGGCATATGTGCACGTGCTAGGTCCTTATGGCTTCACGGCCAGGAGCGGAGTTTAGGTGATGCAAATACATGCTTTAGCCTCTTGCTTGTGCAAATCTCTTGTAGAGGTTCCATCAGTTAATTAAGTGACTTGGCTACTTACAAATCGTTGCTGAATTACACTCCTTACTTTACCTAAGAAAACCACATCACTCTTCACGATTGATTGAAGATCCGTACTTATCCGAGAGACCGAAGAGCGTGCAAATAGAAATAATAGTGGTCAATTTTGCTCCAATTGTTCAGGCAAACGGAGGAAAAGTTCTTATCAGCTTATCGTATCATAAAGCATCTTACTGATCTGTACATATAATGTGAACGATTTGGTGGAAGAAGAACAATCGCACCAATATATGGGTTCATGTATGGTTTATCCTTCGCATCCTTTTAGATGATAGATCATATTGCCATTACTTTTGGGCACTTTAATAGCATGTTCACATAATCAGCAGTCAAGTTGTTAGTCCAGTCACATCATGAACACTAGCTTACTATTTTCGAAGACATCTTTTAGCTTATTAGGACATATTCAGTGGTTTGATGTCAGTTTTCCCTTAGAGTTGTCATGCTAGATTTTCTTAGAGGATACCTATGAGGTTTTCCCCATAACATCGAGATTTTGTCCAGTCATAGGAGCTATGAGGTTAACGGGAGTTCATGTTTGATTTTCTCCTATTTTCTACGATTTTTTATCCTATTAAATTCCCTTGGCAAAGTACACTGATCCAAAGTCCATTGAAACCGTAATCATCTATTGTTTCTTTAAAAAATCCTTGTTCTGGGGCCTAATATAGTACTACTTATAGTATATATGCATGCAAGTTGTTAGTGTACCACCGAGAGCACATGATCTTGCCCACTATCTTGGTATAGTGTTGTTCCATTATTAGCCCCAAATATTCTAGACGGTCAGATTACGAATCAAACACGTAATTAAACTATTATGGATAAAGAGAATGGGAAAAGTGCAAATTTTCCTCTTCAAGGGACAAGTTCCTGTGTGAGCAGCCATGTCCAGCTCGAAGCGAAGGGCCATATTTCCTCGTGCACTTGCATTGCCAAATGCCAATAACATCATTTTCATCTATCATCTCTTTCTAGCTGTCATTCTCATGTATGTTTGCTGCAAAGGAAGAAAAGATAAGCTGAAATAACACGAGAAAGCAAGAATGGCTCTACAGAAAGGTGCAATAAAGTGAGAATATTTTCATGTCCATGGGGAACTTTTCTTTTCTAAAACCACATGGGGGCATCCGTGCGTTAACCATGACAATATCAAATTATTCTTATAAAAAGAGACTGTATGACTGAATTAATTCCCTTAAAGTAAAGGAAGAAGTAATTACCGTACATGCATGACAAATCACACGTCGTCTCTTACTGGACCACGTTTACGTTTTTCTCCGGAAATAAAGTTACACAGTGGATTATCTTGAAGACTTCATAAACTTTTTGTTATGTCTTTTGCAGATGCCATCTTCTCTTAAGTGGCTAAGCTTTTCAGGTTCTTAACTAGCACAACACAAAGTGTCCACTAGGTTATCTTTCGACCTT
Organism: Poa pratensis; assembly: GCA_947311845.1. Lineage (NCBI taxonomy): Eukaryota > Viridiplantae > Streptophyta > Magnoliopsida > Poales > Poaceae > Poa > Poa pratensis. The sequence goes on from CAMZMU010000074.1 coordinate 31,342,616, forward strand.
GATGCCTTTCGCTTTAGAAATGGTCGGTTACTGTTTATTTAGACCCTTCGTCAGCCTAATATAATGTTTTGAGTTGGTACCTAAATTTTTGAACAAGTGCCCACACTATGAGTGAAACTTGTCAACACAACACGACGTAACACAAAAAAAGATATCGTGCATCTCGGTTATCTGTTTGAATGAACTCACATGCATCTGAAGGGCTGAGATGTAAGCTCAATTAAAATGTTCAACTCTAACACAGATCACGAACAACTAAATAATAACACTTATAAGAAAATAAATATTAGTTATAGTTTGTAGGAATGCAATTTTGATTTTGCAATGGTAAAAGATACTCTTTATAAGATCGGATCTGAGATGGCGACTCACACGAGCCTCTTAGAATTATTTGACTTATTATATTGTTTTTGAGAATTAACTATGCTACGCTGATGTACATATAGTGGCCTTCCACCCATGCTCAAATGTGTCGTCAAAAGTTGTAGTAGTTGACTAAGTATGAACGATCGACAATGTGATTCGGAGGGTGTATAAATTAATTGTGTTAAAATATTATTTATAACTTTATAAAAGTACGAGGGTTTAACGCAACAACTCATGTCCACGAAATCACAACTAAGGGCTGAAAATAGTACTCCAAGAAATGAGGACAATGTGGAGAAGCAACTTCATATATATATATAGAAACCCTATTTAGCACCCAGGGTGCAGAATAGTTATTTTGCACCCACGATTTTTTTACATCATCACATTAAAAAATTATGTTACGTATATACATATTTACGTTCATGTTGACCTAGAACAGAAAACATTGACATAAACTTGTAAGATATATGTGAAAATAACGTAAAACTCATAAAAATTGCGCTATTTGACACCCAGGGTGTAGAATAAGTTATTCTACACCCACCCCGTATCTTCTGAACCGTAAATAATTTTTACGTCACGTAAATTTTGTATTACGTCGTAAGTCATAGAGAACATAAGAAAATATTGACATGGCATAAAAAAATATTTACGCGGCGTTACAAAAAAATGACAAAATGCACATTTTTATGCTTTTTTATGAGTTTTACGTTATTTTCACATATATCTTGCAATTTTATGTCAATTTTTCCTGTTACAGGTCAACATGAACGTAAATATGTATATACGTAACATAATTTTTTGATGTGATGACGTAAACAAATCGTGGGTGTAAAATAACTATTCTGCACCCTGGGTGCTAAATAGAGTTTCTACATATATATAGAGCAGGACTATTCTAAACAACCTCTATAGTGTTTCTAGAATAACTATTCTAATCAACTCCCATCCTAAGACCTTCTTATCCTGACCGGACCCACTCTAAAAGACCATCTTCCCGCGCCCACCATTCACGTTGGAAAAAAAACTACCTACCTCCCGCCCGCGTCCCGACCTTCCGATCCACTCACCAACCCCGCTTTCTACGCCGGCCGGCCATGGCGCACCCTCCCCCCACCTCCTGCCCGACGCCGGCGGCTACCACGATGCCTTCCCGCACCTCCCCCACCTCCTGCGCGGCGGCGGCGGTACCACGACGCCCTCCCGCACCCAGACTCGCGACCCCCGTCCATCCGCACACATCCGTCACCCTCCCGTCCTCAGCAAGCTCCACGGGCAGCAGCTCGTCGCCGGGTGGCCGGCTAGCGCGGGGCGCAAGCGGGGAGAGCAAGCGAGCGGTGGAAGGCGCAGGCAGGCGGGCATGAGGCCGGCTCGCGCGGGGCGCAGGCGGGCCTAGCGGCCGGCCGACGCGAGGTGCAGGCGGGAGGCGGAAGGCCGGCGCGGGGCGGGATGCGGAAGGCGCAGACACGGGCGGAGGCGGGCGTGAGACGCGGGCGGAGGATGCGCAGCTAGCTGGCTCAATCTGTTATTCAATCGATCGGTTGGCTAGCTTAGCGGGTGGCGGCCGTGTGGGGATCGCGAGCGGCGCCGGTGCGGGAATTACCAGCTAGCTAGCTCCAACTCGATGATGGAACGATCGATCCGATCTAGTACTAGGTAGCTAGCTCGTGTACTCATGTGTGGCATCGATCGATTACTCTAGCTAGATAGCTCATGTACTCTGGATCCGGCAAGATGCGGGTGACAGAGTGAGGAAGCAGATGTGGAAAAGGTTCATATTACCTATTGTCTGTATTCATGTTTTGATGTAACTAGATGACCGGTTGCGCCCCTGGCGCAGGTGACAAAATCAAAACTGTAGTGCAGCCTTAAGTTTTATAAATTTTAAATATAGCATTGTTTTTGTTTGAAATTCCTATGGCCATCATTCGGACCATCGATAATGAGTAATGAAAAATGAATGATATACTGGTGGAAATTATCATTTTGTCAACATTCGTTTAGCTCGGTTTTAGTTCAACATAACTAAATTCAGCATGCTTGCTGTAAGCAATTCAAACAAGCACTACAGAATCATAAAAGGTTGAAAAGCAAAACGCATCATGTCTACAGCTCATACATGCTCCTGTAAATGTGTCTGTGATTTTAGCCAATGAAATAGGGATGCAAATTTATTTACCAAAGGCAACCAGGAAAGCTCTATCCATGGAGGCACATTATGCAAGGCTATCAGCCAAGTCCATAAATACAAAGACTGACACTGGTCCCAAATCATTCCCGAACAATACATCTAATTTGTTAAAAAATGTAGAAATTGAACCCCCAAAATCCAGCAATTCGACACCAACCTCTAACAATTTCTCTTCCACCCCAATCTAATGAACCATAGCACAAAAATTCAGGTCGTCATCTCCCAAATTACAGAAAGAATCCCAAACCGTTGGATATGCTACCCCAATCAAGCTCAGAAAATATGCAGGTTGTCACAACACCTCTAGAGAAGGCCCACTTGGTGGCGGTGGCTTGTTCTCAACGGGCGCATCATGATCCAAATTGATTAACTATCACATCAGCATACACTCAAATGATCTAAATAGAAATTCTGTTTTTGTGGAAAGGGAAACTAACAGCAATCGGTCACCTATCTATCCATCTTTTGTACTCCTCTGCTACCCGTCGAGCCAGCGGCGCAAAATGCCAGAAGCGAGACTGTATTTCAGTCATAAGAAATTCTCTATTTGGTTATTTTATACACATCTCGAGAAATGGCTCACACGAAGAGAAGAAAAGGCACCTCAGAGCTTTGGTTGAGGCAGATAAGGTAGCTTATCTTAGCCGTTTATTTACCCTGGAACAGTTGTTTTTTTCGACCGCCCTTTTCACTGCGTCTATTGGATGCGTTTGCTTTCCGTTTTTTACTTCCTGGCAACCTTGGTAGGTCGATGACATGTGGGGCAATTCAGCGGGCGGCCCCAGATTGCAGCGCATCGTCTGCGTCAGCCTTTCTTTCTGGGCTTTTTCACCTTTGGTTTTCACGCCACTAAAGGGCAAGCGACCACCCACGAAAGGGCAAATTAGTATGCATGAAACCTCTCTTTAGTGTTTCCATCGACCACAATGTGGGCTCCGATGTCATTGGCCTTATTCATCTATGTGCACCCCTTCTGGTTTTTCTTCTACTCACACATATGCCTATTCATGTCAACGAAAATGGAGAGCTACTATCTTTACTCAAGCATGAGCATTGCGCAATCAACACTGTTACTCACGCCAAGTTACTAAATGAAAGCCGTAGTGTCTTTATAAATTGCTGCATTTGTATTTAAGGAAACAATACAATCTGTTTTCTCAACAACATAGCTAGGCAACATAAAAGAGCAAGTAACATGTGTAACATTTGCTTCACAATCACATAATGTAAAAAGGTGGGGCAAATAAAAACATCATCTTCTGCACATTTTAAAATCTCACCTCAAAATTCTCAATGCTTTCATAACAAAACCAGAAATTCAGAGAGGGCCAACCAAACAAAATCGGGTTGGACCTGAGAAGATTGTTAATCGCTCTCCCCTGTTCTTCGTTCTGATGGTGCAAGGAAAAGTCCCAAATCGATCCCACTTCTTTGAGTGGCTTCTTGTTGGTCGACTCACTGGTTCAGCTTTACACACACTTCAGAGGCCATTTGAATCAGTTTATTCAGGAACGACTTAAAAACAGATTGCATAAACTGAAATGGTGTCTAAGTGAAATACTTTATTGGAAGCAAATGGAGTGGCGTGGTGGAGCTGTGTACCGTGCAGGGCCTGTTGGATCTCAACATCAACAGACTGTTGCCACCCTTGCCAATGCAAACTTCCACATTGGTTGGCCCTTGGAACTTTACCTGTAGAAGCCGGCATCGAGGAGAACTGCGGGGGCATGGGGCAGTACCAAAGTTAATTAAGCAATAATCAAAATAAATTAAGCTGCATGGTGACCATACTCCTATTGGAAGAAAATATGCAAGCCATACAATTTTAATCAATGGAGGAAGAGGCGTTCTTACATTCATACTTACAGGAAGGTAAGTGATCAGTTTCTCTACTCATATTTTTTATACATTTTGGATAATGTCAGAACAAAAGGAATCTTGAATGTCTAATTTGTTGCCTCTGAATACTTCACGTAGCACATAGTAAAACCAAAAGGTTGATCGACACAGTGCTGCATACTGTACAGATTCAAATATTCCCATTGCAAGGAAAATCTCAGCGTTTATTTGCCATGTGCAGCCTCTTGAACACCACACAAGAAATTGATTAAGAAAGCAATCTATTTTAGTTTGTTATATATACATGTTCCCCACGAAACATGATAACTATGTTCAGGAAGGCTGTTCTAACATTCGACATGAACACCTAAGAGGAAATCTCCAAACCATCAAACTACCAACGTGAACACAGGCCATTAAAGTCTAAAGAAGTATTTTTCACACCAAACAGAGAATCTCTATAGCAGATCATCCACCTGGTATTGAATATATTTCTGCTTGGGAGAATAACTCTTTAGCTACATCTTATCTCGCACATCTAATAGGTAATGTGACCAAAATCTATCAAATATGTTCTGATCGAAATGATCTCACTCGCTAACCCTTCTCAAACACCCAATACTGTAGCTTTCGAAAGTGCAAATAAGTATTTTATAAACCTATAAGGAAATATATGTATCTCATCATCCATGTAAATACCACTACCTGTAAAACCCCAAAGAAGTATATGCAAACCCCAAAGGAGAAAACCCATCATAGCGCTCATTGATCAGAATACATAACCAGATGGCTACATAGAAATTGGGTGTAAAGAAGATCAAAGTGCAGCACAAACCAGAGACGGAAGGTGGACTTGATATCCTGGTCGGACATGGCCCATCTCTGTAGTATGTAGATACCTCTTTATCTGCTGTTGTTGATTTGGAAGCTTCTGAAAGGACCAAGGTTAAGTAAACAAGTATAAAAACAAGGCCAATAGCGAAAATTAAGCAGGTCCCAAATAGTATACCCTTGTATTATACATGTACTTGCCCAGTCCAACACATCTCCTGTATATTTTGGAGAGAGAGGCCCTGCCGCTTGACGGATCTAGCTGGATCACCCTGAAGGCGAATGTGTTGGAATGTACGTCCAGATGCCTTTGAGAGGCCTGCGTTGACGACGACACCGGGGCTGAGAAACAGTTGGGCAACGAGAACTCTTCACCTCTCAAAGAAAGCGACTCTAGTTTCCTCAGGCCCGAAATAATAATTTCAGCTCAAATGCCAATATTAATAACAAAAAAATGTTGACAAAGTTCAGACAGAGACAATGCAGTATCGAAAACCATCACGACATTCTGAAATACAAGGAATCCAGAGGATCACATTTAGAAATTTAGGTACCCGCAGCAGTAACTGGATAAATGATGTTCAGAGATGTGGGGGGTACCTTTCACATGAACAAGGCCACCATAAATCTTCAGGCATAGCTCCAGGTCAAGATTTACCAAATTAACTAAATTTGGAAACACTCTCATTGCTTCAGCAGTAATACCATCACTTCTCTAGAAACTTGAGATGTGAGGTCCAGAAAGCTGTAAATCAAGTATAACAAAAATAAATAACCGCAGAGCAGAGCTTGCAGTCGCTCGGCATGGGTTTCTGTTCCCAATATGCGCACTGGTCCTCACCAATGCTCTGACAGCCCATCCTGGCAACAGTTCATGCAAGATTTTAATCTGAATGTCACCACGACGGTGTAACATGTTCAGTTAAGAAACTCATTACCTCTCCAAAAATCAACATGTTTTACTTTCCTCCTTGAAGAATCAGAGCTGCAACCTCCATTCTGCCGCCATGATGTCCCTTTCCAGAGCTATGAGCATATCCATCAGATGCTCCCCATGAACCTGCAAGAATCAGATAGCTGAAACAATCGCCTCATATTATACGTGATGGTATTTAAGTGCAAAGAATCAGATAGCTGAAACAAATGCCTCATATTACACGTGATGGTATTTAAGTGCCAAAAGCCTCTATGCTAGAAGTAAATCATAAATGAATATGGAAGGGAGAAAAATAAACTTATAGCTCACATATAAAGCAGAACATTGACCATATCAGACCAACTATCATCCCATTTAATATATTGACAACATTTGTCCCACAATTAGTTACTGAACCATTACTAATGAGGCCATTACAAAATAGAGTTATTACAACCACACTAATCAAAAGCAATGAGATAAGAACTTGTTTCATAGTCAGTAAATGTCTCTTGCAAGCAAAACTAAAAATTATCTGCACTGTGCATCTCTTGGCAGGAGGACAAAGTCGAAATTATGTGGGGGTGAACCAACTCATGCCGAGAATTTTCTATTGCAAATTCCACGTACATTTTAAACAAATCAACAGGCCTGTGCATGGTTTAGATTGAAAACTATTACGACATCAACAACAATGGAACACCTCTCACTCGGATTCCCTCCGCGAGCAGAAAATAAATAAAGAGAAGAACCAAACTGAAGTTCGAAACTAAAGAGGAATAGAATCATAGTTCTAAACCAAATGACAGCAATAGAAATAGTAAATAAATATCTTTAAAGAACCATATCAATGTTTTATTAGTAACCATATCTTTAAAGAACCAAATGACAGCAATAGAATCATTGTTTTATTAGTAAGCACAAATTAAAGAACCATATCATTGGTAAATCCTCAGATTTGCACCTCTCTTTTTGCATCTTTAATTCTGTGTCGACCACCAAAGAAGAATCTACAAAAGTAGGAACAAGAAGAAAAGGCTCCCGGAAGGTCCAACTTGTATAATCCAACCATCATGTACAAAATGGTCCACCCTTAGACCAGGTTTGATTCTGAATTTACTTCTAGCGTCTCAAATTGTCATTGATTTCAGCCAACTCAAATTGCACATAACTAATTACATTCATAGTTTTGTTGCTAATTGCCACATCATGAATTGTACAGGAAAAATGACCCGACACACCTTTGTACAGAGAAAATATGGCATTAACCTAGGTTTTCACATACACCGCTAACACCATGTGTAGTAGACATATTGCAGCTTGGTTTTACAATTGGCATTTCAGATGGTGTTTACAGCAATAACTTAGGCATTAATCACACACTGTCAGCACCAAGTGTAGTAGATATATTGCTGCTTAGTTTTATAAATGGCATCTAAGATGATAGATGTGAAGCGCACTGAATTTTCAATCAGCAAAAGGGCCAGATTGCTAAAACGTCTGCATTTTAATGCAAGCAAGGTCTAACAAAAGAAAGTATACCACGGCCCTAAATCTTATTTTTCAATGAACAAGAGTTTTTTGCCTTAACTATTTATTCAAATGGATCTGCTCTATAATACACAAAAAGCCAAGGCAAAATTGTCTGGGCAAGAAGGAAACGGCTTCCAGCGAGCAATGCTTTGATGGTTTTACCGAGAGAGGAAAACATGAATACAGCTATACAAACACTAAGGAGCCCATCCCTCCTCTTACCACCCTATACAAATATTGTAAAAATAGTATCTCTATTGTGCATTTCCTGAAACACATGACATGAACAAAGAATAGATAATTAATGCTAGTGTAAAACCAAGGATAATCGCCTACCTTGCTGCCCCTGTAAGATCCTAATTAATTGATTCAGTTCAACACATGGTAAAGCAATGAGCATGGGAAGAAAAATGAGTTGAATACATGGGAAGGAAGAGGGGCATTACTCGCTTCAGAGCATAAATGGGAAGGAAGAGGGGCATTACCCGTTTCAGAGCATGGACCTCTTCTCACAAAAAACATGGCTCACACATTGTGGATAGTGATAGTGGAAAGAAAACACCAATATGTAAATAGATACCACCGACTAAATATTTATTACTGCATTTTCAAATAAAGCTGAGCTATTTTCTTACCCTACAAAAGGAAAATGTGATTCAGAGACACAAGTTCATAATAGTATTTTAAAATTTTCTATCTATGGTCAGTTGGGTTTAGAGGGGAATACCTTACATCGAAATTCAGAGTGACAACCAAACCAATATATTGTTTCACCACCCTCATATTGATAAGACCATTTCCTGAAATTATCAATCGAAGAGCATTGGTAAGACAAAGCCATCAACGCCAAATTGTCCAAAAGTACACAAAAGAGCAAGAGATTGGAGCAAATGAGAAGCTTATACAACGTTACCCAGCATCGTTGGCAATATAGAAATTGCAACAGGTATAATTTCAACTGCAACTTTAATCAAAATAAATATGAGCTGCTGTTTTCAGCTTCCTAATTTTTAGTTATCGTGTAAAAAAGAATCTCCAGTTCAAAACATAATAAAGCACCAACAGTATGGCATTCGGGATGATTCACCAGCAGGAGTGAAAATGAGATGCCAAAAGCAAATATAAAATAGAATATGGGAGCAGATTTGACTAAACTTACCTACCAACGTCCCATATCATCACCCTTTTGAATTCGGCATGGGAAGCTAACATAGTCTCAAAATATGGATTCCACTTAACCTAAAAGACCGCCCCCTACAGGTGCAATCTGCAGCACAAAACATCAGATGCTTAACAACATATCACATAAGCTGAAGAATAGCAGATAGATCGACTGACCAATGAAAAACAGAAAACTGCAGCATGATAAAAGAGAAAGTCTGACTGAAGCAGACATGTAAGAATAAATAAAATACACACTCATGGTTGTCAAAAGCATACAAGCTTCATGATAGTTTACATAAGTCAAATAGCTCACATATTACTGAATCATGGAAGGGAAGAGACACCAGAGGCCTTCACGACTTCAACCGTCGCAGCGTGCAGAACTCTTCATATTAGCTGATGCTGAAGGTAGGCAGCAGGCTCAGCGGTAACATTATGAGGTGAATCTATTAAACCTGTGTAGCAAGCAAATGAAAGGCTATGAGAAGTGAACTACATCATTAGGTTAGTTCACTCATCGGCAAGGAAATGTAAGGCAAATATCACCTAACCCTTGACAACACCCAAAGCAAACTAAACACTAACTACTTCATCTAATGGTTACTCTTGATCTTAAATTAAACTTATTTCGCACAATCTAGCACCGCAAAATTCATTATCACTTGAACCTGAAAATGAACTTAAAGATCGATTATCTATTCCATTTCCACATAATCAACATCTAATGGTTACTCTTGATCTTAAATTAAACTAAAAGTTAGGGGTCATGGCAAAGTATCATATTGTAAATAAAGGAAAAAAAAAAGATCAGCCAAGCGAAGTATCTGCAAGAGCACCTCTAAACACCAGCAAAAGAAGACTCAAACTCCTCCATACTCATGTCCGGCTTCATTGGAGGAATATTTGGCAGGCGTAAGGAAAGAAAGGATCAAACCTACAAAACAGGAGAGGCACCAATAAGTCAGCATGGCAAGACGTTCAGTGCTCAAACATCCTAAAATGGAAAAGTATATTACGATGACAAAGCAGAGTATATGACCAGAATATCAAAAAATAGACAGTAGTGCAGATCTTGAGTACATGAGCACCTCGCCGACCTTGGCCACGGCCGAGGCTTCCCTCCTCTGTCCGCAGCCTGCAGCTGCTTTCCGTCAGCGAGCAACCGCACATCCCCGCTGTCCATGGGTCTCACGGAGTGGCGGCACCAGTGGCGGCGGCAGGAAATTGCTCCTGTGTATTCATTGTAAAAAATAAATACGCCTGCAATAGCAATATATATTATACGTATATTACAACACATGTGCAGCGAGCTAGCAAATGTTCTAATCCTGCAACACGAAGCTGCAAAGTTGAGAGGTGCAATAAAGGGCACATGCCTTCAGAAGGACACATGAAAATCTGTAGATAGCTATGTGTGGTGAAAATCAACACACTGTAACACACAGATGCTAGATAAAGTTCACGGAACAGGCTACCTTTTTCAGTGGTTGAATTAAAGCAAAATATTACACAACTTTCAGAACAAATTCAATAATTTGCAGCTCCAACAGAAGGTTTGTGAGCAAATTAACATGCAGTAAATGAGTTAAAGCACACAAAAATTCAATACCTTGTGGTGAGTAATACATCAGTACAATACTTAATCCCCACCAAGAATAATTAATCCCCACCAAAAAAGATCATAGCAACCTCAATAGGAACCGTGGCTGCTGTGGACTCCATGGCTCCTGTAGGTGTGGATTCCATGGCTGCGGTGGACATATGTTAGGAAATGAAATGGAAAAAACGAATTCCGAGCTGAATACGATGCATCTGAACCACCATGAATCACAGAAACAGAGCTGAAATGGGTCATATTACCGTAAATAATACATCAGTACAATACAAGCTCCTCTTCTATGTACAATAGATGCTCCTCCTCTATGTGTTCTTCCTCCCAGCCACGGAGACATCAGCACAATACAAGCTCCTCTTCTATGTACAATACATGCTCCTCTTCTATGTGTTCTTCCTCCCAGCCATGGAGTCCCCTGGACACCCAAACCCTAGATGCAAAATTAAAATTAAAATAGAGAGGGAGGAATCAGATAAGAAATAGAGAGCCAGAAATCATCAAGCAGACCAGATCGAGCAGGAGCCTGGCCGCCGGCCACTCGCGAGCGCGCCGGGGAGCCGCCGCCTACCCGACGCTGCGAGCTCGGCCGCCGACGACCGCATACCCGCGCGGGCTCGCCTTGCTGCAGCTGCCGGGAGCCGCCGCGTGCCCGACGCTCCGAGTTCGGCCGCCGACGGCCGCGTCGTCGACTTGCTGCAGCCGCCGGACGCCGCCTCCTGTGTCGCCGGCATGTCGCCGGCTGCCTGCCCTACGCTCCGAAGAGGACGACGGGTTGCCGCGCTGAACGCCAGAAAGAAGGGATTGAGGGGCGGAGGAGGCGCGTGGCGGTGGGGGATCGGGGAGGAGAAACATGAGAGGGGATAGAGGAGAGAGACGCGGGGTGAGAGGGGATTGGGGGTGGGGGAGACGGGAGAGAGGACGAGGCATTGGCCAGACGCAGGAAAGAAAGAGCGACGCGGACGGCGTGCTGCAGGTGGGCCCGCCCCGACGCGAACCCCACATGTCATGGACCCTCCGTGTGTGCCAGCGAGTGAAAAACGGAAAAAACGACGATCCAACGGCCAGGGGCGATTGGACGGTGGGAATGGAGGGCCAAGATAAGCTGCCTAAGCACAGTAACCGGGATGTGGACACTCCATGGAAGTGGTGGACATTTATAAGGTAAATTACTTCTGGGAAGTTCATTTTGACAGTGTTCGGAGTTTACTTTAAAGGTATTAGAAGTTCATCTTGAACGTGTCGGAAGTTCACTTTCTAAACTCCCGAAGTTCACCCTTTCAACAACAGAACTTCGCCGTTTTTACGCAAAAAAAAACGAAGTTAACCTTTTTACTCGCAGAAGTTCAATTCGGGAGTTCATATCGTCCATCTAAAAGGTTCATTTTTTTTATCAAAAAACCAAGTCGGGAGTTCATATCAAAAAACCAAGTCGCATTTGTTCGCCTCGTATTAAAAAGAAGTTCATCCGCGAAGTACATATCATATTAAAACGGAAGTTCAGCCGCGAAGTTCACCACAGGGAGTTTGCTTCGTATTAAACGGATGTTTATCCCGCGAAGTTCACTTATTATTAAACCGAAAGTTTGGAAAGTTAGGGACCTAGAAGTTAATTAACCCAACAAATTTTTGTTGCATGGCCGTGAAGTCACTTTTTTGTTTGCAGAAAGTTCAATTCTTGTGGGGCGTGGAGTTCATTTTTTCAGCAAAAAACTCTCATCTTATCCGCGTGAAATAAATCGCGACTGGAAGTTAACTAACAGACTAAACGTAAGTTCACCAACAGACTAAACTAAAGTTCACAACTGTATACAGAGGAAGTTCATTATACTCTGTTTTTCGGGGTGGAAATTTTAAGCATAGAAATCATTGATACGAGCTCCGTTTGTCCAAATAGATCGGCACCACGTGTTATTACCAAGGATATAAGTCTAATTTGACTCTCCCATACTGACTTGTCCAATCCGAGGACCACAAATGTGCAAATTTTAGATATATTCTCATGTCTCGTTTATCTGTTTTTCGTATTTTCAAAATTGATGAAAAACTGTAATGAATTTCGAAAATATTTCTATACGAAACAGTTGCGTCTAGTCAATATCTTTCCAACGCAATATCATTTATTACGTTTCGATAAGCGGTTTGAAAGTAATTTTAAAAATACTGTCCGCTGGACATAAACATTCAGAAACAAAATTGTTAATTTTTCAAACTGCTCTTATTCCGTGATGAATTACTAAAATTGACCTGAGATAGTCGAGATGCGGTTTTTCCATATCTTTCCAACGGCGTATCATTTGCTTCAATCCGACAAATGGTTTGAAAATGGCGTCCAAAACAGTACGAAAATGAAGAAAATACGCGAAAATCAGTGTTTCCTATATTTAAAATTACTTTACAACCGTAACTAATTTCAAAATCTCGTAGAAGTGAAAAAGGTGCGAATTTTTCATATCTTTCAAACGGCATATCATTTGCTTCAATCTGCCAAACGGTTTGAAAATGACGTCCAAAACAGTACAAAAACGAGGAAAGTACGTGAAAAACAGTGTTTCGTATATTTAAAATTATTTTAAAACCGTGACTAATTTCGAAATCTTGTAGAAGTGAAAAAGGTGCGCATTTTCCATACGTTTCCAACGGCGTATCATTTGCTTCAATCCGACAAACGGTTTAAAAACCACGATAGAAAAACTCACTGAATCTAAGTGTTCCGTCCGGAAGTTCAGATATTATTTAAACGGAAGTTCCGAAAGTTGATCAGAATATTTATTCTAGAAGGGAGTCTAGAATAGCAGGGGTATATATATATACTCCCATACTCCTGGGTGTACATACTCCCATACTCAATATACCTCACATCTAAGGGTATTATACCTCTTTATATATTTGTTTTACCTCATTTATTATTCTAAGATACCTCAATACAAAAAGTATGAAAAAAATTATCACCATAATCCTCAAATTTTTCATATACCTTTATTTCATACAAAAAGCAGTATATGTGTAAATAATATAAAATATATAGATTCAAACGAAAATTTCCATGTAACTCACTTTGGGGTATCTACTATTAAATAATGAAGTATATTAAAAATAATAAAAAGGTATATATGATTCACCTATGTGGTATATTGAACGTGAGAGTACATACGCCTAGGAGTACAGAACCATTTTCCTATATATGTATTATTGTATGGATTTTTTTGACCGGGAAATTATAGGGGAGGCCCCGCCAGTAATCTTTTATTAAAAGGAGTAGGGGTAGGGATTTCACAAAGAAGATGTACAAGGGGCGACTAATTACAAACTACGAAAGAGAAGCCACACTGTTAAAAATCGTCCTATTCTACTATATATAAAAGACAAAAGAATCGCTGCCTCCTCCAGCCCTCCACGTCGCGGGCAATCCACGGCGTTTCGATCGGTGCGATGGACGGCCCTGATGAAGCCACGTCCACCACCGCACTCCCGACACTGTTCATCGCCTATTTTTGTCCAATGAGAGCGCGCCACGTCACCCGGTCACGCGCCGGTCGCGCCCGTTCCAGCCGGTCGCCGCGGACTTTTCAAAAAACCCCGCGGAAGGACCTGTCTGTGATCGCGGGAGGACCGAAACACAAATAAAAAACTTCAGGGACCTTTGTGAAAAAAAACGCCACAGCCCCCTCCCTCCTCTCTCTCCCGCGACGCCGAGATCGCCGCCGCCGCACATCGCGGCCGCTCCACGCCTCCCCGGCCAAATCCACGGCCACTGCGAGCTCCGCTGCCTCCGCCTCTCCCTCCTCGCCGGAGATCAGGTGCTGGGACGCCCGAATCTCGCCGAAATCGCGGCCGCCACGCTCGCTGTCCTCCGCCGCGTCTGCGGCTCTCTGGCGACCCAAAAGGGGCGGCGCCGCCACCTTCTGGCAGCCCGCGTCGAGGCGCGTCGAACGCGTCGATCCGCGCGGCCCAGAACGCACTGCAGCGGCCTCGCCATCGCCGGCGGATCCGCGGCCAGATCCGTCCGCGCCATTGCTGACGTCAGTACGACGTCAGCGTGGGCCCGTCCTGTCAGCGACTGTGGAATTTTGGAAAATGGTTAAAAAATAGAAAAACCCTGACAGGTGGGCCCGGTTTATTATATAAAATCCAGAAAAACATTAAATTTGCAAAAAACAATATCTTTTCACTGGTTTATCAGAAAAATATGAATTATATATCAAAATGTTCAGAAAAATAAATCTAATTTGTTTGTGTTAAAATCCATACATTTTGGAACATTCCAATTTGAAAAATATTTCAAAACAACCTAAAGCCATTCTGTATTTATAAATTTTAATTAATTAACTTATTTTCGCTGTTTCGTCAGGAAAATATGAAACAAATATATAAACACGAAAAAAAATATTAATGCGAAAATGTTTTATAAATATTTGAACAATAACTATAACAGTATTTCGAACCTACAGATATGGAAAAACAATAATTCAAATACGATCAAAATTCAATTTTGCATATACTAAAATCGTTTATTCCTACAAAATTCAAATATTTAACAAACTAAAAAAACAAATTCACATACAAATAAGTTACCAATTTTAATAAATTCCAAAAACTAGACAATTTACACATGTATTTTTTAAAAAATTCAACGGTTCCAGATCTGAATAACTTTTGAATATGGACATTTAAAAAATTTGAACAAGTTCACAACCTAGACAATTTTTGAATTTCAACAATTTTACGATCGAACAATTCAAAAATTTAGCCCACGGGCGCGGCAAAGCCGCGAAAACTAAAAAAAATAAAAAATAGCAACAAAAATGTTGACATTTTTTCGAAAATAATTGCAAACAATTCTAAATATAATTTTGCAATGATTCTAAATAATGCAAACTAACAATTTGAAAATGCCCCTTTTTTTCGAAAATAGTCCAAAAAAATCCAAACTAAAAAAATAGAAAACAATCCAACAAAAATGTGGACATTTCTTTTTGAATAATTGTAAGTAGTTCTAAATATGATTTTTACAATAATTCAAAATAATGCAAACTAATAATTTCAAAAATGCCCCCATTTTTTTTTGGAAAATAATCCAACCTATCCATATGATTTTGAAGTAATTCTAAATAATGCAAACCATCAATTTTAAAGATGTTCATACAAAAAAATGACAAATATATCAACGGGATCACATCAAATTACATATGCATGACCAAAATTTAAATTTCAAATTTCCATACCGTTTCTAATTTAAATTCCAAATTTCCATATCGTTTCTAAATGAATTTCAACACTTTTACGATTGAAAAAATTCAAAAAAATTGCCCACTGGTGCGGCGAAGGCCGCCCTTAATCCCCTAGTATACACAATGTGTCGACTATAAATATCTGCATGAAAAAAATATCTTGGTACAATAATGCTAGCAGAAGTGATGGCGCTGATAATTAAATGCCAAAACCAATTTGAACATTAATTTTGTCCCAGGATAGTTCATTGAAATGGAAACTGATTAAAGAAGAAGTAATCCCAAGTATCACGGATGACGAGTGGGAGAGAACGTAAGTAATGTCACTGATGGATATCGATGTTCTTTCTTGAGGAGATGTCTTGGGTGTTTGTATATCCGTAGCGAGGAGCTAGGCACAACGTGTGAGTCTATTTTGGCATTTGGGGGACCAAATCTTAAAGATTACAAGAGTGAGATTTGTGAAAGTTGTTGGTGTGTATATTTGGAGAGGAGAAATGGTTGATAAGAAGTACGAAAACATATCAAAGGGCTCCAGAAGTACGAAAAAAGATTCCTTCCTCCTTTCTTCATCGTTTCCATGATCATGGAGGCGGAACCACGACCGTCCACGTGGACATCTGGTGTCCTTCCAATGTCCCTAAACTAATCTCATCCCAGATCCAAATCCAAACCCAAATCCAGATCAAATCAAAATAATTCAACGGTTTCCAGTATAACTCTACCACTACCTGGAAACAATTCAATTTAAATTTACTCCCAAAATCTCTCCTCCTCGTCGCAGCGAGCGAATCACGGCGGCAGGCCTCATCCGCCTTCTATAAATACGGCGGCCTCTCCTCTGCTCCGGCCACAACCACACACCGTCCCCAATCTCGCTCAACCCCACCACCACCGGCGAGTTCCTTCCTCCGGCTCTTCGAGTCCAGTCGGGTCGGGCTAGTCGGCGGCGATGTCGTCGTCCTCGGGGCCGGGCGGCGGCGGGAACCTGGAGCGGCTGTCGTCGATCGACGCGCAGCTGCGGCTGCTGGTGCCGGGCAAGCTGTCGGAGGACGACAAGCTCATCGAGTACGACGCGCTCCTCCTCGACCGCTTCCTCGACGTCCTCCAGGGCCTCCACGGCGACGACCTCAGGGAGATGGTAATAAGCTTTCTTCCTCCTCGACTCGATCTCCGGCCGGCCGGATCCAGTCAAGTCTCGGCCTTTGTACTGCGCCCTTTTAGCTGCTGTCGCCTCATCGGTTCCCCTGTCTGAGCTTTCCGCTTCACTCTCGGCGTGTGCCTGTCGTTCTTGGGTTCAGCTTAGTTGGTAGCACAATGCGGGAGTTGGGTTGACTTCGGATTTAAGCCCTGATGATGGGGATTGATGTTTTCGATGCTATTTTTTTTCTCCTACGAACTGATTTCCTGATTTTTATGCTCAGTGGATTGTTTCCCCCAGCTAATTTATGTGCCCTTTTACTCTTAATTTTGGAGATACTGCTCTGATTAGTCGAGTTGCATTATAGAATCCCAAATACTGGCAGTCAAACCTGACTTCATATGTTGAATTTGCCTTGCCGTCAGGTGTTCTGGATCTTCTGTTAGCCATGTATTGACTTTTTAGCTGCATCAACTAAATTACTCATCTTTACTGACTTGGATCTACACTAGTGAGAAAACTCGCTGATTCGCGCAGATTATTAATCACTTCATCCTTATTATCCGTTATTGTACCAATTGAGCTGAACTGTCCAGACACCGACTGAAATATTTCTCAGAAGACTTGCCATGCGAGTCTTTGATAAAAATCATATACAGATCCCAAGCGCCAGTGCGCTATTGCTTGTAAAAGTTATAACTGAACATAAAAGACACCTGCATATGTGCGACATATGGTGCTTAAACTCGACTGGGTGCGATGATATAAATATAGACAATTTAGATTCGATTGGTTGTAATTATTTTCTTTTTGTTTCTTGTAAATTGTTAAGGAGAAACCCATCTTTTTATGTTGATGAATAGATATAAATTGAGTTTTTGCACTATATATAGGTTCAAGAATGTTACGAGGTGGCTGCTGAGTATGAAACAAAGCATGACTTGCAAAAGCTTGATGAACTCGGAGAGATGATAACAAGCTTGGACCCTGGCGACTCTATTGTGATTGCCAAAGCATTTTCGCACATGCTTAACTTGGCCAATTTGGCCGAGGAAGTGCAGATCGCGTACAGGAGGAGAAGTAAGCTCAAGAAGGGAGACTTTGCTGAGGAAAATTCAGCAATCACTGAATCTGACATAGAGGAAACCCTTAAGAGGCTTGTTGTTGATATGAAGAAGTCCCCTGCTGAGGTTTTTGATGCCCTCAAGAATCAGACTGTTGATCTGGTTTTGACTGCACATCCAACACAGTCTGTAAGAAGGTCACTGCTACAGAAACATTCAAGGTTAGTTAGCCAAGCAGTGTGTTGATAGCTGACATTATGCAGTTTATAGATGCTAATACCTATTTCAATAACTTTATTTCAGGATCCGGAACTGTTTGGTTCAGCTTTATTCAAAGGATATTACTCCAGATGACAAGCAGGAACTTGACGAGGCTCTCCAGAGAGAGGTGCTAATCACTATATTGATTTTCCTGCTTTTATATGGCACCATTATTACTGTGGCAATGCAGTCACAATAGCCTTGTAGCATCAGACAGTTGAGATGCATTCTTACGCTTTACTTTGAATCTTTCTTTTCAGATCCAAGCTGCCTTTAGAACTGATGAAATCCGAAGGACTCAGCCCACTCCCCAAGATGAAATGCGCGCTGGTATGAGCTACTTCCATGAAACAATATGGAAGGGTGTTCCAAAGTTCTTGCGCCGTGTAGACACGGCATTGAAGAACATTGGGATCAATGAGCGCGTTCCTTATAATGCGCCTCTTATCCAGTTCTCTTCCTGGATGGGTGGAGATCGTGACGGTGAGTGAGATCTGTGTGATAAGCATCTTGTCTCATGTTTCTTTGCAGTGTACATATATGAGATATTTACAGTGACTGTGAGTTCTTATTACCTTGCTGGTCTCTGTTAAATGCTATGTATCTGTCTCGGCACCATTGTCCTATATAGAACTTTGTATAATGACAGCTATTATGCTGCAAGCTGCTAATACCTTTACAAATACAGGAAATCCAAGGGTGACACCAGAGGTTACAAGGGACGTCTGCTTGCTTGCCAGAATGATGGCAGCAAATTTATATTGTGCACAAATTGAGGATCTCATGTTTGAGGTAGAAATTGCTTCATTACTTTTAATCAAATTTCACATATATTGGATCAACAGAAATTGATTAGACTTCCAATGATTTCAGTTGTCTATGTGGCGATGCAATGATGAGCTACGCTCACGAGCTGATGAGCTGCACCGCTCTTCAAAGAAGGACGCGAAGCACTACATAGGTACCTATCAGTAACAGTTATTTTTGGATGTAAAACTGTAACAACTTTTAGATCAGCTTAATGTAGACAGTTTGTTATATATATGCATCTTTTCTAGTTATTAATCCACTGTTAATCTCTTGTAGAGTTCTGGAAGAAGGTTCCTCAGAATGAGCCATATCGGGTAATACTGGGTGATGTCAGGGATAATCTTTACAACACCCGTGAGCGTTCACGTGAGTTGTTATCCAGTGGACATTCCGACATCCCTGAGGAAGCAACCTTGACAAATCTTGAGCAGGTTGAGTAATGTCTTAAGGAATATGATTGCAAATGCATATTTTTTTCAATGGTCTTTTAGTTCGTTTGGTAGATAAATGGTTTTTAATATATGCCAGTATTTTGTTGCAGCTATTGGAGCCATTGGAGTTATGTTACAGGTCGCTGTGTGCCTGTGGTGACCGTGTTATCGCTGATGGAACCCTTCTTGATTTCCTGCGCCAAGTATCTACCTTTGGATTATCCCTTGTGAAGCTTGACATTAGGCAAGAGTCTGAAAGGCACACTGATGTCCTTGATGCCATCACCACACACCTGGGGATAGGATCGTACCGTGAGTGGTCCGAGGAGCGTCGTCAAGAATGGCTGTTGTCTGAACTCAACGGGAAGCGTCCATTATTTGGCTCAGACCTTCCCAGGTCAGAAGAAGTTGCTGATGTCCTAGACACATTCCAAGTTATTGCTGAGCTACCTGCTGACAATTTTGGAGCATACGTCATTTCTATGGCAACAGCTCCTTCAGATGTTCTTGCTGTGGAGCTCCTCCAACGCGAGTGCCGTATCAAAACAGCACTTAGAGTTGTCCCCCTGTTTGAGAAGTTGGCCGATCTTGAGTCTGCCCCAGCAGCATTGGCCAGACTCTTCTCGATAGATTGGTACAGAGGGAGGATCAATGGCAAGCAGGAGGTCATGATTGGGTATTCAGACTCCGGTAAGGATGCTGGACGTCTGTCGGCAGCTTGGCAAATGTACAAGGCTCAGGAGGACCTCGTCAAGGTCGCTAAGAAATTTGGAGTGAAGTTGACGATGTTCCATGGACGAGGTGGCACTGTTGGCAGGGGTGGTGGCCCTACTCACCTTGCCATCTTATCTCAGCCACCGGACACTATCAACGGATCACTCCGTGTCACTGTTCAAGGTGAAGTTATTGAGCAGAGCTTTGGGGAGGAACACTTGTGCTTCAGGACTCTGCAGCGTTTCACAGCTGCTACTCTTGAGCATGGGATGCGTCCACCCATTTCACCAAAGCCAGAGTGGCGGGCTCTTCTTGATGAGATGGCTGTGGTGGCAACAGAGGAATATCGGTCAATTGTCTTCAAAGAACCACGCTTCGTCGAGTATTTCCGCCTGGTAAGTCCTTGTTCTCATTGCTCATCAGGATTAGAAAAACATTAACAGCTCGTAAAGTCGTAATAGATCTTTGAATATGTTGCAAACCTGGACCTGACAGAAAGATCAAGTTGATGCAGTGATTTACCGTGGCAATCTTTATCATGATTTTTTTAATGAAATCACAATTACGTACCTATATTCTTTTACCACTCTAATTTGTATGACATGCTCTAAAATCAATGTTGTATCTAATAAGGTGTAAACTACACAAAATAAACCTTGATGCCATTCGGTTGAGCCTTCAGGCAATGAATAATTACTCTGATCCTTGTTTGACAGGCAACACCAGAGACAGAGTATGGCAGGATGAATATTGGAAGCAGGCCATCAAAGAGAAAGCCAAGTGGTGGCATTGAATCACTCCGTGCAATTCCATGGATCTTCGCATGGACGCAGACACGGTTCCACCTCCCGGTCTGGCTGGGCTTTGGTGGAGCATTCAAGCATATCCTCAAGAAGGACATCAGGAACTTCCACATGCTCCAGGAGATGTACAACGAGTGGCCATTTTTCAGGGTCACCATCGATCTTGTAGAGATGGTGTTCGCCAAGGGTAATCCTGGCATTGCAGCCTTGTATGACAGACTCCTGGTTTCAGAGGAGCTACACCCACTGGGTGAGAAGCTGAGGGCCAATTACGAAGAAACCCAACAGCTTCTTCTTCAGGTGTGTTTTACTGAAATGCTGATATCTTCTACTTTGATCAGCTACGACTCCAGCATTGACATTAATGTCTTCTAAACTAGTGTTATAAAATAATAATGGCAACAAAACTTGTTTTTCTTGATTTCAGATTGCTGGTCACAAGGATCTTCTTGAAGGTGATCCCTACCTGAAGCAGCGGCTCCGCCTGCGTGACGCGTACATCACCACCATGAATGTCTGCCAAGCCTATACACTGAAGCGGATCCGCGACCCAGACTACCATGTCGCGCTGCGTCCCCATCTTTCCAAGGAGGTCATGGACACAAGCAAGCCGGCTTCTGAGCTTGTGACACTGAACCCGGCCAGCGAGTACGCCCCGGGGCTGGAGGACACCCTCATCTTGACAATGAAGGGCGTTGCTGCCGGTCTGCAGAACACCGGTTAGGGCAAGGAGAGATGTCTGATTATCATCTTTTTTTTAAATTTTATCTTGATGATCCTTTGGTCATTTGCTGTGAACCTTGAATCTCTCGGATGTAGCTGCGTCTGTCTCCCTACCCAGTGAGGAATAATGGCATTCTGCCATAGTATATTGATCAATAAATGGAACCGATGTTAATTCCTGATCTGTTTGTTAGTAGCTTGTTGTGTTTGTTTTGCACCACAGTGAGGAATAATGTTAACCCTAACCCTAGCCCCCCACCTCCCCTACACCATCTCCATGGCTGACAGCAACCTCCCCCGCCGCATCATCAAGGTGACTGATACATCCGTTTGCCCCAAATCCCTTTCCCCCCTCTAGTTTTCCCGCTCCTTTCCCTGCAAATTTGGTGATTTTCGGCGGTTTGCTTCTTGCAGGAGACGCAGCGGCTGCTCAGCGAGCCAGGTGAGATGGTCTGCTCATGAGTCCAAGTTACTTTAGACAAAAAAATTATGTCTATGTTGCTCTGATTTAGCAGTAGGAATCTCCAATTAGCTTCAACAGGACGGTCTCTATTTTTCATTTTTATTTTGGTTAAGAAAACACTAGAGGATCCACTTCACTTGTTTCTAGCTTATAGGGTCTAATCGTGAATAAACGATCCGTATTCTAGCTGTTCCGTTGTGATTTGTAGGAGTTGTGCTGTATGGTTGTTGTTGAGGATCCTGGGCTTTGTGCTGGGTTTGTTCTTGCAGCTCCAGGGATCAGTGCTTCACCGTCAGAGGAGAACATGCGCTACTTCAATGTCATGATCCTTGGCCCAACACAGTCACCATATGAAGGTATTTTTTTTCTTCTGTTCTGTACTTTAGTTGCCTTGACATTAAGGACAGAGTTGGTAGAAACAAGTGAATTTTAGATCAACTTTAACCTACGCGATCAACCATACTAAAAAAGGTTATCCCGATATGTGGATTCTTATACAGCCATATGCCCACATCATAAAGTGAATTGTTTCTATTGGATATGATTAGGAATAAGCTGAGCCATTAAAAAAATCTTAGAGCAAAGTGATGCCATAAGTAAGAAATAAAGCATCCATATTTATTGCAGCAAGTCAACTAAGGAAATAACAATATATTGTACCTCTGCTGTGGTTCAGTACAACAACAACAACAACAACAACAAAGACTTTTATTCCCAAACAAGTTGGGGTAGGCTAGAGTTGAAACCCATAAGATCTCGAAACCAAGTCATGGTTCTGGCACATGGATAGCTAACTTCCACGCAGCCCCTATCCATGGCTAATTCTTTGGTGATATTCCAATCCTTCAGGTCTCTTTTAACCGACTCCTCCCATGTCAAGTTTGGCCTACCACGACCCCTCTTAACATTCTCATCCCACTTTATCCATCCGGTATGCAAAGATGCTTCCGGAGGCCTACGTTCTATATGACCAAACCATCTTAAACGGTGTTGGACAACCTTCTCTTCAATCGGTGCTATCCCAACTCTCTCACGTATATCATCATTCCTAACCCGGTCCTTTCTTGTGTGGCCACACATCCATCTCAACATGCGCATCTCCGCTGCACCTAACTGTTGGATATGTCGTCTCTTGGTCGGCCAACATTCTGCGCCATACAACATCGCAGGTCGAATCGCCGTCCTATAGAATTTTCCTTTTAGCTTCTGTGGCACTCTCCTATCACAGAGGACGCCAGAAGCTTGGTGCCACTTCATCCAACCAGCTTTGATTCGATGAGTCACATCTTCATTGATATCACCATCCTTTTGGAATTTGGAGCATAGACCCCAAATATCGGAAGGTGTCTTTCTCAGGTACCACCTGTCCATCAAGCCTAACCTCTTCCTCCTCGTGCCTACTGGAACTGAAACTGCACCGCATGTACTCAGTTTTGGTTCTACTAAGTCTAAAACTTTTCGATTCTAGAGTCCGCCTCCACAGCTCTAACTTTCTCAGTACAACTTCATAGAAATTTGGGAGCAATGCATGTGCCATCCTCCATTTCAGTTCGTAAATGCTCTGGCATCGGAAGCGTTATTTATTTCCTGAAATATAGTTATCTGGAAAATCGAGAGGGTTTGTATTTTCTGTTCAAACTAAGACAACACCATCTTTGAATTGTTATGTCTTGGATGCTCTGTGTTATCCAACTAGTACTTCAAATTGTCAGCGCAGACTTCTGATATGATCCGTTTTGCCTTGTGATGATTCCTGCATGCTCTTTACCGCCACGAATGCATTCCTAACTCCTATGAACAAATCTTTGTACTGTTGAGAGTTTCAGATATGCAGATAAACTGTGCTCTCTGATTAACTGTTAATTTGATCAATTTTCAGGAGGCGTCTTCAAACTTGAGTTGTTTTTACCGGAAGAGTATCCAATGGCGCCACCAAAGGTATTTCTTTGTTACTTCATTCTGACTACTGTCTCGGTGCCATGATCTCTTGGTTCGTAATTTTGATGATGTTTTATCAAGCTTCATGTAGACTAAGTTATTGTGTGCATCTGATTCCCATGTGTAGTCCATCAGTACGGTCACAGCTTAAAATTTCATGTTGGTGATAAGGTGATCATCATATGATGCTTCTAATGATGAAGCTGATTTTGAACCAGTATAAGGATGATGTATTGCATCAAAATATTTGTTGTAATGGACTCAACTTTGTCCTTGGTTGTTTCAGATTTAGTGGGTACATTGCTTTAAGGTTTGCATGAACTTACATATTTTCGTACATATGAGGCACATATACAATATTTTCCGCTACTTAAGGTTAAATTTTATTGCTGCAAACAGGTTCGCTTCCTGACAAAAATTTACCATCCAAACATTGACAAGGTAGGTAGTTATGTTTAGGTTCTACATGTTAATAAAAGATACTATTCTTCTTAATACTTACATTTATGCAGCTTGGGAGGATATGCCTTGATATCTTAAAGGACAAGTGGAGTCCTGCCCTTCAGATCCGAACAGTTCTTTTGAGGTGAATGCTTCCGCTTCCGTATTGGTTTTGTTGCTATGTAGTGTCGATCTGTTGTAGTGTCTTATGTTGAGAAAGAAGTTGGTACTTTTCTAGAAACACATATATCAGGTCCACTAGACTGATTCCTGAAATAGACTTTTTTGGTTCCTGAAAATAGCTTCCTCAAATGTATATTGGAAACGAGGCATTAATTCTGCGGTAAAAAGCTTGTGTAGAACTTTGGAAGTTCTCGCCTTTAAAAGCCAGATAGATTATATGACATTTATATAGTTATTATGCAAATACCAAAGAGGAAATTGGCACATTACCATAAAGTAGATGACAATTTTTTTTTCGAGAGTGGATGGCAATAATTGTGCAGTATAGTGGAGCTGCTGTATCATGTATTCATGTTTGCCACAAGCCCACAGCCCCCAGTATACTGGTGGCAAGACTGAAGACTCATATATGTTGTTGTCAGACCTGTCAGTCATTCATACTTCTGCAGCATGATAGCTCCACTCCTATGTTGCATATGCCCTTTACATTTGTAGATATGGCTCACTTGTCAACATAATGCACAAGTAACTAGAATAGCTGAATAGGCATAGAGTGAACATGTGACGTGGTATGTGGTGTGCGTACTGGTGTGTTTACTTGAAAAACCCAAACGAGTTCACCTGAATAAATCGATTTTAGCTGAACATCTCATTTCCTTTCCTCCTAATGTTTCTGTCTTTTCAGCATTCAAGCACTGCTGAGCGCTCCAAATCCCGACGATCCGCTTGCTGACAATGTGGCAAAGCACTGGAAGGCCAACGAAACAGAAGCTGTTGAAACAGGTGATGATCTTTTCACCTTCTTGCTGCAAGCTATTTCAGAATTTTCTTAACTAATGTTGGTTTGGGATTGCGCAGCCAAAGAGTGGACCCGTGTCTATGCAAATGATGGATGAGCTTTCCCATGATCTGTCTACCTGCTTGGTAATAATAGTATGCGGTGCAGGGTGACATCGGCCATCACTGGATTTCAAGTGGAGATAGAAGGGACCAAGTAGTGAAATGTGATCCTTGCTTCGCGTGTGTGTGTGATGTATATTATTAGCCTACTTGGGCTGAGACGAACCCATGTGCATGTATATTAAGTAAGTATTACCGTAATGAACATGGTGAAGTTGTGTGTGCCTTTTCTTGTTGTGTGCTTATTTTTTGCCTCTCTGGAGTTGCTTCTTCTACAGGTTGTCTGTGTACAAGACTATCCTAGCTACATTAGAAATGAACATCCTGGCCATCATACAACTTGCAGTCCTTTTGTTCGTGTTACAGTAGATGTAATTTCTTGCTCCATGTTTACTCTAATCGATTAGAGTAAATACTAAAAAAATCCTGATATGTAAACACCAAGAATTAAAGTTACAAATAAACTACCCAATTGCTCCGACTCTTCCTTTTGGCAATAGCAATAAATCTGACCTTTGAAGATACATTATTTGAGTAAAATGTCCACCACAAGTGTGCAGTAACTGAAGCAACATACCATGTATTTGGCATATACAAACAATATTTCATGAATTTAGCTTCTGCACAGCGTTATAGAAAACTATATTTTGTCTCATATCGATCAACAGGTCTTTTAAGTTATGAACTCTTTGTGAGCCGTAAGCCCGTAACTATGTATCTTTGATAGTTGTATCTGTGTCCCCGTGCGCTCTCCTCCCGAAGTTGACATGGACACATGTTCTGCAACGGTGGTCCCGTCCTGACCTTGATGAATCGACACAGTCAAAAGAGCAATCATATAGACGGCATAATGCAACAGATACAAATATAAATTTCGATTCATTTCTTCTGAAATTAGCAACACCTGCAAATGCACTATCGAGGGAAGCAAACCCTCTAGCTCCCCGAGTAATTCTGCAGGTTTCAGATTAATGATCAAATCCCTGCACTGGATGTATGCAATGGCGCAGCATACATCCGACAGGGACTAAATTGTACTAGTTGAAACTGGCGCGTCGGCACGCCGCGCCCTTCATGAAAAATATTATGTATGATTTGTTTACTTATTTTAGTAGCACAATGTATATTGTAAATAGGTTTTGGAGGTTGTGGTGTAATGTATTGTACTTTTGACAACTGGTAACAAAACTGACATAGTACGGTTCAAGTTATGGCGGTGTTTCCGTAAGTAAAAATATACATGGATACTTATGACCAAAATAGTGCTAGCCATTAGAATGTGAGATGAAGAATTCCAAAGAATTTTGTTGTTTTTTTTTTCATTTTGTATCTATGGTTTGCATTATTGTAGTTAATAAGTAAAAAAATTGGCCTGAATTTTTGAAATCTATGTGCAGATTTAGGAAGAAATTGAATATTTTGGAGAGAAAGAATTAGTTGGTGGAATACTTTTCCTGTGCTTTTTCCGCATACATGATTTGCATTATCGTGGTTCTTAAAAAATGAAGATTTTATTAAATGTGTGAATTACTGAATCCTATTTTCTAACTTGTAAGAAATTATTGGGTTTTTTTTGTGTGCATGTTGTATGTATCGTTTGCATTATATGCAAATGGCGCGCGCGAGTTTTTGTGTTTGAATTTGAAAATGACGGCGTTTTAAAGTTGTCTAAGTTTGGAAATCGTAGAAATTGGTGTCTAAGTTTGGAAATCATTGGGATTGGAAAAAGTTCTCGTTTAAAAAATGGTCGGGTTTTGGAGATTGCTCGAATTTGGAAATAATTTTAATTGGGGAAAATAATTACGTTTTAAAAACGTTTAGATTTTAAAAAATGGTCAAAGTGGAAACGTTTTAAGGTCTGAATTCTTTTCACGTTCATAAAATATTGTGTTCATGTTGGTATGTTTGCCATATTTGTAAGAACCGCGAGGTAAAGAATTCAAATTTGGGAAAGTCCAGATTCAAATTTGTTCAGATTTGAGTCAACTGAAACGGGAGAAAGCTTACATACGTAGTTTGTTCAAATTTCAAAGTTACTAAACTCGAGAAGTTATTCGTATGTAAAATTGGTTTACATTTATTAAATGATCAGATTTGGAAGTCATTTTAAATTTTGAAATATTAAAACTTGAACTTTAATCATACACCACAAATAGTCAGCGTTTATTTTGTGTTCATGTCGATATATCTGTGGCATTTACAAATACCTTAGTGTAAAAATTAAGATTTGAAAGTGGCCACGTTGAAAAGTTGTTCACATTTAAATGTATCGAAATTTAGAAAGGAAAATAAATTTGTTAGTTATCTAAATTTGGAAAATTTGTGAAAGTGGGAAGCTATCAGTATGTTTTTTTTCTAAATTTTATTTGAATGCTCAGATTTGAAAGTCAGTGAAATTTCTAGAGTATTCAAATTTGGAACGTCTCTTGAATGGCTAGATTTCGAAGCCAGTGGAAGTTTTGAAGTATTCAAATTTGCGTCGTTGGTGGATTTGGGAGGCATTTGAATGTTTAAAATTTTCAATTTTGAAATTCGGTTATATTTCATGAATAGTCAGTTTTTTTATCGCTTTGATGAATTTTTTGGATTGTTGCTGGTCGATATAGCTAAAGCTATTGATTTCGCAGCATATAGTAATTTTGCAAAATTGTTTAAATACCGTAAAACAGTATGCATAAAGTGTTGTAAATCATCTGAAGCGTGTTCTATTTTAGAATTTGGTTTGTAATTCAAATATGCTTGTTGGGAAAATAATTTTAAAACAGCTATTTCTCAATATTTATATTTGTGCATGTTTTTCTGATATATTTAAGCTCGTCATATAAATGGGCAATTGTTTCTTGAATTTCCTTTTGATCGTTTTGATGAATTTTTTTCAATTTCTTCTGGTGGATATAGTTGAAGTTCCCGATTTGACAGCATTTAGTAGTTTCGCAATTGTTTAAATATCGTACAGTAATATCTATGAAGCTTTTTAAATTACCTAAAGCTCAATATTTACATTTGTGGTATTTTTATTTTGATGATTGTAAGCCATGATATAAATGAGCAATTGTATTTAAATGGTTTAGCAAACTATATTTAAGTAGGATGCTTTGTACCTAATTGTTTTATTGGGTTTATCATATTGAATGATATCACTGGTACTATTTTCTCCATTTTATTTGAGTTCGAAAGGAAAATATGAAATACATTTTTTTTGGAATGTTGTAAAGGTGTGAAATAAGCCTTTGTGTATTATCGGAACTTTCGTAGCTTTGAAATAATTTGGAAAAGGTCGCAAAGTATTTTACTGGACTTTATTTGAGTTTAAATGATAAATATGAAATACATACTGTGCGCAAACATATGAATGACATGCTATAGCTATGATTTGATTCAAAAGGATAGATACTATTTTCCTGAACATATTGACATATTATTTATATTTTTGTGAATTAAAATGGGGAAATACACTATGTAAGCATTTTTTAAATTCAACCCCATTTATCTAGTGGGAATGCATTTAGGGTGCCTCCAAATATTTGCCAAATTTAAATGTTGGAAAATGTTTGTATTTTGTCGTAAGTAGCTAGCAAGTATTTTTCTGGTCATCTCGATATTTTTTCCATATTTTTCTAATATTGTTTTGCATTATTCTGTGGGCACTATTTTTATGTGTGCAACTTTTGTGTGCAAATTCACAAAATTTGTTAAATTTGTAATTTTTTGACATATCATTTGCATTTTTCTGAATTACGGTTCAGAAGTTATGAATTTTACAATTTTAACCATTCTGTTCTAATTGTGAAGTCTGCGACATGTAGGACCCACGCGTCAGGTTTTTATTTATTTACTGGAAACATTTACAAATGGGAAAACGCTGACAGTTGGGCCTGCGCTGGCGTCACATCGTGACGTCAGCGTCGACCGGCGGCGGCTGACGCGCCGGAGCTGCCGTGCTCGCGCTCGCGCGGCTGCGCACACACGCGAGGCCTTCAGCGCGCGGACCTGCGAGAGGAGGCGCAGGGGAGCCGGACGGGTGGCGCGGTATGGTCGCCGGAGCCGCCGGCGACAAGCGAAACCAGGGCGGCGGGCGCAACGGCGGCGATTGCAGCGCACACGCGGCGCCCCGGCACGCTACGGGGTATGGGAGCCTCCCTCAAGCCGAACCGGTACGGGGTCTGTCTCGCGATCCTAAGGCGATCTAGGGTTGCTGGGCCGCGGCCGCCCGCCAACCCGGCGGCGGCGCCGGCTGCTGTCCGTCTCTCTGCTCCAGCGGAAGACGTCCCAATCCAGCGTCTCGTTCATACGAGTCGGCTGTTTCTTTTCCTGCTACATGTAGCAGTTTATGTTTGCGCCGGTCTGCGTGAGGAGATGTGGGCTACGTGAGTGGCTTGCTTTTGTTCTTGATTGATCGGGATTTCTGGATACGAGAGATTTGAAGTTTTGATTAAGATTTGAGATAGCGTTCAAGAAGACTTTTGAAGGACCGGCAGAAGGCTGGGATCGAGGGCTACCGCCGGGTCCAATGAGTTGGTGTGGCCTGAACTGTCGCGGCATCGGAAACTCCGCGACAGTTCGAGAGGTGTGTGTCCTTCAGAGGGCACATAGTTTCCAATTGGTCTTCCTGAGTGAGACCAGGCAGCGTGGTGATGAAGTAAAGCGTTTACGCAGTCGTCTTGGCCTACGCGGTTTTGCAAGCGTGGATAGTGTTGGCATGAGCGGAGGCCTGGCCTTATTTTGGCATGAAAGTTATCAAGTGGATGTGAGAGAGGCCACTGATCGCTACATTGATACATTCATCAAAACTGGCCCCAATGAGCCGTTATTTCATGCAACTTTTGTGTACGGTGAACCCAGAGTTGAGAATAGACACCGCATGTGGCAGCAATTGTCATCTCTACGGGCGTCCTCTCCTCTTCCCTGGGTGGTGTTTGGAGATTTTAATGAAGCATTATGGCAGTATGAACACTTCTCTGCGTGCTTACGTCCTGAATCACAGATGCTGGCTTTTCGGACTGCTTACAGGTCTGCGAGCTCAAGGACTTGGGCTTCTCCGGGTTACCGTTCACGTATGATAATCGTCGTTCTGGTGTTCACAATGTCAGAGTGCGCCCTTGACCGCGCCGTTGCAGATGAAGAATGGCGTGATATTTTCTCAGCAGCGCAGGTCGTACACCTGTGTCCCCGTGCTCGGACCATTGCCCGATCATGTTGTCCTTGGCGCGTGAAGTTAGAAGTCACGTTGGCAGACGCAACATGCAATATGAAATTGCCTGGGAAAGGGACCCGGCCCTTAAAGAAATCATTGATAGAGAATGGCGAGGACTAGGGCAAATGCATGACCTCGGCGATGTGAACACCGGTCTGTCCAGTCTCATGAACAAGCTCCATGCTTGGGGACGGACCAAGTTTGGGAATGTTGCGAAGGAGTTAGCACGGCTACGTGCTAAGCTTGAACAGTTGCAGCTGGATGACGCACCTAGAGAGGAAATTCGGCACACTACCGAACTCATGAATGAGATCCTGTATCGAGAAGAGATGATCTGGCTACAAGGTCTAGGATCGATTGGTTGAAAGAAGGTGATCGAAATACGAAATTCTTTCATCGCCGGGCAGTTTGGAGAGCGCGCAAGAACAAGATTACTAAATTGCGTGACGAGGCCGGGGTCGTTCAGACGGTTCCCACAGAGATGCAGCGGATGGCGGCATCACACTTTAAGTTCATGTACACCAGGGACCAGAGCTTAAACCCTACGCCGATCATCAACCATAGTCCTGTCCAAATTACTGAGGATATGAACCTATCCCTATGTTGTGAATTCTCGGCAAAAGAGATTGCTACGGCTGTTTTCCAGATCGGCCCTATCAAAGCTCCTGGACCCGACGGTTTCCATGCTAGGTTCTATCAAAGAAATTGGGAGGTGCTTCGTGAGGAGATTGTCCAGGCTGTTCTCCTCTTCTTTACTAATGGGATCATGCCCTCTGGTGTTAATGATACTTCTATTGTGTTGATCCCGAAGATTGACAATCCTATGGAGCTCAAAGATTATAGACCCATTGGTCTATGTAACGTTCTGTACAAGGTGTGTCCAAATGTCTTGTCAACAGATTGAGACCTCTGCTTGGTGAGGTTATTTCGGAGAACCAAAGTGCGTTTATTCCTGGCCGTATGATTACTGATAATGCACTCTTAGCCTTTGAGTGCATGCACTACATGGAGCACGGTGCTCCTATGGATTCCTCGGTTTGTGCTTTTAAGCTAGATCTATCAAAAGCTTACGACAGAGTGGACTGGACATTTCTGGAGAATACATTGCTGAAAATGGGGTTTTCTCACCGGTGGGTACAGTGGATCATGGCATGTGTTACCACGGTGAAATATTCGATCAAATTCAATGGAACCTTATTGGAAGCTTTCTCTCCTTCTCGAGGCCTTAGGCAGGGAGACCCTCTCTCTCCCTTCCTCTTTTTGTTCGTGGCAATGGTTTATCTAATCTTCTCCAACATGAAGTTATGTTAAATAACTTGTCTCCTATCAAGGTGTGTCGCCGTGCCCTGGAATTTCTCATTTATTATTTGCTGATGATACATTGCTGTTCTTCAAAGCCACAGAGGAACAGGCTTTGTGTAGAACACCTTGGAAGTGTATGCTACTGGCACAGGTCAACTCCTAAATCCATCCAAATGTTCAATCCTATTTAGTGCACGGTGCCCACAACCAGTTGATACCCGTAGAAGTGATAGCCTTCAGTAGCTACCTGAAATGAAAAGTATACGGGGTTAGGTTGAGCCTCCAAGTGCAGAGTATGTAGTAAGTGGAAGACGTGTTTTCCCCACGAGGGTGACTCGAGGGTTTAATATCGAACTCTCGGGGAATCAGTAGTGAAAGATTTATCTTCCTATCCTTCTTTTGGTCACCTACAAAATAAGGTTAATTGTTTTGGTCCTCAACCTCACATGTGGTTGTCAAGCACAAGGTGTATGAATGATATCAAGATAAATATGCAATGCAAACAAGAAATAAATATGCAATGGTGGTAGATGAATGTGCAAGGATGATGATAACAATGATAAATGATATTTTTGGGTTTTCTATGATGAATGCAAGATGGAAAAGTGTTTTTGTATTTTCGATTTAATAATTGCAGAAAATGGAAAAGTGGTAAAAGTTGTTGGAAAGGTGTTTCTTATGATTAAAAATGGACCGGGGTTCATGGTTTCACAAATGCACTCTCTCTTTTAATGGTGTGGCAGACAATGGACACATAAAGTTGACATATGAGATTGCAACACAAAGTTTGATATCAAGTTACTAATTATATGGGCATCACGTCCTAACATAGAATCTTTTGGTTATTAATCTCTCTTATACTCCACCAAGATGCGAACTAAATCATAACACCTTAGCAATTAAGATAAATCAGAGTATAGCTTTAAGTATCATGACATGAAGTGAAAATAAGAACATGCTAGATCTAGTCATAGAGTAGTGGCGATGGTCACACCCACATCTCGGTAGCATGTATTTTTGTTTATCCCTAGTGAGGCAACAAAGGTAAACACCCAAGTGGATCGCGATATTTCAGTTGTCAACTTACTACACTCACCACCCCCGTTACTCCAACTAATGCACATATCACCCCACACACGCCATCATAAACATGCTTGATCATAACAAGTATATAAGAACGGGGTACATAATATGCATCTATCTCATAACTGAAACAAACATTGCAATCTCAAACATATATTAACTCACAAAAAGATCCACCACATAGGAATTACATATATGACCGTAATCATGTTCAGCAGCTCATACGGTACTAATTAGTGAAGCTCAAAGAGAGGAGAGATACATAAGTTACTTCCACAAACCCATAGTCCAGAGGTGGACTACTCCCTCTTCATGATGGAGATGGTGGAGATGTCGATGGAGAAGATGGAGACCACGCCGGCAGCGCCCCGCCGGAGTTTTCCCCCTCCAATCTGCAGCTCCAGATCTTCGTTTTCGTGTTTCTGTGATATGGCGGCGCTTGTTTTCGAGAACGCCGTGGACTTCTTTTATAGGCGTTTTTAGGTCAAGACGAAGGCGGTGGAGAAAAGATCGACAGCTGCGGAGCTCCGAGGGCCAGGATGGTGGGCCCCACGCGGCCAGGTACAGTGGCCGCGTGGGCCACCCCTTTTGGCCTTCCGGGCTCCGTTTGCTTGATTCCTTCGCTCCTACGTCTTCTTCCTTCCAAAATAATGACCTCCGTATTTTTCCATATTTTTCTGACGACGTTTGGGTCCCTGAAACATAAAAGGAAAAAAATAGGGTTTTCTGCCTGCGCAGGGTTAATTCCATAAAAATAGGAAACAATTATTTTATTTCCTAAAATCATTAAATAACAGTGGTATAACCCTTATATGATGCAAATATGATTGGAATATGAGTGATATAGTGCAAAGTTCATGTATGCATTTTACATGCATCACCAGTCCAGTACTCTATTCGATCTATTCTAGATGTGGAGAAGCCGGAGTTTCAGGATAAATATCTCGGTCTGCCTACTCCAGAGGGTGGCATGCATAAGGGTAAATTTGATAGTTTGCAAGCACGGCTTGCTAAAAGGTTGATTGATTTGGGTGATAGTATATTGGCCCAAAGTGGAAAGGAGGTCTTTATCAAGGCAGTAGCTCAAGCTATTCCAACTCATATTATGTCGGTGTTCAAGCTTCCTATCTCTGTGTGTGATGCATTGACAAAGCTCATTAGAGATTTCTGGTGGGGAGTAGAAAATGGAGAAAGGAAGATGCATTGGGTGAGTTGGGCTCGTCTCAATAGAGCCAAGGACCAAGGGGGACTTGGTTTTCGTGACATGCGACTATTTAATCAAGCTATGTTGGCTAGGCAGGCTTGGCGGTTATTGGAATTTCCAAACAGTCTGTGTGCACGTGTTTTGAAGGCTAAGTATTACCCCAACGGTAATCTCTATGACACTGTTTTCTCGGGTAATCCGTCATCTACCTGGACGGCGATCTCGTTTGGCTTAGATTTATTGAAACATGGTTTAATATGGAGAATTGGTAATGGCGAAAATATCAGAGTCTGGCGTGACAATTGGATTCCCCGTGAGGACTGTTGTAAAGTGTTGTCTCCCAGAGGTAATAGCCGGATTCGAAGGGTCTCTGAACTCTTAACAGCTGACGGTGTCTGGAATGAGAGTCTGGTTCGCCGCACCTTTATGTCTATAGATGCTACCGCAATCCTTCGAATCAAACTATCGTCACGACGCGACTCAGATGTCCTGGCGTG
This sequence comes from Poa pratensis, assembly GCA_947311845.1. Taxonomy (NCBI): domain Eukaryota; kingdom Viridiplantae; phylum Streptophyta; class Magnoliopsida; order Poales; family Poaceae; genus Poa; species Poa pratensis. The sequence continues at coordinate 31,377,454 of CAMZMU010000074.1, forward strand.
GCTACCAGAGCGGCTGGGTATCTTTACTGTACGAAGTGCGTACCGGATGGCTCTCCGTTTGCATGAAGGGCAACATATGATTCCAACGTCCAGTTTGATCCCTGATGGACGTCTACCATGCTGGCCCAAGATTTGGCGTGCTGCCGTTCCCCCAAAAGTTTGTTGTTTTGCGTGGAAGGCAGCTTCTGAGGCCCTAGCTACGGAGGGGAACAAGCTATATCGACATATACCAGTGAATGGAGGTTGCAATGTTTGTGGTGCGATGCTAGAGGATGTGAAGCATGCACTCTTTGAATGTCCACACGCCCGGAACCTGTGGATAGAGATGAGGAATTATTGGCAATTGCCCTGCGATGAGCTCTTGTCTAGTTCCCCGGTCAAATGGTTTCAGAAGATTGTGGACTTGGCACCGGCGGCGAATTTCCTGCTTGTCACTTGGAGGATCTGGTACTGCAGGAACGAATACACACATCAAAAACCGCTACCCTCGGTTACCAGTTCGAGGATTTTCCTCGTGGGATATCGGAACCTGCTACGTAAGATCAAAGTTGAGCCCACCTCAGCGATTGTCAAAGGCAAAGGTCCTATGCTTGTGTTGGATACTATTCCAGACAAGGCATCCTCAAACTCTCCTGTCAAGGTGTGGTGTAAGCCTGATACTGGATGGATCAAACTGTCTATTGATGGTTCTCTCTCAACCAGCGATGGAAGAGCTGGTACTGGCATGATTTTGAGGCGAGATGATGGTTCAGTTATTTTTATGGCTTGTCGTGCACTGTTAAACTGCAGCGATGCTCTGGAAGCAGAGTTGGAAGCTTGTCTAGAGGGTCTAAAGCTATCGAGGCAACATTCCCAGCTCCCTTTGATTATCGAAACAGACTCGTCACTCCTGGTTGATGCCGTCAAGTCATTGGTTGATGATCGCTCAAATTTTCATGTACTAGTTAATGATATTAGACGGCTAGTTTCTTTAGATAGTTGTTGCTTAGTTACTAAAGCTAGTCGTACTCAGGTCAGGGTTAGTGATGCCCTAGCAAAGTTTGCTAGGACACAGGATAGAACTATGACATGGTTAGGGTCAGGTCCGGACTGTGCTCTTCGGATGCTTGACCTCGACAACTCTGTAACCCTCCCTGTTGATTAATAAAAGTATTTCACCCGCAAAAAAAAATCAACTTTATATAATCTAAAGGACCAAATAGAACAATTAAAACAACCATAACGGCTAACTATGCATGCATAATAGATCAGTACCAAATGAACAGATAATAATGAGACACAGATTACATGGCTAACATTTATCAACCATGTCAAAGCCAACGATAGTATTGCAGAGTTAACAACAAACAAATAAACATGTTACAATTCAAACAGAACACACATAACAAGCAATGACTTGATTAGCAATGACTAAGCATGTCAATTATAACCTATCAACAACCATAAGAACAAGAAAACCCTAGCCATATAAAAACCCTAGTTTAGTTATCAAGACGACAACTGGTAACAAAATGATTTATACCATGGAGTCAGCAGGGGGTTGGGATATCATTCTCTGGCTCGTACCAAGATGACAATGCATGTCTCCCATGAAATGGCGCACCATGGGACAAAGGATTCGTCCACAATGGAGACAGCCCCATTTAGTACACTCCTTCCGCAATATATTAGCACCACCGTGGACTTCTCCTCTACTCCTGCATTTCACCCACCTTATCCTCATGGCCTCTCGAGCCACCCCCTATCAGCGCCACCAAATCTTGTTGAAGAAGAGAGGACGAGGAGGAACCGCCGTGCTCTCACATGGCATATGGGCCTTTCAACGAGTATGTGTGAGAGAGATACGTCACCACGAGCACCGCCACCACATTTCTTCCAGATGATATGATTTATTTTTTTGTTGCTGCGACGGTGGAGCTGGAGGCTTCTTGTGGCGGGAGTGTTCGTAGATGGAGCTTCAATGTGGGTGTCTGGTTAGTGGAAGGGATCGTTGGATGGTCCAGTGGATAACCCACAGCCTCGACCTCCACGACGTGGGGTGCCTCGAAGAAGCGCTCGGGGAGCACTGCCCTCCTTGCGGAACTCCAGCCGCGGTGGTATCGGCAGCTATTGGTGCAGGTAATACAAGCTCGCGAGTAACGATCCGGTGTCAATGTCACCGATACTCAGCAGCTTCAACGTCCCCATAGTTCCTGCAGTAGGGGTCAAGTATGTTGAAATATATTGCCCGTCTTTATCCATCAATTTGGACTTTTAATTTAGTTGGCTGGTGCATCATTCAATATGGTATCAGAGTCAAAAGGTTTCAAACTTAATACCCTGACAATGCATGGAAAATAATGATTCTATTGCTTATATAGAACCCATGTCTAAAAATAAAGTAGTCTAGACGTGACAGGGACACTAGTAGGAAAACCCTTGGTGTAGTACCCGTATCAGTGGCGTCCTTTTTCCACGCGCCACTGATAGAATTCACTGATATAACCAGTGGCACGTCATAAACTGGCGCGCCACTAACGGGGATGCCTACTACGTCATCTATCACATGATGGAGTGCGTACAGATCACTGGTCAAGTGAACCGAACGTCGCTACTTGGTGCGAAAAACTCTTAGGCCAATCTGATGCAAACTTCAGGGTTGAGTTAGGTCATGTTCGGTTCGGTTGTATTGGTGGCCTTGTGTAATCCCTGGCCGGTTGTTGGCTTCGTTAATTCAAAGCGGGGCTCGTCTCGAGCCTACGTTCTTACTATCATTAACAAGGATGTATGTAGTTCAACTGGGGAGTTCAACAACAGCCCCACACTTACACTGCGGAGGTACTGGAAAGGTTGGAGGAACAAGGCAGGCTTTTCAATACTAGGCTTGGGGTTCTCTCATTTCTTAGAAATAAGAAGTGACAGTAGTGGGTTACGTAGTCGGTAAATTAGTTACATTATCGTTATATATGTACATGCACATACTCTTATTTTATCAGACTTGTCTAATAGTATGAACTTGTACTGCTTTTGCGATATGAATCATGCATGCTTATAGTTAGGTTGTTCATATACGATGTGGTGACTTGCTTAGTTATGAATGTTCTCATGTAAATCTTCTTGTCTTCGTAAATAACAGTACAAGGGCAGTGTTCCAGGAGTCGACGAGACATGGGAGGAGTGCCAGCATGGATGTACCATTTCTAGAGCTTCAAGTCGTTCAAGACTACAAGATGTGTAGTTCTTTTTGCTTAGCTTATTTTCGCTGGCTGATTTTTGCGGCCACCTGTTGAATTGGGACGGGGTCCATGGAAAGTTAGACTCTGCAGGACGGGGTCCATGGAAAGTTAGACTCCCACCGGGCTAGGTTTTATTGGGAGGGGTCGGGTCCGAAAAGAAAATATCACCTGTTGAATTGGCCAGCGGTGTGCAGGCCGAAACATCTGGGTGGTCTGGGGATCATCAACTCTAAGCTTATGAACAAGGCGCTAATGTTGAAGTGGATTTGGAAACTGTACCAATCTGACCAGGGGCTTTGGGCAAGTCTGATCAGAGCGAAGTATATGCCTAACAACGATATCTTTGCAACCTCGACCCAGGGGGGCTCGCAATTCTGGAAAAGTTTGAACAAGATTAAACACCTCTTCAAGTTAGGGGCTAAACACTTGATCCGTAATGGGTTGCGGACTAGTTTTTGGTCTGATTGCTGGCATGAGGAGGGCTGCCTTAAAGATAGGTTCCCCCTTATCTTTGCGATTTGTGACAACGAGCAGATTTCAGTGGCAACAGCCGTGTCCAACTCGATTCAGCTTAGACGCTCGTTAGATCAGGCTGGGAGGGAACAATGGGAGGAGCTGCTTCGGCTGTTATCTCAGGTCGTGTTGTTGGAGGGGGAGGACGCCATTACTTGGTCTTTAGACCCCTCCGGAAACTTTACCGTGGCCTCTATGTATGCTAAATTGTCCCAAGGGGCAACGGTGACTCATTTTAAAGACGTGTGGGAGGCTAAACTCCTCTGAAAATAAAAATCTTCACTTGGCAACTTGCCATTGACAGATGGCCTTCGGGTCAGGTGCTCGTCTCAAGGCAGGGCCTTCGGACGGGTTTTGTAAGCTGTGTGGCGCCGCGGAGGACGCCACACATATGTTCTTTTCTTGCTCGATTGCGAAGTTTGCGTGGGGAACCGTTGGTGCCCTGCTAACTTTGCTCAACTTTCGGCCATCCTAGAAGGTCTGACGGGTCAGACACGTAGGGTGGTGTGGTCGCTGTTTGCCGCGCAAAACTGGGCGCTTTGGAACTTTCGCAATAAACTGTCTATTGAAAGCAAGATCATGAAACACCCGGCTGATGTTATTTACAAAACTTTGATTTTTCTGCAGCTGTGGTGCCTAAACGCCAACCCCAAGGACGTCCCAAGGCTCGAGAGGTTGGTCGCGGGGCTAAAGCTGTTATATACAACAAATCGCCCGAGGAGTCCGAGTAGAGCAGCATCTTGAGGCTGGCAGCCTGTGTCGGACCTGGGGTGGCTCCCCGTGTTTTAGCCCTATCTCTATGCTACTAGTCAGGTGTTATCTTTTCTCGTTGTTGTGTGATGGCTAAACTGTACACCGCAGTATGTAACCGAATATTGTGACCCTGTGGTCTTATTAATTTAAGGCCGGACACTTGTGCCTTTTGTTTAAAAAAAAATTGCGGCTACGTTGGCTTATCCTTGATTTGTAATAAGCTATTCGCAAACTCTCACTACGTTGCTACTTTTTGATTAATATAAAATGGTCGTGTGCATCATCACGATGCAGAGGCCGGGCTACCCTTTTCGGAAAAAAAAATCTAGAGCTTCAAGTCGTTCAAGACGAGACAACAGGCAGAAGCAAGCCACTTGGCTAACAAAGGTGGAACGAAGAAGGGTTCATCTCAGATTGTCCCTGAGCAGATCGTCCCTTGTAGGCTCAAAGACTTCATAATCATCGTCCAGTTTGTCCTGATTTTGTATTTACTGATGTCATGACTTTGTGTGACCTAAACATAATGATGTGTGATACACCGCCCCCTGTGTGATGAACAATTTTTTTTTTTGAGAATACAGTACATCACAGACGCTCACAAATACGCACATACACTCACCCCTATAAACGCACGCACGCACACCCTACCCCTATGAGCACCTCTGAAGGACTGAGCCGGCAGATCTTGAGGTTGACGAAGTCACCACAGACGACTCGCTGTTGACGGGCACGTCACCTACCACTAAAAGAATAGCGCCGGATAATCCTGAAATAAATCCAGGTAAATGCAAATGCCCATGCCAAGTCTAGAACTTGAAGCTGGGTGGGCTGGTTCCACCACAGGGAACCCAACCATCAGAGCCAAGCTCCGTTTGCAGATTAGTTATGACGATGAATCTATCTGTGAGGACGGGTTATATCATTTTTGCTATGCAGGGTGTTATATCTTTTTTCCTATGCATTTGATCCAGTGTGATTCCGTCGATGCCGAGGAGATATAACACCCCACAAAAAAGAACAGCAGAAATGAATAACATGCATGGTGCGCTGCATCGTTACGATGTAGTGACTAGTTGACTAGTTCATAGCAAACATATCAGAAAAAAAACACAAAAATGGGGCCATTCTGCCCCAACTCAAAGGGGGAATTCAAATCTTCCCATACTTTTAAACTCTATAAAGACCAATCAAAGTGTCGATCTTGTTTCTGTTCGACGTCGGCGGTGATGGATTAAGCGGCTTCATCATCATCTAGCGCAGCAGGATCACCTGCCTTGCTTCACCTTGCACGGGCGAGTGCCCCGGGTGAACATTGACCTGCTTGATCTTTCTGGTCTCCTGCCGCCGACGTTGTTGTGTCTTCTATCTTCTGCTTGATGGTGGCCTCAGACCGGCTAGTGCTATCTTGCAGCTTCCTCATCTTAAATTTGTGGTAGTTTTCACGGCGGCTGCGGATATGTGGCAAGCAAGTGGTAAATCCCGGCTCTGCTAGCTCGCTGCAAAACCAGCTGCGACCATTGTTGCGGTTACACCGTCGCACTTCTTCCGTGATCACTACTGCTGGGTAGTCGTATTCCTGGACTTCTTCCTCCTCCAGATCATCATCCTCATCATCTCCTTCCTGCTCTAGCTCTTCATATTTTTCTTTCTGTTCCAGCGTTTCATTTTCTTCTCCCTCGTCCAGCGCTTCATCAGCACTAGTACATCAAACACAAAGTGCACAGCAGATTAGAACCCCAACAAATATTAGTTGTGCAATGAAAAAAAAAGCACCCAAAAAGATTAAAAAAACAGTTAGTCCACATTGAGCTGGGGATTTTATTATCGAGCCAGAGCAATATATATGGTGTCAGTTCAAATACACAAACACAGGCACAAGAACATGTTGATGTCGTCGCGGTAGAAGCTACACACACAAATTAATTAGCAGGTTAATTTCTTTTTGTATGCCGAATTCAGAATTCATATTTCAAATCGATGATCCTTTTGTATGAAAAGTAAATCGATCGACGATCCTATGTGTTGATGAATCTACATTTCTAATTATAATACATGCCTAAAATCCTAAAAATGTCGCAGAACCTATGTGTACCACCATCCATGAAATAGCAGTGTCTGTATATATGCAGACAAAAACATTCACAATGGCTTCAATCGGATTTAACCCGGTCTCATAACCGAGATAACGGAATATTATGCATAACTAGGCAGCTGTAAACGAAACAGGCCCATCCAAGACTCGGGAAGACGAAGACCCGAATTGTTCACCAGAATACCGGCCAACACCAGACCTGTTTCTGCCCGTTAACAGAAAGTCTAGTGATACTACTACGAGCAAAGCCAAGTACTAAATCTATGAGCATAACACAAGGGATAGATCAACAGTCGATCATCATGCACGCAACAAATACATCCCTATAGACAACAATTAGCACGCATGCAGCTTTTCCTCTATGTATATGTGGTTAGGACAGGTACCTGAACTCATCTACCAGGCTAGAGGTCACGGTCTTGTCCAAAGCTTCGTTCTCCACGTCCATGTTCACCTGGCAATACTCGACACGCCCATGTAAGTTAAACTCCAAGTCGACAAATTCACCAAGATAATGGATGGATCTGGGGTTTGTTGCACCACTGCAACGAAAAGAACTGTAGGATAATTATTAATCGGGACAGGGGGTCACAGGGCGTTGTTAGTGTACCTCGACGGTAGATTCATCTGGGACAGAATGGTTTCTCTTGTCCAGATCAATGTCCTCCTCGGGGCCAGCGGCTTCCTTCAGCAGAAGCAGCGACGCCACCACTTCGTCTTCGGCAGCCTGTGTAGGCGACGGCTGGTCTTGGTTGGTGGCAGGGGAGGACGGGTTCATTTTCGTTGCCGTGGTGAGAAGAGAAAGGGCAAGAGGGGGAGCGGTGGTGTGTATGAGACGACTCCTATGGAGGTGGTGAGATTATGAGAGAGGGCTGGCTCGTACAGGCAGGCGTACAGCTAGAAATCGGTCGTGTCATAAATGGAGAGGACTGGATTGAGTTTCATTCCAAATTTGCATCTCAATTCAAATATGGGATCACATTTTAGCCGCGTTCCACACAACGGAATAAACGAATTAACATGGCAATTTCTTAGTGCATGCTTAAACAAAGCCGTTAAACATTTGAGTTTGCGGAATGCAGGATGGAGTGTCTACTATTGAGTACTACCTCCTTGTATAAGGATTATATAATTGCCTGATAAATCTAATGATATATAAAACGCACACCGTCAAGGGGGGATAAAATATTATAGAGTGTGACTTCTAACTTTTACTCCGTGTGGACGACATTATATTCATGAATTTTTTAACCTGTCTTTATTTTTTGGTCACATTTTGACATGTTTTTCTGTCGTATTATCACATATTGTGTCAAGTTCTACCATGTTTAGCAAGTTCATATGATTCTAACTAGCTATTTGTCAGGACGAATGCCAACTCTGGAACTATAAAACTACCTAGCTCCTCGAGTGAGGTGGCTCTTGGGGGCTAACTACAAAGCCTCCAACGTGGAGCACCTTCTCCACTAACAGTGTTGGGAACTAGAACGGCCGTCGCCGCCCTCCCTTACCTCATCCTTCTCCTTCCTGCCTCCAGAGGATCGGATGTTGCGGTGAAAAGCTTCATAACTGCCGGTGAAGGAGGCGGCGGGGCTGCTTGCGTGAACGTAGAGGGGCCTTGATTGGAGGGCGGGGCTCGGTTGTGACAGTGGCCCGATGCACATCCAGGGTGGGTTGCGGAGATCAACTGCAGTGGTATGCTTGAAGGAGCCATTGCATGACAATAGTTTAATGAAGCCGACCGGCAACGCGGCTTGCCAGGTCGAATCAGGATTCAGATTCGCACGTGATACAACGGTTTCATATCACCTTATTCGCGGAGTCCCCCAACTTCCGTGTTGGCCACGTTAAATTGTGGAATTGTGGAAGGAGTGTGGTGGATTGGTCTAGAGTCGGTTGCCATGTCCTAATTTTACCACCAATTGTCCTCGCGATGAAGGTGCAGGGCTGCGAGAACACCTCCAATGAGGGATTTTGGCGGTGTTGATGATATTCTTCTCTCGTCAAGCGACTTGCGATCTGCATGTGGGTATGATGCCTACTTGTGTGGGCATGATTATCGGTTGTGGGCCATGCCATGTCAGGATATGTGTCAGCATCGTTTTGTAGGGCCAGGGAGTGGTGGCAGCATCGTTTTGTTGGGCCAGGGAGTGGTGGCGACGACACATGTGAGATCATTTTTGGTGGTGCTCCGACGAATATTAGGTCATGTTCTATGAAAATACTTAGGCCTGACGCACTTAATTGTTGTAACTAACAATGACAGTGTTTTCACACCATTAGCTATCAAGGGCACTTTTTTACATGATTTTTTAGGGTAAAAGCCCATGATCGAGCCTTCAGAGGTTTGATTCGGCAACAGTGACACATGCGCGTCATTTTCTTCCTGACAGGTTGCTTTTAGAACCATTGTCATAGTCCATGTGTTGTCAAGCCATGAAGGGTGTTTGTTTCGCGCTATCGATAATAGCTGCTCGTTTATCTTTTGTCCTTTTGTGTGCTGCCCACATATCCCTCCATGTTGTTGTTCTTCCTTCTCTTGGGTCTTCATTATTGATTTTTTCTTGAACTTTATTTGACTTGCTGATCATGATTTGGAACTTAGACTTGAATTGTTTGACCCTGTTAATCACAACTCTTGTAAACTTACTAACCAAATCAATATAATCCTGCGACACAGCTTCGAGGTGAGAATCTACAGTTGGATAGATAGACAGCAAATGGCATGCTACCCCATGGATACTAGTAGTAGAATAAAATACATTCAGGGAAACAACATACACATCAAGGAAATAATGTTTTGATAGTCTGACATTTGCTCTTTGTGTTAACAACAGTCTATGGAGATTATGATATGGACACAGAGTCTTGAACTACCATTCACATGACTGCATCTCGACCACCTCAAGATTACTTGACGAGCTGACCTAAGGCTCAGGACGCAACACACCTATCTATATATTAGACACGTCAACTGAGAGAGGCACCGGACGGTCAGTTGGCTCACGCCGTGGCTTATCGTAAATGTTGGCCCTGATTGGGGTCTTTGAAGGACTGATCCTGAAAAATGTAAGTAACAATTATTTGGCTTATTTTGATTGACGTGAAAAAAAGTGTCCAGTTCGAAGTTGAGAGTTATCTAACCTCATAGGAAGGCCTTTCGCATGTATGCCGCTGGAGCTCAAAGCAACAACAGCACCATTTTCCTGCAATGTACACACTATATATACATATGAATGTGAGCTTTCAGGACAATTAATTTTAATATCGTGAAAGACATCCAGGATGTGCCTTATGCATAATCATTTTTTCTGGTAACATAGAAGGGGCAATTAATCGTTTTGTTCTAGGTAAAAACACCCTGAAAGATCTTGAAAATATCTTGTAATAGATAAACGTAATAGAAAGAATATCGATCAGTTCGATCATAAGAGCCTGCAGTATATATTCAATGTATCTGTGTGGTTATCAACAGGAGAAAAATAATAGAAGATCATGAACTAGTGGTTACAATAATTAGGTTTAAGTTAATAGTACAGAATAGGATGTATGTGCAGCACATATAACTGAATGGTTCATACACAAGGAAGTGTGTATATCAACATGATAAGCATGAGCATATGGATAAACCTACAATCTTGATAAAATAAAATAAAATAAGCAAATAATATAATATACAACGGATTTGAGATATTGAGATTATCACCTCCGTAAACTCAACAAAAGCTATCTGAGTGGCATGGTTGTCATGACCAAGAAGCCTTACACGGGAAACCTATAATCCATTGAAACAACGATGAAAATGTATTATTATGTTTTCCTTTGCAAAAAAAAAAAAAAGACTAACCACAACTGTATATGATCTTGTTATGAAATCTTACCAATCCAAAATATTTTTGGCAAAACTTTTTTAGATCAGCCGGAGTGACCTGTACGTGAAATGTTTAAAAGAAACAATTAACGTTTAGAAAGAACATGTGCAAAAGTATCCTTTTGGTTCTGCATACCTTCTTTTGGATATTAGTGCAATATACCGTTCTTAAGGACCTCTCCTTTTCTTCTTCGGACTGCAGAAACATAAACATTTTGTTACATGACGTATAGTCATCTAATAGACACATAACAATAAGGGGTTTTACTGCTAGGCTGACCTGAGGAAGAAATGACTGTTTGATAGGCATGATTGCCGTCCTAGAAGGCGCTAGCTTTAGAGGGCAAAGGCCTATGGTAATCCCATCAAGATACAATGCACAGAATGCGTCCTCTGAAAATGTGTGCACCATTGGGCATTAGAAAACTTGTGTGAAGTTCACTTTGTTCATTACAGATGAACATTACTACCGAGATTGCAGTATGGTGACTAACCTTGGTACTGAAACTCGACGAATGCGAATCGAAAACCAGAAGCGGGATCTCCACAAAGGCGGCAGTCAACAACCTGTAAACAATGTTGTAGTCACACTCATAAAGTAATGATACATAACAACTACTATTTTGTTGTAATACCCTTCTAGGAAACTATTACACTGGTTACGTTATTGTAAAACTGCATGCAAATAACAAGATCCTCATCAAATGGTGCTCACACATATCTCACAACTGTAAGGGGAAAGATTATGTGATCATCAAAAAAACCTATCTGAGGTAATTCGTCTTTTCTTGCCCCTCGATTCAGTGATGCTGCAGCCCTAACAGATGATATGAATTTTTCACAACGAAACCTTGAAGTTCTTGTTCTGGGCGGCATAAAAATCTACATATAGGACATCTGTATTCTCAGTTTAGTTGATCTGACCAAAAAATGTGCTATACATTTCAAGGAACGTGATAAGAAAATAAGAGGTGAAGAAGGGTATTTTTTTTCAAAGCTAAGTAATATGTGGAGTTGTTTTTTAGGATCCGATGGACCCTACATGCACGGTGGATCTCATATACAGGGAGAAAAAATAATTTTAACCGGGTAGAGTAGGTTACAAAGGAAAAATATTTTATGCGATGCTAATCTGAGATACTCTCAGTATCACAAATGGCATACATGTCAAACAGATGGGTACGATATCAAAAAGCATGATTACATTTTTTAACTTATGCAGATTATAATTATTTCCCTTAAGAAGTTACATCCTATTCCCAAGGCCAAATACGATATAACATTACATTTTTTTATACAACGGGAAGGTCCATTAGCTATGAACACACTCTATAATCAAGTAGATATGAATGCAACAGTTTGAACTTTCATGCAATTAGAAATCGATTTTCTATTGTTGAATATAAATATATTGCCTAGCCCCTTTCCATCAGTTCGGACTTACGAATAGATGGCTAGTGCATACAGTTCTATATGGTATCAGAGCCAAGAGGACTAAAATAGCCCAGACATGAGGGGCAGTGTTGAATATAAATATATTGCCTAGCCCCTTTCCATCAGTTCGGACTTATGGATAGATGGCTAGTGCATACAATTCTATATCTATATCTATCAGAATGGAAATATTTGTAAATAATCTAGCAAAGATGTTCTTTCTACTTTCACTTCAACGAAATTAGATAATATATCACCAAAGAACTGCTACCAGCAGCCATAATAAATCCTATCATAGTCCAGATGACATTTCCTCCTATACACTTCATATCTAGCCAAATCACTCCCTCAAACATATCATAAAAAATCATCAATCTATCCCAGGAATGAATAATCCTCTTATTCCACCAATTTCATTCCGATCATGCACTTCATGCTCTACCCAAATTTCTCGTTGTCCGAATTTTATCACACATAATATAATATTTCTTTTCGAGGGTATACCTAGTTAAATAATTGGTGCTTTGCACATGCTAATGCAACAAACTATTTTCATTAGGTATATTATCCAACATCCTGCCAAACAAGGACTGATGGTGAGCATGCATCATATATCATCCTGCACTAAAAACAAAATTCTAACAAAACAAGTCGGTTCAAAAGTATGCATATAACTCTCATGTATATTTCGCAAAATATATAACTATCATTTATAGATGGGTGAGATCTAGACATACCATTCCGCACATGGCAAAGACGGCAGCCAGCATTTCCTCGGTCACCTGAAAAACAAATGCGGATAATGACTGTCACATCTCACAGTGGCGTATTACTTCATATAGTACACATGTTACACGAGAAGGTGAATTATTGCATGTAAGTGGCAGTCTTACGCTGAGATCAATATTTGTGATATAGATAGTTCTTCTCACGAATTCTTCCTTGTGGATCCTTTGAACCCGTGGAGAAAACCTGGCCCTTCCATGTTGTGAGTAGTTAACCCTCTGTAAGAATTGAGCACATCAAATTATTAAATCAGCTATGATCGACAACAGTGCAAAAACTGAAGAACGACATCATTATAGGATGACCAGAAATTAAGTTATAGCCCAATACCGACTTCAGACAATCTTAATAGGATTAGTAACTTTCATAAGTCCAAAGGAGGGAGAAATATTTGAAGCGCCTAATACATGCATATATACCTACATACATCCTCTTTCTAAAAAGTGAAAAGGAAATAATTAATCAGATTTGGATCTGTTAGAGGGCAAACCATAACGGGAGTCAAAACAGGAAAGAAACAAGGTGAAAAACATCTAGCGCGAAATTGAAAAATGCAAAAGATCAATTAACTTTCAGTTCACTTCTAGTCCCCTCAAGATCTTAAACGAACCAGCCATGATTTGTCGCAAGATTGCATATAAGCGGAACCACATCATTGAGATCAATACATGCCCCATTAACACCCTAGGACATCCATGCATCCACCAATTGTTGACATGTTGTGCTTATATGTTGTTCGGGGAAGAATTTAAGCAACCAAATCGACATAGAATGAGAAAGTCCCACACATGATAAGTCGATAAGCATAGAGTAGCAGAAGAAAATAAATAGATCCATGTTTTTAACAAGCCACCAACCGAAACGTCAGAATAAGCGACGATCCAAGAATCTACTAGATCCGCACAAGAAAGCGTAAAACCCAGATAAACCCCTCCGAAAAAATGAATCTAGAATGGAGATGGACGCTAGAAGAATTGAAGCACCAAGCTAGCTAGGAGAGAAGATTGAAAACAAAGCAGATCTCTGCATGCATGCACGCATGGCATGCGTGCATCGATCTATCTACTAACGTACGAGATATAGCAGAGCCAGCCGGTGTTCGTTCTCTTACTCTTTTCCAGATCCTCGGCGGGACGGTATTGCCGAGGTCGTAGGCGGCGACGGGCAGGTAACCCACTAACGTGGGATCCTGGAAGTAGAAGGCGGCCGGCAGTGCAGGCGCGACGACGAACTCCGGCGCGTCCGCCGAGAGCTCCTGACGTGCCCCGCCCTCGGCGCGCGACAGCGGCACGAACTCCCTGGCGAGCGGGTTGAGCGCGGCAGCGCCCACGGGCACAAACGCCTTGGCGAGCTGGTTGGGCGCGGTGGTGGCGGCCACGGACGGCACGAACTCAGGTGCCAGCGGGTTGAGCGGCGCGGTCCGTTCCGAGGCGTCCCTCATCGCCGGCGGCACACCGCTTCCTCAAGCGCCTCCATGGGTGGGTGAGAACGAGATCGATAGGTCGCCGACGGGAGAGATGGATCGAGGAGGCCGGAGGCAAGGAGAGGACAAGAGGAATGGCAGGTTCGCGTGGGCAGCAGGGTGTCCGGCGTGGAGGTTTATATCGGCACTGCACTACCTCGCGCGGCGCGTGCTCGTCATGGCCCCGAGGGTAAAATGGACATTCGTCGATTTCTACCAGTGTTTCTTTCCGCATTCGTCAGTCCGTTTCGAAGGCTGGGTCCGTCGCACCAAAGGGTGGTCTACTCTTGCTCACCGACATGTCGGGTCATAAATGACTTGGGGCCGGTTGCCAGTGGAGGGTGGGTCGGAAAATGGGTGTGAAGTGTGCGCACCGAAAACTGGGAGGAAGCGGCCGTAAGGCGCGTGGTCTCCGGGCCCACCGGTCAGGGAGGAAACGGCAGGACTGCGGGTTTGACGGGAGCCTTTGCTGACGCCGGTGTGCGTTGTCCAGGAGACGTTATTTTGGCAGAATGCATACGTCCAGGAGTTAGGCGTCGCGACGTGCGTGAAGGCTGTATGTTGCGTACTGGCATGTGGGGTCATCAGAGGTGGAACAAAGTCAGCACAACATAAACGGGATATGAAATCAAAATTCAAAATTCAGAATGAACCTATTCAACCCCGCATCTATTTGGTCCCGCGTGTCAGCGAACTTGTAATCCAAACACAGGTTCACAAAGCAACTATGTGAATATGCGACGATTCCCCAATTCTGGTATCAATATCGCTCGATTGGATGTTAAAATATACATAATATCAGTTAACAGATTAGCACGTTCTTATCATGTTCTTATCATTACCCAGTAAAATGCATACACCAGGTGCTTAGAAGGAAAAAAATGGATGATCGATCTAACATGCTACCATTAAGAAGTCTTAGTAACAGATAGAGCATACTTCTACCTAGTCAAGGAAATATGGCATAGCTCACAAAAATGAATAAGGTATGCTCATATTTTATTTTTCTCTTTTATCGTCAACAATCAATCGGCATCTCACGACCATCGATATCACTGGTGCAAATGTGGCTCTAAATCCATGTTGTCGTTGACCCATCCCATCGGTTAATCAACATCAGTTTCAACCGTAAATAAGTGACATGCACCTCATAGCATGCATGTTAGGCTTCATCATCACCTATCCCGGTCTAAATTACCTCTATCCATGTCATTCACCACCACACTAACTATACCTTATTCCGACCACACCTCATCGCCTCCGCTCTAATTAATTCTAGTTGCGCCCTTACAAGGTTAGCTCTACCAAACCCTAACCCTAGATACGATCAACCGTTACCCAGAGGAGTGTTGTTTTGATGTCAAAATTTGTCGGTATGTAATTAACACGTTAGATACAAAATAAATGTAATCTAAACGACCTTCTTGCATGCTATTCGCCACGCCCTCACGTGCATATACTATGCCCAACACGTCATCACCTCCACTCCAATTAATTCTATCACCTACCCCCACCAAACCCTAACCCTAGATACGCTCAACCGTTACCAAGAGGGACGTCATTTTCATGACCAATTTGTCGGTATGCAGCTAACATGCTAGTTAACAAAATGAATGTATCTTATCCTTAATCATCAAACTTTTCGCAATCCTCGTTACCTGTTCATGCTATTCACCACACCCATACGCGTATATATTATGCCTAACACGCCATGACCTCCACTGCAATTAATTATAGCGCCTACCGTACCAAACCCTAAACCTAGAGAAGATCAACCGTTATAGAGAGAAATGACGTTCCATGTATGAATTTCTCGATACACGCTTGATATGTTATCTTAAAAGTTGAATGATCACCAATTTTTCTTATCTTGACCTTATGTAGTCTTTTTGTAATTATTGTTTGCCACTTGTCGCCATTAGGATTTAGTGTTCATATTTCATCGGTTGTGCATTAAAGACAGGCATATATACCCTTCAAACACATTACATGACATTTGACAAACCCTAAAATGATCAAACTGGATACCATTATCCAAAAGATGCAAACTCAAAATTCCAACCTTAATTATCGCCTTGTTTCTCATTTTGTTATTATCTTTTGACTAGTGGCATGTGCATGTTGGTGATAGGAACTCGATGCCTTTCTTAAAATAACAACCATAACATGGAGATTGTATCCCTCTCTTTGTCAATATCGATGTTATGATCATGAATGCTACATATGATACCATATTATCCGTCGTGGGGCCAGTCAGATATACTTCATCTCATGGACTAGTTTCTCTAACCTTGCGGTGTTCAATATGACTTGCATGACGAGAACCATCGTTCCTTGTTTGATATTGATCCCGATGAGATAGCAGGGGTTGTGTCGTTTGGGTGTTTCGCTCGCACTTTAGTTTTCACAATTCTCAAGCTAGTTGACTTATTGGTTGCTTCTGGAAGGCTTTGAAAGTGTTGGTTTCGATGATTTTTGAGAAATGGAAATGAACTAACAATACTAAATATAGCAGAATAAACTAAAATTTGTTTTTTTTGCTGTAGTGAGATGATTAAGCATGAGAGAGACATGTTTATTATAGTTCATACACGTGCTATTCATATAATGTTGTCCCCATACATGGGCACATGGTAGGCAGGTCACCCTTGATTAGCCAAATTGCCATTTTGAGCTTGCTGGACTCTATTTTCCTCTCTTTATTACCATATTCCAAGGGTGACTCGACGATTATGATTGACCTACCAACACATTAAGTAATGTTGATGATTGTCGGCGTACGGGAAGAGGGGGACCCCCAGTACGCCGGTCGCGCGTGATGCATGTAAAATGCATACATGAAATTTTAGTTTATTGTGCTAAATTCCCTATTTATTTGCAACTTTATTATATTTATTGGAACTAACTTACTAATAGTTGCCAGAGTGCACAATGTTCTTGTTTTACACTTTAATGTGTAGGAATTATCAAAAGTGAGCAAAAGAAATCTTGTTGGAGTCGAATTGGAACTTTGCTGAAATCTGTCCCATAACTGTTTTCGGAGTTTATCAGTTTGACCCTCGAAGATGACGTCCAATGGAGATCAATATGTTTAGGAAGTTGTCACAAATTTCCATACGCAACTTTTAAGCCCAAAATCAGCCCAATCGGAGTTCGGATGCGGCCTGTACGCCCAATATGGTGAAGCCCTAAAAGGGGGTGACGGAAATCCGAGAGCCTATATAAAGAAGGAAACCTAACTCGTGGGAGGCACCAAAAAGCCACGAATTTTCCTCCTCTTGGCAGCCACCAAGGAGGGGGAGGAGCTCCTCCATTGCTGCACGATCACCAAGGAAGAAGAAGGGGGGCCAAGGGCCGCCGCCGCCGTGGGCAGCCGCCACCACGCCTTGCCGCCGTCGCCGCACCGTGGCTGCTGCGGGCCGCCGTCTCCTCTCCGGGCAGCACCTCTCCATCAAGCTCCTCATCACCATGACCATGCGTGAGTAGTTTCCCACGGGACTGAGGGCTCATACTGGTAGCTATGTGGTTCATCTCTCTCCCATGGTGTGATCTTTATGTGATCATGAGCTTTGTAATCTAGTTGGATCCATGGATGTTACTCTTTGTTATCTTATGAATTATGCTACTTGAGTGGTTTTATTAATGTAAACTCCAGAGTCACCTTTGTCCCATGGTGCGAAGTTGATAGTGTGCGCACCGTGTGTGACTCTTAGGCTAAAGTTTACAGGAATACTTATCATGAGCTATTATTTGTGTTGGATGTCTCTATGAAATTGTGGTGTTTGTCTAGTACTATTTTTGGGCGCTCTTAGTGACATTGGGGTCCCCTAGATGTGGAATGCAACTTTAAGGTGTGCTTTTGTAGCCCTACACAATGAATTATTGTTTGTTATCCAACAGGAGAATAATTCAGAGTAGCATAGTGAAGAGGAAATATCTATGTATTCAATTATATTATAATTGTTGAGAGTGTCCACTAGTGAAAGTATGATCCCTAGGCCTTATTTCCAAGCATTGAAACACCGTTTGCTCTCATTTTGGCTCAAGTTTGCTTGCTGCCATTTTTATTTCAGATTGCAATTACCACTTATAATCATCCATATTACTTGTATTTCACTATCTCTTCGCCGAACTAGTGCACCTATACATCTGACAAGTGTATTAGGTGTGTTGGGGACACAAGAGACTTCTTGTATCTTAATTGCAGGGTTGCTTGAGAGGGATATCTTTGACCTATACCTCCCTGAGTTCGATAAACCTTGGGTTATTGACTTAAGGGAAACTTGCTGTTGTTCTACAAACCTTTGCACTTGGAGGCCCAACACTGTCTACAAGAATAGAAGCGTGCGTAGACATCAAGCTATTTTCTGACGCCATTGCTGGGGAGGTAAGGTAAAAGGTACTCACTTCTTCTGGCTACTAAGTTGTCTAGCACTGTTGCCGACGTGTGTGTGCTCAAAGGTATTTCCTTTAGATCCTGCAATTATATCTTTTTGTTTCTTGTTTTTATTTCACTAGTTAGGCTTAATGGAAAACAACACAAAAATTAGAGAGCTATATGAAATTTATCTTGAGTTAGGAAATGATGTGTTTGAAGAGAAAATTAAAAAACATATGGAAAATTATTTGCATGATGGTAGCAATGTTATGACTATAAATTCTTTGAACACCATTATTGCTAATTCTCTGGAAAAGTTTAATCTTGGGGAAGCCGTTGTTGGTGAATGTGATATTTTTAGTCCCCCATGTTTTGAGGAGAAATTTTTCTTTGATGATACTTTGTCTCCAATATATGATGATTATAATGATTGTGATATTTTCACTCCACCTACTATTGAGGATATAGTTTATGTTGATTATGATATGCCTCCTTGATACGTCTGCAACGTATCCATAATTTCTGATGTTCCATACTTATATTATGCCAATTGCTACATTTTTTTAGACCGTGCTACCGTAGGGAAACCCCTACGGTGTAACTTTTCTATTAAAGGGGTAACCAGAGTTTTACATGGGTGAACAGAGGGATGGAAAGAGAAGGGTCACAACATAGTGACCCGACCCTGAACACAAATAAAACAGAAAAGTAAAACGGTCTAAAACTGAGGTTTTAGGGCTAGGCTAAAGTTTAACTAGTGAAAGAAAAGAGCAGCACTATCCAGGAGGCTCTGGACCAAAGCCGGCTTAACTCTGAACTGATGAAGCAGCAGGTCGTTTTTGGAACGCCTGCGCCAGCGCTCGATGGATGGTTCCTCCCCCTTAAAGACGAAGTCGTTTCGTTCCTTCCATATGTTCCACGCTACCGAGGCAAAAATCTCCATGAAATGTGAGTGGGGGAAGGTGGCAGCCATCGAGAGGATCCTAGTCCTCACATCTTGCGAGCAGTCCCAGTGTAACCCAACACGGAGCCAGCATTCTGAAGCAAAGGCGCAACCAAAGAACAGATGGGTTGAATCCTCGAGGATATCATGATCACAGAGCACACAATTTGGTTCTCCCTCGACATGCCAGTGTTTACGAAGCATCATATCTTTCGTGTTAAGACGGTCGTTGATCAGCAGCCAGCAGAAGACTTTCAGTTTAGGCAGGCATTTAGATTTCCAAACTTTGCAGAGAGTTTGGTCTTTGGGCAGGCATTGGAACATGTATCTATAGAAATTGCCTGACGAGTAAGACGTCTTGTCCCAAACAAAGGATCTGCTATCTTTGTCTATAGCTAGTTGTACTTGGTGATCACACAACTCCTGTAGTTCTTGAAATTCAGAGTAAGCTTCCATCGAGAGGGGCAGAGAAAACATTTGGCTGCGATCTGGTGAAGCGACCACTTGCTGAACACTTAGGTCCGGGCGCTCCAAAAAAGAGAAAAGATGAGGCAGCTTGTCAGCAAGAAGCTCATTTTGCACCCAACTATCTTTCCAGAACAACACAGTAGATCCATCACCCAGTTTGCAGTTTGTGATGCTGCGATAAACTTCCACAAAGTTGAAAACGTCACGCCACCAGAACGAACCACGAGGCGTTTGAGCGTGTGGTGCCCCATCTGAATATAACGACCATACTAGTTTAACCCAAGGGATGTCTTCTTTGGAGGAAAATTTATGAAGCTGTTTGAGCAAAAGCCCCATATTCTGCAGTTCTAAATTGATCACTCCTAGTCCCCCTCGCTCCTTTGGCCGGCCAACCTTATCCCAGGCAGCAAGACCAGCAAAAGAGGTGGAATCCTCCCTCTTGTCCCAAAGACAATGCCTTCGTGCTCGGTCAACAGATTTTATAAAGAGATGGTTGTCTTCTCCTCTTGTGCCATCATGTTTAGATCTTGTGAGCTGCCTATCATGATGAATATTGATACTATGTCAAGTTGAATACTGTATATTATGTCTATGTTATTTATGATCTTGCATGCTCTCCGTTGCTTGTTGATACTCTGGCCAAGTGGATGCTTGTGACTCCAAGAGGAAGTATTTATGCTAGATAGTGGGTTCAGTCTCCATTTAATCTAGGGGAGTGACAGCAACCCCTAAGGTTGTGGATGTGCTGTTGCCACTAGGGTAACCTAATGATGCTTTGTCTAAGGATGAATGTGTTGTTTACATTATGCACTTTACTTAATGCAATTGCCTGTTGCTTGCAACTTAATAATGGAAGGGGTGCAGACGCTAACCTGAAGGTGAACTATTTAGGCACAGATGCATGCTGGATAGCGGTCTGTGTACTTTGTCGTAATGCCCAAATGAATCTCATAGTAGACACCACAACTTGCACATGCATGTTATGCACTTTTCAATATTGTCAATTGCCCAGCTGTAATTTGTTTACCCAACATGTTAGTTATTTATTATGGAGAGACACCACTAGTGAACTGTGGACCCCGGTCCATTCTTTTACATCTGAAATACAACCTACTGCAATCATTGTTCTTTTTCACTCTCTGCAATTAAAAATCATTTTCCACACTATACGTCTAATCCTTTGTTTTCAGCAAGCCGGTGGGATTGACACCCTCACTGTTTCGTTGGGGCAAAGTAGTTTGATTGTCTTGTGTGCAGATTCCAAGTCAACCGCCGGAACCACCCCATCGACGCAGCAAGTTTTCTGGCGCCGTTGACACCTTCAGAAGTGTCTTCATCTCCTACTGGTTCGATAACCTCGGTTTCTTACTGAGGGAAGACTTGCCGCTACACTATCAAACCTTACTCTTGGGGTCTCCCAACGAACGTGTGGTTTACACGCATCAAGCAAGTTTTTTGGCGCCGTTGCCGGGGAGGAGAGGAACTTCTGGAAGTCTTGCACTCCCGACAAGACGCCAAGTTTTCTGGCGCCGTTGCCGGGGAGGAGAGGAATTTATGGAAGTCTTGCACTCCCGACAAGACACCAAGTTTTCTGGCGCCGTTACCGGGGAGGTCAAGCCTTCTGTTAGGGAGTCTCTCACTTCCAATCTCTTTACTTTGTTATTGTCTTGCATAGTTTATTTTTATTTTGTCTTGTTTGTTCTCTTTATCAAAAACAAAAAAAAATTAGTTACTTGTTTTTATTTTGTTATTTCGGGCTAGTGTTCTTTTTGCTAAAATGAATACTCCTGAAGTTGAAGTTCGTTCGTTTAGGCAACAGGGGGAGAAAGTTTGAAAGATGCCTGGTATAGGATAAGTGATGCTCATCATAGATGTACTAAAAAAATATTCTACCTTGATCCTTCTTAGAAATTTTTATGTTGGAGTCACTAGCTGGTATAGGTATGTCCTGGACACTTTTATAGGGGGTAATTTTCTAGGTACTCCAGCTTTGGAAGCTTGCAATTTAACTGAAAGTTTGGTAGGGATACCACCTACTAAAGATACTAAAACTGAGATCACTTTGGAAGATGTCATAAAGAAGTTGGATGCTATGGAGAAAAACTTGCCAAATTTTCTTGAAAATGTTAGTAAGGCTAATGAATCAATAGTAAGCATCAATCAAAGAATCGCTGTTTTAGAGGCTAGTAATACTCATGATACTCAAAATCATAGAATTGGTGAGTTAGAGGAGTCTATGGAAACGTTAAGTTCGACTTTTTATTCACTTAAAACTAAGAGGGAGAAAGCCTTTGTGGGTAAAGAGCAAAAGTTCATTTATGTTCCCAAGGTGCCTAAGCCAAAGCTTCCTAGCGCGCTTAAAATTGACAAAACATTTAGTACAATTAATGGTGACTTACACATTGGAACATCTTCGGGGATACCTAAAGTACCTATTGTGACAAGTTGTGTTTTAGATGAAGCCTTTGATGATTTGGATGCTTCTTCACTTGGAAACACTTGATTTTCACTTTCTGCGCCTAGCTGAAAGGCGTTAAAGAAAAGCGCTTATGGGAGACAACCCATGTTTTTATTTCTGCAATTTTTCTTTTCTTTGAGTCTTGGAGTTTGCTTACTTCTGTAACAACTCCTTTGTATCTTTATTTTATTGCATTGTTGTGCCAAGTAAAGCCTCTAATAGAAAGTTGATGCTAGATTTGGATTTCTGCGCAGAGACAGATTTTTGCTGTCCACCGTTTTGAGCTGTACGCACTCCAGAAAAATCAAAAATTCTGAAAAATTCAGGCGTGATCCTCATATATGTACGCAACTTTCATTAGTTTTGACTTTTCGCATCTGAGCAACTTAAGTGCCTCGAAAAAATTCGTCTTTCCGACTGTTCTGTTTTTGACAGATTCTGCCTTTTATTTTGCATTCTCTCTTTTACTGTGTTTGAGTGGATTTCTTTGCTCCACAAAATATCAGTGGCTGTAGCTAATGTCCAGAAGTATTGGAGATGATTGTGTCATCACAGAACATGTGAATTTTTGATTATGCACTAACCCTCTAATGAGAATTACTCTAGTTTGGTGTGAAGGAAGTTTTCAAGGATCAAGAGAGGAGGATGATATGATATGATCAAGAAGAGTGAAAAGCCTAAGCTTGGGGATGCCCCCGTGGTGCATCCAAGCATATTTCAAGAAGACTCAAGCGTCTAAGCTTGGGGATGCCCAAGGCATCCCCTTCTTCATCAACAACTTATCAGGTCATCTCTAGTGAAACTATATTTTAATTCTTTCACATCTTATGTGCTTTACTTGGAGCGTCTGTGTGCTTTTATTTTTGCTTTGTTTTCTGAATAATTTGGATCCTAGCATTCTTGTGTGGGAGAGAGACACGCTCCGCTTTTTCATGTGAATACTCATATTCTTCACTTATATTTGTTGAGTATTCTTAACTAGCTACTGCAATGCTTTTAGCTCCTGTTTTTCATGCATCTCTTGTTCAGAGCTGTTAGTTCTTGTAGAGAAGTACTCTCTTGTTTCATTGTTGTATTATTTGGAGAGTTTGTGTTGAAATAAGTTGATTGGTGTTTGGTTGGAAACAGAAAATGCTACATGTGGTAGATGGTATATTGAAAAGACATACTCATTCTTGTAGATCATTGTCTTGGATAATTTGATGCTTTGCAATTGTTTTGAGCTCTCAAGTAGATCATGTTTAAGCTCTTGCATCATGTAGTTAAAGCCTATTAGTGGAGAACTACCGTAGAGCTTGTTGAGACTTGGTTTGCATGTTTGATCTCTAAGGTCTAGATATTTTCTGGTAAAGTGTTTGAACAACAAGGAGACAGTGTAGAGTCTTATAATGCTTGCAATATGTTTTTATGTAAGTCTTGCTGTACCGGTTGATATCCTGTGTTTGCTTCAAACAACCTTGCTAGCCTAAACTCTGTACTGAGAGGGAATGCTTCTCGTGCATCCAAACCTTGAGCCAAAACCCATGCCATTTGTGTCCACCATAACTACCTATTATGTGGTATTTCCTGCCATTCCAAGTAAATACTTCATGTGCTACCTTTAAACTATTCAAAACTTTATTACTCCTTATTTGTGTCAATGTTTTATAGCTCATGAGGAAGTTTGTGGCGTTTACTCTATCACCTTGTCATTTACTCATGACAGACTTTCACCAATGGACTAGTGGCATATACATCCGCTTATCCAATAACTTTGCAAAAAGAGCTGGCAAATGGGGTGCCCAGTCCCAATTAATTACAACTTTAACCATTTTCTCTTCACATGTTTGCCAATGATTTATCAAAAGCAAATTTCAAAATGTTAAACTTTATCAAATAGGCACTCCTCCATGGTATGTGATTGTTGGAAGGCACCCGAGGATTCGGTTAGCCATGGCTTGTGTAAGCAAAGGTTGGGAGGAGTGTCATACCAATTTATAAATATGCATGTGTAAACAAAAGAGAAGAGGGATGATCTACCCTTGGGTAGAAATAACGTCCTTCATGGGAGCCGCTCTTGAAAGTCTGGGTGATAAGGGGGATAGAGTGCCCACTGCCATTCGTTGACAACAACAAACACCTCTCAAAAACTTACTTTATGCTCTCTATATGATTTCAAAAACTAAAAAGCTCTAGCACATGATTTAATCCCTGCTTCCCTCTGCGAAGGGCCTTTCTTTTACTTTATGTTGAGTCAGTTTACCTACTCCTTTCTATCTCAGAAGCAAACACTTGTGTCAACTTTGTGTGCATCAATTCTTATATGCTTACTTATTGCACTTGTTATATTACTTTGTGTTGACAATATCCATGAGATATACATGTTGAAAGTTGAAAGCAATTGCTGAAACTTAAATCTTCCTATGTGTTGCTTCAATGCCTTTATTTAGAATCTATTGCTTTATGAGTTAACTCTTATGCAAAGCTTTTTGATGCTTGTCTTGAAAGTACTATTCATGAAAAGTTTTTGCTTATATGATTCAGTTGTTTACTCTTTATCTATTTGTTAGCAAACTATAGACCATTGCCTTGAGTCACTTCATTCATGACATGAGCCTTGCAATATTATTTGATCAAGATTGTGTGAAGCATGTCTCCTCAGAAATTATTTTGTTGTTATCGTTTTACCTACTCGAGGACGAGTAGAACTAAGCTTGGGGATGCTTGATACGTCTCCAACGTATCTATAATTTCTGATGTTCCATGCTTATATTATGCCAATTGCTACATGTTTTATATACACTTTATATCATTTTTATGCATTTTCTGGGACTAACCTATTAACAAGATGCCACAGTGCCAGTTCCTGTTTTCTGCTGTTTTTGGTTTCAGAAAAGTTGTTCTGGAAATATTCTCGGAATTGGACGAAACAAAAGCCAAAGTCCCTATTTTTCTGACACGTACACGGAGTCCGAAGGAGAGACGAAGGGGGGCCGTGGGCCGCCCTCACCATGTGGTGGCGCGGTCCCACCTCCTGCCGCGCCGCCACGTGGTGAGGACGCCAGGCCTCCACCGACGTGCCCCTTCGCCTATAAATTGCCTTCTTCGGGAAAACCCTAAAGTACCCGAGTCAATTCCACGAAAAGTTCCAGAGCCGCCGCCGTCAACCCTAACTCGGGAGGGTTCTGAAGCTCTTCCCGGCACCCTGCCGGAGAGGGGAATCATCACCGGAGGGCTCTACATCGCCATGCCTGCCTCCGGAGTGATGTGTGAGTAGTTCATCCTTGGACTATGGGTCCATAGCAGTAGCTAGATGGTTGTCTTCTCCTCTTGTGCCATCATGTTTAGATCTTGTGAGCTGCCTATCATGATCAAGATCATCTTATTGTAATGCTACATGTTGTGTTTGCTGGGATCCGATGAATATTGATACTATGTCAAGTTGAATACTGAATATTATGTCTATGCTATTTATGATCTTGCATGCTCTCCGTTGCTTGTTGATACTCTGGCCAAGTGGATGCTTGTGACTCCAAGAGGGAGTATTTATGCTAGATAGTGGGTTCAGTCTCCATTTAATCTGGGGGAGTGACAGCAACCCCTAAGGTTGTGGATGTGCTGTTGCCACTAGGGGTAACCTAATGATGCTTTGTCTAAGGATGAATGTGTTGTTTACATTATGCACTTTACTTAATGCAATTGTCTGTTGCTTGCAACTTAATACTGGAAGGGGTGCGGGCTAACCTGAAGGTGGACTATTTAGGCACAGATGCATGCTGGATAGCGGTCTGTGTACTTTGTCGTAATGCCCAAATGAATCTCATAGTAGACACCACAACTTGCACATGCATGTTATGCACTTTCAATATTGTCAATTGCCCAGCTGTAATTTGTTTACCCAGCATGTTAGTTATTTATTATGGAGAGACACCACTAGTGAACTGTGGACCCCGGTCCATTCTTTTACATCTGAAATACAACCTACTGCAATCATTTTTTTCTTTCATTCTCTGCAAACAAACATCATTTTCCACACTATACGTCTAATCCTTTGTTTTCAGCAAGCCGGTGGATTGACAACCTCACTGTTATGTTGGAGTAAAGTATTTTGGTTGTTTTGTGTGCAGGTTCCAAGTCAACCGCCAGGACTTCCCCTACGACACCGCACTTTTTCTGGCATCATTGCTAGGAAGAGGAAGCACTCCACCGACACCACTTTTTCTGGCGCCGTTGACACCTTCAGAAGTGTCTTCATCTCCTACTGGTTTGATAACCTCGGTTTCATACTGAGGGAAAACTTGCTGCTGCACTCATCATACCTTCCTCTTGGGGTTCCCAACGAACGTGTGACTTTCACGTCATCACTCCTCTACTCCTGCATTTCAGCCGCCTTATCCTCATGCATGGCCTCTCGAGCTACCCCATATCAGCGCCACCAAATCTTGTTGAAGAAGAGAGGACAAGAAGGAACCGCCGTGCTCTCACATGGCATATGGGCCTTTCAACGAATATGTGTGAGAGAGATACGTCACCACGAGCACCGCCACCACATTTCTTCCAGATGATATGATTTATTTTTTATTGCTGCGATGGTGGAGCTGGAGGCTTCTTGTGAAGGGAGTGTTCATAGATGGAGCTTCAATGTGGGTGTATGGTTAGTAGAAGGCCCAGTGGATACCCCACAGCCTCGACCTCCACGACGTGGGGCGCCTCGAAGAAACGCTCGGGGAGCACTGCCCTCCTTGCGGAACTCCAGCCCCGGTGGTATGGGGAGCTATTGGTGCAAGTAATACAAGCTCGCGAGTAACGATCCATTGTCAATGTCACCGATAATCAGCAGCTTCAACGTCCCCATAGTTCCAGCAGTAGGGGTCAAGTATGTTGAAATATATTGCCCATCTGTATCCATCAATTTGGACTTATAATTTAGTTGGCTGGTGCATCATTCAATACGGTATCAGAGTCAAAAGGTTTCAAACTTAAGACCATGCCAATGCATTATGGAAAATAATGATTCTAATGCTTCTATAGAACCCATGTCTAAGGAATAAAGTAGTCTAGACGTGAGGGGGACACTAGTAGGAAAACCCTTGGTGTAGTACCCGTATCAGTGGTGTCCTTTTTCAATGCGCCACTGATAGAATCCACTGATATAACCAGTGTCACATCATAAACTGGCGCGCCACTAACGGGGACGCCTACTACGTCATCTATCACATGATGGAGTACGTACAGACTGATCAAGTGAACCGAACGTCGCTACTTGGTGCGAAAAACTCTTAGGCCAATCTGATGCAGACTTCAGGGTTGATTTAGGTCATGTCCGGATCATCCTTGCGACTATCATTAACAAGGATGTATGTAGTTCAACTGGGGAGTTCAACAACAGCCACACTTACACCGCGGAGGTACTGGAAAGGTTGGAGGAACAAGGCAGGCTTTTCATTACTAGGCTTGGGGGTTCTCTCATTTCTTACAAATAAGAAGTGACACTAGTGGGTTACGTAGTCAGTAAATTAATTACATTATCGTTATATATGTAGATGCACATATTCTTATTTTATCAGACTTGTCTAATAGGATGAACTTGTACTGCTTTTGCGATATGAATCATGCATGTGCTTAGTTAGGTTGTTCATATATGATGTGGTGACTTGCTTAATTATGAATGTTCTCATGCAAATCTTCTTGTCTTCGTAAATAAAAAAAGTGGTATGCAGAAGCAAGCTACTTGTCTAACAAAGGTGGGACGAAGAAGGGTTCATCGCATATTGTCCCTGAGCAGATAATCCCTTGTAGGCTCAAAGACTTCATAATCCTCGTCCAGTTCGTCCTGATATTTTATTTACTGATGTCATGACTTTGTGTGACCTAAACATAATGATGTGTGATACACCGCCCCCTGTGTGATGAACAGATTAGTTATGACGATGAATCTATTTGTGAGAGATTGATTGGATAACTTGTAGTTGGCATGTTAACAACTATTTAGAGATATTTACTATAGTCTTTGCACAAGAACATGTTGATGTCGTCGCGGTAGAAGCTACACACACAAACTGATTACCAGGTTTCTTTTTGTATGCCGAATTCAGAATTCATATTTCAAATCGATGATCCTTTTGTATGAAAAGTAAATCGACGATCCTATGTGTTGATGAAATCTCCATTTCTAATTATAATACGTGCCTAAAATCCTAAATATGTCGCAGAACCTATGTGTACCACCATCCATGAAATAGCAATGTCTGTATATATGCAGACAAAAACATTCACAATGGCTTCAATCGGATTTAACCCGGTCTCATAACCGAGATAATGGAATATTATGCATAACTAGGCAGCTGTAAACAAAACAGGCCGTCCAAGACACGGGAAGACGAAGACCCGAATTGTTCACGAGAATACCGGCCAACACCAGACCTGTTTCTGCCTGTTAACAGAAAGTCTAGTGATACTACTACGAGCAAAGCCAAGTACTAAATCTATGAGCATAACACAAGGGCTAGATCAACAATCGATCATCATGCAGGCAACAAATACATCCCATAGACAACAATTAGCACGCATGCAGCTTTTCCTCTCTGTATATGTGGTTAGGACAGGTACCTGAACTCATCTACTAGGCTAGAGGTCACGGTCTTGTCCAAAGCTTCGTTCTCCACGTCCATGTTCACCTGGCAATACTCGACGCCCATGCAAGTTAAACTCCAAGTCGACAAATTCACCAAGATATTGGATGGATCTGGGGTTTGTTGCACCACTGGAACGAAATGAACTGTAGGATAATATTGGGACAGGGGTCACAGGGGTTGTTAGTGTACCTCGACGGTAGATTCATCTGGGACAGAATGGTTTCTCTTGTCAAGATCAATGTCCTTCTCGGGGCCAGCGGCTTCCTTCAGCATAAGCAGCGACGCCACCACTTCGTCTTCGGCAGCCTGTGTAGGCGACGGCTGGTCTTGGTTGGTGGCAGGGGAGGACGGGTTCATTTTCGTTGCCGTGGTGAGAAGAGAAAGGGCAAGAGGGGGAGCGGTGGTGTGTATGAGACGACTCCTATGGAGGTGGTGAGATTATGAGAGAGGGCTGGCTCGTACAGGCAGGCGTACAGCTAGAAATCGGTCGTGTCATAAATGGAGAGGACTGGATTGAGTTTCATTCCAAATTTGCATCTCAATTCAAATATGGGATCACATTTTAGTCGCGTTCCACACAACGGAATAAACGAATTAACATGGCAATTTCTTAGTGCATGCTTAAACAAAGCCGTTAAACATTTGAGTTTGCGGAATGCAGGATGGAGTGTCTACTATCGAGTACTACCTCCTTGTTTAAGGATTATATAATTGCCTGATAAATCTAATGATATATAAAACGCACACACCGTCAAGGGGGGATAAAATATTATAGAGTGTGACTTCTAACTTTTACTCCGTGTGGACGACATTATATTCATGATTTTTTTAACCTGTCTTTATTTTTTGGTCACATTTTGACATGTTTTTCTGTCGTATTATCACATATTGTTATAATATTGTGTCAAGTTCTACCATGTTTAGCAAGTTCATATGATTCTAACTAGCTATTTGTCAGGACGAATGCCAACTCTGGAACTATAAAACTACCTAGCTCCTCGAGTGAGGTGGCTCTTGGGGGCTAACTACAAAGCCTCCAACGTGGAGCACCTTCTTCTCCACTAACAGTGTTGGGAACTAGAACGGCCGTCGCCGCCCTCCCTTACCTCATCCTTCTCCTCCCTGCCTCCAGAGGATCGGATGTTGCGGTGAAAAGCTTCATAACTGCCGGTGAAGGAGGCGGCGGGGCTGCTTGCGTGAACGTAGAGGGGCCTTGATTGGAGGGCGGGGCTCGGTTGTGACAGTGGCCCGATGCACATCGAGGGTGGGTTGCGGAGATCAACTGCAGTGGTATGCTTGAAGGAGCCATTGCATGACAATAGTTTAATGAAGCCGACCGGCAACGCGGCTTGCCAGGTCGAATCAGGATTCAGATTCGCACGTGATACAACGGTCTCATATCACCTTATTCGCGGAGTCCCCCGACTTCCGTGTTGGCCGCGTTAAATTGTGGAAGTGGGTGAGGCGTTGTTGCCATGATGTGAAGGAGTGTGCTGCATTGGTCTAGATTCGGTTGCCATGTCCTAATTTTACCACCAATTGTCCTCGCGATGAAGGTGCAGGGCTACGAGAATACCTCCAGTGAGGGATTTTGGCGGTGTTGATGATATTCTTATCTCGTCAAGCGACTTGCGATTTGCATGTGGGTATGATGCCTACTTGTGTGGGCATGATTATCGGTTGTGGGCCATGCCACGTCAGGATATGTGTCAGCATCATTTGGTTGGGCCAGGGAGTGGTGGCGACGACACATGTGAGATCATTTTTGGTGGTGCTCCGACGAATATTAGGTCATGTTCTATGAGAATACTTAGTCCTGACGCACTTAATTGTTGTAACTAACAATGACAGTGTTTTCACGCCATTAGCTATCAAGGGCACTTTTTTGACATTATTTTTTTAGGGTAAAAACCCATGATCGAGCCTTCAGAGGTTTGATTCGGCAGCAGTGACACATGCGCGTCATTTCCTTCCTTACAGGTTGCTTTTAGAACCATTGTCATAGTCCATGTGTTGTCAAGTCATGAAGGGTGTTTGTTTCACGCTATCGATAATAGTTGCTCGTTTATCTTTTGTCCTTTTGTGTGCTGCCCACATATCCCTCCATGTTCTTTTTCTTCCTTCTCTTGGGTCTTCATTATTGATTTTTTCTTGAACTTTATTTGACTTGCTGATCATGATTTGGAACTTAGACTTGACTTGTTTGACCATGTTAATCACAACTCTTGTAAACTTACTAACCAAATCAATATAATCCTGCGACACAGCTTCGAGGTGAGAATCTACAGTTGGATAGATAGACAGCAAATGGCATGCCACCCCATGGATACTAGTAGCAGAATAAAATACATTCAGGGAAACAACATACACATCAAGGAAATAATGTTTTGATAGTCTGGCATTTGCTCTTTGTGTTAACAACAGTCTATGGAGATTATGATATGGACACAGAGTCTTGAACTACCATTCACATGACTGCATCTCGACCACCTCAAGATTGCTTGACGAGCTGACCTAAGGCTCAGGACGCAACACACCTATCTATATATTAGACACGTCAACTGAGAGAGGCACCGGACGGTCAGTTGGCTCACCCCGTGGCTTATCGTAAATGTTGGCCCTGATTGGGGTCTTTGAAGGACTGATCCTAAAAAATGTAAGTACCAATTATTTGGCTTATTTTGTTTGACGTGAAAAAAGTGTCCAGTTCGAAGTTGAGAGTTATCTAACCTCATAGGAAGGCCTTTCGCATGTATGCCGCTGGAGCTCAAAGCAACAACAGCACCATTTTCCTGCAATGTACACACATATATATATACATATGAATGTGAGCTTTCAGGACAATTAATTTTAATATCGTGAAAGACATCCAGGATGTGCCTTATGCATAATCATTTTTTCTGGTAACATAGAAGGGGCAATTAATCGTTTTGTTCTAGGTAAAAACACCGTGAAAGATCTTGAAAATATCTTGTAATAGATAAACGTAATAGAAAGAATATCGATCAGTTCGATCATAAGAGCCTGCAGTATATATTCAATGTATCTGTGTGGTTATCAACAGGAGAAAAATAATAGAAGATCATGAACTAGTGGTTACAATAATTAGGTTTAAGTTAATAGTACAGAATAGGATGTATGTGCAGCACATATAACTGAATGGTTCATAAACAAGGAAGTGTGTATATCAACATGATAAGCATGAGCATATGGATAAACCTACAATCTCGATAAAATAAAATAAGCAAATAATATAATAGATACGATGGATTTGAGATATTGAGATTATCACCTCCGTAAACTCAACAAAAGCTATCTGAGTGGCATGGTTGTCATGACCAAGAAGCCTTACACGGGAATCCTATAATCCATTGAAACAACGATGAAAATGTATTATTATGTTTTCCTTTGAAAAAAAAAACAAGACTAACCACAACTGTATATGATCTTGTTATGAAATCTTACCAATCCAAAATATTTTTGGCAAAACTTTTTTAGATCAGCCGGAGTGACCTGTACATGAAATGTTTAAAAGAAACAATTAACGTTTAGAAAGAACATGTGCAAAAGTATCCTTTTGGTTCTGCATACCTTCTTTTGGATATTAGTGCAATATACCGTTCTTAAGGACTTCTCCTTTTCTTCTTCGGACCGCAGAAACATAAACATTTTGTTACATGACGTATAGCCATCTAATAGACACTTAACAATAAGGGGTTTTACTGCTAGGCTGACCTGAGGAAGAAATGACTGTTTGATAGGCATGATTGCCGTCCTAGAAGGCGCTAGCTTTAGAGGGCAAATGCCTATGGTAATGTCATCAAGATACAATGCACAGAATGCGTCCTCTGAAAATGTGTGCACCATTGGGCATTAGAAAACTTGTGTGAAGTTCACTTTGTTCATTACAGATGAACATTACTACTGAGATTGCAGTATGGTGACTAACCTTGGTAATGAAACTCGACGAATGCGAATCGAAAACCAGAAGCGGGATCTTCACAAAGGCGGCAGTCAACAACCTGTAAACAATGTTGTAGTCACACTCATAAAGTAATGATACATAACAACGACTATTTTGTTGTAATACCCTGCTAGGAAACTATTACACTGGTTACGTTATTGTAAAACTGCATGCAAATAACAAGATCCTCATCAAATGGTGCTCACACATATCTCACAACTGTAAGGGGAAAGATTATGTGATCATCAGAAAAACCTATCTGAGGTAATTCGTCTTTTCTTGCCCCTAACAGATGATATGAATTTTTCACAACGAAACCTTGAAGTTCTTGTTCTGGGCGGCATAAAAATCTACGTATAGGACATCTGTATTCTCAGTTTAGTTTATCTGACCAAAAAATGTGCTATACATTTCAAGGAACGTGATAAGAAAATAAGAGGTGAAGAAGGGTATTTTTTTCAAAGCTAAGTAATATGTGGAGTTGCTTTTTAGGATCCGATGGACCCTACATGCACGGTGGATCTCATATACAGAGAGAAAAAATATTTTTAACCGGGTAGAGTAGGTTACAAAGGAAAAATATTTTATGCGATGCTAATCTGAGATACTCTCAGTATCACAAATGGCATACATGTCAAACAGATGGGTACGATATCAAAAAGCATGATTACATTTTTTAACTTATGCAGATTATAATTATTTCCCTTAAGAAGTAACATCCTATTCCCAAGGCCAAATATGATATAACATTTACAAGTTTTAGAGTACTTGGTAATTTTAACAATTGTCCATCCGCTTAGATCTGACGGTGGAAAAATAGGAGCTACCGAAAACTACCAGAAAAAAATACCTAAAACTACCTGAAACTACCAAAATTGTATTATTTTTATCAGATATTAAAAGGGTATTTAGGTAATTAGTCATCCGTCCCCACTCTCTGATCCGATCCGTCCCCAACTCTCTCTCCTCCGCGATCCGCAGCCGTTTCCCCAAATCGGCATCCCCCTCCCGAAAATCGCCGCCGGCAGCAGGTGCCCTCTCCCCAAACTCGCCGCCGGCAACATATTGTCGTCTTGGGTGGCCAAATCGGCGGTCAGGCGGGACTGGGAGGCAGGTCGACGAGCAGCAAATCCCCTGCCCGCTCTCCGCCAAACTTGTCGGTGCCGAGGCCGCCGCCCAGCAAGTCGGCCCTTCTCACCAGGGAGGACCGGGAGATGCTGCAGGAGGTGTTCATACGGCGGCAGCGTGGGGATCCCGGGAAGAGCAGGAGCCAGGAGAGGCCGACGCCGGCAGGTCATCGGCGGCGGCGGCGGCGCTGAAAGGGGACGACAGGCTGAGCGGTAATCTCGTGGGCAACAGCAGTAGCGGCCACTTGCGGCGTCGCCGGACCTATCCACTCCACCTGTCCGGCAGCAGCTGGTCGCGGGCGCCATGGACGGCCTTTAGCAACCAGTCGCGAGGAGGAGCAGTTGGCGTACGAGGACGAGGCATCCAGTTGACGGCGGTGCTGCGCGCCGTCTCCGCCGCGCTCGTCTGCGTGAGCCACGGCTCGGTCGCTCGGACGGGACCAAGAGCACCGTGCCGGCGATGTTCGCAGCTCCAAGGCATTGCTTCAGGGACCTTGTTGAGGAGATCATAGCCTCATAGGCGGTGAGAGAGGCTACAGAGAAGATGCAAGCAGCGTCAGTTAGCAGCGTTTCAGTAGTTTTGCCAGAACATGATTGGCAATAGTTGTGGTTTCCGTTACGAAGCTAGCCAGCAGTACCCTCTGTATTTTTTTGAAGACTGAATTAAGCTGACATTAACACTAGAAGCAAGCAAATGGACATCAACTGTCCCTCACGTCTCTTAGATCATTAGTTTCAGAAGATATGATCACATGAATCAATGGTTTTACCCTATATGCATTTATTCTGCTTGCTAGATAAGAAAGGACCATCAGCCTCCTGCATAAAAATGCCAGGAACATGACACACTGTAGGAATGAGCAATCTGGAGAATGACAACTGTAGGAATTTGTCAAATTGACCCCCTCGAGCATCGTCCCGTGCTTACATTACACTACCACATGAAAAAACCATATGCCACCTCTTAGCGGTATGCTGAAACTCTGCACTCAAACAACGGCCACATGCAGCAGCGTAAAACTTTCATATAGGAAAGAACGAACAGGGTATTTCATTGAGCATTAAAATATCTGTGACAACACCACCCATAAGGCAAAGGGATTAAGAAGGATCACGCTACAGATAACATTGAGTGTTATGGAAGCAGAAAATACAGTGTCAAAACTGGACTAGAGTCCTAGGCGTTCTGATAGTGGTGGAGCTTGTACAGCAAAACTTTTGTGTGAACAAAGAATGCAGCAGGCAACCTAGGTCCCATCTCCTCGACTCTAGCAATGACCAATTTGGCTTTACAACAACACGAGTGATATTCCGTGGCCTCCTCTTCCTATCTTCTCTCTTCCTCTTCATGTGCTTCTCTTCATGGCAGCTTTCGCGACTACAAAAAGTTTCCTCAAAATAATCTCTTTCTTGGCTACATCCCACTCGACATAGCCCTTCCGCACACTAAAACCTTTCTCAAGAGCATAACTGTTATAGAACCGAAAACCTTCATCCTCGCTATCAAACATCTTGCTCACAATGTCACGGTACTCAGTCATGGACTCGGCCATGTGTTCCTGCTTCCTACACATCAAGTTAACAATTATAAGTCAATCGTCTGGCAGACCAAAAAAGGGCAAATACCGATGCATGAAACAACCAGTATTGAAAGGAAACACCACTAAGGAGGGAATTTAAACGGGGGCTGTAATTTATGTGATCGATTTAAATTAACATGTGAAGAGGATTGGTGGTATGGAAAACAGCAAAAGGAAATAATCGACCAAACTGATGTTGGGAGAACTTTTGTACAGCTTTTCTTTCCTATGAGCAATGTAGTTCTGCTTTCATTAATAGTGCATGTCCAGCTTATGCTGGTAAAGGAAACACGCTAATATAGTCGATATGTGAGAATTCCCAAAACTTACATAAGTCTGGCATCATGTTTATTCTCTACCGAGTCTTTGGTTCAGCAGAAAATTACACAAGGGTCAACTTTTAATAAATCAAGCTTCACTGCCTGCTTAGTTCAGAAACACTAATAGACATGGATGTCGAAAGCTCTGAAATAGTAAGTGGAAGCTATAAGGTTGTGCCCTTATGATGGTGACGATATAGGTGACGTAAGATCATGGCCTATAAATTCGTAGTTGTACTCAAGCATTTGTACTCAGTACAGGATTAGGTAACTACCAATGAAACAAGGCTCTGAATGTTTTCTATCAAGGAGCAGCTAACCAATAAAACACTCTGAGCTCTCGTTTTCGAAAGAAAAATGGAATGAACTCTGCTTAAGCATATACAGGAAGACACAAACAATTCAAATTAACGGTAAATCCAACATCATTTAATATAACAAAGTCTAAACATTGTTGATCACAAAGACATGGATTGATAATGCAAGGACACATCAAACCAAAATCTCATAGCACTTTCATTGTTGATCACTCATCTAGGTGCTTAAGTAGATGTAGCTTGTCAGCTGCTCTAAAAAACGAAGGACAGTGTTTTAAATTCCGCTTATTTTTTTTTTCGTGTAATTAGATCGTACTATGGGTGCAGAAGCACAGAGTATACATGTGTGCATCTATTGCTGTAAACATCAGGCAAAGAACTGAATTCTCCATGTCGTTGGTCACATTTATCTGTTGAGAAGCAGCATGCATACCGCACGAACACCACACAGTGCCAGAACGTCCCACACACGCCGAGCAGCCGCGCGAGATTGCAACGGACCTGAGAGCGGAGGGGAGGTAGAGGAGGGCCTAACCTTGACGTCGATGGTGACCTTGGCGTCGGGGGCTGCTCGAGCCGCCGTGCGCTCCGAGAAGGGGGCCTTGTCGTGCGGCGTGCGCGATCCTCCGGCCGGCGATGTGGCGGATGACTCGCCGGAGATGGGGAGGGAGGACGGTGGGGGCGCGTGGCGCCGGCGTGATGGTGCCGCCGGACGTGTGGGTGATGCACCGCGAAAGCACGCATCCGTGTCCCTCGACTCGCCGTTTGCGGTCGCGGCGCCGCAAAATCCCCCCGGAGGAACGACGGTTCTGAAAGACTGGAAGGATGGCGACGGTGCGGGACCCTCGTTCGAGGTCGGACTCCCTCCCTCCCCTGTCGCTCCGAGAGGGGGACTCGTCGAGCGAGAGAAAGGCTGGCGGCGGCGCTGCAGTCACCAGATCGAGGGACTGGTTGTTTTTTCTGTCTAGGTAAATCCATGAACGAAATGGCCAGAATACCCCATATGAGTAAACTTAATTTCTACAGAATGATTGAACGGCTCAAATAATTTAGGAGGGATGGGATTGAAATCGACGACTGAAATAATTTAGGATGGAAGCTACCTGAAACTACCCGCGGTAGTTTCCCAAGCACCGTAAAAGAGCTCTATAACATTACATTTTTTTATACAACGAGAAGGTCCCATTAGCTATGAACACACTCTATAATCAAGTAGATATGAATGCAACAGTTTGAACTTTCATGCAATTAGAAATCGTTTTTTCTATTGTTGAATATAAATATATTACCTAGCCCTTTTCATCAGTTCGGACTTACGAATAGATGGCTAGTGCATATAGTTCTATATGGTATCAGAGCCAAGAGGACTAAAATAGCCCAGACGTGAGGGGGAGTGTTGAATATAAATATATTGCCTAGCCCTTTCCATCAGTTCGGACTTATGGATAGATGGCTAGTGCATACAATTCTATATCTATATCTATCAGAATGGAAATATTTGTAAATAATCTAGCAAAGATGTTCTTTCTACTTTCACTTCAACGAAATTAGATAATATATCACAAAGAACTGCTACCGGCAGCCATAATAAATCCTATCATAGTCCAGATGACATTTTCTCCTATACACTTCATATCTAGCCAAATTACTCCCTCAAACATATCATAAAAAATCATCAATCTATCCCAGGAATGAATAATCCTCTTATTCCACCTATTTCATTCCGATCATGCACTTCATGCTCTACCCAAATTTCTCGTTGTCCGAATTTTATCACACATAATATAATATTTCTTTTCGAGGGTATACCCAGTTAAATAATTGGTGCTTTGCACATGCTAATTCAACAAACTATTTTCATTAGGTATATTATCCAACATCCTGCCAAACAAGGACTGATGGTGAGCATGCATCATATATATATCATCCTGCACTAAAAACAAAATTCTAACAAAACAAGTCGGTTCAAAAGTATGCATATAACTCTCATGTATATTTCACAAAATATATAACTATCATTTATAGATGGGTGAGATCTAGACATACCATTCCGCACATGGCAAAGACGGCAGCCAGCATTTCCTCGGTCACCTGAAAAACAAATGCGGATAATGACTGTCACATCTCACAGTGGCGTATTACTTCATATAGTACACATGTTACACGAGAAGGTGAATTATTGCATGTAAGTTGCAGTCTTACGCTGAGATCAATATTTGTGATATAAATAGTTCTTCTCACGAATTCTTCCTTGTGGATCCTTTGAACCCGTGGAGAAAACCTGGCCCTTCCATGTTGTAAGTAGTTAACCCTCTGTAAGAATTGAGCACATCAAATTATTAAATCAGCTATGATCGACAACAGTGCAAAAACTGAAGAACGACATCATTATAGGATGAACCAGAAATTAAGTTATAGCCCAATACCGACTACAGACAATCTTAATAGGATTAGTAACTTTCATAAGTCCAAAGGAGGGAGAAATATTTGAAGCGCCTAATACATGCATATATACCTACATACATCCTCTTTCTAAAAAGTGAAAAGGAAATAATTAATCAGATTTGGATCTGTTAGAGGGCAAACCATAACGGGAGTCAAAACAAGAAAGAAACAAGGTGAAAAACATCTAGCGCGAAATTGAAAAATGCAAAAGATCAATTAACTTTCAGTTCACTTCTAGTCCCCTCAAGATCTTAAACGAACCAGCCATGATTTGTCGCAAGATTGCATATCAGTGGAACCACATCATTGAGATCAATACATGCCCCATTAACACCCTAGGACATCCATGCATCCACCAATTGTTGACATGTTGTGCTTATATGTTGTTCGGGGAAGAATTTAAGCAAGCAAATCGAC
Source organism: Poa pratensis (assembly GCA_947311845.1). Classification (NCBI taxonomy): domain Eukaryota; kingdom Viridiplantae; phylum Streptophyta; class Magnoliopsida; order Poales; family Poaceae; genus Poa; species Poa pratensis. Next base: position 31,416,611 of record CAMZMU010000074.1, read on the forward strand.
ATAGAATGAGAAAGTCCCAGACACGATAAGTCGATAAGCATAGAGTAGCAGAAGAAAATAAATAGATCCATGTTTTTAACAAGCCACCAACCAAAACGTCAGAATAAGCGACGATCCAAGAATCTACTAGATCCGCAGAAGAAAGCGTAAAACCCAGACAAAACCCCCGAAAAAATGAATCTAGAATGGAGATGGACGCCACAAGAATTAAAGCACCAAGCTAGGGGAGAAGATTGAAAACAAAGCAGATTTCTGCATGCATGCACGCATGGCATGCGTGCATCGATCTATCTACTAACGTACGAGATATAGCAGAGCCAGCCGGTGTTCGTTCTCTTACTCTTTTCTAGATCCTCGGCGGGACGGTATTGCCGAGGTCGTAGGCGGCGACGGGCGGGTAACCCACGAACGTGGGATCCTGGAAGTAGAAGGCGGCCGGCGGTGCAGGCGCGACGACGAACTCAGGCGCGTCCGCCGAGAGCTCCTGACGAGGCCCACCCGCGGCGCGCGACAGCGGGCAGCGGCACGAACTCCTTGGCGAGCGGGTTGAGCGCGCCGACGGCGCCCACGGCCGGCACGAACTCCCTGGCGAGCTGGTTGAGCGCGGTGACGGCGCTGCCCACGGCAAGGTTTTGGATTTCGGCCCGAAATTTCGAAATTTCGCCGAAATTTGGCCATTTCGTTCAGGCCCGGAATAAGTGTATACCGGTCAAAAAAATTCGGCCTTTTTTGAATTTTTAGCCCGGCCCAAGGTCCAGGATAGCCCACATATGCCCCCCTAGGCCCCTATGGTATAAAATGTTGAACCGAATCTTTCCCTAACCCTAATTTTCATTTTTCCCCATCTCCACTGTTGTGTGCGGCGGCTGAAGGAAACCTAGCCGAGGGAGGCGGGGCAGCGGCGCCTCTGGCCAGCTTCCTCCACCTCGAGTAGTCACCTCACCACCACTCTCCCTCCTTGATCTCTTTCTTCCCATCCACCTCTTTACGCGGCGGTGCCTCTCAATTCGCTCGTACCGGCGCGTCCAGCAAATCGCGCCTGGACGGCCACGGCAGGTTCTCGCCTCGTCGGCCATGGAGCTGCGCTGGCCGTTTAGCTCTAATCCATCATCCATGGCATGCGCCTGCCCTATGCGGTTGGCTGGGTGCGGGCGCGCTTCTCCGTCCGGCCGGAACGGAACGGGATGATGGTGGAGCAGGTCTTTGTACATGTGCAGTGCGATTGATGTACTAATCTTGATCGGAGTTTTAGCAAATGAATCTTGATTGAAGTTTAAGCAAATGATGGATCGTTGCTTATTCAGTTTTATCCTGCATTATTTCCTGTGCTGTTTCTGCTACAATTTCGTTCATTTTCGTCCAAATTTCGCTCGTTTTTCGTTTATAATTTCAAAATTTGGATTGTGCTTTTCGTCCGAGATTTTCCGAAAAATTTCCGAAATACCGAAATCCGCCCATTTCGTCCAGGGGCGGTAAAATTTGCAAACCGAAATCCAAAACCTTCCCCACGGACGGCACGAACTCGGTTGCCAGCGGGTTGAGCGTCGCGGTCCGTTCCGCGGCCTCCCTCATCGCCGGCGTCACACCGCTTCCTCGCAGCGCCGTCATGGGTGGGTGAGAACGAGATAGGTGGGTCGCCGACGGGAGAGATCGAGCGAGGAGGAGGCAAGGAGGACAAGAGGAATGGCTTGAGCGCGTGGGCAGCAGGGTGTCCGGCGTGGAGGTTTATATCGGCAGTGCACTACCCCGCGCGGCGCGTGCTCGTCATGGTCCCGAGAGTAGAACGGACATTCGTCGATTCTACCACTGTTTCTTTCCGCATTCGTCAGTCCGTTTCGAAGGTTGGGTTCGCTTGCACCGAAGCGTGGTTTACTCTTGATCACCGACATGTGGGGCCACAATGGATCTGGGAACGGTTGCCATTGGAGCTTGGGCCGGGAAATGGGTGTGAAGTGTGAGCACCGAAAACTGGGAGGGAGCGGGCGTGAGGCGCGTGGTCGGGAGGAAACGGCAGGGCTGCGGGTTTGACGGGAGCCTTTGCTGGCGCCGGTGTGCGGTGTCCAGCAGACGTTAATTACTTTGGCAGAATGCATATACCTCCAGGATGGCGCGTCGTCACGTACGTGAAGGCTGTATGCTGCGTACTGGCATGTGGGGTCATTAGATGTGGGGCGTGAACAAAGTCAGCCCAAAATAAACGGGAATGAAAAAAATGAACATATAGACCATAATTTAGGGACAACGGCTTCTTGTTGTAGAGCATGGCTCTGTGCTGTAGCACGCCTGGAAAGAAGGTTTCTTTGGAAACTGGTTTCGAAATACGGTCATTTTGTGCTAAGATTCGCAGAATAGGCCAATTTTATGCATGTCGTACGTCTCCTTTGTGTTGATAACTATGCATGGTATGTCGGCCCCGCGTCTATATGGTCCTGCATGCTAGCGATCTTCCAACGCAAACAGGTTTCTCAAAGCAACTATGTTAATGTGTGACGTTTCCTCAGTTGTGATATAAACATCCCTCGTTTGGATGTTGAAACAGTATTGGTGAAAAGATTGGCACAGTCTTACCATTGTACCTAGTAATATGAATACATGAGGTGCCTAGAAGGCAGAGAAAATGGAAGATCCGTCTAAGATGCTACCATTAAGAAGTCTTTATAGCACATAGAGCATGATGTTACCTAGTCAGGTAATATGGCACATCTATAAAAAAGAATAAGGTTTGATCTTTTTTTTTCTTGTTCTCTTTTGTCATCAGCAATCATTCGTTCGGCCTCTTACGACTATCATTGATGCCCATGTGGCTCTGAACCCACTATTGTTGACCCCATATCGATTAATCAACATTGGTTTCAACTGCTATACGACCGGCGACATGCACCCTCATAGCCTATTATCATTCATTATCACCTAATGCAATCTAAATTGGATCTATCCATGTCATTCACCACCACAATAATTATACCTTTTTCAGAGTACACCTGGTCGCCTCCGCTCCAATTAATTTGAGTCGTGCCCTTACAAGGTCAGCTCTACCAAACCCTAACCCTAGATACGATCAACCGTTACCAAGAGTGGTGTTGTTTTCCTGTCATAATTTGTCGGTATGCAATTAATTAACACGTTATTCGCCACTCCCACACGTGCATATACTATGCTCAACACGTCATCACCTTCACTCCAATTAATTCTATCACCTATCCTACCAAACCCTAACCCTAGATACGCTCAACCGTTACCAGAAGGGATGTCATTTTCAATTTGTCGGTATGCAACTAACGTGTAGTTAATGAATGCATGTTATTCTTCATTATCACTTTTCGTAATCTAACCTACCTAGGTGCATGATATTCGCCATGCCCACACGTGCATATACTATGTCCAACACGTCATCACCTCTGCTCCAATTAATATTATGATTTTTTATATGCATGCCCTACCAAACCCTAACCCTAGATACGCTCAATCGTTACAAAAATGGATGTTATTTTCATGTTCAGTTTGTCGGTATGCCATGTTAGGTCGGTTAGTCGGTGGAGCCTTCTAGAAGAGGGCCTCCCGTCATGGAGAGTCCTAGACTTCGTGTGATAAAAGTGTTGCATATCCATATGATTATGGCATAAACCCACTTACTCTGACAACATGATTGGATCGTCTAGCAAACAATCTGCAAATACCAAAGATTAATTAAGGTAAAAGTCAACCATGACCTTAAAACAATTTAGCCCCTCCTTCATTCACATATGCTTAAACCCCTATAACCAGAGAGGTATTTTTTCACTTCTGTCACCAATTATATAGTTTTCTAAATAAAACTAGTAATGCTAAGATGTTATCCGTAAAAAAATAAACTATGAAGCATATATGGCTATAAATAATGTAATAAATAATAACAGTTCTTGATATAACTCATGAATAAATTGGTCATAAAGTGACCGTTCATCATAACCCAGCAAACACAACAATTATATTACATGGATCTCAATCATATAAGAAAACTCATGGGACCTTTGTATTGAAAAACATGAGAGAGAAGATGACATCTGGCTAGTGATATGGACCACTCAGACATTGTCTTGGAGTCAAAAGGATGTTCGAACAGATTCGACAATGTATCCCCCATCCGGCAAATACCAAAACATGTGTCTAAATTGACTCTTCGTATATAAACGGGTTTCATTGACTGCTCTCCAGAAAAAACTTCACTCACGTGCATTTTAGGTCAAAACAAAAAATATAGGCGCTGAGAGGCGATGTAGAAGGACCACAAAACACGGTGGCGCGGTAGGGTCTCGCGCTCCTACTATTACCCTCGAGGTGGGACCACTCAACCCTATGGGCTCCTGACTGGTTCTCATGCCCACTAGCTAGATTTTTCTCGAGGAAAGAATTTTGATATTTTTCATGGATTTTTGGAGCTCTATCGATATCATTTTTTCGCGAAAAAACAGGTAGAAAACAACAACTAAATCGGGTCACTGAGTTAATAGATTATTCCAGACAAATGAGGAAAATGATATGAAACCATAATAAAGGACGCAACATGATATGATAAGAGAACATATCAATCAAAAATTGTAAATACATTTGGCATGGAGATTATCGCACCATTAGTCACTCAACTTGGCGGAGATGGGTATAAAGGTCACTGAACTCGTGAAATGTTGTCCGCAGGTCTCTCAACTTGGCAGAGATGAGTAAACAGGTAGGTCACTGAACTCGCATCCACAGGTCTCTCAACTTGGCAGAGATGAGTAAACAGGTCACAATCGTGAAATGACACGTTGACTGAGCAGTTGACCAAAAATTGTTGCCTATATTTTTTTGCAAAAACAACCTTGTGAAATTCCAGGATGCCGACAATCGCTTGAATCGGGGCGATGTTCTTCCGCTCAAATCACTCAAATGGTTGTTTTTGCAAAAAAAAAAAAGTCACAGTCTTTGGTCAACTGTTCAGTCAACGTGCCATTTCACGATTGTGACCTGTTTACTCATCTCTGCCAAGTTCAGAGACCTGTAGACAACAACATTTTGCGAGTTCAGTGACCTTTGTACTCATCTCGACCAAGTTGAGTGACCAATGGTGCGATAATCTCTTTGGCATGCATTAGGGATTGTGTTATTATTTGGCAATTTCTTGTTGAAAACGATTCATGAGTTGGAATTGTACCGATGCCTTGTTGGTCTTTGGGATGACGAACCACAATATAGGACGGAGACACGGTCGACCATACTCCCACGAGGGGAAGGATCGAGTTTGGAATCTTGGACATTGGACGAAAGCCGATGCAACAATATTGCAAGAGTGAAGAAGGGCAATGCCGCTTGTAACTCTTTCTTTGAGTGCACTGTCATGACAAAGACACGAGAAAGAAGCCCAAGCCAACTGCGTACACGCAACAAAAAATTACGATATAACTTATTTCTAAACGAGTCTATGAAGAGACCAAGGTAAAAATGAAAGCTAGGCTTCGAAATTTTGAATCATTCCGATAATAATTTGTCTAATCTGTTTTACTGAAAAGATATACACTTTGAATTCGTATAACACCTAATATGTCTTTTCTAAATCTTAATATGTTACTAGGAAACGTGACCGTGCGTTGCAACGGATTAATTTGTATTGAATATTCTTTAGTTAGCCTCATGATATGCCAGCTGCTCAAGTTTTGTAGTTCCCGATGTTTTGCTGCTTAGTGATACCATAAGACAATGACCGTAGCCATAAGAGAATGACCGTAGCGTAGTGGCAGCGACTTAGAATAACCATATTACTACCAGCACCGGGTTCTAGAGGATATGATCGTTGCGTTTGCCCGCACAGGCTGAAATCGTTCCCCTGTGGCCTTGTCATCTTCGGCCATTTTCTGGCACTTAGACGTCGGTGAGCTCGAGCTGTAGGCAGTCTTGAAGTACTTCCAGCGAGAACCAGCCATCGTCCCCTTTACCGTCGTCTCTGCATGTTTCACCGTTGTGTGCATTGTCGCCTCGAGTGCTTTCTCTGGCTGGATACCCATCCTATCATGGCACATCCCTTGTATTAATTCCCTAATATATGAATAAGTGAGGGATTTACATCATACCAAATTAGATGCACAGTTGCGGTGCATGTGGCCTTTGCCATCGAAAACACCGTGGTCGGCCTTCCTCGCCGCTGCGGCACGACCGGGAAGAAGGACCTCGCCGATATTGCCACCAAGCTCGATTAAAGGCAGCCGTCGTCGGCGCCCGCTTCGTTGCAGTGCTTGAGTCCCCATAAGTGAGCTCCCTGATGCCACCAATGGCCTTCAAGGCAAGACTAATCCACACATCAGCTTGCCTCCTTCGATCCTGCTCAGAGCTCACATATAGTTTCAATTGTCTCGGATAGAATTAATTCTTTACAGAATAATCGCGGTTAGGATCCAAATAAATGTTAGGCTTCAAAATTTTGAATCATTCCGATAATAATTTGGCTAGTCTGTTTTACTGAAAAGATATACACTTTGAATTTGTATAACACCTAATATGTCTTTTCTAAATCTTAATATGTTATTTGTTTTTCAAAACAACCCTCATGTTTCTTGTTTAGGACGTACATGCTAATTACAACCCTCTATTCCCTCTCACATAACGATCACACATGTCCTTTTCCCCGCTAAAACACCCGTTGGCCACATGCATGGTAAAAAACACTGGAAGGGAATAAACCATTCAAGAATAAGATAATAATGATGGATTTTCACACTTTGAGGACGAGTGACTAATCCACTCATATCTGACGAGTTCTTTGACCAATGATGAGTTTACCTCAACAATATTTTTGACTTACTTATTTTTCTCTTGGCTCATTGTTTACCAATAATAAAAAGTAGCGAAAATAGTGGAGCTAGCTCGGGTTTGAACCAAACATATTATAGGGTTCAGATGGAGATGAATTGATGTTCCACGACTCTAGTCTTCCAAAGACGTTTGTGTGAGTGTATGTTCATACACATATATATGGATCCGTGTTCTTAAAATACTCTCCCTCTGTTTAGAAATATAAAATGTTTTAGGTTTTGTCCATATTCACATGTGTCAAGATGTATGTACACTTATTTACGTGAACTATCTAAACCATCATGGACGAGTACACTTAGAAAAGAATAAGAAAACATGGCAGGTCCTATATGGCGACCGTTGGCGGCGGGTTCGCCCCGTGTCGCCTGCATGGATGGCTCGCCGCCTACATGGGCCGGCCCAATTTTTTTCGCGCCCAGAAAACATTTCGTTATTTTTTCGTATTTCTTTTCGTTTTTTTAATAAAAAATTTCAATTTTGGAACCATTTTAAATTCTAGAATCATTTTCATTGTTGCGATCATTTTCAAATTTGAAACCATTTTCAATTATGGCCATTTTCAATTTGCAACCATTTTTAATTTTGGAACCATTTCAGGATTGGAACTATTTTTTAAAATTGGAACTATTTTAAAATTTGAAACGTTTTCATTTTTTGAAAAAAAAAATCAAAATTGAAACCATTTTCTAATTTGGAACCATTTTCATATTTAGAACCATTTTAAAAATTTGCAACCATTTTTTTATTTTGGAACCTTTTTAAAACTGAGACAGTTTGAAAAAATAGAAAGAACGAACATAATAATAATAATAAACTAAAACAAAACAGAAAAGAGACGAAAAAAAGAAAAATAAAATAAAATTATTCCCGTCAAACTGCGCCGGCCCGCCAGAGGGTCCCGTTAGCGGCGCGTAGGATTGCCCAAATTGCAAAGGGCATCGGGGATCGCCTATTCAGCGACCCGTGCGACGCTAGCGACGGCTCGCACACCCCTGGGAGCGCCTGGTTTCCACGTTATGCGGAGCGAACAAGCTCCCGCACACGCTAATGGGCCTTGTTTGCCGGCCCACTTCCGTCCGTACGAGTAGAAGAAGCTTTTCGCGCTCTGCACTAGGTAGAATGGATCGTGTCCTTAAAAAAAAACGTTGAATGGCTATTTGACTACTTCCTGTTTCCGTACTTTTTGCATGTTTGAATTAATTTAATGCGGAAATGCATATGTACGGTTGGTTGATGTTTCCCAGCGTGTTTACTTTTTCTTCGAAATCTAGATATTTATGAACAGAAACTATTTATGAACGATATAAAAAAGTGAAAAAAGTCTATACTCGGTTTCGATTTTCGTCGATTGTAACTTCTCAATTTCGAATCGATATTCAAAATCCTTTTAGCTCACCGGAAAATATTTTTGAATTTAAAAATAAAGGGTACACGAAATTTATGATAGGTTCCATTCCTGTACACAAAATTATTTTTTAACAAATTTCAAAGAAGTGAACAAAAAATAGGTATTTGACCGGAAACTATTTTTGAATGATTTTAAAAGGCGAACAGAAAAATTCTATGAACGGAAATTATTTTTGAACGATTTTCAAAAAGTGAACAAAAATTGGTATTTGAACGAAAACTGTTTTTGAATGATTTTAAAAGGCAACACAGAAAAAGTCCGTGAACGAAAATTATTTTTTTGAATGATTTTCAAAAAGTGAACAAAAATAGGTATTTGAACGGAAACTATTTTTGAACGATTTTACAATGCGACACAGAAAAGTACATAAACGGAAATTACTTTTGAATGATTTTCAAAAAAAGTGAACAAAAAAGGTATTTGAACGTAAACTATTTTTGAACGATTTTAAGAGCCGAACAGAAAAAGTATGTGAATGGAAATTATTTTTGAACGATTTTCAAAAAGTGAACAAAAAAGGTATTTGAACGGAAACTAGTTTTGAACGATTTTAAAAGGCAAACAGAAAAAGTCTGTTAACGGATTTTTTTTGAACGATTTTCAAAAAAGTGAAAAAAGTATTTGAACGAGAATTATTTTTTAGCGATTTTAAAAAACGAACAGAAAAAGTCTATGAACGGAAATTAATTTTGAACGATTTAAAAAGTGAAAAAAGTGAACCATTTTCAAACCGTCGACTGAGTGTGACAAATTTAACAAAATTCATCTAAAAAATTGAAAACTTCGATCCAAAATTAATAAGCTACATTGCACGAAACTCGAAACTGATCACGGGAATGAAAACTAATCGCGAACGTACACATATTTCGTGTATAAATTATTTTTAAAATGAAATATATTTTTGTGTGAGATGGAGTATGTGTTAGACTGTGTATGTACACAGAGCTAGTACAAGAGTTTCGGGCGTAGCTACTGATTCTTTCAAGCCGCATCTCATCAGCGAAGAAACCACGAAACAGTCAGAAAGAGCGCAAGAGTTCCGCCTTGTTCAGGGCTTCGGGCGCACGAAGCAGTCAGAAGGAACCACGAAAACAGTCAAATCGAACCAGCACAGCAAAGCGAAACGAAACATTAAAAACGGAAGAAACAAATCCGGCGCTAAAAGGATGCAGAAAACCTAGCGCACAGTACGCCCCAACAACTAAATGGGCCAGGCCCAGGAGAGCGCAGGGGTGTGCGACGATAGTTAACGTCGACCTGGTCGGTACATAGGATTTGCCAGGGTGTCGTTACGCGAAGGGTTGCCTTCGTGAAGGGCAATTCCGCGTCGCGCACCGCTGGCCACGTGGCCTTCACGCGATGGAAGCAAGAAGCAAGAAGCAAAAAAACGAAAACGTCACTCGTACTACCCACGACCGCGTGCGTACGTTTGGAAAGTGCCTGGTGGCTCGGTGCCCGCGCTGGCTCGAAGCTCCTCGCGTCGTGTACGTCCATAAAAGCTACCGCGTACATTTCAAAGCCTAGGTTCTGCCTCGCTCGTGTACGTGCTGCCCAGAGCTTGTATTTGTTCTCTTTCTATGAATACTAGTATGGAAAATGCAAAAAAAAAAAAAAAACGTGCTGCCCAGCTGGGACTTTTCACTGTAGCTGCTACCAAATGTACATACAGGTTGTTATTAGATGTACATGTTGCTACTACCACTAAATATACCCTCACACTGCTACTAAATATACACGATGCTACAGATTGTTCACCCATATTGCTACTGGATGTACATAATACTACTAAATGTACACCCACCCACAGATACTGGATATACACTCACACTGTTATTGAATGTACGTGATACAACTGGTTGTACACACGCGCTGCTACTAAATGTACATAACGTTGCTACTAGTTGTACAACACAAGCTGCTCGTGAATGTACGCACACACTGCTATCTGATGTACACACTGATACTGAATGTACAAACTATACCGAACCAAAAGTACGGGAAAAAAAGTTCGTCAAAACATATCAACATGGATCTAGTTTTGAAGATCTCGATGCGATAAGATCGAAAGTGAAAACGGTTTATAATTTGGACAAACGATTTTAAAGATAATTCATTCTTAAAAACGAATCTAAAAAATAAATGCACATACAACCCTCGCGGAAGGCAGAAATCCCACCAAAACTCTCTGGTATTGCCACTTGTCACATATTTAAACACCCATGGGGAACCGTGTGAAGTGAGAAGCTGACACTTGTCATCACGCCACGGTTCGTTGGGTTTCCTTGGCGAAGGCAAACCTTTTTCTAGTGATTACCATTTACCGGGTCCCGCTGTAGGGTGGAGAAGTAGGCCCACCTACATGCGGGCTATACTGGGCCGTCTTCTACTAGCCCACGGTCCAGACCGGCTTGAAAATGTGACCATTTCTTCCACTAAAGAAAACGTGACCATTTCTTATCGTTCCATCGATTCCCCACCGGCCAAACCCCCAGCTACCTCCGCCGCCCCTCGCCGGCGACATCGGCGAGCGTACGGATCCCGTGGCATCAGCCCCCGGCCCTGAGGGTAGAGTACCGCAATCTGCGGAGGCTACCTATCATCAAAATCCTGTATCTGGTGAGCTCGCTGTTGCTGCCCAGCCAGACTCTGCCCGTCTCGTTCTGTTCTTATCGGCACTTGCTGGGGTTCCTCCGTTGGTATTACAGCTCGAGATTGGCAGATGTTTTGAGGTTTATTTGTCCGGTTCGTACATTAAAATCTTTTGTAAGGGACTGCTTCGTTGATGGAGGTGCTTCTCTGGTTCTAGAACCACTCTCAGCCCTAATCGGAAGCAAGGCTGTATAGATCACGTCGTGCTACCAATTGGTTACCTGGTAGAATCTGTCGATCTGTAGTTGCTTGAATGGTTAAGAGAATCGAATGCCCTAGGCTTCTGTATCCCTGAAGCTAGTTAGGGCAACATGTTGTGTATTATGGGTTGATGGCCTGGTAGACTATAAGTAATTTGCTCTTTTTTTAGGAAATTAGAAAAATATTATAATTTTGACTTTTAGGGAACATCGAGTAGCATTTCGATAGCTTATTGTGAGTTTTCTGTGTGAGCATGAATCATTATTTTGCTGATATCTTTATTTGGGCATTTAGATACGCAGGATTGTTCTTCAAAAGTACTATGCTACTTATGACATTTGTCATGAATCTAGGTTGGTGGTGCGGTTCTTGTTTAGCTTGCCTCCTTGGTTGTTTACCAAAGCATGTTCTTGGGCTAATACCTTGCTAGGGCCTTTAATTTTTTTGGGAGGAACCATCGTTTTAGTTTATATGTGCTGTCTTTGCTAACATCTATGCGTTGATCATCCAGCGGTGGCTTAAATTGGGGAAACCGTACAAGGCTAGTGGAAGCTTTAGAGCCTTGTCTCATCATGACTCATCAAAAGCGTGAAGCCAGCCCCAGCAATGAAGAGTTGGTATCAAAGCGCCCTAAAGGTGCTGCCACTTCTGCTGAAATTGATTGCATTGTAGACACCGCTTCTTCTCAGGATACAAATGGTGAAAAGAGGGATACCTCTCAAAAGGAAAGCAAGGTGCCGATGGAACCGTGTATTGCGGCTGAGAAGTCCACACCCATCTCGAAATTTCCAAGTCAGCAGGAGATGATATTAACTAGTGTTGAAGCCGATGCTGCAGAAGACAAGGGTTGCAGGCATACAATGGAGGATGCCTGGGTGGTGCTTCTGATGCTACCATGGAATCTCCCGGAAATTTGAGGTTGCCCCTCTTTCTATTCATATTAATAACTGCAGGATGCCTTCTGATGCTAGCCTATTGCTAATGTAAGTAGCTTGATGCAGGTGCGCACATTTCGCAATATATGATGGGCATGGTGGCCTCTTGGCTGCGGAGTATGCACAGAAACATTTACACCAGCATGTTATCGCTGCAGGATTACCACGTGAGTTGGTCTGTTAACATTGTCTGCTTATGTTCAATGTTTTCATTACTACATTACGAATATATTTCTTCGGTCTTCAGTTGCTCATCCAGATGTTTCTTTGTCATCGCTATTTTTTCTATTTCTTGATGCTATACATAGATGGTTTTCTCTGCATCATCCTTCAGATATTTCTTTAGTAGTTTTTACCCTCATGACTAGATTCATGTTTAAGATCAACTTGCATGATTCAGATATTTAATGTGTTTATTTTGTTGTTGGCCATTTAACTAATATTGCTATATTGTTTTGCAGATGAATGTTAAAGTGGCAAAGAAGGCCATTATTGAAGGTATTTAATACATGAACTTTGATTGCTTGCCTAGACCTTAGGCTATAACCAGGCTAATACTAATTAGAAGAACACCTTCTACTACTTTCATCACTTTACTTTACAGTTTTATATTATGCATATATACACTAAAAAAATTATTGTTGCCTTTCTCGAGATTGGTTTTATATTTTTATTTCTCTGATACTCGTCCATTGACAAATCCTTTATTGGCATAAAGGCAGCCTTGACCCTGAATCCTTGAGTATGTTACATGCAGCTATTATCACAAGCTTATGTCAGTGTTACTGAAATCTTCTCAGTTTCTCTAGCTCTCTCATTCTAGAATGAATGTATTACTTGATATCACTGGGGATTGACATCATGTATGGGGTGTTCAGATTTTCGGTGGAAATGATTTTAACTCGTAAATCCTATTTTACTTGTTTGCTTGTACACTGGCATTTGGACAGTTTGTTGCATATTATTTTCTTGTGTGCCTCGTTGGCGTCTTTTGCTCTTCATTCTTCTTCTTAGTGCTCATGCAATGCTCTTTCATTGGAACTTTGTTGTGTATTTGCTTAGTGCTGATTTAAGATTTCATAATTTTTAACGCCTGCAGGTTTTCGTAAAACTGATGAGTCACTACTGCAGGAAAGTACTAAAGGTTAGAAATTACAGACTCGACTTCATCTATATTGCAAAATGACCAGTCAGGCCTATGACCATGTTTAGGAAATTATCTGGCAAGCTGGTGTAATATCTGATATGATTGGTATTGGTTAGAGTTTTTTTTATGTTGCAAAATGTATCCTGTGTTCTCTAGATATATTTGGTAATAAGCCACCTCCTTTATTGGTAAAAATCTGAAGCTGGTACTACCTAGTGTACTGTTTATCTGGTGACAAGGTTAAAAAGGCTCTAGTGTGCGTCACCTTGGCACACCAACGATGCCTAGGAGCTATTTGGTCTGGCACGTCGCTTCAGCTTTATGCAGTGATCAAGGCGACTTACGAGATCCTCAAGCATGAAATCAGTCTTCTGTGTGGGGTGTGTGTGTGTGTGTGTGTGTGGTGGGGGGTTCAGAGCTGCCAGGAGGAGAGGAAGGCCTGGCTCCGCAAAGAAGTAGATGCGCTCTGAACATGAGCAATTAGTCTAGTCAAGGAAGAGATACTATAAACTTATATAGTTGGACTGGGCCAGCTCAGCAGCCAATCTCCACTCTTATCATTTTACCTATACGTCTTTCTTCTCCCTTGGCATTATTGGTTTTTAGACGTTGCTTCCTTGGCGATGACTCATCATACGCCTAGCAGCTAGCACTTTTCTGAACCTTGGTTGATGGGCAACAACACAATGACATAGGGTGGACCTTACTTCTCACAGTGACAAGGATAACCCTCTCAGTGTAAATTCAAAACAATAAACATTTTATTGTACCAAGTAGTCAAAGCCTATAAAGATGGTAGTGTCGGAAAAGTTAACAATGGACATTTTATTGTACGAAGAAGTCAAACCCTATAAAGATGGTAGTGTCAGAAAAGCTCTATCATGTAAGTTTACTTAGTTTCTTATGGTTTTCTTATTCATGATAGTACTCTCATGTCTTATCTATAGGAAACTGGCAAGATGGCGCAACAGCCGTATGTGTTTGGGTCTTGGGACAGACGGTCAGTTTATACTACCAAGGGGTTCCTCTCTATTCATATTCTTCATACCCTGGAATTCTTTTTGGTCATTAGATTAAAAACCGTTTTGGGATCAGGATTTATGAAATCATTTTGTTTCTTTAGCAACACAGGCTTTAATTTCCATTCCCTGACTTGAAGAAACTGATTTTTCATTTGCTTATAATGAATTTATTTATACCCACATGCCTACCTGACAACTCAGCATGCTATGATATATTATGCTGTGGCTAATCTTGAAATATAATAATCCATGCATTGGTTTCTATTCTCACACATAAGTAACTCTCATTATGTGGTGTTATATTTTTTGGTACGGAGTGCTTTTTTGGGATGCATATATTGCGGCATTTCACACATTTACATGCCAAATATCAGTTCTTAATTTATAGGAAAATTTAATTATTGCATCTATTTTGCATGAGCCGTTCTTTATTGACATCTTCAGGTTGTAATTGCGAATGTTGGGGATGCTAAAGCAGTATTAGCTCGTTCTACTTCAACTGATGGCGAAGACGCGGTGGTTGACACTAAAAATCTACTGAAGGCCATTGTGTTGACAAGAGAACACAAAGCTATCTTTCCACAAGAGCGCTTGAGAATCCAGAAGGTTAATAGCTTTCTACTTCCACCATTTGGTTCAGTTCTCCCTTCTAACTTAAGTTTTAAGTGATGTATGTTTTAAAATGAATCCACTCCCTGGTTGTTCTATGGTTGCCACTGCAATAATGGTGTACATGTTCTTGGCACCAATATCTGTCAAATGAAATCTGATTATGGTAGTAAGTTTATTTTAAAAGATCTGATTTTGGTAACTATACCAAATTTAACCCCTCATATTCATTCTAGTTATCCAAAGGACTTCCCCAAGCATTAGAATATTTGTATTTTCGTTGTGCATCCAACCTATACCTGCTACTTATCCTAATTATTGCCAATCGTTAGCAATGTGAATGAGCTGGTTTCTGATAAGAACTTAAGAAGTACAAACCGCTTGTCCCTCCTCTATACTTTTCTTACATGGTCTCATTTGCTCCTTTCTTTATTGGCAGCTGTTTGAATGCAGTATTAGATGAGCATCTTGCTGCTTACATATATCACATTAAATTTTTATTTTGAGATGTCTTGGCTAACGATTTCAACCTTGTCATACAAAGGCTGGAGGTTCTGTTGGTCCTAATGGGAGATTGCAAGGACGCATTGAAGTATCTAGAGCTCTTGGAGATCGCCACTTTAAGAAGGTTTACTGATGCAAACTTATGTGCTGATAAAACTAACCTGGCGTTCTATTTGTGTATATGAAAATATGTGTGGTTCGAGTATCACTAGTGTTATGATGAATGGTTGAGATATTGTCTAGAAAATGATTCCCTCCCAATTCCCATCTCCCCCCTTTTCTTAAAATGGCAGGAATTTGAACCTCAACCTCCATGCCCTATTCCTCCTAAACTCCCATGCCCACTTACCAAACAGATGATTTTTTTTAGTATGTGTACCTTCCCTCCAACCGATCTCGTTGCAAGTTCTGTGGGATGTGGTAGGAGCTCAGGGCAACTGATAATGACCACACAGGTATATGTGCTTGCTTAGAAACAATTATGATTAACGGTTATGCACGGTTTAGTGATAATGCTAGATCATCAAATAGTGATTTTTCTGATTTCTGGGTACCTTATATTAGTATGAGGTACCCTTATTACAAAGATAATTTTATCGCTGCTGTCAAATGTTCTATCCAAGTTTTGGGAAGACATGGACTGTCTTGTTTTTGCAGATTTAGCTGTGTCAAGCCAAACTAAACAATAAATTTAATTTACCGCAAAAAATATTTGAGAAAAAACACGTGTTTCACTGCATGCCTAATACAAGATCCTTTAGCTTACTTCCTTAAGGCCAGTATTTAACAGATAAGAATGCTATCTAGAAAAAGGTACCTTCGTGGAGCATCAACATTTATTAACCAAGTAATCAACTACCGTGCAGGTTGGGTTAATTGCAACACCAGATGTACATTCTTTTGAACTTACAAAGAAGGACCATTTCATTATCCTTGGCTGTGATGGCTTATGGGGGGTATGTTTCACTTTGCTTTATTTGTGATATTATTGGTTTTTGCCCCATAAAAAGTTAAGTTTAACATGTTACGCGTACCCAGGTATTTGGACCAAGTGATGCTGTTGAATTCGTCCAGAAGCAATTAAAGGTACCATCTTCTTTAAGAAATTTGCAACTCTATATACATTCATTTCTTCAACCCACCATATGCTATTAGTTATCTCTGCTGATGTAAAACTCATTAGGCTTTGATCAGATGATGCTGAAAAAGCATATTTTCTGTAGTGAGATTTGGGTTACCCATTCTCACAGTGATTAGATTTCCCATGTGTATATGGTAGACCTCCAGGATCTAAGGATGAGCCATGACCTGGGGGAGACCTTGGCTGAAGGCAGGCAAGCAGGAGGCGCCGGCGCAGTCGTGATAACTAGGGTTTAGGGATGGACAATAACTAGAAAAATACATATTATCTTGCTTTGCTTTCATGAGTACTGACTAGCATCTCACTGTGTATCACTCAGGAGACTTCTTCAGCCACGGTCGCAGTGCGTCGCCTCGTGAAGGAGGCTGTTCGCGAGAGGCGATGCAAGGACAACTGCACTGCTGTGCTGATTGTCTTCAAGCACTAGAACTTTTCGGCCACAGCATCCCCTTTCATAGAACCGAACCGAGCAAAGAGAACTTACCGGACAGAGAAGAATCTTGTTGAAGAGTCATTTAGATTTTTTGTTTTCATCTGGACCATGATTCTGTGGCAAATCTCTCTCTTAATTGTTCTGAAATGGAAAAAAAAAATGCTTAACTGGTCTCATCTTTTTACACTGATTTTGTATACTGTATACAACTATTTACAAGATCTTTAATTTGGGTGGAGAACTGCTTACAAGATCTGGTTTACTTTTTTATATTCGTTGAGAAGACTGGATCTTGACATTATATTCGTCGAGGTAGACCTTTTGATGCGAAACTTTTTTTTGTACATTTTTCATATAAACATCTATTTTTTATATTTTAAAATATGGTAAAAAAAATATTTTGCACAGCGGTTCATCTGCCTTCACATTATCACATGGTTATTGTATGGGAAAAATGTGAGCATCGAGAAGCGCGGGGAGGAGTCCAAGGTCCTATAGTTGACCTACACAATCAAATAATAGCAGGAAATGTACACCCGGCTAGGGATGAAAACGGAGCGGAAACTTTCCGACTTTTCCGCGGAAAAACGGAAACATAACTGAAATACGGAAGTGGAAACGGAATTTTGCAAAATGGAAACTTTTATGCGGAAACGGAACTGCATATTCCGGCGGAACGACCACGGAAACGGAAATTCCGTTTCCGGCAATACGGAACTTTCCGTTTTTTGCTACGCGGTGCTATCAGAATGCAACATGCCTACCAATTTCAGTGGGAACACTGAGGCACAACCCAAGATCTCAACAAAAAAGAAAAATATATGAAGTGACCATGTTTAGGCCCTACATAACTGCATATTATCTCCCTCTCGAGCCATTGCCAGTTCGGCTTTTCAGTGTTGCACTAGGTTTACGGACGATGTTAGGTATTTTCTTGCCAAAGTTGATAATTTAGAAACACCGTATTATATTTTAATTTATTTCTTCTTATTAAATTGATTAGTTTGTTGGTTTGCTTGAGTTTTCCTGCATTATTTAAGGGATCGCTTGGTTCCGGCAAACATCTGCTTCTGTTCCGTGTCCGCACCGTATCCGGTCTATATCTGTTTCCGACAATATTTGTTTCTGTATTTGTTTCCGGGGTTTCTGTATTCGTTTCCGATTCCGTAAAAATATATGAAAACAAATGTGGCACCATCCAGTTCCATCCGTATCCGCTCCGTTTTCATCCCTACACCCGGCGCTGTAAGCGAAGTACGTGAATCAAGCAAATTTCACCTTTGAGTGAGTAATTTTTAGGGGCGCCCTTTGAGTAAGTATGTGCTTACGTAAAGGAGACATTGTTCAACTGAGGATGCTTCCTTCGTCCTCCCCCACGAAAAGTGGGGAGTCAACACTCCGCTTTCCGTGCTAACGAGTAAAGAAAGCCAGGAAGATCTAATCCCTAGATGATGAAAACACATTAGTACACTGAGATTGAGCACTGTACTAGTGTTTATGCTTCATCACCGTCCGTGAGGCAAGTACATCCTCCGATTTAAAATGCACCGTCCGTGAGGCAAGTACTCCATCCGATTTAATAAGTGTCAAAGTTTTGAACTAAGATTTGTTGAAAGATGCGACATTTATTATGGATGGATCAAAGGTCTACCATTTGTCCATTTGTCTCACTTCCGCATCCGTGTGAATTGGAGGGAGTAGTACTTTTGTAGATGAGCGAGACAAACTGGCAAAATTTAGAAACGTATTCCCTCGAGATTAGAGAACCTCTTCCTCCGGTGAAAACCTAAGATCCAGCGTGAGCGGGCAGTGACGACGAACGCGTCGTTACCAGGCGCCGCCTTAAAGATTTTTAGCCCTCGTAGTGTGATGGGTTCGCGATGCTCGGAAAGGGCGGTTATGTTGTCAGGGGAGCGGTTCACTGGGGCGGTGGCCCCAGACGGTGATGGTATGTCGAGGCGGTGGCCTCAAGCCCCCACGTGGCGATCGTCCTATGGTGGTCGTGGCTATGTGTGGATGGAGTGGCGTCCTGATACTGTGCGGACAGCAGGTTCGTTGACCCGACTAGTTCGACTTTGGCAATGCGAAGTTTCACCCTAATTGCTACGCCGGGGCGACGGCTCTGGAACATGTAGGTTTGGGTGGCATCTTGGCTCTGTGCGGATAGCAGGCTCGTTGACTTTGACTGGTTCGACTTTGGGTAATGCGAAACTTCGTCCTAATTGCTATGCCGGGTCGGTGATCCGTGGTGCGTGTTTGTGGTGTTTGATCGTCATGGCGGCACGTCGTCTCGTTTGTGTGGTTTTGGCCCTGTTTTGCTTATAAACAGAATGTTGTATAGTTTGTATGGTTTTTATAAATGGGTGATCGCTTATATCTATTCGGGCAATAGATATAGACCACTTTTTGGGATGAAAGATTTTTTTTAATGGATGGGTCAAAGGTCTACCTGTAGTATCGTGCAGTTAAAGCCTTTGTCTCCCTCGACGATGACCCCGTCGCCGGTGCTAAGATTTATTCAATGCTGTTTTCCAGATTAGTGAACCTCTTCCACCTGACCTCTTCTCCACTCTCCCTCCAGACGTGATTCATCAAGAACTACTCCATAAATCATCGGCAGCCACACACAAACACATACTCCCTCCGTTCGGATTTAATTGACACACACTTCGTTACACATGGATGTATCTAGACACCTAACAAGTATAGATATATCCATATTTAAATAAAAGCAAGTCAATTAATTTGGAACGGAGGGAATACATCGTACTGCAAGCAGGCTTCCGGGCGGCCTTCCGGGGAATGCTGCCGCGGCCGCGCACCTCTTCACCATCTCCCCGTACGCCTCTCTCTCTCTCTGTTTCTTGGATCTGTCATCTGGAAAGTGTTGTTCCCCGTTCCCCCTTTTCTGCTCTTGCCAACGCGCGTCCGGTTGCCGGTGCGATCTAGCGCCGTTCTTGTTCAACGAACTGCCCCAAATCTTAAATAGCGGCCTCTGCCCCGAATTCTGGCCCGGTTCATCTAAAAAGGGTCAAAAGCTATTTGTCTGGTTGCGACGCGGAGATCCGTCGCTCATGGTTTCTTGTTTTCAGTCCTGTTGTTATTTCTGTGTGGTCGTTGCGAAGCCATCAAGCCAGTCAGAGATTGCGCGGAAAATTTCCCCAAAAAGAGTGGGCAGTTGTGTCCATCTTGGTGTCTGAATCAGTTCGTTGTGAAGCTAGGATGCCTCGTTGTAGGAGTATAATTATTTATGCAGTAATTAGTGTCAAGTCAATCTTGCACTACTCCAGTTGATGTCTAGCCATTTGATTGGTGGTGAACCAGTAAATGTAAATTCTGAACAGGAAAACAATAACAACTTCAGGTAAGCAACATGACAAGTGCTGAATCTAATGCTCTCAACTAAAATACTGTATGTCGCTGGTTCAGATATAGGACATGGGAGAGCACCACCTCAGCTCTGGAGCCTTAGTTTAGTAATTCCACTTTCATGATTCATTAGTTTACTATGGTGTCTTAACTGTAATCATGAGCCAGAAGTGGCAGCTAAGAAGTGGCAGGCTGGCAGCCAGAAGTTTTGTTGCCAGCTATGAGTATTTTGGTTATGTGGACATCTTGGTGTTAATGTAGTGACCAGGTAGTAATTTGTAAGTCCATACTTGTGTCTTTATGCGCATTCATTATATAAGTCGTATAGTAAAAATATGGACGTTTGTAATCAGTTCTTCGTAAGCAATATGAAATGCAGATTACTTGATATGTTCAGTTCTGTAGAAAAGCATGTATTGGTTCGTCTCTCACGTGTTTTATTGCCTTACCAATTTCAGGTTAATAATCTGGTCTCATGGCGAAGCAACACTATGCAACCAGCAGCCTTGTGATAGGCTATGCTTTGTGCTCCAGCTTGCTGGCAATCATTAACAAGTATGCTGTCACAAAGTTCAATTACCCTGGCCTCCTGACTACGCTGCAGTACTTCACATCTGCAGCTGGTGTTTGGGGCCTTGGAAAGCTGGGTTTTCTCTGCCATGATTCCTTCAACCTGGAGACTGCCAAGAAGTTCGCACCGGCTGCTGTTGTCTTTTACCTCGCAATATTCACGAACACAAACCTCCTCGTTCATGCCAATGTGGACACATTTATTGTCTTCAGATCCTTGACTCCGCTATTGGTTGCTATTGCTGACACAACCTTCCGGAAGCAACCACTCCCTTCCAAGCTCACGTTCTTATCCCTTGTGATCATATTGGGTGGAGCTGTTGGCTATGTGATAACAGATTCCGCCTTCAGCCTCACAGCATACTCATGGGCGCTTGCCTATCTGGTGACAATAACAACGGAGATGGTGTACATCAAGCACATTGTGACGAATCTGTGTCTAAACACGTGGGGTTATGTGCTGTACAATAACCTTCTTTCTCTGATGATGTCCCCCATCTTTTGGTTTCTGACAGGGGAGCACAAGTCAGTCTTCTCCGCTGTTGAGTCACGGGGTGAGAGTTGGTTCCAGCTCGATGCCTTCGTTGCGGTAGCATTGTCATGTGTGTTCGGATTGCTCATCAGCTTCTTTGGCTTCGCGGCTAGGAAAGCAATCTCTGCCACGGCATTCACGGTAACTGGGGTTGTGAACAAGTTCCTCACAGTGGCGATCAATGTGACGATATGGGACAAGCACGCAAGCGCATTTGGTCTGGTTAGCCTTCTGTTCACTCTAGCTGGTGGAGTACTCTACCAGCAATCAGTTACTGTAAAGGTAAATATTGCAACACAGCCTGAAGCGGCATCGGAGGAACCTAAGGATGACAGTGACAGTGCTGATGATGAGGAGAAACAGAAGCTGGTTCCATCTGGTGAGCACCCCAGTGAATGAAGAGCACCATTCTTAGCTTTAGATCAAAAGGTTTATCTTTTAATTTTGTTTGGTAGGCCATTACTTCTGCTTGACCTTTGCAACGGAACCATACAATAGACAGTATGAGTGTATTATGTAATACTGTACTTGTTATCACAAGAAAACTGGATTTAATCACTGTTGTTGATGGTAGGGCTGATGCCTGTTGTGAACTTGTAATACACTACTTGTATGGACATCTCATATTATTCTTGCAAATTATATATTGGGCATTGATGTCTGTTGTCATAACAAAAAACAAGACAGTGGGGTAGGTATCGACTGTTAGTCACATCTAAATGCTATGGAGCAAGCGAGCTTTTGGACTTGTAGAATACTTAGGAGTACACTATGCCTCAAAACAAGTTGTGTATCAGAGTCAGGTGACTGTTTTAACCGGCTTTCGGCCTCGACTACAGGAGGGAGCTGTAACGCTGTCAAGAGACGAGACCAAGCTTATGCTTGTGTCAACCGAGTTGGGAATGTGGAGGTGTTTTAGTCTAATCTGGTGTATACACTTGGCGAATGAGAGGGAGGCGGGACTTTGTTGCTGCATGGTGGGTTATGTTCTACTCCCTCCGTTTGAAAAATGATGTCACAAAAATGAGCTATGTGACATCCTTTTCCGAACAGAGAGAGTACATGTCATTCTTCTTCCCCTAATGGACTTGATTGACCCGAGGCTTCGACTTTATCTTGTATGCTTGTGTTTTCTTTTCTTCTCCTTACGTGTGATAAAGTTCCCATTATGCAGGAGATCTTGTGGGTGAAATCAAACTTCCCCTTCGAAAAATGACTCTTTTTTCTTCTATTGTTTAGGTTATAAGCACCCAAATATTGAGTCCACTATTGTTTCCAGAGGGAGCTATGTTTAGATGTTTGTCTGCTAAGTCCACGTCCTCACATAGGTCGAAGCTTAAGCTGAAAAGAACTGGGCCTGAAATACACATGGCCCTGAATTAAGCAACTTATCATCTACTAGGATATTTTTACCCGAGTTGGAAATGTGGAGGTGTTTTAGTCTAATCTGGTGTATCACTTGGCGAATGAGAGGGAGGCTAAGACATATACTAAACTAGTTGAATTTTAGTGCGCCGGCACGGCGCACCCTGGTGAATTTTGGAGGCATTTGAATTGAATGTTTGAAATATTCATTTTTTTTAATTTTGGTCATATTACATGAATTGTCATTTCAGAATTTAATAGTTTTGCAAAATTGATCAAATACTGTAAATCAACATCTATAAAGTGTTCTAAATTATGTAAAGCATGCTCTATTTTAGAATATGATTTCTAATTCGAATGTACTGGCCCTTCATGAAAAATATTATATATGATGTTTTTTCTCATAATCTGTTTGTTTCTTTAGTTGCGTTATATGTACTCTAGCTAAAATTCAATTTGAAATCAAAATATAATTGGACTAAATGAGTTCGTATTACCTCAAAATATGTAGCTAATCAAGCATTTTCTCCAAATGCAACTACATAATTAGAGAATTTTAAGTTATTTTGCTTCCAAATATGTTTGCCGAATCGAAATGTCTAAATTTGGTTTAATTTTGCTATAATTTTCTTACGTAGCACCATATTCAGAGGAAGCATGTTATGATTATCTACAAACGTTAACCAATTTGAGCATTAATTTAAATTTGGAAATGGATGTATTCAAGAATATTATTAGGGTTGGAAATGGTTGTAATTTAAAAAAAGCTCACGTTTGGAAAGACTACAGCTTCCGAAATTTGTTCGAACTGGAAAGTTTTGCAGATTCAATTTTTTTATTTCCGTAAAATGATCAGATTTGGAAAGCATTTGCAAGTTCGAAGTATCCAAATTTGAAATTCTATCGTATGCCGTAAATAGTCGGCATGTAATTTTTTGATTGCTTTGATATGTTAATAGATATATTTGAAGTTATTGATTTTGCAGTCTTCAGTACGTTTTCAAAATTGTTCAAATACCCTAGAACAGTATCTAGGGAAAAATTCTGTAAAGCATGTTCCGGCTTTTTTTTTCAACAGGAAATTACGAAATCTATGAATTCCATATTTTGTAAAATGGTGTAAAGGTGTTAAATGAGACGTTACTTACGATTTTAGAAAGTTAAGGTTTGAAATTATTTGGGAAATGTCACAAAGCACTTAAAATTGTTATTTCGATTTTTGACAACTTTTTTGAATTTGGTCTGAATTTATGTGGACATGTAATTCAAAATTTACAATAATTTTCGAGAGTACTTTTTTTTTTAAAGTTAAGGTTTGCAATAATTTGGACAATGTCACAAAGCATTTAAGATGGTTGTTTTGTTTTTTTACACTTTTTTCAAATTTGGTTTGAATTTATTTGGAGATGTATTTCAAAATTTACAGAAGTTTTTGAGAATACAGAAAACAAAACAGAAAAAACAGAAGAAGAAAAAAGACGGGCTAGCCCAGCAGTCGGCCCATGTACCCACCCCGGCCCACCGTGACGTCATGGTGACGTGTGACGTCACTGCGGCCGGAGCGGCCGCGGCGGCGACCACGACGCCGGCGCCGCGCGACGGCGAGCCAGGGCACGCGGATGGGCGCGTCGGATGGGCAATGACGCGGGCTTCCCGGCAGTGGCGGCGCCGCCCCTTTTGGGTCGCCGGAGCGGCGCCGGCGACGCGCGAAAGCGGCGGAAGGCAGCGGGCGCGGCGGCGACGATTACGGCGCGCGCGGCGGTCCGGCGGCCGATCTACGGCGAGGTGGGAGAAGAGGCGATGGCGGAGGCGCCCATGCCCGCCGATCTGAACGGGGAGGCCTGGCGTGGCGGGGGCGCGTCGGCGGCGGCGGCGAGCTCCGGCGTCGCGGGGAGAGAGAGGAAGGAGAGGGGCAATTGTGAGGCGTTTTTGCAGCGGGGTCCCTGGGCTTCTCGAGAATTACGTCTAGGTCCGTCGCTTCGTGAAATTACGTCTAGGTCCGTCGCTTTGCAAAACGACGCTGACAGGTGGGGCCCGTGCACTGTTCAACACTGTGATGAACATGTTTCACCAGTGATGAACAGTGCGCGGGGCGCTGAGAGCTCGTGAAATCCGCCAGCTTTTATATAGTTAGTATGTTTGAAAGGATCGAGTAGGTTGACTAGAGGGGGGGTGAATAGGCAACTACCAATTTTAATTTTCTTTTCAACAACTTAGGGAATTGCTCAAATATAAGTTCTCTAGATATGCAACTAGGTGAACAATCCTATATGATGAGCAATAAACTAGCTAACAATATATACTAAACAAGATAAGCTAGCAATACAAGTAAATGTAGATAAAAAGGATAAGCACACGGTGACACGGAGATGATTCCCGAAGTTCACTTCCCAATGAAAGCTACGTCTTCGTTGGAGCGGTGCGGGGTCACGAGTGATCCCCGAATAGCCGTGATATGGCACACCGTATCTCCCTCGTGTTATCCTCCAATGAGGAGTTCCACGAGCCACTATATGATGCCCTCGAGGTCCGCAACAAACCTTTACAAGGATGAGGCACACTCCACAACCGAATTGGAGGCTCTCACAAAATTCCCGCGGCTCCCAAAGCCACAAGAATCACAAGGCCGGGGCACGTCTCCACAACTCAATTGGAGGCTCCCGGCTAGTCCCCGCGGCTTCCAAAGCCACAAGAATGACCAACGACCGTCTAGGGTTCCAATGAACCCAAGATTCACAAGTTCCTCTAAGGAATGGATATGGAAATCAAATCGCTTTGGTGGAAGTGTAGATCTAGGTCAACTCTCCCAAATCCTAGAAGGACAAGGTGTTTGATTGGGTAGGGAGAGAGATCTACTAAGTTTAAGCTTGCAACAATGGTGGGGAAGATATTTCTGGTCGTGGTAGTTGGCTGGAGGTAGGTGGAGGGGTATTTATACCCCTCCCCGAAATCTAGCCGTTGCGCTTCATTCCGTCCAGAATTACTTGGGCCGGAACTTCCGGCCGGGCCGGCAAACCTCCGGGTAAACTTCCGGTCGATCACAGAACCCTTTTTCTCCGAAAATTTGTCGGCCAGAAGTTTCAGGCCGGAACGTCCGCCCCTTGGGCCAGAACTTCGGTCCACACCGGAACTTCCGGCTAGTGAAAAATCCCTGCATTTCCATAACAATAGCTCTTCTATGTTCATATAATTTGTACCAGTCACAAGCTTAACATACAGTTAATAGGCGCTTGTGTTGTCATAATCACCAAAACAAGATTACGGGCAAGTATGCCCTTTCAATCTCCCCCTTTTTGGTAGATGATGACAACACAAGAACAGGATTTGCAAAATATAGATAGGCTCCCCCTAAGCATGTGCATAACTTAGAAGATTGCATTTGAATACAATATGCACATAACTTAGGATCAACACTCCCCCTATATTTTACAAGTCAAGCAAGTAAACAAGTAAAACATAAAAGCACGACTTGTACAAACATAAGACAAGAAACATAGAGATTACACAACATAGTCTTTACATAAATAAGTTCACAAATGGGTTCCACATATCTTACCACATGCATAAGATAGGAGGTTCACACATAATAAAGTTCAACAAAGGCGACAAATACAAATAACCGGAGCACAATAACATAACCGAAACAAATAAAAGAACGAGTCTTTGTGCTTCACCCATGCAAATCCCGCAACCTGGGATATACTTCTCCCCCTTTGGCATCAAGACACCAAAAAGGGAAAACGAAGGCGAGGCTAACGTACCTCACTCTTCAGCAGACGAGTCCCACGCAAGATCCGCATCATCCGACACATGAGTAGTCCACTGCACGGTCTCGTTGTTCCAATGCTTGTATGCAATGTGTGGAGGAGGACAGTTGGGAACCTTGAGATGCTGCATAATCTTGTAGTCATTGACAAGGCCTTGGTGCCTCTCCACAGACGCTTGGAAGTTCTCTTTGTGAAGGCAAACATTCATCCTTAAGATCTTCTCAATAGCACGCTGAGCCCATGTGCGTTGCTTGGGTTTACCGGGCTTCTTCACTCTAGGATCACATGGGATATGAGACCCACTAGCACCATCATCGGTGGCCATAGAACCTTTATCCTTGTTGAGATTGAGATGAGCAATCTTCTTGTGCATCTGCACATGCTTATGGATAATGTCACAGTCGAAGGCCGCATCCGGGTTAAGCACATCATGATCTCCAAAAGGGAACTTTGACTTGATAAGCCTCATAATGTATGGAGCATATGGAGGCACTTTCCTTCCTATCACGGCATCATATATCTCATGAAAAATCAAGTCCATCACATCAATAGGAAAGGCGTTCGCCTCGGGATCATCTTCCATGAACACATTGTGAGCAAAGATCATGAGGTTGACAAGACCACCACGGATTTCATTGTTGTTGCCTCCACTTGGAGCAATGGTGTGGCGGAACATGCGAAGCAGAATGTCATAAACGGGAAGGAGTCCCGCTGTGGTGCCAATCAGTCCATCTTCAGCATAGAGATCAGTCATCTCATTCTTATCATAAGCAGCCCCGTGAATGTGC
Source organism: Poa pratensis (assembly GCA_947311845.1). Classification (NCBI taxonomy): domain Eukaryota; kingdom Viridiplantae; phylum Streptophyta; class Magnoliopsida; order Poales; family Poaceae; genus Poa; species Poa pratensis. The sequence goes on from CAMZMU010000074.1 coordinate 31,443,873, forward strand.
ATACGCTGACCGGAGGCCTTGTTGCTGCTAGAGAATCCATACCGGTGGCCATCATGCTCAAGAGCATTAGCAAAGTCATGAAAGGTGGCGGAGAGCTTGTGATTCCCGGTCATCCATGTCATACCACGGGCCGGAGTCTTGTCAAACACCACTGTGGCATAGAATTGATGAATCATGTGGATGTTGTAGTTGCATTGAATCTCCATCAGAGGACGCAAACCAAGAGCCTCGACCACAGCTACAGCCCCACCAAAATATGCTTGTTTCTTCTCCAAGTGTTCAAAATCAATGGGCTGCATAGGACACACCTTGTGCTTGCCAAGATTGCAATAGACCTCCTTGTACAGCACCTCTTGCTCAACATGATAAAAGCATGAGTCCAACTCAGGGTCGCGCTTGCCTTCATTGGTGAAGGCTAAGCGCCAAGGAATGAAATCCCTTTGATGCTTAGGGACAACAGGCAAGGGTGCTTTCTTCTTCTTCCTCTTGGATATCTTCACATTTGGTACTCTCGTCTGCAAAGAGGCATCAGCTGACGCATCTGGCATAAGATCATCCTCTCCTCCACTTGTAGGACGGGATCGGGAAGCGGCACGCTTGTAGATAGCTTGACGACCACGAGAGCCGCTAGGTGCTGAGAACAGACAGATGATAGCATAAGGTAAGTGCTCAAGTCAGATGATTAAAGGAAACAAGGAACAATTTGATTGTTGTTAGCACTTTTCTGTTTCGGGGCGGAAATTCCGGACGCAGGCCGGAAGTTCCGGCCAAGACGGAAGTTTCGGATTGCACGGCTGCGAGGGGAACAAGATCCTCAAACAAAAATTTGCTAACAAAAATCAAATCGCTCCTAGTATAAGTTAGGGCAAGCCTAGAGGAGTGTTTTCACCAAAGGAATTCTAGAATAGTGCTCTATTTCATCTAGGTTAAACGAAAGTCGAAATCGTCCTAGATTTGAAAATGGAGACTATACCGGAGTCCATGGCGAAAAATGGCGTGGAGGAAGAGGATCCCCACGTCGTGGGGATGCAGATCCGGCAGGCGGCCGGAGGAATCCGCGGCGGGAGGCTGCGGTGGAGATACGGCGGCGGAGGAGTTCCTGGGCGAGGAGAGAGAAGGTCCTGGGCACGGGGGTGGACGAACTGCTCGGGAAGAAGCAGTCCACCCCGCGGCCCTGGCTAAAAGCGCCCAGATCACTTACACCGGAAGTTCCGGCTGGGCCCAAAGTTCGGCACAAGTTCCGGACGAAAACAGAACAGTTTTCGCCCGGGGACTTAGCCAAATTTTTGACTGAAAATTCCGGGCGCCGAAGGTTCCGAACCCGAGGTCCGAAAACTCCGATGTACCCATGCCACCAAATCTCCGGAAAGGCAATAAATGACTTGAGCAAGAGTTTAGCATGGTTTTTAAGGAGCGATCAAAGCATGGCTTGGGATAGAAATTGTCACTGAAAATGGTAGTTCACACTCAAACTTGGTAAGAGGCACAAAAGATCAAATAAGAAGCATCATTTGAGTATGTTTTCCATAAAGACCAATGGATAGGCAAAAAGGCCATAAAGCTCCAAATAAAAGATCAAATTTTCACAAAGAAGATGTCGGTGGCCTAGGCCACCATGTATGAGTGTATGTGGTGTGACACCGCGAAGATATATCTTGGGTTCACCGCCACTACTCGTCAATTAAGCTCAAAGTTCATCAAAATGAAAATATAGAGACAAAATGAGTTTTTACTATCGGCATAACGGGGGGAGGGATAGTCCAATGTATTAGGACCGCACTCCCCCTATGTCCATGCCTACATCTAAACCAAATAAGTATCGTCTAATATGGGTAGGTATGCAAGAAATCCACTAAGTCCAATTGGATATGTCCACCACATTTAGTTCTCCTCTCAACTCCTTGAATCTTGCTTCACCAAGAGGCTTCGTGAACATATCGGCGAGTTGATGCTTGGTGTTGACATAATTGATTGCAATATCACCCTTCTCAACATGATCTCGAATAAAATGATACCGAATCTCAATATGCTTGGTCTTCCCATGAAGAACCGGATTGTGAGCAATTTTGATGGCACTTTCATTGTCACACAAAAGAGGCACTTTGTCACAAATGACACCATAATCCTTTAAAGTTTGCCTCATCCATAATAATTGTGCACAACAACTCCGGCGGCAATGTATTCGGCTTCGGTGGAGGACGAGGCCACACAATTTTGCTTCTTGGAAGACCAACTCACAAGAGACCTACCAAGGAATTGGCAAGTTCCCGAAGTTGATTTTCTATCCATTTTGCAACCGCCCAATCCGCATCCGAATAACCTACAAGATCAAAGCTTGTTCCATGGGGATACCAAAGACCATAGTTAGGAGTGTCCATCAAGTATCTTAGAATCCTTTTAACCGCGGTTTCATGACTTTCCCTAGGACTTGATTGGAATCTTGCACACATACCCACACTAAACATAATATCCGGTCTAGATGCACAAAGGTAAAGCAAAGATCCAATCATAGAACGATAAAGCTTTTGATCAACTTCCTTACCATTCGGATCTAAGTGAAGATCCGCTTGGAGTCCATAGGAAACTTATATGGCTTGGCATTGTTCATATCAAATTTCTTGAGCATGTCCTTGATATACTTGGCTTGACATAAGAATGTTCCTTCTCGAAATTGATGGATTTCAAAGCCAAGAAAATAATTCAATTTTCCCATCATAGACATCTCAAATTCCTTGGTCATTAGCTTGGAGAATTGATCACTAAATTCATGGTTAGTAGAACCAAAGATAATATCATCAACATATATTTGGCATACGAAAAATTCTCCATTTATTCTTTTTGTGAAAAGGGTGGGATCTATTACCCCAATTGCAAAGCCACGGTCTACTAAGAACTCCTTGAGATGATCATACCAAGCACGTGGAGCTTGCTTGAGCCCATAAAGAGCCTTATGGAGTAAGTAGACATGGTTAGGAAATTGGGGTCTTCAAAACCCGGAGGTTGTTTCACATATACTTGTTCATTTAGTGGACCATTTAGAAAAGCACTTTTAACATCCATTTGATATAAGTAATTTTATGAGTGATGCATAGGCAATAGTAAGCGAATGGATTCAAGTCTAGCAACGGGGGCATAGGTTTCACCGTAGTCGACTCCTTCGATTTGGGTGTAGCCTTGTGCAACCAATCTTGCTTTGTTGCGGATGACTTGACCATTTGAGTCTTGCTTGTTCTTGAATATCCACTTGGTTCCAATGACATTATGGGAGGAGTCATTGGGTCTTTCCACTAATGACCACACTTTGTTGCGCTCGAAGTTGTTCAACTCTTCATGCATAGCCGCAACCCAATCCATGTCTTCAAGAGCATCATATACCTTGAGAGGTTCTAAGCTAGACAAACAAGAGACATGACCACAAAAGTTAGCTAATTGATTGCGAGTGGCCACACCTCTACGGATACTCCCAAGGATATTTTCTTTGAAGTGTTGTTGATAATCCAATTTTGATGCACGCCGGATGACATCACGTTCCATAGCTTGACCAATAGATTCACCAACACAAATATCTTCATCATTGCCTTCATCTTGATCATGGTCACCCCTAAGTGGAGTTCTTGGAGTCATGGGTTCATTTCTTGTTCACCACTAGAGTTGGGTGGGTCTTGACCATTTTCTTGATCTTCATGTTCTTGTTCTTGATCATGGATAGCTTGTTGATCACTTGTTGAGGTAGATGGCTCAACTTGGGTGGAACTTGTTCCTTCTTCTTGAGTAACAATGGGTTCTTCACTAGGAATGAGTTCACCGATGCCCATAGTTCTTATGGCATGAGATGGCTCTTCATCACCTACATCATCATGATCAATATGCCCGCTTGGGAACCATTATCCTCGTCAAACTCCACATTCATAGACTCTTCAACACACCCGGTGGATATGTTGTAGATCCTATAAGTATGAGAGTTTGCGGCATATCCAACAAGAATACCATCAAAAGATCTAGACTCAAATTTAGCAATTTTGCAACCTTTAATGTAAACATGGCATTTGCAACCAAATACTCGAAAGTAAGAGACACTTGGCTTTTTACCGATAAGGAGTTCATATGGTGTCTTTTGCATGAGAGGACGAAAGAAGAGCCGGTTTGAATAGTGGCAAGCGGTGTTGATGGCTTCGGCCCAAAAGTTATATGGGGAATGAAATTCGGCCATCATAGTTCTTGCCATATCAATAAGAGTGCGGTTCTTCCTTTCGGCGACACCATTTTGTTGGGGAGTATATGCAGCGGAATATTGGTGTTGAATGCCCTCCCCACTTAGGAAATCATCCATAGTGTAATTCTTGAACTCCGTACCATTGTCACTTCTTATTGCCAAAATCTTGGAGTCATATTGACGTTGAACAAGGGTTGCAAAGTCAATGAATATCTTTTGAGTTTCACTCTTCTTCTTGATATAGAAAGTCCAACAATATCTTGAATAATCATCCACAATCACCAAACAATATTTCTTGCCACCAAGACTATCATATGTGGGAGGCCCAAAAAGATCCATATGAAGAGCTCCAAAGGCCTCTTAGTGGAGATAATGGTCTTCTTGGGTGATTCTTTTCATGCATCTTTCCGGCTATGCAAGCACTACAAGGACGATCTTTGGAAAAATTAACATCGGTTAGTCCTACCACGTGTCCACCCTTTACAAGAGTTTGTAAATTTCTCATACCGACATGGCCAAGTCGGCGATGCCAAAGCCACCCCTTGTCGCCTTTAGCCATTAGACATGTAGCGATTTGAGTGGTCTCTTTCGAGAAATCAACCACATACAAACCGTTTTCACGAAATCCAACAAAGGCGACATTGAGTGTTTGAGTGAAAAGGATGGTCACGTGGTATTTATTAAAAATAACGGTGTAACCGGCATTGCATAATTGACCAACGGAAAGTAAATTGTATGAAAGGATTCAACAAGGAGGACCTTCTCAATGGATAACTCCGGAGTGATCACCACCTTACCAACTCCCACTACCTTGAGTCTTGCATTGTTGCCAACGGTGACATGAGAGAATGAGAGTAGTTGTTTCAATAAGTCCTTTACTAGTTCTTTGCTTCCGGTCATATGGGATGAGCATCCACTATCAATGAGCCATGAAGATCCACCGGAAGAGAAACCCTACAATAATCAAGTCTTTGATTTAGGTACCCATTTTGGAATGGGTCCTCTTTTGTTAGTCACAAGGGTCTTTGGAACCCAAATAGCATAGTGATAATCATCTCCATATGAAGAGCCAACATATTTAGCAAAAACACAACCATTTGTAGATTTCAAAAGAACATATGAGGGTTGTATTTTCCCGCAAAGTTATTGTGAGTGGCATTGCCCCTAGTGACATTACCACTCCCAATAGAGTTGTCATTTGCTTTGGCTAACTCCCCTCCTTCACAAAAACAATATCTTTGGAAGGGGGAGTTAGCTTCTTCTTCTTGTTGTTGACCTTCTTAGAGTTGGGTGTGAACCCAATTCCTTCTTTGCCAACCACTCCCTTTTGATTGCTCAAAAGATCATTGAGGTTCTTTTCCCCTTGGATACAAGTGGCTAGGCCCTTCTCAAGTTGGGCCTTCAACCTAGTGTTTCCTCAATAAGAGATGCCTTGACACATAAAGGGTTAGTGGTACAAGCATTTGCATCTTTATCATTATGAGAAGTGGTGAAGCTAGCATAGATAAATTGAGCTTGTAGTTTGGCATATGACTCCTTGTGGGTTTCCCTAAGTTGCTCAAAACCCTCAAAGAGTTTGTTATGACTCTCTACAAGTTCCTCATTTTTACTTTTTAGATCAATAGCAATTTGAATAGAGGTTTCACGAGTTTCTTTTGCCTTGGAAAGATCCATGGCATGTGTCTCCTCAAGTTGCTCACGGAACAATTGTTCCTCAACAAGTTGATCTTCTAGCTCACCAATTTGTCGGCATGATCACATGCATGCCCTTCGAGCTCACAAATCCTAACATCCTTCTCTCAAGAAGGTTCTTGGCTTCTCCATATTGATACATGAGGGCCTCAACCATTTTCTTGGTTGGACCTTGGAGCTTGCTAATGAAGATAGAAATTTTATCCTCTTCTTCAATTTTCCCTACATCCTCAACACAATCCAATAGTGATGGGTTAGAGGAGATAGTAATTTTTGGTGGGGAATTCACCTTTGTTTCCTTGGCCATGAGGCACATAGGCTTGGAGATCTTGTCGTCGTTTGGAGATGAGAAGAGGTTGGCCAATGATGGAGGAAGGTGCCCATTGCAAGAGCCGCCATTCCTACTTCTTCACTTGTTCTTTATCCTCCTCACCTCCGGACTCGTATTCCTCTTGATGGGATGCCACAAAGCCTTTTGAGGTGATCTCTTGATGAAGGTAGGCTTGGGGTGGTACTTGTTCTTCTTTAGAATGAGTTGACCACCATTATCCTCTCTTCTTTCATAGGGGCAATCCTTCACAAGATGATTGTCCTTTCCACAATTGAAGCACATTCTTTTTATTGGTGGAGAGGGTTGCTCTTGTTCTTCTTGTTCCAAAACCGGGTGGCGGCAAGTGCAAGAACTTCATTGAGCTCACCCTCCAAGTCTTCTTCACCTTCATGACCGAGCTTTCTTCATATCTTGGATGTCTACCACACGGCCTTCAAAGCAAGAGTCTTTGGCCACGGATTTGGTTGAAAGACTTGGATGTGGACTTCAATGTATCATAGGTGACAAATTGAGCCAAGATGTCATTGGGAGTCATTGTTGTGTAATCCGCTCTTGCATGAGGTTCATCACCATAGTTTCACTATATGGCATAATTGCTTGAAGGAACTTGGCCTTGACCCATTCATCATCCATATCCTTCTTTCCATTTTCCCTACATGTCACCACAAGCTTGTGAGTCTTCGGTAAAGTTCGGTCGGAGTCTCTTCTCTAGCATGATGAAGTTGTCAACTTGATGTTGAAGGACGGCCGCATTGGAGCGTTGAATGCCCTCATTTCCTTCATACACGGTTTCAAGATAGAGCCAAGCCTCATTGCAAGTTTTGAGATTCCGCACATGATCTTCATCATTTGCGGTCATAGCACTCTCAAGAATGTACTTGGCATTTGCATCAAGTTGCTCATCAATCTCTTCTTGCTTGGTCAAGTTGTTGGGATCAACCGGGTTGAAACCTTGTAGAACCACCCTCCAAAGATGCACCGATGAGCTGCGAAAATAAGACTCCATAGATTTCTTCCAAGTGAAATAACGAGTATTATCAAGCTTAGGAGGGGGTCTACCAAGGTTGGTTATATGAGGTTGAGTGGGTGCAACTTGAGTGAGATAAGAGCTAGGTGGAGCAAAGTTATGAGGGCTTCTCATAAGTTTATCATTTTTATCCTTGCACTAGCTCCCTTAATAGGGTAGTAGTTGATGAGGAGCCATTTTGATTAATGACCCGAGTATACACCTCATCCACCATTTTGCCTTTCATGAACCCAAAGAGTTCAATCATGGACTTCATGGTGATTGGGGCATCATCGGGAGGGATTATTCCCGCTTCACTTAGTTCTTTGTTAAGTTGTTCTCTATCAAGTTTTTCTTGTTCCTTGGCAAGTTTTAACTCCTCATCTTTAGCACGTTGTACTCCTCCGCACTAGCCATCCTCCTCTTTAGGCGATTAAGCCCTTAATAAAGAGACCTTGCTCTGATACCAATTGAAAGGATCGAGTAGGTTGACTAGAGGGGGGGGGTGAATAGGCAACTACCAATTTTAATTTTCTTTTCAACAAGTTAGGGAATTGCTCAAATATAAGTTCTCTAGATATGCAACTAGGTGAACAATCCTATATGATGAGCAATAAACTAGCTAACAAGATATACTAAACAAGATAAGCTAGCAATACAAGTAAAGGTAGATAAAAAGGATAAGCACACGGTGACACGGAGATGATTCCGAAGTTCACTTCCCAATGGAAGCTACGTCTTCGTTGGAGCGGTGCGGGGTCACAAGTGATCCCCGAATAGCCGTGATATGGCACACCGTATCTCCCTCGTGTTATCCTCCAATGAGGAGTTCCACGAGCCACTATATGATGCCCTCGAGGTCGGCAACAAACCTTTACAAGGATGAGGCACACTCCACAACCGAATTGGAGGCTCTCACCAAATTCCCGCGGCTCCCAAAGCCACAAGAATCACAAGGCCGGGGCACGTCTCCACAACTCAATTGGAGGCTCCCGGCTAGTCCGCGGCTTCCAAAGCCACAAGAATGACCAACGACCGTCTAGGGTTCCAATGAACCCAAGATTCACAAGTTCCTCTAAGGAATGGATATGGAAATCAAATCGCTTTGGTGGAAGTGTAGATCTAGGTCAACTCTCCCAAATCCTAGAAGGACAAGGTGTTTGATTGGGTAGGGAGAGAGATCTACTAAGTTTAAGCTTGCAACAATGGTGGGGAAGATATTTCTGGTCGTGGTAGTTGGCTGGAGGTAGGTGGAGGGGTATTTATACCCCTCCCCGAAATCTAGCCGTTGCGCTTCATTCCGTCCAGAATTACTTGGGCCGGAATTTCCGGCCGGGACGGAACCGGAAGTTCCGTCCCGGCCGGAACTTCCGGGCAAACCTCCGGGTAAACTTCCGGTCGATCACAGAACCCTTTTTCTCCGAAAATTTGTCGGCCGGAAGTTTCAGGCCGGAACTTCCGCCCCTTGGGCCGGAACTTCCGGTCCACACCGGAACTTCCGGCTAGTGAAAAATCCCTGCATTTCCATAACAACAGCTCTTCTATGTTCGTATAATTTATACCTGTCACAAGCTTAACATACAGTTAAAAGGCGCTTGTGTTGTCATAATCACCAAAACAAGATTACGGGCAAGTATGCCCTTTCAATGTTAATCCAAACTGAAAGATAAAAGTGAAGATTCACCTGGGCAGAGACATCATACATGTTTCACCATTGACCAACTTGGCATAAAAATGGCATAAAATCACCTCCTTTCCCGCCTTTTTTTCTCTCGATTGCAGCATCATCATTGGATGGATAAAACCTTCTTTCAAGAATAGACAGGGCAATATCCCAGTAAAAATGCAGTGTGATATATCAGCTAGTGCTTTTTTATGGGTTAATTCCTTGTACTACATGGTAAGCCTTTAGCCCAGAAGGCCAGAAGCAATACCCTTTAGCAGACAACACATGCAAATTTACGATGGACATGTGCACAGTTGAAATGGTACACACATTCCATCTTCTTTTCACACGGTTTTGTTTTCTCAATCTCAGTTTGAAGCTTTACAAATACTGAAGAACTAAAGAGACCACAAGCATGCTATGATAGCAAAGAAGACAAAGGAAGATCCCTATGACTTTAATCTCTCCAATCATGGGTAGCAGAAGCAGCAGAGCAGTGGCAAGCAGAGGAAACAAATACCATTTTGATGGTATGGGGCATGCCAATTCGGGAGATGAAACTCTCTTTTTTTAGATAAGGGGGTGCGGATCCCCGGCAAGGAGATGAAACTCTTAGGCATGACATGTGAAGACCAACTCTCCAACTGATAGTCAACCACTCACCTGACAACAAGATCTCGCTGCTCTCAAAACCCTTGGAAATCACCCATCTTTGTGTATGTGAAGAATGAAAATCCATCTGTCAGGTCACCATAAACTTTATTGATGTCACGAATGGCTGACCAATCTCTAGCATGCCGAGTAATTCCCCCGTGCCAAAAACGGTCAATGCGTGTAGCACTGAAGCGTGCCCTGTCAACCAATCTGGAAAGCCTTGTCAGCTCTCTGTCTACTATGCGGAGGTGCCTTACACGCTTGACTCCCTTTACATCTTGCAGCCCGGAGCAGCCAACGACCATCAGGTATTAAAGTGATGGTAGATTGCAGACAGTGCTAAGACTTTTGCCGTCTCCCACAACTAACTCTTTCAGCATAGGTAGGTTGCCAAGTACTATGAGGCTATCAGCAGCAACAACTAGTGCTACCACATTGATCAAGCTGTGTATGGCCAGAGCAGCTTCTTGTGCCATGGAAGATTGCAAAACTCTGGCTATCGTCAGTATCTGGAGGTTTCTCAAGGAATTCGGATGTTTCAGGTCTTCCAACGGCCACCCACTAACATCTTTCTCGGTAATAGTCTTGTCTCTTGTGGTTTACTACTAAACCGCGTTGAGTTGTTAGCTGCTTCAAGTCTACCAAGCTTGGCAGGACTAGTTATGGGGTAGCCACTTTGAGGTCAAGACACTAAAACCTGTGGGGCTTAGCCTACAAAGGTACTGGGGTCATTTCCATTGCACCGGGGTCATTTTGCTCTAATGAGGCATAATATCACTAATTTTCCAGTAAACTTCCAAGGGATTCAGTCAAGTCGTTGGGGTCATTTGACCCAGCAAATGCACCTAGCTCCGCCCTGAAGTCCACTGCAATTTCGTAGGATCAAACATTGCAGACTTCTGAGGCTCTCAATGGACTCTGGAAGCTCAGTGGTTTGAGACAGATAGAGATTCAAGAGCCTCAGGTGAAGTGCTACTCAAACTGGAACGTGCGTGATACCAGTACCAGTAAGATCTAGCACTTCAAGTCTGCATATTGATATATGTCCCAGGGTGATTTCACTCCCCTCCATGGCTCCAGTACTGCACGACACTGAAAAGCTTGAAGATAAAACATGCTGGTGCGCTTCAGTATATCAGAAACCTGCCAGCACTTAAGGAGCTCCAAGTTCACAATAGTGCCAGCCTAGAGAGGATACTGAACCTCTGTAGACTCAGGAATTTGAAAATCGTCAGCTTTGCACCTCTGAATAATGTGCAAGATGTTCCTTTTTTGTGTACCTGGCATTTGGATGAATTCAGCTCAGCCTCCAGAATGGCTCCAGAAGAGATGGCCTTCCACGCTCGGGAGAGTGGAGATTATCGGCAGTGAGGACCTGCTCGACAAATACTCCTCGTCTGTCGCGCGTGAGTTAATTGCATTGACGGTCACACAACTCCTACGACATGTGCGCTTAAGTCACACATCTCAAAAACGTGTATAACGGGTCACACAACTGAATAAATATGTGCAATTTGGTCACAAACGGGACATGTCATCCCGTTTTGGACTGCGACTTTTCAGAAAACCCCCTCGATTAATATTAGCAGGTCCATATTGTAAAATTAGACCGCATCTTCCCTCCCTGCAAAATTCCACACCGGCCGCCGACCGCCGGTCGCCAGCCAAATCGTGAAGTCCGACATGATGCGGGGATGTGCTGCTCGAAGTTTCGTGCCCGCAGCCTGGCGGCTGTCGAACCTAGCTAAGGTTTGATCGTTGAGTGGGGAGGCGCATGCCGGCATGCGCTTAGCTACGTTCCCGCCGCCGCAGCCGAGCGGCGTCGACCGCACGCACCCGTCCCGGCCGTCCCGCAGCGCCCACGCGGCCGGCGACCTGGGGACGAAGCCGGGCAGGCAGGAGCAGACGGGCAACGGCGACACCGCGTCACACTGGTCCTTGGGCGTGTACCAGTAGTACATCCAGAACAGGGTCCACGTCCCGGACGCCGGCACCCACGTCATCGGCCGTCGCCATGGTCGGGTGCTTCTCGTGCGCGTCGTGCGCGTCGTCGCTACGATTTCTGCCGGAGCCGAGGACGACGAGGGGTGGCCGCCTAACGGCTGCGCCCGTCGTCCCCAGTTTGCTGCTCCCCGAGGTCTCGGGCAAGGTGTCTCGGGCGACGGGAGGAGCGCATCCAGGGCAGCTCCGCACGATTCCTTCGGTGGAGAAGTTCTGCGTTGCGAGATGGAGCTAACGGACACAACATTAGAGCTCGGTGAGGTCTGCAAACACGGCTAGGACGGACATGACGACGGCGGCGTGCTCTGGACGCCGTTCGCGTTCTCTGCTCTCCCAGGAAGAGGAGAGCTGAAAATTGTTGGAGAAGGAGAGAGTGACGAGGCGGAGCATCAGGGTTGGTGCAGGAGCTAGAGAGATTCCGGCGGCCGGCGGTCGGAGCAACACGAGTGAGCAGCCACGGAGTGGCTAGCATGTGTACAATACAAGGGCGGCGCTGCAACTGGCAAGCATGGCCGAGCTGGCCGGGTGGGACAGCCGGCGAGCGCGCAGACACGAGCCGGACTGCCGACGCACAGTACCGCGACAAGGAGGCGGCTGGCCAAGGTGATGGCGCCCGACGAGCAGGCAAGCATGACGAGTTGGAGCAGCGCGGTGAGGATGCGGAGAGCAGCGTTGACTGCCGGAGCGGGGGCGCCCTGCTGGTGTGGTGCGCAGCTCGGGGGGGCGGGTGCTAGACTGCGAGGTCGCCGGCGTGGAGGCGAGCTCACCGGCACGTAGGCGAGCTCATCGGCGTTGGAGGTGAGAACCACGGATTTTGCAATAGGCCCCCTAAAATATAACACGAGGGTGTTTTCTAAATTTTTTTGGTCCATAACGGGACGACGTGGCCTATTTGTGACTAAAATGCACCACTTATTCAGTTGTGTGACTAAAAAATCCCGTTTTCCAGATGTGTGATTTAAGTGCACATACAGAACGAGTTGTGTGACCGCCAGTGCAATTAACTCGTCGCGCGTTATGGACGTGTCATCAAAGGTGCAGCTGATTACGGTTATGCAGAACTACATGATGGTCTTGTACACCGAAAAGCACCGGCATTTTCGACAAAAGCAAATATGCACAGCACCGTTACCCTGGCGGTTCCTACTGTTCTGCATAGAATTCATGGAAACAAGGATCAAGTACACACTGTGCTCTATCGCCCTTATTGTTTCTCAGTTCTTAATTCAATGGGTTGTTAGTTCTACATAACTGAATGGAATCATGCATGACACCTTTATCGCACATCTTTGTTGTACTCCTTTGGCTGTCGCCAAGTTTCTGATTATGCAATCGTTCGTGCAAACGGTGAAACAGGTTATCCTGAATAGAGCTCCTGAATCCAGTCATCTGAACATGTTTGCTGGGTTCAGTTGTAAATCATTTGGGTATATTGTCAGTTGTCACTGATAAAAGCTTCATCTGTGCCATTTACTTCAGTTAGTTGTTTGCAAAATTCTACTAGCAATGTCCAGTATTTTGGGGTTCCTGTGTTTAAGAGTTACTCTGACAAGATTAATGCCATTATATGATATAAACCTATGTATTTCCCAAAAAAGAAAAATAATGCTGATTGAGTGCTGTCTATTTGGGGATTTTAAATCCTGCAAAAATGGTTTTCAAAATTATTAATTCCGGAACAGCTGCATAGAAATTTCAACTGATTTGACCAAATTTTCTATTCAGGTAAAATGAATTTGTGTACTCCTCTAAACAACGGAATTTTTGGAAATTTACCGGACAAGTGACTGGAGTGGTGAATCGTCAATTTGTGACGAAATGGATGCTAGCAATTGGAAACAATTTTCCCTTCCCTGTTCCCAGAGAAATTTCACGCAATTAACTCCGTTGATAAATATGTCCCTAAAAAAAACTCCATTGATAAATATAGTAGGCACTGATATTGTTTTTCTGGCAAGGTTGTAACACAGAAGTGGCTATCCGATCTGATTGTGGCTAATCGAAACCGTGATATAGAAGCTGCTAAAATTACATACCACGCGCATATCTTCCCATAAATGCAATGATCCACGAAATACGATAGAGCTATTTATGTCTATGTTTCAATTCAATTCCAAGGTAGCCAGTACGTGTATGGAACATATGCATATATACGCAATCGATGTATATAAAGTTATACTAAATCCAAATGCAACCCTGTTAAATTGCAATGCGGAAAGGTTCACGAATCAAGTAAAAACGGGCACTGTTACCTTGGGAATTCATTCGTTTCCAAACATGGCGTTCAAATTCCCATGAGTCTTGTTATTCGGCCTACCATACCAAAATCATAGCACAGATCATCACGGATCGCGGGCTTTTACTTCCTTCCATTTACGGCTGCATGTCTGCTCCTATAAAAGGCCGCGCCCCGGCAGCGTCGATTTCAACAATAGGTCCGGCCGGCAACGCGCACAAGCACACGATCCAGCCATGGGAGCCGCCGCCATGATCGAGGTTGAGCAGCAACGCGGCAGCAAGCCGAAGGTGGTGTTCGTTCTTGGCGCGACGGCGACGGGCAAGTCGAAGCTGGCCATCGCCCTGGCTGCAAGGTTCGGAGGAGAGGTGATCAACTCCGACAAGATCCAGGTGTACGCCGGCCTGCCCGTGATCACCAACAAGGTGACGGACGAGGAGTGCGCCGGCGTGCCGCACCACCTCCTCGGCTCCATCTCCTGCCCCGACGCCGACTTCACCGCCGAGGACTTCTGCCGGGAGGCGGCTGCCGCCATCAAGCGCGTGCTCGCCCGCGGCTGCCTCCCCGTCGTGGCCGGCGGCTCCAACCGTTACATCGAGGCGCTCGTCGACGGCAACGGCGGCACGTTCCGCTCCGCACACGACTGCCTCTTCGTCTGGCTGGACGCGGCGCCGGATGTCCTCCGCCGGTGCACCGCGGTGCGGGTGGACGACATGGTGCGGCGCGGGCTGGTGGACGAGTCCCGCGCGGCGTTCGACCCGTACGCCGGGTACACGCGTGGACTGCGCCGCGCCATCGGCCTGCCGGAGATGGACGCGTACCTGCGGCATGGCGATGAAGACGGCGACGAGTTGCTGGAGAGGGGGGTGGAGCAGATCAAGGTGAACACGTTCGGGCTGGTGCTGCAGCAGGTGGAGAAGATCCGGCGGCTGAGCACACTGGACGGGTGGGACGTCCGGCGGGTGGACTGCACGGAGGTGCTGGCGCGCATGGCGGACGGCCAGAGCATTGAGGAGCCATGGAGGAATGTGGTGTGGGTGCCTGTGGAGGGCATGGTGAGGAGCTTCCTGGTGGAGGAGACCACTGGGATCAAGCTGGAGAACTAGAGAGCAACGTTACTATATAGCTGGAGAACACAGTGCGCACGAACTTCCTCTATCCCAAATTATAAAACGTTTTTTAGGCTAAATAAGCCTTGAAACCGTCTTATAATTGGGGACGGAGGTAGTATAAGTGTTAATTTTGAAATTATCCACCGGGTAGGAGTTAGATATTTTGGTGCGTCCTTCAAGTTTTTGTTGTGCCGATACAGTAGATGCAGATATATATTTTGCCAGCCTTCACAATTGATCCTTATATATCTTTACTACTGTTTACTCTATATATACTTAGACGGAAGGCTCGCAAGAGCCCAGTTTTGAATTAACAAAGTCAACAACCGGCCAAAGTTACAACTCTCAGGTTACAACACACACAACACACTCACGCCCCAAAGCAACAGAGATCCACAAAGGGGAACAAGCTAAACCCAACACTAGGCGACTTGTCTTCTATTGCGCGGAGACGACGACCGAGAAGTCCACACCAACCGACCTCCACCACACCTTCAACGCCACCACCGAGAAACGCCATCAGGGAAAGGAACCTAACATGGATTGAGAATCCAAAAGCCGGGGGCGTGCAGAGACGTTGCTGCAAGCCAGAGCAAGGGGCGAAGGCACCACCAGCAGCACCACACTGCCCATCCACCGGGAGATCCCAAGCACACAAGCTAGGGAGAGCTCCCAGGAGCAGCACGGCATGCCGTGGGAGCAGGGAAAACAGAGGGCAACTCCGGCAAGCACACAGGCCCGAACTCGGAGAGAGGCACCAAGGCGTGCTAGGGCCGGCCCGGCCCAGCCCAGATCCGGCCCAATGGGCTCGGATCTGGCACCTCATGGCAGCCACCATGGTGGGCGCGCACACCGGCCGCACCGCGCCGGGGCAACGCCGGAGCCGGCCAGGCGACGACGGGGAGACGCCCGCCCTCAGCCGGCCACCCGTCAGATCGAAGATCTGGAGGTTCCCCGAGCGGGGAGAGCCTCACGGGGGCGCGGGCCGAGCCTCATGGTGCAGGCGCACCATGGAGAGCGCATCTCGCGGCGCCGGCGCACCACGGCAAGCACCAGATCTCGCCTCACCGGCCGCCACCAGGATCTAAGCGCTCCGCCCGACGAGCGAGGAAGGGCTCCATGGGGCTGCGCGGCACGACGGCGAGGTCCGGCGAGCAGACTGGCCGGCCACAGGGCCGGCGAGCTCGAGGAGAGGCAGGAGGAGGCCGTGCCCAACCGTGGACGCGGCCACACACACGCACGCACACCACACCTACACGCACGCGAGGGAAAACTCCCCGCCGCCACCGTCAGCCGCCGAGATGGCAGCTTCCTCCGGCGATGGCGGGGGGAGGGGGGAGGGAGGAGGGGAGCTCGGCGGCGCTAGGGTTTCGCCGCCCGAGCCGCCCTCGGGAGAGCGGCGCGGGGGAAGAGAAGGAAAAGGTTACACCTCAAGCCATTTTCCACTCTATATATACTCGGATGCGAACAATATGATTTTGATTTGATTTACGAAATGCAACATTCATACGCACAAAAACCTTACAGTTCCGATATACTGAGAGGGTGCGTTTGTTATTAGGTCGAACCACCGCGACCTTGAAAAGATGTTTCTCGGGTTCATACTTTTCTCAACATTATGTTCTCTCGATTACGAACACTAATGCTTCATTTGGATGTTTGCACTCTTGACATTATATTGGGTTGAATGTCCAATGCGCATGATACTGACAGTGAGATTGAATGTCTATTTTTACTTGGACGTGTTAGATATCAGGATCTTATGTTAGATATTGAGCATCGCGATCTACGATGTTTCGATCATGTACATGCAAAAATCGTACGAGGCATTGAACATGGCTAGCTAGCTCCATCAACAGGACCAAAAAGAAACAATCGACCAAATCGATGAACAGAATTTAAAATAAGAATCGTCGACGGAGAAATTGGCTAGCTAGCAGGAGCAAAGCAGCACGCGAGAGCAGCTCAAGACCAGCAGGTACTACTAGTACACGTGAGAAACTGAAAATAGATCGACCAAATCAATTAGCTAACTGGAGGGAGAGAGGCAGGGAGCCTTCAGCGCGCGTGCGATGGAGCGCGAGCTGAGACATTTTTTTTATTTACGAAACACACTATACAGACGTTCACATACACGTATACACACTTACCCCTATGAACGCATGCACACACCCAACCCCTATAAGCATCTTCGTAATACCGAGCCGACGGGTCGAGTCTTGAGATTGACGAAGTCACAACAACCGCCTCGCTATCGACGGGAACGTCGCCTCCCACTGAAGAAAAATTCCGCCTAAATGAGAAACACCAACGTCAAACCTGGGGTTTGTACAAGTACCCTCCTAACCATCTTGATACAGACAATATTCTCAGCGCGAGCAAGACTGGGACTCAAAGTTGTGTCTCCTCAGTCGTGAAGAGGTACGAGTCTCGCGGGATAGCAAATATAGAGTGAAGTCGAGGATTAGGCGATTTCTTTGCCGTTCCGAGCTCGAATGCCCGTCTTCAATGTCTAGGCCTGCCAAACGGCTAGAGTCGTGGCTCTTGGAACCATAGTTTAAAAGGCCGAACAGGGCAGCGAACCGGTGAGGCTGCTGGTTTATTGGTTCACCGGTTCAACCGCCGGCTCAGTCGGTTCAATAGTGACAAAAAAACCGTCAAATTAGATAAATAAGTGAGTTGATTTCATAAAAAATCACCGCCAAATCCTATATATACAACTTACTTCTGTAGTAAAACACAACTAAGCCCCCTAGCGCAGGTGGTATTGGCCCTCTAGCAGCTTGTTTGTATCATGTCTAGAGTTCGAATCTTGCTGACATCTAAATATTTTTAATTTATTTTTTCGGTTTTTTGGTAGCTCGGTCTTTTGCGCTTAAAAAACAGGACAAATGCTCGTTTTTTTTTCCGGTCGGACCGCCGATCCGGTCCCTTTTTAAAACTATGCTTGGGACTGCCACGAACCGAAAATCTAATATTTAGACCCAATACAAATGTACTACCTCCATTTTCAAATGTATTTTTCCGGTTTTTTGGTAGCTCCGTCTTTTGCGCTTAAGAAACAGGACAGAGGCATGTTTTTTGTTTTTTTCAGTCGGACCGCCGTTCCGGTCCCGTTTTTAAAACTATGCTTGGGACTGCCACGACCCGAAAATCCAATATTTAGACCCAATACAAATGTATTACCTCCGTTTTCAAATGTAAAATGTTTTAGATGTTACATGTTTAGTCCAAATACATATCAAAATGAGTGAACACACACATTTCATGTGTATAGATACACTTTGTCACATGTGAATATGGACAGAGTTTTAAGCATCTCATATTTAAAACAGAGAAAGTACAAACAAAATGTAAGCGGTTTACCGTCAACACTTTGCATCGCCGAGTTTTTTTTTACCGTCAACACTATGGATCGCGAATATAGCGCGATGTCGAGGATTATGCGGTTTCCTCCCCACACCAGCCTCCTTCATGGGCCAGCCCGTATGGGTTTTTTTTAATTTTCTGTTTTCCTTCTTCATTTCTCTTCAATTTTTATTTTTATCTTTTGCCGATTTTATTATTATTATTATGGAGTACTGGACTAATCATCTGAAAATGCATATATTTGAAATGTTTTCTTTTTAATATATTTCATATTTTTAAAATGTTCATATTTGAAATGTCTTAATTTTAAATGGTTCATATTCTAAAATGTTTATATCGAAAAATGGTTTGGATTTTGGAAATTTTTCATATTATAAAATTGTTTAGTTTTTAAAAGAATTTAGTTATTTGAAATGGTATAAACTTTGAAAATATTAATGTTTTTAAAATGTTCATATTAAAAAAGGTTTGGTAAAAATATGAACATTTTTAATCCCCGCTGGTGTACCCCATGTTAATCTGAACCTTTTTAAAAAAAATCAACCATTTTTTAGATAATAGAAAACAAGAAAATAAAACACACATTTGTGGCCGTCCCATGTGTGTCTGCATTTGGGGTGGGGGAGGCGAGGTATAGGTGAACCCTGGTTTACTACTCTTCTAACAGAGCTGCACTAGGCATCCATGGCCATGTTAAAAATTGCGGGGTCAATGTCCCGTGTGCCAATAAGTGGAGGTGTAAATGTTTAATTCCACACTGCTACAGTGCTACTACTAGGAGAGTAGTGAGATCATCATACAATACTCCCTAAAGCCACCGAGTGATGGAATGAGTGGGGAAAAGAACACCGCATGTGTCCGGTCGTCTTGTCCGGTCGGAATTGGGCATGGGGTAGTGCGAGCATGCGACATGTACATGAATAGCCCGCCAAATTTTGGTTTGGGGCCTTGTAGGAGCGCAAGTTCCATTTGTCGTTATGACTTTTGGTTACATGTTGGTTGCCCACAAGTTGTTAATCTAATTATTTTATATAATGATTCCACACGAGATTGAACGGTTCTCCTCCTATATAAATAACCTATCGAATGTCGCCAAAGATACATCAAACCAATTCAGGGTCTTCGACTCCCCTCGATGCTTCCATCGTCATTTTAGTCTATTCCATCCCAATCGAGTGCTAGTATGCTCGGGGAAGAAAATATTTACTAGCTATTTCTCACATTATTCTTCACAAAACTCATGGAAGAAAATATTTACTAGCAAAGCAATCAACACATACAATAAATGTACTAGCAAAACAAAATATGCCCAGATGTGGGCAGTGCCGGACCTGCCGGTGCCGGTGGCGCTCCAGGCCTACAGAGGACATAACGTTGTCCGGCGGCATGCGGGCAGGGGCGCAGCCGTGCAGGGCGGGGGTGGATGCGGCAGCAGGTAACGACCCTGCGGGGTCGGGGAGACGGCCACACGGAGAAGGGGATCGAGTGGGTGGCCGGTGGCTGGTGATACGTCCATTTTGCATCACTATTTTATATCATAATTTACTGTTATTCATTGATATATTTCATATTTAGAGATGATACTTATGTTATTTTACCTGTTTTGCATGTTTCATCATTATTGGAGGATTATTCACCGGAGTCAGGATTCTGCTGGAAAAAGCATCGTCAAGATACGATATTTCTGGAGTTCAACAATTCGAGGAAAATATACATAAGCTTCTATTTTGTCAGATGACAGATGGAGCCAAAAAGGGGCACCATGGTGGGCCACCGTGGGCCCTCCCCACACGGTGGCGTGGCCCCCTATGCTACCGCGCCACCATATGGGGAGGAGGCCCAGGCCCACCTCAGCCGTCGCCCCTTCGCGTACTTCATCATCCAGAAACCCTAAGACTCGGGGGATCATCGAGGATAGACAGCTCCGCCTCCTCAAGGCGGAAAAGACGAGAGAGAGAAAAGCTCTCCGGCAGGGAGAAATCTGCCGGGGAAATTCCCTCCTGGAGGGGGGAAATCATCGCCATCGTCACCATCATCGAGCTAGACTTCATCGGGATCATCATCACCATCATCTCCATGGCCGACACCGTCATCTCCACCACTCCACTCCGTTCCGCTGTAACATCTAGGGTTGAATCTTGTGTATTTCATAGGGGAAACTTTCCCGATGTTAATTACTTCTTGTGGTTGATGCTATTGAGTGAAACCGTTGAATTAAGGTTTATGTCCAGATTGTTATTCATCATTATATCACCTCTGATCATGATCCATATGATGTCTTGTGAGTAGTTCGTTTAGTTCTTGAGGACATGGGTGAAGTCTAAATGTTAGTAGTGAATTATGTTGAGTAATATTTAATGGTTTGATATTTAAGTTGTGGTGTTATTCTTCTAGTGGTGTCATGTGAACGTCGACTACATGACACTTAACCTTTATGGGCCTAGGGGAATGCATTGTGTATTCGTTTGCTAATTGTGGGGTTGCCGGAGTGACAGCAACCTGAACCCCCGTTGTTATATCGATGCATGAGGGATAGCAGGATCTCAGAGTTTAAGGTTGTGGTTAGATTTATCTTAATTACTTTATTGTATTTGCGGATGCTTGCAGGGGTATAATCATAAGTATGTATTAGTCCTAGGAAGGGCGGTGCATTAGCATAGGTTCACCCACACAACACTTATCAAAACAATGAAGATTAATCAACTATATGAAGTGAAAGCACTAGACTAAATTCCCGTGTGTCCTCAAGAACGTTTGGTCATCATAAGTAAACAAACCGGATTGTCCTTTGCCGTAGAAATGATTGGGCCACTCGCTGCAATTATTATTACCGCAATTTACTTACTTGTATTTTATTTTTCTGCTATATCAAAAACCCCTAAAAACTTGTCTGTGAGCATTTACAGTGAATCCTTCACCGAAACTGCTTGTCAACACCTTCTGCTCCTCCTTGGGTTCGACACTCTTATTTATCGAAAGTACTACGATACACCCCCCATACTTGTGGGTCATCAAGACTATTTTCTGGCGCCGTTACCGGGGAGTGAAGCGCTATTGGTAAGGAAAACTCTTACTGTACGTGCTGTTTTTATTTCTGCCTGCTGCTATATTTCATTATGGAGAGGTCTTCTCTTGAATTCCTATTTGGAAAATCTACTACTACTGCAAAGGTAGTGGATGAGGCGCCAGGTGAGCAAGTAATTCCATATAAAATACCTATGAAAATTATTGAACGTGTTACGAATAACCACTATGAAGGGGATGGAACTATCCATCCTGGAGATCATTTACTGTTTTTACTTGAATTATGCGAGTTGTTCAAGTGTGCAGGTATTTCTATGGATGAAGTTAAGAAGAAACTATTCTCTTTGTCGCTGTCTGGTAAAGCGCCACATTGGTATAAACTGCTGAAGAATGGGCATTCTCTTGATTGGAAGGAAATTATGCCTTTATTTTATTCTAAAATCTATCCAAGTGAAATTCACAAAGACCGAAACCGCATATATAACTTCTGGCCTCAGGATGGAGAGAGTATTGCCCAAGCGTGGGGGAGATTGAAGTCATTAATGCTCAAATGCCCTATTCATGAGCTTCCTGGTAATGTCATTATTGATAATTTCTATGCAAGACTTTCTTTTCAAGATAAAACCTTGCTAGATACTGCTTGTTCTGGATCATTCACGCGCAACAAAGAAGGGTTTTAATGGGACCTTCTTGATCGGATTCAGGAGAATACTGAAGGATAGGAGAACGACAAAGGTAGAGAGTCAGGTATAAAATATGATTATGAATGCATTAAAACTTTTATGGATACTGATAAATTTTGAAATATGAGTGCTGCTTATGGTCTTGACTCTCAAGTTGTTGCAAATTTTTATAAAGCCTTTGCCTCTCATTTCGAATTGCCTAGGAAGAGTTTTAATAAGTATCATGAACCTTATAAAGATAAAACTGATTTACCTATAGGTAGATGTATTGAAGTTAAAACTGTTGATCACATTCTTCCTGAAGCTTATATTGAAAAAATTCCTTTTCCTGCTAAAGTGAAGGAACATTCTGTTATAACTAGTGTGGTTAACAAAAGTGCAAAGAAACCTATAGAACCTGATGAGCAAATAACTGTTGAACCTGCTGTAGCAATAATTAAGGACCTTGTAACTGAAAGTGTAGAAGATGGGCACATCAGTTTTATGTGGTAAGATTAGATATCCTGCTGACTTTCTGGTACTTGGTTCTGCTGCTAGTAAAACGTGTCCTATCATTTTTGGTAGACCTTTCTTAAATACTTGTGGAGCTATTATAGATTGCAAGAAAGAGAAATTTTTTACTAAATTTGCTGGTGAATCTTATGAGTTTAATTTCTCTAAATTTGCCAAAACTCCTTATAAAACTGAATTTCCTAATGAGGATTTTAGAGTTGAACAGCTTGCATCTATTGCTCTTGCTCCTAATGATCCTTTGCAGCAACATTTGGAGGATCACGAGAGTGAAGTCTTTAGGGAAGAAAGGGATGAGCTTGACGAAATTTTCTTTCGTCAACCCATTCTTAAACATAATTTACCTGTTGAAGATTTAGGTACAACACCACTGATGCATGTAAAATGCATACATGAACTTTGCACTATATCAAACATATTCCAATCATATTTGCATCATATAAGGGTTATATTACTGTTATTTAATGATTTTAGGAAATAAATCAATTGTTTCCTATTTTTATGGAATTAACCCTGCGCAGGCAGAAAACCCTATTTCTTTCCTTTTATGTTTCAGGGACCCAAACGTCGTCATGAAATTCTGGAAAAATACGGAGGTCATTATTTTGGAAGGAAGAAGACGTAGGAGCGAAGGAATCAAGCAAACGGAGCGCGCAAGGCAGAAAGGGGGTGGCCCACGCGGCCACAGTACTGGCCACGTGGGGCCCACCCGTTTGGCCCTCGTGGCTCCGCTGCCGTCGATCTTTCGTCCACCGACTACGTCTTGACCTAAAAACGCCTATAAAAAAGGTCCCCCGACGTTCTCTGGAAGGAGCGCCGCACAAACACAGAAACATCGAAACGGAGATCAGGAGCTGCAGATTGGAGGGGGAAAACTCCGGCGGGGCGCTGTCGGGGTGGTCTCCATCTTCTTCATCGACTTCTCCGCCGTCTCCATGATGAAGAGGGAGTAGTCCACCTCTGGACTATGGGTTTGTGGAAGTAACTTATGTATCTCTCCTCTCTTGAGCTTCACTAATTAGTACCGTATGAGCTGCTGAACATGATTACGGTCATATTTGTAATACCTATGTGGTGGATCTTTCTATGAGTTAATATATGTTTGAGATTGCAATATTTGTTTCAGTTATGAGTACAGATGCATATTATGTACCCCGTTCTTGTCTACTTGTTTTGATCAAGCATGTTTATGAGAGCGTGTGTGGGGGAACATGTGCATTAGTTGGAGTAACGGGGAGTGGTGAGTGCGGTAAGCTGACAACTTAATATCGCGATCCACTTGGGTGTTTACCTAACTTTGTTACCTCACTAGGGATAAACAAAAATACCATGCTGCAAGGGTTGAGGGTGACCAAGCTTCTTCCTGTGACTAGATCCAGCATGTTCTTATTTTCACTTCATGTCATGAAATTTATTGCTATATGATGGCTACATGTTGGTGAACCCCAAGAGGAAGGTTATGATGTAGACAGCAGAAGTTTTCCCTTGAATAATCTACCCAAGGTTATCAATCCAGTAGGACTTGATGATCTATCGGAAGGTTGTTGATGTTGACTCCCCCTGGCGCTAGGGAGCTTGCACCAACGTGGAATCTGCACAGACACAAACCAGAACTTTGCCCAACACGAAACAGAGAGGTTGTCAATCTCTCCGGTCTTGCAGAAACAAAGAGTTAAACGTATGGTGTGGAAAACAGCAGGAAAAACAACAAGTAACAGGAAACAGATGATTGCAGCAGGTTGTGTAAACAGTATGAGGAAATTGGACCAGGGTCCACAGTTCACTAGTGGTGTCTCTCTCAGAACAGATAACTAGCATGTTGGGTAAACAAATTACAGCTGGGCAATTGACAAATAGAGAGGGCATAACAATGCAATACATGCCAAGATGTCTACTATGAAATCTAGTTGGGCATTACAACAAAGTACATAGACCGTTATTCCAACACATCTATGCCTAAATAATCCACCTTCAAGGCAGCATCCGCATCCCATTCAGTATTAAGTTGCTAACAACAGATTATTGCATGAAGTAAAGTGTGTAATGTAATCAATACAAGTGCCCTTGGACACTGCACCAATGTTTTATCCCTAGTAGCAACAGCACATCTACCATCTTAGACCTTTCTGTCACTGATCCAGATATCTAGAGACTGAACCCACTATCGAGCATAAATACCCCCTCTTGGAGTCACAAGCATCTACTTGGCCAAAGCATCTACTAGCAACGGAGAGCATGCAAGATCAAGAGCACATAGATAAACAACTTGAATAAACATGGTATCAATATTCATCGGATCCCAGCAAACACAACATCTAGCATTACAATAAGATGATCTTGATCATGTTAGGCAGCTCACAAGATCTAAACATGGAGGCACAAGGTAGAGAGACAACCATCTAGCTACTGCTATGGACCCGTAGTCCAGGGGTGGACTACTCACGCATCACTCCGGAGGCAGGCATGGTGATGTAGAGCCCTCCGGTGATGATCTCCCCTCCGGCAGGGTGCCGGGAAGAGCTTCAGAACTCCTCCGATCTGAGATTGACGATGACGGCCGCGACGGAACTTTTCGTGGAATATGATCGACCGTAATAGGGTTTTCGCGTCGCGGAGAATATATAGGCGAAGAGGCGGCGTCGGTGGCCGAGGGGGGCCACCACGCCATAGGGGGCGCGGGCCCACCCTGGGCCGCGCCCTAGTGTGGCGTGGCCCCCTGGTGGGTCTGCTCCGACTCCCCTTTGGACTCCGTGATCTCCTCGTGATATTATTGACGATGTCTTTTGTTTCGTCCAATTCCGAGAATATTTCCTTAATAGATTTTCTGAAACCAAAAACAGCAGAAAACAGGGAACTGGCACTGTGGCATCTTGTTAATAGGTTAGTCCCAGAAAATGCATAAAAATGATATAAAGTGTAACCAAAACATGTAGCAATTGATATAATAACAGCATGGAACATCAAAAATTATAGATACGTTTGAGACGTATCAAGCATCCCCAAGCTTAGTTCCTGCTCGTCCTCGAGTAGGTAAACGATAAAAACAGATAATTTTTGAAGTGACATGCTACCAACACAATCTTTGATCAAATAACAATGTAATGCACATGATCTGAATGAAGTGATCCAAGCCAATGGTCTATAGTTTGCAAGCAAGTAAATAAAGAGTAAACATAAGTGATCACACAAGTGCAAACTTTCATGAATAACACTATAAAACATTTAGAGATATAATAGTCTAACATAATAGTTAGTTCACAGCAGCAATAATTCTCAACATGAAAGTGTTTGTATCAACACAAAGGAAGATAATAGCTTCAGCTTTTGCTTCAACTTTCAACATGTATATCATATAGATAATGTCAATGCAAAGAATATGATCAACCAAACACAAAGTTATGTAAAAACTGTTATACTGGAGTTGACAATGATGTTTGCTTAAGTAGACAGAAAGAAGTGGGAAAACTGACTCAACATAAAAGTAAAAGAATGGCCCTTCGCAGAGGGAAGCAGGGATTAACATCATGTGCTAGAGCTGTAGTTCCCGAAGGCATATAGAGAGCATAAAATATTGTTTTGTAAGGTAATGGTGTATACAGGTGTCAACAAATCAAATAGCAGGTACTTGTCATCTTCCATGGCTAACTAACTTTTAGAGCGGTTCCGAGAGTTTTTAGGACTGCACTTGTAACAAGCACTTATTGGTGACACTCCTCCCAACCATTTACTTTCCACAAACCATGGCTAACCGAATCCTCGGGTGCCCACCAACATTCACCATGGAGGAGTGTCTATTTATTTATTTATAGGGTGGACTAACCAGCTCTTTAATGCAAAATAAAAGGTGGAGAAGCAGATGAAGCTGCCAATCCTTGTAAATTAATTAGCATGGAAGATGACAAATCTCACTACTACGTCCTTATGAGCTTTTCAAGTAGTGACACAAAAAGGAAATTGTTTTGAGTAGTTAGTAGATAGCACATGAAGAAATTTACTTGGAATGGTGAAAACACCACATAATAGGTAGGTATGGTGGACACAGGTGGCATGGATTTGGCTCAAGGTTTTGGATGTACAAGAAGCATTCCCTCTTAGTACAGAGTTTAGGCTAGCAAGTTATTATAAGCAAACATCATTATCAACTGGAATAGCAAGAGTGTACATAAAACACAAGGTTTGACGAACCATAGACTCCCACTGTCTTCCTTGTTAACACATAGCCTTCATCCAAAAATTATCTAGACTACTATGGACTTCCAATCATGCAACAGATTATTATAGCAGAAAATCCTTATAGTAGTTCTTCATTAATAGCCATTACTTACATGATGCACAAGCTTAAACATTAATTACTTGACAGCTCAAAACAATTGGCAAGCATCAAATTACTCAAGACAACGATCTAAAAAGATTCATGTAAGCATTTTATACCACTACCACATGCATAGCATTTTTCTGGTCCAACCAAACACCAATCAACTTATTTGACAACTCTCCAAACAGATATAAGTGAAGCAAGAGAGTACTTTCTTCAAAAGAAACTGAAAGCTCTAACAAGAGATACATGAAAAACTGAGAGCTAACAGCAATAACAGCAACTAGACAGGAATACTCAACAAGTATAAGTGAAGCACAAGAGTATTCTAATGAAAAAGTGGAGCGTGTCTCTCTCCCAAACATGAATGCTAGGATCCAACAAGTATAGCACAGCAAACAAAACAAAACAAACTGAAAACAAAAACACACTGACGCTCCAAGGAAGAGTACACTAGTATGAAGCAATAAAAATATAGCACCATTAGAGATGACCTGATAATTTGTAGATGAAGAAGGGGATGCCTTGGGCATCCCCAAGCTTAGATGCTTGAGTCTTCTTGAAATATGCTGGGGAGGTAAGCCTCCCCAAGCTTAAGCTCTTCACTCTTCTTGATCATGTAATATCATTCTCCTCTATCAACACTTGAAAACTTCCTTCACACCAAAACTTAACAGCTTTTCTCATTAGCAGGTTAGTGCACTAAAAGATAATACTTCAAAGTTCTAGCAAAGACAAAACTCACAAGCCAACTATTTTAAACATTAGCCACTGTTACTAGGCTCAAGTGGGCACTTTTACACGAAAAGAAACCACTTAAAAACTTGTAAAAGAGAGAATGCAAAATAAAAGACAGAATCTGTCAAACCAGAACAGTCTGTAATGACGAATTTTTTCGAGGCACTTACGATGCTCAGATGAAAAACTTTTGAAATAATGAAAGTTGCGTAACATCATCAGGAACATGCACAAAAATTTCAGCATTTTTCGATTTTTTCTGATTTTCTACTGAATTAAACGGTGACGAACAGCAATCTGTCCCAATGCAGTCCCGAAAATAAAACCAACTTTGCATTAGTAACTCTCCTTGGCACAACAAAACAGCAAATAAAAGATACAAAGGAGTTGCTACAGAGGTAAACAAGCATCCTTGACTCAAGAAAAAAAAATAAAACAGCAAATAAAAACATGGGTTATCTCCCAGAAGTGCTTTTCTTTAATGCCTTTGAGCTAGGCATGAAGAGATGCATCAAGTATTGTCAAGATCCAGATCATACAATGAAAGCTTAAAAGTCTTATCAACAATGCATTGTATGCTACTTATGCTAGTTTCAGAGTTCTCTTTTTCTTTTCTCTTAGGTACACTCTCTTCATCAAAAAGATTTTCAGGCACAATCCATCCAAAATTATTTTCTAAGTGTCATGCAATGCCATCATTTTATAGGGGATTGGAATTTTCAGACCATTCTTAGCAAAAGGTTGATTAGAATATTTAGCTCTATTTTCCCTTCTTGTTCTAAGAATTTTCATAACATCAGTGTAGCAATCAAACATTTTATACTTAGCAAATATCATTCTAGCTTCCTTAGCAACATCTCCCAATTCTTCATGCAAAGTTTCTAACACAAAGTCTTTCTTTTCACCATTTTTCATATCATGAAGTGCTAAAAACATGTGTTGCATTATAGGATGCATATTAACAAACCTAGCTTCTAGCATTTGAACAAGGGAAGCTATGGCAGTTTCATAATTAGGAGCAAGTTCAGCTATAGATTTCTTTTTAAAGTCATCAGACTTTCTCACAAAGTTCAGAAATTGCTCAATGTTGTTTTCCCCTATGACAAGCCACTACCTACTTGTATGTGGAAAATTCAGGTTTCAAGATAGGTAAAGCTGTGAACTCGAATTTGTTAAAGTCAGACCACTCAGTATTATCAGGATTACTCATTTTAGCAAGACTAAAACAAGCAACAGGGCAACTCGAAATTAAAAACTAGATGCAGGAATTTAATTTTTTTGGGTTTTTGATTTTTAACAGCAAGCAAAACAAAAATAAAACAAGACAAAAAACAAAGTAAAGAGATTGGAACTGAGAGACTCCCCTTTCCAATAGCCTCCAAGTCCCCGGCAACGGCGCCAGAAAACAGCTTGATGGCTACGTGTTGGTGAACCCCAAGAGGAAGGTTATGATGTAGACAGCAGAAGTTTTCCCTTGAAAATCTACCCAAGGTTATCAATCCAGTAGGACTTGACGATCTATCGGAAGGTTGTTGATGTTGACTCCCCCTGGCGCTAGGGAGCTTGCACCAACGTGGAATCTGCACAGACACAAACCAGAACTTTGCCCAACACGAAACAGAGAGGTTGTCAATCTCTCCGGTCTTGCAGAAACAAAGAGTTAAACGTATGGTGTGGAAAACAGCAGGAAAAACAGCAAGTAACAGGAAACAGATGATTGCAGCAGGTTGTGTAAACAGTATGAGGAAATTGGACCAGGGTCCACAGTTCACTAGTGGTGTCTCTCTCAGAACAGATAACTAGCATGTTGGGTAAACAAATTACAGCTGGGCAATTGACAAATAGAGAGGGCATAACAATGCAATACATGCCAAGATGTCTACTATGAAATCTAGTTGGGCATTACAACAAAGTACATAGACCGTTATTCCAACACATCTATGCCTAAATAATCCACCTTCAAGGCAGCATCCGCATCCATTCAGTATTAAGTTGCTAACAACAGATTATTGCATGAAGTAAAGTGTGTAATGTAATCAATACAAGTGCCCTTGGACACTGCACCAATGTTTTATCCCTAGTAGCAACAGCACATCTACCATCTTAGACCTTTCTGTCACTGATCCAGATATCTAGAGACTGAACCCACTATCGAGCATAAATACCCCCTCTTGGAGTCACAAGCATCTACTTGGCCAAAGCATCTACTAGCAACGGAGAGCATGCAAGATCAAGAGCACATAGATAAACAACTTGAATAAACATGGTATCAATATTCATCGGATCCCAGCAAACACAACATCTAGCATTACAATAAGATGATCTTGATCATGTTAGGCAGCTCACAAGATCTAAACATGGAGGCACAAGGTAGAGAGACAACCATCTAGCTACTGCTATGGACCCGTAGTCCAGGGGTGGACTACTCACGCATCACTCCGGAGGCAGGCATGGTGATGTAGAGCCCTCCGGTGATGATCTCCCCTCCGGCAGGGTGCCGGGAAGAGCTTCAGAACTCCTCCGATCTGAGATTGACGATGACGGCCGCGACGGAACTTTTCGTGGAATATGATCGACCGTAATAGGGTTTTCGCGTCGCGGAGAATATATAGGCGAAGAGGCGGCGTCGGTGGCCGAGGGGGGCCACCACGCCATAGGGGGCGCGGGCCCACCCTGGGCCGGCCCTAGTGTGGCGTGGCCCCCTGGTGGGTCTGCTCCGACTCCCCTTTGGACTCCGTGATCTCCTCGTGATATTATTGACGATGTCTTTTGTTTCGTCCAATTCCGAGAATATTTCCTTAATAGATTTTCTGAAACCAAAAACAGCAGAAAACAGGGAACTGGCACTGTGGCATCTTGTTAATAGGTTAGTCCCAGAAAATGCATAAAAATGATATAAAGTGTAACCAAAACATGTAGCAATTGATATAATAACAGCATGGAACATCAAAAATTATAGATACGTTTGAGACGTATCACTATACTCTGAGTCATCTTAATTACCGAGGTGTTATGATTTGGTTCGCATCTTGGTGGAGTATAAGAGAGACTAATAACCAAAAGGTCTCTATGTTAGGACGTGATGCCCATATATCTAAGTAACTTGTTATCAAACTTTGTGTTGCAATCTCATATGTTAACTCTGTGTGTTCCATTGTCTGCCACTTTATAAAGAGAGAGTGCATTTGTGAAACCATGAACCCCGGTCCATTTTTAATCATAAGAAACACATTTCCAACTCCATATACCACTTTTCCATTTTCAGCCATCATTAAATCCGAAAATACAAAATACCTTTCATCTTGCATACATCATTAAAAAACCCAAAAATATCATCTACCATTGCATCCACCACCATTGCATATTTATCTCCTGTTTGCATTGCATAACTATCTTGATATCATTCTTACACCTTGTGCTTGACAACCACAGGTGAGGTTGAGGACCAAAACATTTAACTTTGTTTTGTAGGTAACCAAAAGAAGGATAAGAAGATATATCTTCACTACTGATTCCTCGAGAGTTCGATATTAAACCCTCGAGTCACCCTCGTGGGGAAAACACGTCTTCCACTACTACACACTCTGCACTTGGAGTCTTAACCTAACCCATTTACTTTTGACGCAGGTAACTACGCACCAGAGCGCGCTGCAAAGTGTTTTCTGGCGTCGTAGATCAACCTCTTCAAGGGCCATCAAGACTGTTTTCTGGCGCCGTTGCCGGGGAATCATAGCTGAGAAATTTATCCAAGGGTGTGCATCATGGTATTCATCTCACAACGAAGTCAACTTTACCAACTTGTGCTAACACCTAAGCTTGGGGAAGTTGCACCTACGTGAGCACTGATACGTCTCCAACGTATCCATAATTTCTGCTGTTCCATGCTTATATTATACCATTTGCTACATGTTTTATATACACTTCATATCACTTTTATGCATTTTCTGGGACTAACCTATTAACAAGATGCCACAGTGCCAGTTCCCTGTTTTCTGCTGTTTTTGGTTTCAGAAAGTTATTTCTTGAAATATTCTCGGAATTGCACGAAACAAAAGGCCAAGTCCCTATTTTTCCAACACGTACACGGAGTCCGAAGGAGAGACGAAGGGGAGCCACGAGGTGGCCAAACCACAGGCCGGCGCGGCAGTAGGCCCCACCGCGCCGCCTGGTGGTTTGGGCCCCTCGGGGGTCCGCCGACATCGCCCCTTCGCCTATTTATTCCCCGAGACGTGAAAACCCTAAGGCACCGAGCCTTTCATCCAGAACATATTCGCTGCCGCCGCCGTCATCAACCCTAACTCGGGGGTTCTGAAGCTCTTCCCGGCACCCTGCCGGAGAGGGGAATCATCACCGGAGGGCTCTACATCGCCATGCCCGCCTCCGGAGTGATGCGTGAGTAGTTCATCCTTGGACTATGGGTCCATAGCAGTAGCTAGATGGTTGTCTTCTCCACTTGTGCCATCATGTTTAGATCTTGTGAGCTGCCTATCATGATCAAGATCATCTTATTGTAATGCTACATGTTGTGTTTGCTGGGATCTGACTTATATTGATACCTATGTGGAGCTGAATATTATATTATCATGTCTATGTCATTTGTGATCTTGCATGCTCTCCGTTACTTGTTGAAGCCTTGGCCAAGTGAATACTTGTGACTCCAAGAGAGGGTATTTATGCATGATAGTTGGGTTCAACCTCTATTTAACCTGGGATAGTGACAGCAAGTTCTAAGGTTGTAGATGTGTTGTTGCCACTAGGGATAAAACAGCAATGCTTTATTCAAGGATGAATGTATTGTTTACATTACGCACATTACTTAATGCAATTGTCTGTTGCTTGCAACTTAATACTGGAAGGGGTACGGATGTTAACCGGAAACTGGACTATTTAGGCATAGATACATGCTGGATAGCGGTCTATGTACTTTGTCGTAATGCCCAAATGAATCTCATAGTAGATACCACAACTCACACATGCATGTTATATGCACTTATCAATTGTCAATTGCCCAGCTGTAATTTGTTTACCCAGCATGTTAGTTATCTTATTGGAGAGACACCACTAGTGAACTGTGGACCCCGGTCCATTCTTTTACATCTGAAATACAATCAACTTCAATTATTGTTCTCTACTGTTTTATGCAAACAAACATCATCTTCCATACTATACGTTTAACCCTTTGTTTTCAGCAAGCCGGTGAGATTGACAACCTCACTGTTAAGTTGGGGCAAAGTAATTTGATTGTGTTGTGCAGGTTCCACGTTGGCACCGGAATCCCTGGTGTTGCGCCGCACTACACTCCTTCACCAACACCTTCGAAGCAACCTCGTTTTCCTACTTGTTCGATAAAACCTGCTCAAGAAGAGCATGTTGATGTAAACTTCATTAAAAACAACAACTTCAACAACAATGCTTATAGGAATAATTTTGGTAGCAACAACTCTAGGCCTTTTCCTTCAAGTGGTAATGGTTATTTAATGCTAGATCTTTTATGCCTAGTGAGGAAAGGATGATAGAAATTGAGAGATCAACTAAAAGCTTTATGCAATCACAATTTGAGCAAAATCAATTGTTTACAAAAGCTATGAATGAACAAACTGCCATGTTGAAGAATATAGGACAGCAACTCGAAAATATAAATAGTGAGATTTCAGGTTTGCAAACTAAGATTTCCATTGCTGAAAACCGTATTTCATCTATGTCTGAAGCTCAGTCCTCTTTGATTAATAACATGGCAGCGAAACCTGAAGGTCTTGATGAGTCATTTGCTACAGCAAATGCCATCCAAGTTCGAATTGATAATAATATTAGGATGTTGGCTGAATTGCATGCTAGGTGGGAAAAAGAGGAAGAACTTGAAAAAGAGAATAGTATAGTTAGAGTTTGTACTATCACCACCACTAGTAATGCTAATGTTTCACATGCTAGTAAGCCTCCTACTATTGATGGTAATGTTATTGGTGTTGGTAATGTCTCTACTACTTCTGCAAAGCGTTTGAAATTGCCTAAAACTGCTGAAACTTTTTCTGATAAAAGTGCTGAAATTTTTCAAACTATTGGAGACAATGGTTCCACCACCATTGACAATAATGATTTTGATTTTGATGATTGTAACATCTCTGAAGTTATTATGTTCTTGCAAAAATTAGCTAGAAGTCCCAATGCTAGCACTATTAATTTGGCTTTTACAAAGCATA
Source organism: Poa pratensis (assembly GCA_947311845.1). Lineage (NCBI taxonomy): Eukaryota > Viridiplantae > Streptophyta > Magnoliopsida > Poales > Poaceae > Poa > Poa pratensis. Next base: position 31,477,620 of record CAMZMU010000074.1, read on the forward strand.
TTACAAATGCTCTTTTGCAAGCTAGGGAGGAGAAGTTGAAACTTAAAGCTTCTATTCCTAGGAAATTAGAAGATGGTTGGGAACCCATCATTAAGGTAAAGGTGAATGATTTTTATTGCAATGCCTTGTGTGATCTTGGTGCAAGTATTTCGTTTTGCCCAAGAAGCTTTATGATATTCTTGATTTGCCACCTTTGGAACATTGTTATTTGGATGTTTTTCTCGCTGATAATGCTATGAAGAAACCTTTGGGGCGAGTTAATGATGTTTTTATTACAGTAAAAATAACCTTGTCCCCGTTGATTTTATTGTTATGGATATTGAATGCAATGCATCTTGTCCTATTGTTTTGGGAAGACCTTTTCTTCGAACTGTTGGTGCCATCATTGATATGAAAGAAGGTAATATAAGGTACCAATTTCCTCTCAAGAAAGGTATGGAACACTTCCCTAGGAAGAGAATGAAGTTACCTTTTGACTCTATTGTTAGAGCAAGTTATGATGTTGATGCTTCTTCTCTTGATAACACTTGATTTTCACTTTCTGCGCCTAGCTGAAAGGCGTTAAAGAAAAGCGCTTATGGGAGACAACCCATCGTTTTTATTTGCTGTTATTTTTGTTTTCTTTGAGTCAAGGAGTTTTGTTACTTCTGTAGCAACTCCTTTGTATCTTTATTTTATCGCAATGTTGTGCCAAGTAAAGTTCTATATTGAAAGTTGATGCAAGATTTGGATTTCTGCGCAGTGACAGATTTTTAGCTGTCACGGATTTGAGCTTATCTCCCTGTAGAAAATTCAAAAATTCTGAAAAAATCACGCATATTCCTGAGATATGTACGCAACTTTCATTATTTTAGGCCAGATCCATCTGAGCAACTTAAGTGCCTCGAAAAAATTCGTCATTCCAGACTGTTCTGTTTTTGACAGATTCTGCCTTTTGTTTTGCATTCGCTCTTTTACTGTGTTTGTGTGGATTTCTTTGCTCCACAAAGCATTGGTGGCTGTAGCTAATGTCCAGAAGCTTTGGGATTGATTGTATCATTACAGAATATGAGAATTTTTGATTATGCACTAACCCTCTAATGAGAACTGTCTTGAGTTTGGTGTGAAGGAAGTTTTCAAGGATCAAGCGAGAAGGGTGATATTATGTGATCAAGAAGAGTGAAAAGCCTAAGCTTGGGGATGCCCCCGTGGTTCATCCCAACCATATTCAGAGAGACTCAAGCGTCTAAGCTTGGGGATGCCCAAGGCATCCCCTTCTTCATCAACAAACTTATCAGGTCATCTCTAGTGAAACTATATTTTAATTCTTTCACATCTTATGCGCTTTACTTGGAGCGTCTGTGTGTTTTTATTTTTGTTTTTGTTTGAATAAATTCGGATCCTAGCAATCCTTGTGTGGGAGAGAGACACGCTCCGCTTTTTCATGTGAATACTCATGTTCTTCACTTATATTTGTTGAGTATTCTTAACTAGCTACTGCAGTGCTTTTAGCTCCTGTTTTTCATGCATCTCTTCGAGCTGTTAGCACTTGTTTATAAATACTCTCTTGCTGCATTATATTATCATTTGGAGAGTTTATGTTTAAATAAATTATTGGTGTTTGTTTGGAAGAAAGAAAATGCTACATGTAGTAGTTGGTATTGGAAAAGACATATGCATTCTTGTAGATCATTGTCTTGTTTCGATTTGATGCTTTGCAATTGTTTTGAGCTCTCAAGTAGATCATGTTTAAGCTCTTGCATCATGTAGTTAAAGCCTAGTAGTGGAGAACTACCGTAGAGCTTGTTGAGACTTGGGATGCATATTTGTTCTCTCTAAGGTCTAGATATTTTCTGGTAAAATGTTTGAGCAACAAGGAAGACAGTGTAGAGTCTTATAATACTTGCAATATGTTTTTATGTGATTCTTGCTGTACCGGTTTATACTTGTGTTTGCTTCAAACAACCTTGCTAGCCTAAACTCTGTACTGAGAGGGAATGCTTCTCGTGCATCCAAAACTTGAGCCAAAACCCATGCCATTTGTGTCCACCATACCTACCTACTATGTGGTATTTCCTGCCATTCCAAGTAAATATTTCATGTGCTACCTTTAAACTATTCAAAACTTTATTACTCCTTATTTGTGTCAATGTTTTATAGCTCATGAGGAAGTATGTGGTGTTTTATCTTTCAATCTTGTCATTTACTTCTGACAGACTTTCACCAATGGACTAGTGGCATATACATCCGCTTATCCAATAATTTGCAAAAAGAGCTGGCAACGGGGTGCCCAGCCCCAATTAATTACAACTTTCATTAATAATTCTCTTCACATGTTTTGCCCTGATTTATCAGTAAGCAACTTAATTTTGCAAATAGACACTCCTCCATGGTATGTGAATGTTGGAAGGCACCCGAGGATTCGGTTAGCCATGGCTTGTGTAAGCAAAAGGTTGGGAGGAGTGTCATCTATAAAGAAACTAAAATACATGTGTAAACAAAAGAGAAGAGGGATGATCTACCTTGCTGGTAGAGATAACGTCCTTCATGGGAGCCGCTCTTGAAAGTCTGGTTGACAAGGGGGTTAGAGTGCCCACTACCATTCGTTGACAACAACAAACACCTCTCAAATACTTATTTTGTGCTCTCTATATGCTTTCGAAAACTTAAAAAGCTCTAGCACATGATTTAATCCCTGCTTCCCTCTGCGAAGGGCCTATCTTTTACTTTATGTTGAGTCAGTTTACCTACTCCTTTCTATCTTAGAAGCAAACACTTGTGTCAACTTTGTGTGCATTGATTCTTACATTTTACTTATTGCACTTGTTATATTGCTTTATGTTGACAACTATCCATGAGATATACATGTTACAAGTTGAAAGCAAATGCTGAAACTTAATCATCCTTTGTGTTGCTTCAATGCCTTTTACTTTGAATCTATTGCTTTATGAGTTACCTCTTATGCAAAACTTTTTGATGCTTGTCTTGAAAGTACTATTCATGAAAAGTTTTTGCTTATATGATTCATTGTTTACTCTTTATCTATTTGTTAGCAAACTATAGATCATTGCTTTGAGTCACTTCATTCATGACATGAGCCTTGCAATATATTGATCAAGATTGTGTGAAAGCATGTCTCCTCAGAAATTATTTGTTGTTATCGTTTTACCTACTCGAGGACGAGTAGAACTAAGCTTGGGGATGCTTGATACGTCTCCAACGTATCCATAATTTCTGCTGTTCCATGCTTATATTATACCATTTGCTACATGTTTTATATACACTTCATATCACTTTTATGCATTTTCTGGGACTAACCTATTAACAAGATGCCACAGTGCCAGTTCCCTGTTTTCTGCTGTTTTTGGTTTCAGAAAGTTACTTCTGGAAATATTCTCGGAATTGCACGAAACAAAAGGCCAGTCCCTATTTTTCCAGCACGTACACGGAGTCCGAAGGAGAGACGAAGGAGCCACGAGGTGGCCAAACCACAGGCGGCGCGGCAGTGGGCCCACCCGCCGCCTGGTGGTTTGGGCCCCTCGGGGGTCCGCCGACATCGCCCCTTCGCCTATTTATTCCCCGAGACGTGAAAACCCTAAAACACCGAGCCTTTCATCCAGAACATATTCGCTGCCGCCGCCGTCGTCAACCCTAACTCGGGGGGTTCTGAAGCTCTTCCCGGCACCCTGCCGGAGAGGGGAATCATCACCGGAGGGCTCTACATCGCCATGCCCGCCTCCGGAGTGATGCGTGAGTAGTTCATCCTTGGACTATGGGTCCATAGCAGTAGCTAGATGGTTGTCTTCTCCACTTGTGCCATCATGTTTAGATCTTGTGAGCTGCCTATCATGATCAAGATCATCTTATTGTAATGCTACATGTTGTGTTTGCTGGGATCTGACTTATATTGATACCTATGTGGAGCTGAATATTATATTATCATGTCTATGTCATTTGTGATCTTGCATGCTCTCCGTTACTTGTTGAAGCCTTGGCCAAGTGAATACTTGTGACTCCAAGAGGGGGTATTTATGCATGATAGTTGGGTTCAACCTCTATTTAACCTGGGATAGTGACAGCAAGTTCTAAGGTTGTAGATGTGTTGTTGCCACTAGGGGTAAAACAGCAATGCTTTATTCAAGGATGAATGTATTGTTTACATTACGCACATTACTTAATGCAATTGTCTGTTGCTTGCAACTTAATACTGGAAGGGGTACGGATGTTAACCGGAAAGTGGACTATTTAGGCATAGATGCATGCTGGATAGCGGTCTATGTACTTTGTCGTAATGCCCAAATGAATCTCATAGTAGACACCACAACTCACACATGCATGTTATATGCACTTATCAATTGTCAATTGCCCAGCTGTAATTTGTTTACCCAGCATGTTAGTTATCTTATTGGAGAGACACCACTAGTGAACTGTGGACCCCGGTCCATTCTTTTACATCTGAAATACAATCTACTGCAATCATTGTTCTCTACTGTTTTATGCAAACAAACATCATCTTCCATTCGATACGTTTAACCCTTTGTTTTCAGCAAGCCGGTGAGATTGACAACCTCACTGTTAAGTTGGGGCAAAGTAATTTGATTGTGTTGTGCAGGTTCCACGTTGGCACCGGAATCCCTGGTGTTGCGCCGCACTACACTCCTTCACCAACACCTTCGAAGCAAACCTCGTTTTCCTACTGGTTCGATTAAACCTTGGTTTCATACTGAGGGAAAACTTGCTGCTGCACTCATCATACCTTCCTCTTGGGGTTCCCAACTGTGTGACGTACAAGCATTGTTTCTGGCGCTGTTGCCGGGGAGATATTCCCTCGTCAACTTAGCGCTAGCAAGCACCATCTTATCCATCTTTACTTACAAAGCAATTTATTTGTTTTGTTAGTGTCATTGCATATCATATTCCGCCTGCATATTTATTTTTAGTTTTGCATAAAAAATTAAAAAATACAAAAAAAAACCTTGCTAAAATGAATCCTAGTGCTGAAATGAACAACTTTGGTCAATACTATGGAGGGTCGTTAATGGATGCTTGGTATAGAATTAAGGACACTAGTAAAAATGGTGTCATTAAATATACTCCTGCCACTGTGATAAGAAACTTCTATAAAGGTATAGAAGGTTGGTCAAAATGTTTTCTAGACTCATTGACTTGTGGAAAATTTGCTTCTGGAAATCTCTCACATGCTAATAACTTGATGGAAAATTTATTTGGGAATTCTATAGAATCCAAAGATGAAACTGAGATCAAACAACTAAAAGCTTCTATGGATAGGTCAACATTATGTCTACAAACTTATATGGAGGATTATCCTACTAAAAATGAGATGCATTCAGTTATCCTTCATACCAAATCTAGGATGAAAAAGACAAATAACACTCTTTCTGGAATCTCTTTAAAAATAGAAACGATATTGAACTATGCTAAGTCAAAAAAAAGTTGACTAGGGAATTAAATGAAAGAATATCTTCTATGTTGGAACCTTTGGACAGGGATATTAAGAATCATGTTGAAGAGGAGAATGACCTCCAAATAGCCTTGAATCCTGCTTTAAGAAAAAGGAATGAGAATCTTGCTTGGGTAGAAGTTGAGGAAGTTAAAATGCTTAGTGAAGTCAAGGATCCTTTGCTTGACTTAGAAAATTGTAGCTTGCATGAATTAATATCTATCTTACAAAAACTTGCAAGTGATCCTTCCATCAACACTAATCAAGCTGGCTTTGGTTCTTATATTGCTAATCATGTCTTGAAAGAAAAGATTGCTAGGTACAACCAAGAGGCTATGATACCACCTAAGCTTGGGGATATGTGGATTCCTAAGGTACTAGTAACTATTGGAAAAGAGACACACCATGCTATACTTGATCTAGGATCTAGTGTCTCTGTTTTATCTAAAGAACTATATGAAGTGCTTGAATTGAAAAATGCTCCATTGAAATTGCACTTGCTGATGACTCTATTAAACATGCTTTAGGAAAAGTAAGTGATGTTATGGTGGAGTTACATATGACTTTTGTGCCTGTGGATTTTCTAATCATGGATATGGGGAATAAAACCTCTAGTCCTATTATTCTTGGAAGACCTTTTCTTCGTACCACAGGTGCCATCATTGATTCAAAGGAAGGGAATGTGAAGTTTCAGTTCCCACACAAGAAGTGCATGGAACACTTCCCAAGGAAGAGGGAACCACCAAAGTTCAAGCTCCCTCATGAGCTTCGTCCACAATAAACAACAAGAAGCCTAGCTATATGGCTATAAAGAAAGCGCTTTGCGGGAGGCAACCCGGTTATTTTTTGTGTGATTTTCTTTGTGTCCTCTTGCTGTAACAAGAGACTTTGTGTCTAGTTTAGGTTCTGGAATTTTCAATAAAGTGCCAAGTTTTACCCTTTTTGGTTTGAAAAAGTTGCTTATAGCGTTCGGAGATTTTATTCCTGCACGAATCAGTGCACGGTATGATTTTTAATTCTTATTCTGTAACTCCGAATGAGCTCATATTTGAACTGTAGTTGCAACTTTTCATCCTCTGTATGCATGAATTTTTCGGAATTTTTCGAGAAAGTTTGGTAGGGTAGAAAAATACGTTTTGCTGCTGCTGTTTTTCTGGACAGATTCTGTCCCATTTTGTTTGATGCATGCTTTGAGCTTTTAAGTTGAATCTTTTTTATCCAATTGAGTTTATGAGTAGGCATACAACATTATACACTTTCTGGACATCTCATATGAATTTTTGTTCAAGGATTATATGCAGCAAGAAACATATTTGTTTATCACTATTAATGCACCCCACAGAAAAGAAATGGGAGAAACGGTGTTTTGAAGTTTTTTCACAGGGATTGGAGGAGATGCACCAAGAGCTATCCAAGGATGGTGAAGACCATAAGCTTGGGGATGTGAAGACAACCCCACTGGACCTACACACTCTCGGTTTGCACACGTCCAACTTCTGTTTTTCGATCGAAACACTTTATCGCATAAACTTGGAGCGTCTTTTGTTTTGTTTTGGTTTGATTTGTTTTGAGAGACCACCACACTATCATTTATATATGGGAGAGCTACTAAATATGGGTTGAAATATGTTGGATGCTTTTATAAGATTGGGAAAGGGATGTTTGAGTTGATTTTTAATGATACATATAGTTGCATGATTCATGAGCTTGTTTATGAGTAATAGTTTGCAAATCTTTTTGAAGAGCTATCACTTATTCATGTTTTGGTGCTGATTGTTATTTTACTTGGTTTAACATGGATTAGTTAGTTCTATGGACACTCATGCATGCATCTAGATGGTCAACTTTCTCCCTTTTGCTAGCCCAAACATTCCAACAAGTCAAAACTTGTTTCCAACACCTTCAACCAAAGTTATTCCAGTGAGTCCACCATATCTACCTACTAGCTATATGCTATTCCGAGTATGTTCATCATGATATTTGTGTTATCTATACCTCTGAATGAAAATGATTATGTTATTGATTGCCATGGGAAAAGTTGGTTATATAGCTCTCACGAACTTGATGCACATTTTTACTATCATTGCATAAATAAAACATGACCCATTGTGATTAAGATTATGATGCTAGTGGCTTGATAAATGTTCGAGGTTGGGAGTTAGCCCATATGTGCTGTCACATGCAAAGCTTTCAACATGCTCCATTTAGTTGATATCATGTGCTTTTGTCTATGGATGCCTATCATGGTGAAATAAGGGGGAATTTAGTTTGAATGAGTTTGTATAAATGGTTAGAGAGACGCCTGGGCCGCTAATCTAAGCCATGCATTATTCATGGTGGAAATTTACTTACATGCTATGGTGAATTATCTATGACACACCTTACAATAAAAAGCTATTCCAATGGTAAATAAAAAGGGTGTTGAGGTTTTCATCTTGTTTGTTTGTCTTGTCATTTTGATATGGGCTTGTTCCATATCCTGGGACAAGAGGTACCCAGTTGACGCTCTTGATGATACTATTATTACTTACAATGATAGATAACTTGAACTTGCTTTTCCCAAGTTGAGTAACTCATGGTGTAGGTACTTGTATTCAAGGGGCATGAGACATCCAACCTTTACTTTGTCAAGCACACTACTCATATTTGCTCTCACATTAAACTATAATCATTCAAGATGCTATGATAGGGGAATGAGAGCTTGACACCAAGTATTACCACATTGCAATCATTAACTTAAGTAGGAGAGTTTGGAGGTTAGATGAAACTTATGCATGCTTTACCTCTACTCACTTATTCATCTTTCCAAAGTGTCCACCAAACATATTCAGATTTTCATCTCACTCTATGGACCACATGTATGCAAAAGTAAGAATGTCCATATTACTATCTACTATGTTACACTTTGTGAACTATCATTGAACATCCTTGCATTGAATACTTGATATCACTTCATAAACTGTTTTGCATATTGCTACTCCTTTGAAGAATGAATCATTTGACTATGTAGCAGTAGCAATCATCTTTGATATCCATTGTTAGTGCTATATTGCAAAGCCCATGTTAGTTTTATCACCTTCATACTCGAGGACGAGTATTGGTTAAGCTTGGGGATGTTGATGCATGTAAAATGCATACATGAACTTTGCACTATATCACACATATTCCAATCATATTTGCATCATATAAGGGTTATATTACTGTTATTTAATGATTTTAGGAAATAAATCAATTGTTTCCTATTTTTATGGAATTAACCCTGCGCAGGCAGAAAACCCTATTTCTTTCCTTTTATGTTTCAGGGACCCAAACGTCGTCAAAAATTATGGAAAAATACAGGAGGTCGTTATTTTGGAAGGAAGAAGACGTAGGAGCGAAGGAATCAAGCAAACGGAGCCGCAAGGCAGAAAGGGGGTGGCCCACGCGGCCAGGTACTGGCCGCGGGGCCCACCATTTGGCCTCGTGGCTCCGCTGCCGTCGATCTTTCGTCCACCGACTCCGTCTTGACCTAAAAACGCCTATAAAAAAGGTCCCCGACGTTCTCGGAAGGAGCGCCGCACAAACACAGAAACACCGAAACGGAGATCAGGAGCTGCAGATTGGAGGGGGAAAACTCCGGCGGGGCGCTGCCGGGTGGTCTCCATCTTCTCCATCGACTTCTCCACCGTCTCCATGATGAAGAGGGAGTAGTCCACCTCTGGACTATGGGTTTGTGGAAGTAACTTATGTATCTCTCCTCTCTTGAGCTTCACTAATTAGTACCGTATGAGCTGCTGAACATGATTACGGTCATATTTGTAATACCTATGTGGTGGATCTTTCTATGAGTTAATATATGTTTGAGATTGCAATGTTTGTTTCAGTTATGAGTATAGATGCATATTATGTACCCCGTTCTTGTCTACTTGTTATGATCAAGCATGTTTATGAGAGCGTGTGTGGGGGAACGTGTGCATTAGTTGGAGTAACGGGGAGTGGTGAGTGCGGTAAGCTGACAACTTAATATCGCGATCCACTTGGGTGTTTACCTTACTTTGTTACCTCACTAGGGATAAACAAAAATACCATGCTGCAAGGGTTGAGGGTGACCAAGCTTCTTCCTGTGACTAGATCCAGCATGTTCTTATTTTCACTTCATGTCATGAAACTTATTGCTATACTCTGAGTCATCTTAATTACTGAGGTGTTATGATTTGGTTCGCATCTTGGTGGAGTATAAGAGAGACTAATAACCAAAAGGTCTCTATGTTAGGACGTGATGCCCATATATCTAAGTAACTTGTTATCAAACTTTGTGTTGCAATCTCATATGTTAACTCTGTGTGTGTTCCATTGTCTGCCACTTTATAAAGAGAGAGTGCATTTGTGAAACCATGAACCCCGGTCCATTTTTAATCATAAGAAACACCTTTCCAACACCATATACCACTTTTCTATTTTCAGCCATCATTAAATCCGAAAATACAAAAATACTTTTCATCTTGCATACATCATTAAAAAACCCAAAAATATCATTTACCATTGCATCCACCACCATTGCATATTTATTTCCTGTTTGCATTGCATAACTATCTTGATATCATTCTTACACCTTGTGCTTGACAACCACAGGTGAGGTTGAGGACCAAAACATTTAACTTTGTTTTGTAGGTAACCAAAAGAAGGATAAGAAGATATATCTTCACTACTGATTCCCCGAGAGTTCGATATTAAACCCTCGAGTCACCCTCGTGGGGAAAACACGTCTTCCACTACTACACACTCTGCACTTGGAGTCTCAACCTAACCCATTTACTTTTGACGCAGGTAACTACGCACCGGAGCGCGCTGCAAAGTGTTTTCTGGCGTCGTAGATCAACCTCTTCAAGGGCCATCAACCACCACCAAAGGAAGATCATGTTTTAGATTTGAAACCTTTACCTGATAATCTTAAATATGCTTATATTGATGATAAGAAAACATACCCTGTTATTATTAGTTCTAAGCTTTCAGGTTTTAAAGAAGAAAGATTATTGGAAATATTGAAGAAACACCGAGGAGCTATTGGATACACTCTTGACGACTTGAAGGGGATTTCCCCCTCTATTTGCCAACACGCCATCAACATGGAAGATGATGCAAAGCCTGTTGTTGAACATCAACGTCGTCTAATTCCTAAAATGAAGGATGTGGTAAGAAATGAGGTATTGAAACTTCTTGAAGCTGGTATTATATATCCTATTGCTGATAGTAAATGGGTAAGTCCCGTGCATTGTGTTCCTAAGAAAGGAGGGATTACTGTTGTACCAAATGATAATGATGAGCTCATCCCTCAAAATAGTAGTTGTAGGATATAGGATGTGCATTGATTTTCGGAAAGTTAATAAAGTTACTAAGAAAGATCATTACCCTTTACCTTTCATTGATCAAATGCTAGAAAGGTTATCTAAGAATACTCATTTTTGCTTTCTTGATTGTTATTCTGGGTTTTCACAAATTGCTGTTAGAGCTAAAGATCAAGAGAAAACCACTTTCACTTGTCCCTATGGAACTTATGCTTATAGGCGTATGCCTTTCGGTTTATGTAATGCCCCGCTACTTTTCAAAGGTGCATGTCTGCTATTTTTCATGGCTTTTGTGAAAATATTGTAGAGGTTTTCATGGATGATTTTTCCGTCTATGGGAATTCTTTTGATAATTATTTGCGAAACCTTGATAAAGTTTTGCAGAGATGTGAAGAAACTAACCTTGTTCTTAATTGGAAAAATGCCACTTTATGGTTAATGAAGGAATTGTTCTGGGACATAAAATTTCTGAGAGAGGTATTGAAGTTGATAGAGCTAAAGTTGAATCAACTGAGAAAATGCCCTATCCCAGGGATGTAAAAGGTATTCGTAGTATTCTTGGTCATGCTGGTTTCTATAGAAGGTTTATTAAAGATTTCTCTAAAATTTCGAAGCCTCTTACTAATCTTCTTCAAAAAGATGTACCTTTTGTTTTTTATGATGATTGTAAGGAAGCTTTTGAAACTTTGAAAAAGGCTTTAACTACTGCCCCTGTAGTCGAACCACCTGATTGGAATTTACCTTTTGAAATTATGTGTGATGCTAGTGATTTTGTTGTAGGTGCTGTTCTTGGACAGCGAGTAGATAAAAAGTTGAATGTTATTCATTATGCTAGTAAGACTCTTGATGCAGCTCAAAGAAATTATGCTACTACTGAAAAAGAGTTCTTAGCTGTAGTTTTTGCATGTGACAAGTTTAGACCTTATATTGTTGATTCAAAAGTCACTGTTCATACCGATCATGCTACAATTAGGTACCTTATGGAAAAGAAAGACGCTAAGCCAAGGCTTATTAGATGGGTGCTCCTTTTACAAGAATTCGATTTACATATTGTAGATAGGAAAGGTGCTGATAACCCTGTTGCTGATAATTTGTCTAGATTGGAAAATATTGCTTATGATCCCGTACCTGTTAATGATAGTTTTCCAAATGAACAATTGGCTGCAATAAAGGTGAGCTCGCGAGATAGTCCTTGGTATGCTGATTATGCTAACTTTATTGTTTCCAAGTACTTGCCTCCAACCTTTTCAGCTCAGCAAAGAAGGAAATTCTTTTATGACTTGAGGCATTATTTTTGGGATGACCCACACTTATATAAAGAAGGAGTGGATGGTATTATGCGAAGATGTGTCCCAGAATATGAGCAACAAGAGATATTGAGGAAATGTCATGGTAGTGTTTATGGAGGACATCACACCGGAGATAGAACCGCACAAAAGGTTCTACAATCAGATTTTTTCAGGAAAATTACTCTCAAAATGGGAAGGACCTTATGTCATTGTGGAGGTGTATCGTTCAGGGGCAATAAAGATTGCTTCGCTGAAAGATGATGCCACACAAGTGGTGAATGGACAAAGACTCAAACATTATATTTCTGGAGATTCTTATAATGAAGACGTTGATGTTATTCGAGTGGTGACTCCGGAAACTTTCATCAAAGATCAAATTGGTGGGACTGCTGAGTCTGATTTCGAGTAGGTAACAATTCTTGGTAAGAAAAAGTTCGCGTTTAACTTTCTGAACAATATTTTTGTTGTTTTTATTAAATATGGAAAATTACGAGATCGGAACGGAGTGGAAAAGGTGCCCGAGGGCACCTCCCCACCTGGTGGCGTGGGCCCACCCCTGGCCGCGCCGCCATATGGGGAGGGCTCCTCGGAGCCCTTCTCCGACCCGGTTTCTCTCCAGTACCTTCCTTTTGTTGTGAAAGTTTTTGCTATATAATCCCCCGGACCCCCCGAGGTCCGTATATCGCTTTTTCTTCGTGTTTTGTTTCGAGCTATTTCTGTCCAGATGTCATCTCAGGGTTCATCCTCAGAAGATTACGCAATGCATCGTAGACGTGAGCTCCTCCAAGGTCTTGATCAAGGAACTTTCGTCGGATGGGCGGAAGAGGAAAGGGTCACGGCAAGGCGGAAGGAGATGGAAGAGAGCGTCAAGGAGTAAGTGAAGAAGATGTCATCAACAAAAAGAGAGCGGCAAGCTGCGGGATTAAGGGGGAGCAAGCCAATCTTTGTGGGATCGGTTAACACTCGACGTGCTTTTTCTCATAACTTGCAGGGACCTTTACCACCTGCCCCTGGCCTCAGCTCTTTCCCTGCTGTGGAGGAAGCTCTTCGGGTCACCGATGAGTTTTGTGATCAATATCGTGTTCTGAGAATGGAGGTGGAGATACTTCAGGAGGAGAACAGCCGACTTCGCAGAATGTTGGAGCGTTTCCTCACTCCCATCATGGTTGTTCCATCACCGCCACCGAAGGAGTAATTCATCACTGGTATTGGCATCCCCTTGGCTTGTTCCAAGCTTGGGGGGAGTGCCCGGTATCACATCATTATCTTTTACCTTTTTACTTTTCAGTCAAGTCATATCATGAGTAGAGAAGTTATCATATAGGATGGTTTGCAGTGTGGAAGTATCTCTCCTTTAGTTGGTTGTCTATGTATCCCTTTGTGTGAGTTGCCGTTATGAAATATTAATGAGAAGTTTCATCTTTTACTTTCTGCACTTCTTATTTTAGTTTGCAATTTCTGTCATATGAATGATCTTGTTGTTAGTATTGGCATCACTTTGGGAGTATTTAGTGAATCAATTTGGTTTTGGCAAACTTAGCATTGGTCAGTAGCAACAATACTTTGAGGCTTTAGTAGAAAAGAGGGAAGTGCATGTAGATATATTATTTCATTATCTTTCTTTCTTGTTGGCTAATGAGCTTAGTATTCTCAAGTTAAAATTATTTGTGCTTACAAGGAAGATTGCATGTTTGTTTTTACTATATATATGTTTGTTTGCATCCCTCAACTCTTATGCTTGCTACCTAGCCTTGCTAACCGAAACCTGTACTGAGAGGGAATACTTCTCGTGCATCCAAAACCTTGAGCCAAACCCATGCCATTTGTGTCCACCATAACTACCTATTATGTGGTATTTTGCGCCACTCCAAGTAAATACTTCATGTGCTACCTTTAAACAATTCAAAACCTTATTACTCCTTATTTTGTGTCACTGTTTATTAGCTCATGAGGGTTATGTAGAGTTTCTCTATCACTCTTGTCAGACAGACTTTCACCTTTGGACTAGTGTCATATACATCCGCTTATCTAATAACTTGCAAAAAGAGCTGGCAATTGGGGTGCCCAGCCCCGAATTAATTAAAGCTTTCACCTTTTAATTCTCTCCACATGCTTGCCGATGATTTATCAGAAGCAAAACCGAAATGTTAAACTATCAAATAGGCACTCCTCCATGGTATGTGATTGTTGGAAGGCACCCGAGGATTCGGTTAGCCATGGCTTGTGTAAGCAAAGGTGGGGAGGAGTGTCAAACCAACTTATAAATATGCATGTGTAAACAAAAGAGAAGAGGGATGATCTACCCTTAGGTAGAAATGACGTCCTTCATGGGAGCCGCTCTTGAAAGTCTGGTTGACAAGGGGATAGTGTTTTCTTTACTGCGATTCGTTGACAACGACATACATAGCTCAAACATATATTGTATACTCTCTATATGATTTCAAAAACATAAAAAGCTCTAGCACATGATTTAATCCCTGCTTCCCTCTGCGAAGGGCCTATCTTTTACTTTCATGTTGAGTCAGTAAACCTATTCCCCTCTATCTCAAGCAAGCATTTGAGTTGTTGTGATTCAATCATCTATATGTTATTACTTGCAATCATGTCTTTTATCCTTCCTTGTTTAGCACAAGTCTTTTATCTGAATGAATGCAACTTTGAAAGTTATCAATGATTGTAAGGAGACCGTTGTAGTTGAGCATGCAAGTTCTGCAATATAAGCTCTAATATAAAGACTCTGATCGAAAGATAAGTACAATCTGTTAATTGTTCTCTGACCAAGAACGAAGTTTGCCATCACCAACTATGATTTCCTTTATGCACCTTTATTTGTGATTTCCCTTTACTTGTTTCAAGTTAAGTTATATGGGAGGAAGTTGTTATCTAGAATGGCTTGTGTGTTAATAAATGTGATGCTTCTTGTCCGTATTTTATTTATCGACACTTCACTCCATAAACATGTGGTCTTGTTTACTGAGCTCAGTTTTCGCTTGGGGACAAGCGAGGTCTAAGCTTGGGGGAGTTGATACGTCCATTTTGCATCACTATTTTATATCATAATTTACTGTTATTCATTGATATATTTCATATTTAGAGATGATACTTATGTTATTTTACCTGTTTTGCATGTTTCATCATTATTGGAGGATTATTCACCGGAGTCAGGATTCTGCTGGAAAAAGCATCGTCAAGATACGATATTTCTGGAGTTCAACAATTCGAGGAAAATATACAGAAGCTTCTATTTTGTCAGATGACGGAGGGAGCCAAAAGGGAGACCAAGGTGGGCCACTGTGGGCCCTCCCCACACGTGGCGCGGCCCCCTATGCTACCCACCACCATATGGGGAGGAGGCCCAGGCCCACCTCAGCCGTCGCCCCTTCGCGTACTTCATCATCCAGAAACCCTAAGACTCGGGGGATCATCGAGGATAGACAGCCCGCCTCCTCGAGGCGGAAAACACGAGAGAGAGAAAAGCTCTCCGGCAGGGAGAAATCTGCCGGGGAAATTCCCTCCCAGAGGGGGAAATCGTCGCCATCGTCACCGTCATCGAGCTAGACTTCATCGGGATCATCATCACCATCATCTCCACCGCCGACACCGTCATCTCCACCACTCCACTCCGTTCCGCTGTAACATCTAGGGTTGAATCTTGTGTATTTCATAGGGGAAACTTTCCCGGTGTTAATTACTCCTTGTGGTTGATGCTATTGAGTGAAACCGTTGAATTAAGGTTTATGTCCAGATTGTTATTCATCATTATATCACCTCTGATCATGATCCATATGATGTCTTGTGAGTAGTTCGTTTAGTTCTTGAGGACATGGGTGAAGTCTAAATGTTAGTAGTGAATTATGTTGAGTAATATTTAATGGTTTGATATTTAAGTTGTGGTGTTATTCTTCTAGTGGTGTCATGTGAACGTCGACTACATGACACTTCACCTTTATGGGCCTAGGGGAATGCATTGTGTATTCGTTTGCTAATTGTGGGGTTGCCGGAGTGACAGCAACCTGAACCCCCGTTGGTATATCGATGCATGAGGGATAGCAGGATCTCAGAGTTTAAGGCTGTGGTTAGATTTATCTTAATTACTTTCTTGTATTTGCGGATGCTTGCACAGGGTATAATCACAAGTATGTATTAGTCCTAGGAAGGGCGGTGCATTAGCATAGGTTCACCCACACAACACTTATCAAAACAATGAAGATTAATCAACTATATGAAGCAAAAGCACTAGACTAAATTCCCGTTTGTCCTCAAGAACGTTTGGTCATCATAAGTAAACAAACCGGCTTGTCCTTTGCTGTAGAAAGGATTGGGCCACTCGCTGCAATTATTATTACCGCAATTTACTTACTTGTATTTTATTTATCTGCTATATCAAAAACCCCTAAAAACTTGTCTGTGAGTATTTACAGTGAATCTTTCACCGAAACTGCTTGTCAACACCTTATGCTCCTCGTTGGGTTCGACACTCTTATTTATCGAAAGTACTACGATACACCCCCTATACTTGTGGGTCATCAGTTGGGCGGCGGGCGAGTCCAGATCGGGTCGCGGCCGGCGGCGAAAGGGCCAGCAGCAGCTAGGTCGCCATGGTGCGCTTCGTGCATGTCCAGGTGCAGGTTCGCTTCGTGCCCGTCCTCTCGACCGCGTCGAAATATCTGGGGGGGTCTAATTATTTTCCAAAATTCTGGGTGGGCCACGGCCCACCCGGCCCACCCGCTGCATCCGCCAATGGCTCCATTATTAACATATTTTTACCATAAGTTTTATTGTCATAGCGTGACAGAGTTTTTTTTTGAAATTTTCCACATATATTAGGTCAGCAAGCCGCCTCATTAAAACCCTGCCAGTCCCTTTCGGTACCCTGGTTAGGGAAATAGTGCGTCAGAAACTTGCCTCCTTAACCATCCACAATTGTTACATCGTTTACAAGTTTGCCGATGATAAAGCTAGTGGTCTCATCAACCCAATTACAAGATCTTTTTTCACTAAAACAAGACCTAGCTTGTTCATGGGCAACCTCATTAGCTTCCCTCGGGCAGTGTTTAAAAGACACACTACCAATTTGAGACACAAGATCAACACAATTAACAAAAACCGCAGAAGAATCTCCCCACCATGCTTCTTCACCTGAGCAAGCTTCAATGATCTCTAGGGAATCCGATTCAGCTATCACATCATTACAACCGAAGCGATTAGCAAGGGCTAGCCCTTCCTTCGTGGCCACTGCCTCTGCCGCATTAGCAGAGGCAATATTTGGAAGATAAGTAGTAATAGCGGCAATAAATCGTCCTTCGGAGTCATTATGAGTTTTTGACGTTGAGAATAATACTTTTGGTGACCGTGTGGAGCTAACCAACTAGTAGTACAAAGAATTGTTTTCTTTTCAAAAATAGTTTTGGTTGTGGATCACATGGGCTGATGATGGGCGTCTGGCCGGTAGCAGGCGCTGGCCTGCCGCTGGCCACTGGGTGTAGTGAAGTCTATCCCATAGCTCAAATCGAAAAGCCCGCGAATTCGTTTCCCTCCATATTTCGAATTTCCCTCTGAAAATATCTCCATTCCTTGGGAGACATACACACCTCTCTCTCTCTTCACCACACTGACTGGTACCACTACCGATAAAAGCAGAGTGCGTGCGAGGCGTCAGCGTCCACCATGATATCAGCGGCGTGGGGCCCACGTGCGACCCCGCCTACTTGGAGTCCAAGAAAGCTCGCAGAGGCGTGTGTCGCCCGGCACGAGGCAGAAATGGCTTTGGGACGTATCTCGACGGCCGGTTCAGTTCGGGGAGCACGAATCTCGGAGCTGCCGGGAGGAACCGCCTCTGGGTCACGCAACTTCCGGGAGGCGTCACACGTATCGCCCAGCCCAGCTTATTCTCTCGCGCACACGAGCAGCATTTTAGCTCAACTTGTTTCAGTGAGTGTTGACTAGATATTTCACTGTGGACTACACACAAATAAAAATGAGTTAGTGTACACATTAAACTCATACATAAAATTTCGAAAAAAGCTAAACCGTTGTACGATATTGAACGGGGAAGTAGCATGGTTGAACAGAAACATCAAATTTTGGCCGATGACGGTAGTCAGATCAACGATTGCTCGGTAGGATATCAAATAAATGGCACGGCGTGATGATTCAAAGTGATGACTTTTCAACATCGATGCACACAATAGCGTTAAGAAATTATATATTTAGAATATATCGTGCAAAGTGAAGATCACTCGCTATTGACCCAAAATTCATTATCGAAGAATAGCTAAAATGTAAGAGATAAAAATTTTGCTAAATTTAGCCTCTCAATATTCAAGGATCTTTAGTTATGCATCCAGGTCCACTAAAAAAATACAAGGTGTAGGATGCGGTGAACAATCGTAAATGTTGCTAGTGAATTATAGGGTGAGATACAAATATGTTAATTATTCCCTTGAGTCAAAAACACATTTCGATTAGGTAAACAAGAGTACGCCAACATTCTAGCAAAGTATTAGTTTAAATATATCAAAAAATAGATGCCATATATAATTTTTGAGGGGTTTGCCAAAAATTTAGGAAAAGTATCCCTAACTTATACTCCCTCTGTTTCAAACTGTGTGTGTATAGTTTTTGGCTCAGAAACTACGCACGTCAAGGGAAAAAATACACAAATTTTGGGCGGAATCACATCTAGCAAATTGACGTGGAAAAGGAGGAGTTTGGATGAGATAAGAGAACATAATCATATCACTAATAAAAATGACCATATGAGTGGAACCTGAAGTTGGGTAAACTACTATGTGTAATCTCGTTCCGTACTATATTCAGCCCAGCCCCACTATGTGCCCTCGCATATGACTCCCTGAATAATGTGTGTGGTACATATACCATGACAAGAGTTTCGATGAGAAAAGGGAACGTAATCAAAACACCGAAAGTTTTGTCCAAATAAGTGGGACACAATCCACCTATATCCAGAATTTTCCTAAAAAAAGATAAACGTTATATCTAGAAACGAATAGAGTATAAGGGAGTATATAATAGAAGACATTAAACATATATTTCAATGGTAAGGTCAAGTAAAATAGAATTAGCAAAAAAATTGACATATGGTTACATATTATTTCTACCCTGGTAACAAATGTGAAATCTCATGGTTGAACCATTGACATAAAACTTTGGAACCCTACTACCACATATACTACTACAATGGCTGGTTTAGGGTAAAACCCTACTACTACATACTACAATGAGTTTTGGGTATATTTTGACAGTCTCAAGTTCTGTCACAACAAGATTACAACCGGGTAATGATAATGGATATGAATTTACGTGAAAACTAATTTACTCCACCAGTGGTGATGTACACCAATCTATGAAGAAGGCAGAGTTTTGTAACCTCTTTCAAAAAATATCTCCCTAGTCAAACATTAAACGGTACAAAATGCACGTGTGCTAGATCAAACGCGACCTAGTTAGGTTCTCCGGAAATTCTTGCCAAATAACTGAACTCCGCAGCACACGTGTGCGAGTAAAATCAAACACTAAAAAAAAATATGGCCAATCACATAATGGTGGTGAAATCAACACAATGAACACATGGGGTCAACATAGCTCAACTAATAACATCAGCAAATTAACACATGGGGTCAACATAGCTCAACTAATAACATCAGCAAATTAACATTGCTACTCCAATATAACAGTCCACTGCTCAAATCGAGTCCTGGTTCCAACGAATTTTAGCACAAGTCAGAGTCCTTTTTTTTTTTGAATTTAGAACAAGACAGAGTCCTGGGTACACCAACGGTGTTCCCCGATCCGATTCGACCATCCCACGAGGGAAGGGACCCCACCTATAATTACTCATCACCCCGCAGTCAGTACGTGGTCACACGTTTCGCCCCTCCGCTCCGCTCGTCTCCTCTCCTCCTCCGGCGCCCGCTAAACCCCCGGCCGTCGCTCCCTCTCCCGCACAACGAGAGCTCCACTCCGATCCGCTCTGCCACCTGGAGACCCAACGGGCCACGAGCTGCCCCGATTCCCCTCCCGTTCACTCGCCCCGGAGATTGATCGCAGTGGCATCCCCAGGCTCCAGTAAGTACCACCGCCGGCCGGATCGATCGAATGGTTTCTCGCGTAAAATCGATTTTCCGTTCCTCTCGATGTTCTTGGACATGGATCGGCCTCTCGCCTCCCCTGATTTTCGCGGAAAGTTTGGGTCTTTTTCTCGTCCCTGTTTTGGTAATTGCGGAGAGATACCGGCCGGGGATTTTGGTTTCGGTTTGTTTGCTGGCTGGTCTCTTTTCGTTGCCGATCTAATCTTTGTTCTTTCCTTAACAAATTATAAGTAGAGAACATGGAAGCTTTTTTAGGATTGGGAAAAAACAATCTTTCAGGTGTCGTGTTCTTGCTCCACTCCGGCCAGTCCCCTTCTCCCGCCGATTGATTTTGCCTGCCATATATATAATCTCCCGTGTGTGTTCTTCCTTTTTTTTTTTGTTCCCTGGTTAATCTTTCCTTCCCTTCGTGGTGTGTGTTGGTGCGATGATCGCAGAGTTGGAGTAGAGACCGACGGCCCCAGCGCTCGCTCTTGATTTATGTCGCCTGCTCTGCTGCTCCATGGTTCTGAGCTCCCGTCACCATCACCTCCGTCCACTTGTTGCTCCCTTCTCCCACAGTCTTGGCAGAGGGGACCCAGAACGCAGGATCATCGCTTCAAGATCTCCAGGTAAGCATCCACGATCGCCCCTGCTCCAGACTTGTTATTACACCTTGCCTTGCAGCAACACCTGACGGCAACAATGTCCATGTACAGTAACAATGGAACAAGAGTTGGTTCAGTGCCTGTTATCTGTTCACCTGTTCTAGTTTCATGTTGAAACCAATATTATGCTACACTAGTTCAGAGATTGTTTTTATTTTAAACATGTTCCCATACTATTAATAGTTTATTCCCAGAGTAAACTATAATTGTTTGTTATTCTAAGATGTTGCTCTACTGTTCTTAGTATCTGTTGATAATGGAGATGGTCATAGTCGATAACAAGATCGATATATTTTCATTTTTTTTATTGTTGTAGTTTTGTCTTCTTCTTCATCTACCCATCTTAAATCTTGCTCCTTTACCAAATTTGTATGTACATGTCCAACAATTTGGACTGATTACAGAGCTGAGCTGCACAATCATTGATGCCATTGCTTTATTTAGTCATAAATTATGTCCATGTTTTAGAACTTACTGCTCAGAGTCCTACCAGCTTCTCATCCTAGTCCTAGTAGTGTTAGAATCTGCAGTCCTTTCATCTGGAATTGCAGAATTGTTGAGCATGGTTGAGTCCTTTAGTTGTGGTTTTTGCGTGTGTTGTGGTGTGCCGTGAGGCATTGTAGGCTTGTAGCCATTCTTTGGCATTGTTCTCCTTTAAGCTTAATATAATAAATCTTCTACGGGTCTCGAAAAAAAAACGAATTCCATCATAATACGTAGTGATGAACTGTGCTTTCTTGTTTGTCTTTTCAGATTTGGATTTGGGGTAAAGTACTCTGGTTTTCTACATTTAGACCAGTGCAGCACTGAAGTAATAGCAATTTAAGAATCCCCCAAATCACAGTTAGCTTGGTAAGTATTAATTGTCTGCAAAGAAAAGTATTGCAGACTGAAGAAGAAAATCAGCACATATCTTCTCTTTTGACAACTTTCCCAAGAAGATTGTGTCTAATTTGACAATTTTTGGATCACAGCAGATTTGGTTTGGGTGGATTAAGTTCAGCAAATCTTCCTTCATTTCCATCCCGAAGACCCATCCAGTTTTGATTTGGTTTGGGTGGATTAAGTTCATAACAGAAGACCCATCCCTCTTGGACGTCTTCGCAGGAAGAGAACAACTCTTTCTTCCCTCCAATTTCATTCAGAAGCTTTAGACAACTTTGTTTCTTATTAGAGATTCTACACTCAAACTCTAAAGCAGAGCAGTAGTCTCTGTCCTGATTTGGCTAAATATTCAGTCGGTAAGTAGACATCTTGTGTTCCACGTCCTTTGAATTTGCTAAAGTTTGAACCTTTTATAATCATATTTGCCACATTTTTTGGTATTCTCTGCAGATATCTTAAGGCGAATAATCCAATAATCTTTGGATCCAAACTGAATTCTGGGGCCTGCTTCACAAAATGCTGCCCTCTTCGCGAAAGGTCCGGATCTCCTGCTATGATCCTGATGCCACTGATTCCTCCTCTGACGATGAACAGAGTTCCAAGAAGGAAAAGAGAACGATAATGGAAGTAGTAGTTCCAATGAAATGCTCTGGAGGCTTTAAATCTCGGAAGACCCTTGTGCCATGCTGCACGAAGAAATCAAATGGTACAGAGAAGAAGGAACCAACAAGCAAGTACCCTGGTGTGCGCATGCGAGCATGGGGAAAATGGGCAGCAGAGATACGTGATCCTGTGAGCAAGACCCGGAAATGGATTGGCACATTCTCCTCTGAGGAGGCGGCTGCTGAAGCATATCAGGCTGAACGGAACCGAGTGCGTGCAGAGATGTTGGCCATCAAATCGAGATCATCTGCATCAGAACAAGAAGCTTTATCCAGCTCAGCTACTATATCCTGTGTGTCCTCATCTGAGTCATTCGAGCAGAAAGCACAAGCAGCTGTGCCTATGG
Source organism: Poa pratensis (assembly GCA_947311845.1). NCBI lineage: Eukaryota > Viridiplantae > Streptophyta > Magnoliopsida > Poales > Poaceae > Poa > Poa pratensis. The sequence continues at coordinate 31,500,325 of CAMZMU010000074.1, forward strand.
AGATAGCCTCTGATACTGTTGACCAAAGCTTACTGCACTGGTCATCAACATCTAGAGATGAAGAAACTCCAGTCGACGTTTTCGTTGGCCAAGTAAACAAGCTTCCTATCAGTGACTATGTTTACCGAACCGATGAACTCTCACTGGATGAATCATCAACATCTAGAGATCAGGAAATTCCAGTCGACGTTTTCATTGGCCAGATAAACAAGCTTCCTATCACTGACTATGTTTGCCGAACCGATGAACTCTCACTGGATGAATTTTCAAGGCTGGCAGATATGTTCACCGTCAAAGATTTTATCGGTGTAACAGATGCTCCGCCGGATGATGACTATATCGGGCTGGCAGACATCAGCCATCTACAGCTGCCTATAACAGATCCTATGTTTGATCTGGATGCACAACTTGATTGGGCAGGTTTTGACTTTGATTCAATGGAACGTGAACTACAGAATCTTTGAGGCCTCCACATTGGTGTATTCGGAGGACCAGGTTTTCTTGTACACCGAGTTGTTGGTATGAAAGATTTGGATTCAGTTTCAATCTGTCTGGATGATGGCAGGGAGAGTTTGTGATCTGCAGACAAATTCATCTTCAATTTTGTCGGAAAATGTATAGTCCCCCCTAGAGTAATCTTCTGGTTGAGCTAATGTATACCATGTAATATGTACAGGATCATCTAATTTGAATCTCCTGTGAAATCGTGGCAATATATAGCGTTTGATCACATCTGAGAAGCACCTAAATTTTGGGGAAAAAATCCTTTACTTGCAGTTAGTAATTCCATAGTTGGTTGTGCAAATGAAATGTATGCCTGCCAAATCTCAGCGCTCCAGCTTCCAGACCATTAGAGTACTGTGTGTGATGTATATTGGTTAACAATGTTCTTGTTTTCTACCAAAATTTGAGATACCATCACAAATGCTTTACATAACATGGTCGGGATAGGTTTTTTTTTTCCACTAATTGTTCATATCTGGTTATTGGTTCGGGCAACTGGGAAGTAATTAGTCAAACGAAATAAATCTGCAACAATACACATCTAAGAGATCAAAAATCAAATTACGCGAAATTGTGGAGAATGCCAGGTCACATTGGATCTTCAGAAATTCCTTTTTGGAATGCAGACAAACTGCTAGGATGAAATACATATTTCTGATACGGTAGCAGGACAACCGGACTTTATCGTTCATAAAAGAAAGAAAACTTAAAGTGTATAGTCTCCCCTTAGAGTATTGTTCATATCTGGTTCTTGGTTCAGGCAACTGTGAAGTAATTGGTTCTGCAACAGCACACACTGAAAGATACAGCAAGTTTCCACTATATCTTAAAAATTACGACAAAGGTATGAAATTACACCAAATTGTAGATGATGACAGTTCACTACTAATCTTCAGAAAAAAAATCTTTTGGACTGCAAACATACTGCAAGTATGAAGTACATATTTCTGATACTGTAGGAGGAATGCCGCACTTATAGTATAGTACAAAAAAGAATGAAAAACTTATAAGTAAGCATTGAATCCCAGAATTGGTTGTTACTTTCTTTCCCAAGCAGAGGCAGACCAAGGCGCTGCCACACAAGGAAACGGAAAATTGCTGCAAGACTACTCAGTACTTTTCAGTTTTAATCACTGTTGCGGCTGCTCCGGCGGGGGAGTGTCAGTAGACGGCGGCGCACTCGAAGGAGATGTCGCAGCCGGGGACGGGCGTGAGCTTGATGGAGTGCTTGACCCTGCTCATGAAGACCGGGAGGAAGGCCATGGCCTGGCAGATGCAAGCGTTGTCGATGCCCATGAGGCGCCGGCAGCAGGCCGTGTCGTACGGGTCCGATCCTCCTACGTGTCCGTGGTGCCCGTGGTGGTGGCTGCCGCCGTGGTCGCCGCTGCCGTGGCCGCTTTCGTGGTCACTGCCATGTCCGCCGTGCTCGTCGCGGGCCGACTGCAGCTCGTAGCCGGCGGACGAGGACGCGTTGAGCAGCCGCCGCGGCAGCGCCGGGTTGGCGCCGGGTATGGTCCTCAGGCTGCAGGCCTCGTTGGCCAGGTTGAACTGGGACCGGCAGAACACCTGCGCGTCCGCCAGGGAAGCGAACAGAAGCAGGAGTAGCACCACGGGCAGCGCGTTGAGAGCCAGCAATGGCGATCTCTGCTTCTCCATTGCTGATCTCTTGCTTCGGAGTGGGTGATCTTGGTGGCATTTCAGGGTGGGCTTAAGTAGATTGTGTGATGATGATTTAGGAGACGTTCTGGTTAAATTTTTCAGCGGTATCGTCGTCGGTAGGGGTTAGGAAACATCGCTGCGGCATATGCCGGGTGAATGATTTCTAGGTTGATCATGCTTGAGCTGTGAATAGTTTGACCAGTTGACACTTTTACTTTTGACACTAGCCTTATTTTCTACGAGCTGTTTCATTCATGATGCAGCAGAATAGGCTTGCCATCTGATACACCGGCGTCTGGGCGGACTTTTTTTTTTCTTTCATCCAAAGCATATATTGCTCTGATAGAAACAGTTTTGCAGGACCTGGATTTTTTTTGTTGGCAGAAGTATCCGGTCTATCATAAAAGTTCACCAGGAGTAAACAAAATCAAACACAATAACGACCAATACTGCCGCCAAAGCGAACCACCGACACGCCTGCTATCACTTCTCGCTTACTGTAGCCAGCCTAACTTTGTTGATGACGGCCGGAAAGTTTTCCTACACGTGCCACTAAGGATCGGGGCCACAAAGCCAAGGTCGTCGCCATTAACCTTTGAACTTATTTGTATCAAGTCATACCAAATCTATAACTCAATCCTCCTAAGCGCCACCGGCAAGATCGCCGCTGACAAGGTGGGCGAGGGGAGGGTGCAGCCTTATTCTTGTTCCGCATATCGCTACCGCCATAGTCACCGTAACGTCGATGATTGTTGACCAAACTCTAACTTAAGCGAACTGCAACACCGAGCGCAAGTCTGACCTCCCCATCCGTCCCAGCGAGGTTGGAGGCTATCGATCATCAGATGGAGATGGAGGAGACGGGCGACAACTATTACTTTGATGTGATCCAAATTTATATAAAGATAAAGTTAACTTCGGATGGATCTAAGGGAGGCCCGTCGTTGGTAGGCTTGTATTGTTAGGTTGATCTCCTGGTCGTCGATCCCAACGGATCGCGATCCCCTTGATTGCGCCCTGATCGGGGGCACCCGTTTCCGTTTTGGACGGTGGGCCCCTGTGAGCTGCGCTATATAAAGAGGTGGGGGGTCAAGGCACGCAGTACGAGGTTCACCGCGTAGCCAGCCACCCCACCGACACCCCCTTCCGATTAGGGTTAGCGCAGTGCTCACGGAAAGCACCACTGCGCCGCCACCACTCCGCCGCCGTCACCGTCGATCACCATGGCCTCCGGCTCGAGCACGTCGAGCCACAGCGAAGGTTCGCCTCTCCGATCCCTCTCTCTCTCTGTTTTCACACACAAAAACACTTGATTCCCACGTGGATCTACCGATAAAAGGATTATTAGGATCTAACAATGGTATCAGAGCATTGGATCCGAGTTTTAATTTTTCGGTAGCAACAGAAAAGCAAAAGAGAAAAGGAATCCCTCCCGAAAGAAACCCTAACCCTAGGGAAGGGGAAAAGAAACTCACCGGTTTGGCCTCGGGCTCGCCGGCAAAGGACGTCGTCGTCACGGCCGCGTCAATCCTCTCGATCCCGATGCGCACCAACTGGGGCATCGGGAAGAAGATGCAACCCCGAAAGGGGCAAAGAAAAGAACATCACCCCGAGAGGGCCAAAGGGCACCACCACCGAGCCGTTTGACGGCGGCGCGCTCACCGTCGAGGTGCTCGCGCACGCCGGCAAAAGGGCCGGCAGGGGCGTCGCCTTCTCATCGCCGGCGTGGAGGTTTTCCTCCACGGGCGGCCGTCGGAGCGCGGCAGCAAGCTGCGGCTCGAAAGAAAAGGGGAGAGGGGAAGGGAAAGGAGGCGCGAGGCGCAAGCGCACGGCGCGGTCGTCTCCGGCGGCCGGCCGGCGAGCCTTTTTTCCGCCGCCGTTTTCGTGCGGGAGAGAGGCAGAGAGGAGAAGGCGCGAGGGGAAAATGACCTAGGGTTTGACCCCGCGCTGCGTACCTGGGTTTCATCCAGGCGAAACTCACGGGCAGCCGTCGGATCGCATCCGACGGCCAGGAGCGAGCGGCGCAAGCACCAGCATGCCATGGGCCACTGCGGGCCGTTTTTCAGCGTCACCGTGAGCGACTGATAGAAAAAGGGCCGTGGGCCACGCGATTTTTTCTCTGCCGAAAGACATGTTTTCTGTTTATTTTTTCCAGAAGCATGTTTTTCCTATAGTTTTACAGTATTTTGTTCAGTTTTTTGGACAAATTTTATCTAGTTTTTTCTGCTCAAATTATTCCAACGAAAGTTGTGTAGAAAACAGAAAAAGTGACAGAACATTTTCTGAAAAGTATAAAGTTTATGAATTTTATTTAAAGTTTCCGCTGCAAATAGTTGAAAAGTGTTTTTTGAATTCTAAATAGAATTAAAGTGAGAATTAAAAGCATGATTAAAGTGATATTAAAGATGATCATGATTCTGTTATTAAATGACCAACGTTGTTAATAGCATGATCATGATTTGTTTATTATGTGTTAAAAGGTGCATTTATTTCTTTTATTGCCCAACGGTGATATAGTTTTAATTGCACAAACGGTTGTATGCTTTGATTTATACCAACGTTGGATTAATGTATGCAATTGTCTTTTTGTTATCTCATATCCTTGTGGTTTCAGGAAGTTTTCACCTGATGAGTTGCCTCAAGGACGTTCCGACGCTCAGGGGTGACAACTACGCTGAGTGGTGGAAGAAAGTTGAACTGACTTTTGTCTGCGCTGAGGTTGACTGGGTTGTGAATGCTCCACAGCCAGTCAGGCCAGCAGAGCCAGTAAGAGAGACAGATGATGATGAATCTGCTTGGCAGAAAAAGTTGAGGGACCATGCTCCAGTGGAGATGGGATACACCCTAGAGAACCAAAAGTGGGTGAACACCAACAAAAAGTGCATGACATTTATAAAGAACACAGTTGAGAACGCTATTGTGGGCTCAATTGAAGAGTGTGTCTCCGTGGGAGAGTATCTCCAAAAGATAAAGAGCTAGTTTACTGGTTCTTCAAAGACATATGCTACTCAGCTGCTAAAACAGCTGGTGACAGAAAAGTATCATGGAGGTGCACATGGCATAAGGGAGCACATTCTCAGGATGAGCAACATGGCTGCTAAGCTTAAGTCCATGAAGGCTGACCTGGAGCTCAAGCCTGCACTCATAGTTCACCTGGTGATGGCTTCACTGCCACCACATTTTGACAATTTTGTTGTCAATTACAATGTGTCACCTGAAAAATGGGACATTGAAAAGACCATTGCCATGTTGTCGCAAGAAGAGGAAAGGCTGAAGTCCCAGAATGGGGGCTCCTTGAACTTCGTGAAGGACAACAAGAACAGGAACTACGGTTCCCCTTCAAAGCCATATGGCAAATGTCACCACCAGTATAAGCCACATGGCAAAGGTCCCCAGCAGTATCAGCAACAGTTTCCAGTGGACAAAGACACATGCCACCACTGCAAGAAGAAAGGGCATTTCAAGCAAGATTGCCCAGATTGACTCAAGAGCATAATGGCAAAGAAAGGTATGGACACAGTTTCTTTTGTAAATGAATCCCTGTATACACAGTTTTCAAAATCTACTTGGTGGATTGACTCAGGTGCAACTGTTCATGTTCCAAATTCTTTACAGGGATTCCATTCGACAAGGACTTTGCAAAGAAGCGAAAGGCACATTGAAGTCGCAAATGGAGTTCAAGCAGAAGTTGAAGCTGTTGGCGACATCTCCTTGGAGCTAGCTGATGGTTTCAATATTATACTTAGAGATGTTTTATTTGTTCCTTCGATTAACAGAAACTTAATAAGTGTATCGTGTTTGGATAAAGACAGTTATGAATGTTATTTCGATCATGGCAAGTGTGCCATATGGTTTAAAGATGCTTGTGTGGGTATTGCTTTACTTCATGATAAGCTTTATTTGTTATCCTTGCGTGAAAAAGTGCATTCTGTGTGCAAAGTGAATGAACAAATTCCCTTGTCGAACAAAGAACAAAAGAAAAGAAAGCGAACTCATGACTCGTCGAAGTTATGGCACTGTCGATTAGGCCATATTTCGAGGGGAAGAATAGAAAGCCTCGTTAAAAATGATATTCTTCCTCCGTTAGAGTTCTCAGATATCGAACAATGCATAGATTGCATAAAAGGAAAATATGTAAAAAAATTAAAAAGGGTGCAAACCGAAGCACAGCGACACTAGAAATTATTCACACTGATATATGTGGACCATTTCCGGTGAAAAGTGAGGATGGTTATGACTCGTTCATAACGTTCACAGATGATTACTCCCGATATGGTTATATTTATCCAATTAAAGAAAGATCTGAAGCATTGGATAAATTTAAAATATTCAAAGCTGAAGTTGAAAATCAACATGATAAAAGAATTAAAATAGTCAGGTCCAACCGTGGGGGGGAGTACTACGGTCGGCACACTCCATATGGTCAAGTACCTGGACCTTTTGCAAGGTTTTTACAGGAAAATGGAATAGTCACCCAATATTCTATGCCGGGCGATCCACAGCAAAATGGAGTAGCTGAAAGGCGTAACCGTACTCTTATGGATATGGTGCGCAGTATGATGAGTTATTCCACTCTACCATTGGGATTATGGATGGAGGCGTTAAAAACCGCCATTCACATTCTCAACAGAGTACCAAGTAAATCGGTGACCAAAACACCGTACGAGTTGTGGACAGGGAGAGTTCCTTCTCTAAGCCATTTGAAAGTCTGGGGGAGCCCAGCTGAGGCAAAAGTTTTTAATCCACACATTGCAAAGTTAGACCCTAAAACAGTAACTTGTCATTTCATTGGCTATCCTGATAGATCAAAAGGTTATCGTTTCTACTGTGCAGACAGATACACACAGTTTGTAGAAACGAGACACGCGGTCTTCTTGGAGGACGAAATGATGAGGGGGAGCATGGTAGGCCGGAAAATTGATCTTGAGGAGAAGAGGGTGTGTGCACCTTTTCCGATGATCCATGAGCCATTTTTTGCCCTACCTGTTGTACCTGCACCGATAATCCCAGAGGTTGTGGTGCAAGCACCTGTTGTAACTCCACCCGTGACCACAACGAGGCAAGATTCGGAACCTGTTGATGTCTACGTGTGCTTCTATTCTTGTAGACAGTGTTGGGCCTCCAAGAGCAGAGGTTTGTAGAACAGCAGCAAGTTTCCCTTAAGTGAATCACCCAAGGTTTATCGAACTCAGGGAGGTAGAGGTCAAAGATATCCCTCTCAAGCAACCCTGCAATTAATATACAAGAAGTCTCTTGTGTCCCCAACACACCCAATACACTTGTCAGATGTATAGGTGCACTAGTTCGGCGAAGAGATAGTGAAATACAAGTAATATGGATGATTATAAGTATTAAATGCAATCTGAAATAAAGATGGCAGCAAGCAAACATGTGGCAGAACTTGATGTAAATGGTGTTTCAATGCTTAGAAACAAGGCCTAGGGATCATACTTTCACTAGTGGTACCTCTCAACATGTTAGCACAACTGAATGCAAGTAAATGATACTCGGGATTATTCTCCTTCTTGATAACACAAGAGTACTATGTGTAGGGCTGCAAAAGCACTCCTCAAAGTCTAAGTAAACAAACACCACAATTCCCAAGAATAAACCATGATAAATGTCTAAATTATTCATAGAGTCGCACACAAGTACCCACACTGTCACCTTGATACCGTGTTGTCACAATGACTCCGGAAACTAGATACAATCACTTGAGTAGCATAAACATTACATATGAATTCAGCGATACTAGCAATACTCATGATCACATAAAGATCACACCATGGGAGAGAGAGATAAACCACATAGCTACCGGTAGAGCCCTCAGCCTCGGGGAGACTACTCACACATGGTCATGGTGAGCACACTTGATGGAGAGGTTGATGGAGAGGTGCAGCCCGGAGAGGAGACGGCGGCCCGCTACAGCCACGGCGCGGCGGCACTGGAGATGGCGATGGAGATGGCTCCGGAGGCACTTCCCCGTCCCGACGGCGTGCCGGAACAGAGATTCTGTCCCTCGAAACTTGTTGTCGATGGCGGCGGCGCTGTGGAACTCTTCGTGGAAATTGGCTTCCTCTTTTAGGGTTTTCGCATCTGAGGCAATATATAGGCGAAGGGGCGGCGTCGGTGGAGTCCTGAGGGGGCCAACCCATAGGCTGGCGCGGCAGGAGGGGGGCCCGCGCCGCCAGGTGGTTTGGCCGCCTCCTGGCTCCTCTTCGTCTCTCCTTCGGACTTCGTGAACGTGTTGGAAAAATAGGGACGTGGCCTTTTGTTTCGTGCAATTCCGAGAATATTCGCAGAAGTACTTTTCTGGAACCAAAAACAGCAGAAAATAGGGAACTGGCACTGTGTCATCTTGTTAATAGGTTAGTCCCAGAAAATGCATAAAAGTGATATGAAGTGTATATGAAACATGTAGCAAATGGTATAATATAAGCATGGAACATCAGAAATTATAGATACGTTGGAGACGTATCACCTGTCCGTCAGGAGCCGACTCAACTCGTTGTTGAGCATGAAAGGGAGCAGCGACATCCAAATTTAGAAGAAGAGTCACACGTTGAGACACATGATGTGCCAGAGAATGAGACTCTCAGAAGGTCTAAAAGAGCTAGGAAATCAGCGATTTCTAGTGATTATAAAGTTTATAATACAGAAACAGTTCATATGGAAAAAGATCCCGCTTCATATGAAGAAGCCATGAGAAGCGTTCACTCTTCGAAGTGGCTGGAAGCCATGGAAGACGAGATGAAATCGATTAGTTCTAACAATGTTTGGGACTTAGAGGAAATTCCTAAAGGAGCCAAAACAGTAGGCTGCAAATGGGTCTACAAAAGTAAGTATGACTCCAATGGAAATGTTGAAAAGTATAAAGCGCGACTAGTGGCAAAAGGCTTTACGCAAAGAGAAGGGGTAGATTACAATGAGACTTTTTCTCCGGTCTCATGTAAGGATTCCTTCAGAATCATCATGGCACTAGTTGCGCATTTTGATTTAGAGCTGCATCAAATGGATGTAAAGACGGCATTTCTAAATGGAGATTTAGAAGAGAATGTTTACATGAAACAACCCAAGAGTTTTTTCATGGAGGGGAAGGAACATATGGGATGCCGCTTAAAGAAATCCATTTATGGGTTAAAGCAAGCCTCGAGACAGTGGTATTTAAAGTTCAATAATACAATTAAAAGTTTTGGATTTAAAGAGAATGTTGAGGACAACTGCATTTATGCAAAGTTTAAAAGTGGGAAATATATTTTCCTAATTCTGTATGTGGATGATATTCTGCTTGCGAGCAATGATGTCAGTCTACTACTAGAAACAAAGAAGTTCTTGTGCTCAAATTTTGATATGAAAGATCTTGGTGAAGCTTCATATGTTTTGGGCATAGAAATTCACCGGGATAGAAAGAATGGAGTGTTAGAACTATCACAAAAGGCATATTTAGAAAAGATCTAAAGAAATATAATATGCATAAAAGTAGCACCTCACCTGCTCCTATAGTCAAGGGCGACAGTTTTGGGAAATTTCAATGTCCCAAAAACAAATATGAGATCGATCGAATGAAAGCAGTACCATATGCTTCGGCTGTTGGAAGCTTACAGTATGCACAGGTGTGCACTCGCGCTGACTTAGCTTTTATCACCGGGTACTTGGTAGATATCAAGAAAATCCAGGCCATGAGCACTGGAATATGGTAAAGAAAGCATTGCGTTATGTGCAAGGCGCAAAAGACCTCATGCTAACATATAGAAGATCTGATTCCCTAAAGATAAGAGGGTATTCAGACGCAGATTTTGCGGAGACAAAGATGATAGAAAGTCCACATCAGGGTACGTGTTCACTCTCGCAGGAAGGGCTATTTCGTGGAAAAGCTCCAAACAGTCATTAGTTACATCGTCCACGATGTATGCAGAATTTATAGCATGTTATGAGGCCACGGGGCAGGCGATATGGTTAAACAAATTTATACCCGACTTGAAAGTGGTAGATTGTATTGACAAACCACTAAAGATGTACTGTGACAACCAGCCCGCAGTATTCTATGCTCAAAACAACAAGTCGAGTAATGCTACAAAGGCAATAGATATAAAGTATTATGTTGTGAAAGATAAAATCCAGGATCAAACTATAAGTCTCGATCATATAAGGACAAAGGAAATGCTTGCGGATCCGCTAACGAAAGGCTTACCACCCAATGTGTTCCAGGAACACATAGCCGGTATGGGTTTAATGGAAAGCCTATGATTCCTGGATAACAGAGGCCCAAAAGTAACAGGATTTGTTTCAAAACAGAAAAGTATATAGTGGCTGTCTGATTCTATCGGCAATTGAGCTGTGACGATGAAACATGCTCTATGTACTAATCGGTGATGAAACGAGTAAAGTAAAAGGTAAAAAAGTTAAAAGTAAAAGTTGAGATCAAGGGGGAGAATGTTAGGTTGATCTCCTGGTCGTCGATCCCAACGGATCGCGATCCCCTTGATTGCGCCCTGATCGGGGCGCCCGTTTCCGTTATGGACGGTGTGCCCCTGTGACCTGCGCTATATAAAGAGGTGGGGTCAAGGCACGCAGTACGAGGTTCACCGCGTAGCCAGCCACCCCACTGACACCCCCTTCCGATTAGGGTTAGCGCAGTGCTCACGGGAAGCACCACTGCGCCGCCACCACTCCGCCGCCGTCACCGTCGACCACCATGGCCTCCGGCTCGAGCACGTCGAGCCACGGCGAAGGTTCGCCTCTCCGATCCCTCTCTCTCTCTGTTTTCACACACACACACACTTGATTCCCACGTGGATCTACCGAATAGAAGTTTCCTATGGATCTAACATGTATGAGTTTGAGATGAAAGATTTTGGTGCTGCTAAGATGATCTTAGGTATGGAGATTACCCGAGACATAAATTCTGGTACGGTCCGAGTTGTTATTGGTTTGGATTAGGGTTCCACTATTATATACTCCCTCCGTTTCTTAATATAAGGCGCCTAAACTTTTCAGAAAATTTCCAAAATCTAAGGTGTATTATTATTTATGGACAATTTTAGGCATAAAGAACGGGTCACAATCTAGAACGAAGCAATTTGACGAATTGTTTTCAAGTTGTGGCTAATAAGAACTACTTTCTCTTGATTTTTATTGAAGAGAAAATTGTCCACCGCATGTAAAATACTGGCGTCTTAATATTCGTGCCAAAACCTTAGGCGTCTTATATTAATGAACGGAGCAAGTATATAGTACCTCTTGTAAGTCCCCGTTGGGATAAGTCGCAAGTTGTAAACCTCCGACATTTGTAACCTCACCCGATCATAGTGAAGATTTGCTGTTTTGCGCCCGTAGTTTTTTTATCTTCCTTGTTGGAAGGATTTTCCACGTAAAATCTTGTATCCCGTTGTGCTGATCTCGTTTTATTCATCGTTTTATTGCCTATCGTTCATAACAGCAACTTGAGTTCTTTTCTTCCTTTCAAAACATGGAATTGATTCATGTTGCTTTCAAGTTTCATTTTCATGGATCAACTGAAGCTGCGCATGGTTGCCTTATGAATCGAGGCAGTTTACCATGCAATAGGTGGCAATTATTCAGCACACTAAATGATGTTTGGATTGTTCATCTGCATTTCTGGGTACTAAAGACAGCATGGCCACACTAAATGATATGGCCGCCAACTCAAAGAACAACCCTGCACTCACTCTTGACATTTCTTCACTTGCCTTTTTCATGTGTAAGTTTATTTGCAGAGGTAGGAGGCATGGCATGCTTAAAGCTGACAGAACATATATATTCTGCGCCTGCCTCCTGACCAAAAAAATGTTAAATAAAATTAAACAATAATAGTTGGAATTACACTACTCCAAAACCTTTTTGCGCAATTCTTTGGTCTCGAAAGTGGTTGTCAGACGTATCCTGTTTTAGCGAAATTCTGAGGCTGCAAGTCTGTAAAGCCCTATGGTGCTCATGCTGCTGGGAAACAGCAATCGCCAACCACATAATTGCATTTCAATTTAGGTGTTTTCGTGCCGGTGCCTTCGTGGAGGGGTTGCCATCACCACGCTGGATGATGTGCTACGCCAGTTGTTGTTGCTGCTACGCCATGGGGTGCAGCTGTGCTCTCTCGGCTCCACACAATCCTTTTGCGTTTTCTAGTTTTGGTTTTTGAAGCGTTTGCCTTCCCTTTTCTTTCGTTTTTTTTTTGGCGGGAAACGAATATCTTTTTTCTTATGATAATAGAAGCACTTTTTCTGAACTATCTGTCGATGTATGCACTGCATGTGGTAGGATGGTTGGAAGGGTGGTTACACTCGCAGCCAATCAGAGTTCCAACCCCAGATGTGACGCTGGTTTTTCTCATTTAGGTGGAATACTATTCAGTGGGAGGCGACGTTCTCGTCGACAGCGAGACGCCCATAGTGACTTCGGCAATCTTAAAAGCTGATCCGCCGGCTCAGTCTCTCGGAGGTGCTCATATGGTTAGGGTGTGCGTTCATAGGGGTGATCGTGGGCGTGTATGTGATCTTCCGTGTTGTACTGTGTTTCAAAAAAAAATCAATGTCTAACCATCGGAACACATAAATGTATGCAAACAATACTACACAAAATGCTCAATAATTTAAATATATAATGAATTGGCCTATTAGTTTTAGGGGTTTATAGTTCACAGTTCTACATGTTATATGTTTTCCAGGGTTTGGTGAGTAGGCGGCGACCAAGGGAAGTGATAACACTCTTCCCCTTGATGCGTGTAAAGTCACACGTCCGTTGGGAACCCCAAGAGAAAGGTATGATGAGTGCAGCAGCAAGTTTTCCCTCAGTATGAAACCAAAGTTATCGAACCAGTAGGAGATCGAAGTTGCTTCGAAGGTGTCAACGGCGTCAGAAAAAGTGTTCTGGAGCGTAGTTGGCGGGAATGCAAGACTTCCAGAAGCACCTCCTATTTCCCGGGCAACGGCGCCAGAAAAAGTGTGGTGATGAAGGGGAGGTCTGACTCGTCGACTTGGAACCTGCACACAACAATCAAACTACTTTGCCCCAACGAAACAGTGAGGGTGTCAATCTCACCGGCTTGCTGAAAAGAAAGGATTAGACGTATAGTGTGGAAAATAATGTTTGCTTGCAGAGAATGTAAAAGAACAATGATTGCAGTAGGTTGTATTTCAGATGTAAAAGAATGGACCGGGGTCCACAGTTCACTAGTGGTGTCTCTCCATAATAAAATACTAACATGCTGGGTGAACAAATTACAGTTGGTCAATTGACAAATAGAGAGGGCATAACAATGCACATGCATATCATGATGATCACTATGAGATTTACTTGGGCATTACGACAAAGTACACAGACCGCCATCCAGCATGCATGCATAATGTAAACAACACTAATATCCTTAGACAAAGCATTGTTGTTTTACCCCTAGTAGCAACAGCACATCCACAACCTTAGAACTTTCTGTCACTGTCCCAGATTAAATGGAGGCATGAACCTACTATCTAGCATAAATACTCCCTCTTGGAGTTACAAGCATAAACTTGGCCAGAGCCTACACAGATAACGGAGAGCATGCAAGATCATAAACAACACATATATGATAGATCAATAATCAACTTGACATAGTATTCAATATCCATCGGATCCCAACAAACACAACATGTAGCATTACAATAAGATGATCTTGATCATGATAGGCAGCTCACAAGATCTAAACATGATGGCACAAAAGGAGAAGACAACCATCTAGCTACTGCTATGGGCCCGTAGTCCAGGGATGAACTACTCACGCATCACTCCGGAGGCAGGCATGGCGATGTAGAGACCTCCGGTGATGATTCCCCTCTCTGGCAGGGTGCCGGAGGAGAACTTCTGAACCCCCCGAGTTAGGGTTGACGGCGGCGGCAGAGGATGTTTTCTGGAATAATGGCTCGGTGTTTTTAGGGTTTTCGCGTCGGGAGGAATAAATAGGCGAAGGGGCGACGTCGGTGGAGGCGCGGGCTCGCTCCCCATATGGTGGCGCAGCAGGGGCCCCACCCGCGCCGCCATGTGCGGAGGGCGCCCTGCTGCCCCCCTTCGTCTCTCCTTCGGATTTCTGGAACGTGTCGGGAAAAATAGGCATATGGGATTTTGTTTCGTCCAATTCCGAGAATATTTCCAGAACAGCTTTTCTGAAACCAAAAACAACAAAAAACAGGAACTGGCACTGTGGCATCTTGTTAATTGGTTAGTCCCAGAAAATGCATAAAAATGCTATGAAGTGTGAATAAAACATGTAGCTATTGGTATAAAACTAGCATGGAACATAAGAAATTATAGATACGTAACGTATCACCCCTCGACCAGCCGGTGCCGCTGCGGTTTCCCCCGTACTCCGCTGACCGCTATGATGATAGGGGGGATCCATGTGCGTCTAGTTCGTGTCGATCTGTAGGGTTTTCTAGTCCTTGTTACCGCTAAAGTTGGGGCATCGGAATAATGGTCCCTCCGCTCTCCCCATTTGGATGTCCTTCCTCAGAGTGGCGTCGATGAGTTTTGGTGTGATTAGTGCTTCTCTATGACTGCAACATCTTGTGAAGGGATGATGTCCCTTCTCAGTGCTAGCTTCTCTACAGTGACGATCTATTCTGATTGCAGTCCTCGACGTATTTTGTTCTACATCGACAACTTCTCAGCCTTTTTGTGTCTACAACATCCTGGGGTTTCTCATGTTCCCGTGTACGCTGGAAAGCCTAGAGGCGGCAACGAGTTTTTTCTCATGACCATTGGTATGCCTTTTCCTGGTCAAAAGGTGGGTTCTAAATCTAGGGTTCAGTGTCCCCGAAAAACCCTTTAGATGTAGCATGGAATGAAAAAAATTATTTACTTATTGTAATTTTATCACTGTACGTACGGAAAGCTATTGACGAAAATGCCAAGTAAAATGCCAAATCATCACGATGGACGAAAAAGGTTATACGCGCCTAAGCGGCCGACATATGAGATTCAGAATCGTCGATGTGGCCATGTGATACGTGCATTTTATATCATCATTTATGCAACCTTTAGTAGCATATTAGAATGTTATATGCACTGTTATATCAATGTTTTTACATGTTTTAGATAATTTAGGGGACTTTCATACAAGGTCTCTATTTTTTGGTATTTAATTTCTGGGGGCAGAAAACCTTCTTTTCTTGTTTTTATTGTTTCAGGAGTTTCAGGAATCCAAATAATAAAAGGAAAAATACCACGGAGGTTTTTCATCGGAAGGAAGGCAATGGAAAGAAGACCGAAGAGAGGAGAGCCACGAGGGCCAAAAGAGGGGGGCCCACGCGGCCCATGTACCTGGCCGCGTGGGGCCCACCAAATTCGGCCTCGGGCACCTCCTCGCCTGGGGCTTTTTAGCAGTGCCTTCGTCTCACCCGAAAACGGACGCCCTAATTTTCCCTAGTTCATCCGAGGTCGCGGCGGTGGCGAAACTCCTGATTCCCTCCGAGGGGGATCAGATCCTGCTGCTCCGGAGCTCCGGAGAGGGGGAAATCATCGTCATCATCATCACCTCTCCTCCTTGGCGTGGGAGGAGGCCTCTACATCATCACCCCCATCAAGACCAGCACCATCTCCATCATCATCTCCGTGATCCACTCCGTTCCCCTCATAGTTTGAGAGTTGCTATACCCTAGATACTTATCTTGTGCTACTATTCGTGTTTGTGATTGAGTACTTGTCATTATTTGTGGGTGGAGTTATAATTTCAGATTGTGTTGTACCACTTATGCCACTGATTATGATCATGTTTGCACGTTGTGAGTAGTTCTCGTATGTTCCTGAGGCCATAGGATGAATTGGCAATGATTTATATATAATATGTGTTGGTATTTTGTCAAGAGTTTATCTTTTATATGATTCTATGATGGTGTTGTGCGAACGTCGACTGCACAACACTTCACCTATATGGGCTCATAGGAGAACACCGTAGTATAATGAATTGAGAAAGACTTGGGAGGACAAGTAAACCTGAGATTGAGTCATGAAGTTATATTATGAGGGTATTAGTATCGGGACCTTAGAGTGTAATGCTATGGTGGGACATTATGTCTTAATAACTCTTGTGCAGTTATTTACTTGGCCACATGATCCATCATAAGAGGTTGTAGTCTATTTATTTAGCTATACCGAATTATGGCTCCGTCCAAAGAAGATTAAAACTTGACAAGATATTCAACGTGTTGTTTAATAAATCTCTATGCCTAGCAATATCCATGCCGCCCTCGGGAACGTTTTCTACATATAAGTTACACATCACTTGAGCTTGTCCTCTTGTCACATAAGAGGATTGGGTTTTCTCTCTTTGAGAGCTTTCACTTGCTATTGTTACTTGCTGCATTGGAATTATAGAACCGAAAATATCAAAAACATTTGCATCTTTTATTGTTTTATTTATCAATCTTACTAACCAATACCTTCAGCTACTCGTGGGTTCGACAATCTTTTCTAATTGAAAGGTACTACAATTGATCTTCTGCACTTAGGAGTCATCACCATGTATCAAATCTTTTTGAGTTCTTGTATGTTGTTTCGTCTGTACCATGTGTTGTCTCTACTTTAATACAAAGTGATGTGGATCTAAACGAGATGTTGTTAACGCTATAGACAGTTCTTAGTGACCCGCACGTGATACAGCCCCAAGAACTGTTTACTTAACCATGTGTGGTATATCCGCATGACCTGGCAGCCCTCTGTAGATTAGGATGCTTAGAGTCGTGCATAGTAATTCTGTATGCAATTTTCACTGTAAAATCGTTTAGATGTGACTGTGCCATTTTTGTATTTTTCCTGCAAAGTCGTGGCTGCATTCCCTCCCGGTTTCTGGGACAACGGATGACGTGCTCTGCTCACCCTGCAAAATTCGAACTGTCTCTCTCCCTCTCCCCTTTTTTGAAAAAATAAAGATGAAATTCAAGCGGTCTGTCCCGTGCGCCATCTTGTGAACAGCGACGCTTGGCCGCCAAAAGGTCTAATTTGCGAAAGCGAACGTTTTGTTTTCGATTTCGAAAGGCCAGATCGATTACGTACTCGAGTTGACAGAGCTGTTCGTTTGACAAGGATTTGTTTTGCGGCGCGTATGCATGATTGATGAATTGACGGCCGGTCAATAAAGCGGAAGTGAAAGTTTAATCACTACGCGGTGAGAAGAATGTCGTCGTTTCCTTTGGTCAATGAACTTAATCGACTCAAGGTTAAACTGCTAGGTCTTGAGGGAAGTTTTCAACTGCAGTCTAGTTGATCAGGCATTGGATTCCAGAGAACCTGCTGGGAAGCCAGCTTGATCGGCAAGGAGGATAAGGGCAGAACCAAGGTTTATTTTTCTCTTTCTCGGTGATTATGATTTTGTTTGGATTTATCCACGTGACTGTTTAATGACAGAGCGATAAGCGCGACAAAGCAGTCTCGAACCTCTCTCTGTCAACGCGCAAATGTATGAGGAGGTAGTACTCCTCAAACTTGCATTCTCTGTCAACGCCCAAATCTTTGGACCTTCGGCTAGACAAAACATTTTTATAAAGTACAATATTTATTCATAACAAGTGCAAGCAAAATCTTAGCCTTTCAGTTTGCCGCTTTGACGGTGGGAGGGGATGTGCATCCAGGACCTGCACTCGGTGCTGTTACGATGTCCCTAAAGTTAGAGTACGATTTCCTAGTGGCATCGATGAGGTGTGGCGACAATGGCTCATTGGAAGGACGTCCCTCCAGGCTCTTCCTACCTCATCAAGGTTTCCAACATTGGCCAAAGGTCACTGAGGCTAGGTGCTAATTTGTTGAATTCCATTGGATTTTGGCAGTTTGGGTGTCATTTAAGGAAAATTATTCGCTGCTCTATGGTGCGAGATCTTCGATGTATTTTTTGTGTCTGCGGTAAGGTTCGGTTTATCTAACCCTCTGAAATTAGGTGAAGTATTGCAACCATATGTTGCTTGGGTGTGTCCCAGCCAATGTTACTTCAACGATCATTTGATCTCGTTGTTCACGGCAATCTATTGGATTCCATTGGATTGTGGTTGTTGTGGTCTTCAAAAGCTTGATTGGTGAGAGTGTTTGCAGGTGTCTCGGTCTTTTCTGTGCATGTTTCAATCGTCAACATCTGCTGAATAATCGAAGAAAGAAAGTTAGGGGTTTCAAAAATATTTTGTATTTCCATGACTTCAGGTGTCTTTTCTCCTATAAGTATTATTTAGTTACAGCAAGTGTAACCAACAGGTAACATAGTTTTTACTCCATAAATTCCACCAAAAAAGATTAAGATCACGACCCCATGGTGATGACAGAGGAAACTCGAAGCCCTAACAAAAAATCTGAGTAACACGGACAAACGAGAACCAAGTTTCCCCTCCCCACGTGTGACACTAGGACGACAATCGGGGAGGAAGGGGAGCGGTGAAATCACCGACGTGGGACTTGGTGTAAAGACAGAACCACCGCCTCGTGCGATTATTGGAGACGCAAGATGATTTATGTCTCAAACCTCTCTATCAACGCGCAAATGTTTGAGGAGGCACCACAATATTTTGTTCATCAACAAGTGCTCGCAAGAAAATATTATTCAGCCACAAAAAGAGCAAAAAAAAATGGATAACATAGTTTTCAGTTGATAAAATCCACCAAAAAGAGTGATAGCTTTCCACAACATTGAAAAATACTTTTATATCTTTTTGCTAGAAGCCTAGCATTTTTCCGGCTCAAAGAATGGTTGTACAATACAAATCTTCGATCGAAGATCGATTCAACAGCAGGAGCTGGTCTTCAGGTCTTTTTTCTTTCGACATAAGCAATGTCTCGACAATAATCATCCATCACGGCACCACGTCTGCTAACCACCCTAGTAAGTAAATCGCCCGCTTATTCGGCCCACTGACAGGTAGGACCAGCCGGGAATCAGCATCTTTCTCAGCCCAAGCATATTCACACGGCCACACGGCCCACACCTACCATTCCCCCTCGTCCCGCGTTTTTTTTACTGCGTGGTCGACGGCAGAGCGGGCAGGAGAGTGGAGACGCTGCCTCCTCCGCGCCGCGTGCTCGCGCCGCCGCCACCCGACGACCACCGGCGCCTCCGCGACCTGCCCACGGCCGCCGTCATCGGCTGCGTCGTCCCACCACGCCTGGTCGCCGCTCGCCGTGCCGGCGCCCCACAGCCTCACCGCCGGCGCCCATGCTCCTCCGGACGGGAACCTAGCTCCGACCCCGCCGGCGCATGAGGAGAAGCGGCGCGGCAGCTCCTGCCACGTCCGCACGACGGCGCCGCCGAACGGGAAGCAGCCGTCGAGCCCGTCGGCGGCTCCTTCGAAGTACCCGATCCTCCTGTCCGGCTCCTCCTCCTCCTCACCGCCAGAGGAGGAGGAGCTAGTGGCCTCGGCTTCGTCGTCAGAGCTCTGGTCCTCGCCGTCGCAGTCGGACTCGTCGTCCCCGGAGGAGTAGTAGGTGGAGATGTGGGAGGAGATGGCCTCCTTCCCGCGGGAGCGGAGGCGGAGGATGAGCACCTGCAGCCGCCCCAGCAGGCTGGGCAGCGTGGCGAGCGCCGCCAGGGCCACGGCCAGCGGCGCCCACATCTCGGCCAGCATCGCCGCCATGCTCGGCCCGTGGAACCGCCCCACCCCGGCCTCCAGCATCGTCGCCGCGGCCGCCTCCATCCCCCAAAATCGGCGGAGAACAGAAGAAGTCAAGAAATCTCACACGCTATCTGCCTATCTCCTTGTGTACGACGCGAGATGAGATGGGAGGTGGAAGACAAAGAGAAAGAAACTAGAGGAGAGGGGGGGAAGTGGCGAGGAGGAGCCGATGCCTTCGTTTTAAAGCTACACGGCCTGACGGGCTGGGCCCAGGGTGTCAGTGGCGCTGAGCGTGTGGAGGAAAGTACTCGCCGCGGGCGGGACGGAACAGCGCCGGCGCACGGTTAAAACGTTTTAAGAGCTGCTCTCACTGCCAGCTGGGTCCAACCATTCTTGACCCCACCTGGCAGTGAGACTGGGTAACGACGCGTTCGTGCACGGGCCTGGACGCGACCGGGAGATGGCGTCTAGGGATGGGCGCAGTGAGTCAGCACCCGTTTCAGCAGGGGCTCCGACATGTGGGCCCTCGTAACCACTTGGCTCTTTATGGGCTCCTACTCGCCACGTCACGTGGCTGCGGGCCCGGCTGGGATTAAAGGGCGTGTGATCCGTGACTCAGCGTCGCGTGTCCGGTCTTCCGTACGGCTGCGGCGCCGATTCCGCCGGAGCGAGTGGCGGAGATGCGCCGGGATCTCTTGTGCGGATTCGTAGCCACTACTTGCCGGACACGTCGGAGCTGCTATGCTTGCTTGTCTTCATGTCTTGGCTCTGCTCGGAGGGTTTCTGGAATCGTGGCATCACCACTTGTAGTCCCTCCAAGCTGTGTTAGGTGGCTAATCGCATTATATTTCTGATGACTACACGAAGTAATCTTATATCATCATTTCAACGGAGATGTACTCAGGCAGACATAGTGCGATTGCGGGAAGTGCGGTTGTTGTACTTTCAAAGTAGGAATTTTGGAGCACTCTAATCCTTATTAGTATAGGATTTTTCAGTGACGAGTCTTGTTTTTTTAGATACAAGGCCAAAAGGTCCGACGTTAAATCAATAACGCCCCAAACGGCGACAAGGGTACAAGGTTGAACCCATCTTACAACAGCGAACCGCACGCACACACAAGAGAAAGGACACCCGAAGAAACACTAGCGAGGCCAGCGCCACCTACAAACTACTCCAAAAACGCTGCGAACTAGCAAGGCGGGAAAACTGATGGGTCGAAGCTCGCCGTCGGGGAAGACCGGCACACCGACGCTACACACCGTCAACACGGGCAAAGTCGTCGGGCCGAAACTCACAGCCGAGACCGGCGCACCAACAAGCACTGCACACCGCCGAGACCTGCACAGCTTCCGCAAAGACAGCCAACAGGGGAGCAACTTCTCACTGGGCCAAACCAAGGGGTCCACAAAGAGGGCACCGCGAATGCAGAACAAGTCACAAGCTTTGCCGGAGAAAGCACGCCGAAGAGACCTCCGACCCTAAACCTCCAGAGAGCTACCCATGAGCTCCAAGACGACGTCTTCAGGAAGAGCACGATGCAGAGCGCCACCGCCGCCCGATCCGAGAATCTTGGATTTTCACCCGGAGCACGTAGGAGGGGAGAACAGCCACAACGACGCCTTCAAGAAGGGGACGACGTCAATGACGCCGCCGCGGTTCTGGACTAACGCCCTGGGTGAGGGTTTCCCCTCGGCATAGCCTCTGCACCTCCCACACATGGGTAGGGGTGCCGCCAAGACGGCCACCGCACCACTGCCACGGGACACAGCTCACCGAACCCCACGCCGTCCACACGGCCATGGTTCCAGCAGCACCAGAGTCGCGGGCTCGCCCGCCAACCCACACGACTCCCGCCTTCCAGGGCCGCCGCCCCGGCGTCCAGGCTCAACGCCCCCCGACGATGAAGAGAGACGAGGAGAGAGATCTCTGAACAGATCGGCGGCTGGCGACACCAGATCCGGGCCAAGGGTCGGAGAGCTCGAAGAGGGCTCGGGGCCCCTGCCCCTTCCTAGATCGAGGTGGCACAAAGGCCGCTCTGCCCTAGCAGCCCCGGCCAGGAGCCTACACGCTGAGCACCAGGTCGAAGATGTCGCCGGCCTTGACCGCCATGGCCGCTCCGGTCGACCAGCCGCCGCCGCGCTCTAGATCCAGCCCCACCGCGGGAACCGCCCGAGCCGTGCCACCCGCGCCGCCGCCGCTGCCACCACAGGTGCACCAAGCACCTCACAGCCACCACACTGTCGCGCCGCCACGCCCTGCGAGGAAGTGTTGTGCCCCCACCGGTCATCGCGCCCGCGCCGCCACGACCACGCGAGGAGGAAAGAGGGGCCCCGCCGCCGCCGACGCTGCGCGGGCAAGAGCTCGGCGATGCTCTCCGGCGGCGGCGAGGGAAGGGGAGGACGAGGGAAGGTGGCGGCGGCGAAAAACTAGGGTTCCCCCCGTCCGCTCGTGGGAGCGGCTCGGAGGAAAGGTGCTCGCGACGAGTCTTGTTTCTTTTGTAGGATTGAAAGCTCGTATAAACTAATCACTCCGTTCAAAAAATGATGTCGCTAAAATGGATGTATCAGGTAGTATTTTATATTCTCTTCGTCCACAAAAGGATATCTCAGTTTTTAAGTTGCATGTATCTAGACATGTTTCATGTGTAGATACATTCAAATTTGGACAAAGTTGAGACATCTTTTTGTGGACGGTGGGAGTATACAGATTAGAGTCCAACCACGATTATTTTTTTCACTTGGTTTCTATAACAACCATGACATGCCAAATAATTCTCCATGGAACATTCTTGATTTTTTTCTATGTTGCGACTAAATCTCCGAGTTTTTATACCCTACAAGACTCAATATACCATGACATCCTACTTCTATGTTTGTTTTCCTGCCTATGCATTTTGAAACCGACGTAACAAAATCAAAACCTTCGTTTTATGTCGTTATATGTGTCCTAGTAATAAACTTGGATTATGGAAAATATATTAAAAGTGTTCTCGGATATGAGCTGCCATCAACTAAGATTCATTACTTTCAGACTAAATGACCTATGTTCCGACCATATTCATGGCATAGCTTGTTGAAATGCTATCATATTGTGTAGAAGTGTGCATCTTGTAATGGCACGATGGTCAAAAGACTAGAGTTTGTGGTATTGGTAATGGTTTTGAGAGTCAAAGATAACTGTAGGCCCATCTTTTGAATCATGTGTAAAACATTAAACCCTGGGCAAAGGTCAGATCGAGAAAGTATATTTATTTCCTTCTAAACAATTTGTAAATTTGTTTTTTTTTTGAATTAGGGACCTTCTTGTATTTTTTTCTTCAGTGGAGATATAACCGGCAATGTGCAGGAGGTTAATTTTTTTTTGCAAGAGGTTTAACGGTGTCAATCAGAGTGTCACAATGAAGCATACTGTACTTGGGTAGATGGCAATGATTGATCATTTGCGGGGACAACATTTATTCAGTAATTTATGTGATGCATCGATTTTAGTTGTCTTTGTAAGAAACAAAATGTGTTCTTTTTTGGCATCCCTAGGAAACTTATGGTGTTGCTTGCACATTTATTCTGTGTCCCTAGCCGCAAGCAATATATACAATGCATGACAATATTGTGTATGGGTGTGAAACTCCATGGAATTTTCTAGAGCTGTAAAGCATTACATGCTACTAAGATTTAGGTTACGATTGTTTAATCATGCTATGCACTTATACTGAACTTGATGTATAATCTGAAAACAAAAAATTGCAGACTTTCCGCCGCCAAACATATTTTTTGGCTCCCTTGCAAGATAATCATCGTGTTTTTGGTTGTGACGTGCTTAACTGATCCATTATTCATACACGCAAACGAAATAAAATGAATATTAAAAAGCAGCGTTTTTCTTCATAACGTGAAACAGAGCGCTCCTGCAGTCTTAGTCGAAAAGGTAGGCAGCTAATAGACCAGCCGGCCGTCAGCGTCAGGAGCCACGAAATCGAAAAGAGTGGAGCAAGTGCTGCACGTCTTGCCTGAAGCCTGATTGATGGCACCAACTGCTGGAGAGGGATGCACCGAAAAGACGGATGGGCAGCTTGTGTGCCTTTAATGGTGCTACGAGATGAACCACTACACACAACTTAAAGCTCACACATGTTGATCGATCTGCATTATGAGCCGTAAAATCCTTGGGTTCATGGCGTGATTATGCATTTGCTTGGCGTGTCCGCGTTTGTATTACCGGAACTTACAGTAACGACCTTCAGGAAACAGGTTTATAATACATCGTTGTTGGATCGTAACAGAACACGATCTGAAACGGAACATTTTAACCATGGTTTGCCAAAATCGTCAGTTGCAACTACTATTTGTATTTTCCGAATATATGCACTTAGCAATCGTTTGCGAATGCTAAAGTATTTTGCAACAGACCGTCTAATTTAGACCAAATTAAGGTGTCATAATCAACTGATGAACAATATATGCATATGAGGAGACGCGACACCGACCGCAATTCGTGGGCATGATATCCACTTGAGACACAATCAACGCTATGGCTAAGCTAATCCGTGTATGGTACTGCTTACTAAAGGGTGTAGTATATGTTTTCTTATATCTAATCATATACGACTATATATGAAATGAAAGCGACTAATCATGCAATTGATTTGTTCTTTCGTTCATACAATATGTATGTGCTGTCAGTGATGCCGACCCTTAACCGCATCTAGTTAGTGTTGCATTATTAAGAAAAGATGGGGTCCAATCATCAGGCATGCCTGGGCCCTGGACTCGACGGTGTTTGAATAGTACTCACAGGTCAGCAAATTACATCACGATGAATGCCTCGCAGGTTTACCAACAGCCTGCTTTCTTTCAGTTTCTTTATCTGAAGGAAATATAACAACGGTTGAGCAATGTGCATTTTTTTTTTGCATGGCTCTGTTCCTCCATCACCATCGATTGACCAAGCTACAAGAGTAGGACTGTTTACCGCTTTGAAGGACTAATCCGCGCTTGGAATAGTACTATGAAACAATTACGACGAGTTATTCGCCAAAAATTCAGATAAGTTGTGTGTTTTAAGACTTGAGTTTGTAGAAACTGCGGAGATACAAACAGGACAGAGACCGGTCTCCTATTTATCGTTATCTTTTTGTAAGAAAACAATGAGGTTTTGTTTAGCTAAATGAAGCACATAAGGTGACAGGACAACTATCTTCAAAACTAGCAATTAAACTCTCACAAAACCATCCGATTATATCTGAGACACAACTCAGATCTAAGAGAGACACAATGACACACTCACCCTCTTTATCGCCAAATCCATGGATGCACGTCTGCACCACAAGAGACCATGCGTGAACAAGCTGACATATGGCCTGTTTTTCATAGATTACCGCAATAGGCACCCACACAAAAACGAGAGTTGGGTTGATGGTAGCATATTGACCGCCTGTCACCCCAAACTTGGCACATCGAAAATCTAAAGCTAGCCGTCCCACTGGTTGGACATATTTCTGGCTACAGGAGATCAAAGTAGAAAACTCCAAGAGCACATTATCTTGCTAGATAGGACACCACATATACGCAAGGCTCTAATATCACTATAGCGTACTGCTACCACCACAATCTTTCACACCATGCAAAAATGATAGACGCGAAAGACCCTAAAAATCCAAAACTACAATATCATGCCGAGAAACAAGGCTACCCGACGTCGTGAGCCGGGATGCGAGGCACATCGAATAAGATAGGTGGGGCTGATGTTTTTGGTTCCATATATAGCATGCATGGATCGCCATTTTGTCTTATTTCTTACTCATAGCATATGGTGTATAGACATCCACCAATTAAACCAGGACACCACTATGTGGGCCATTTACATCTCTATCCATTTTATATTTAAATTGGAAAATATATTCTTTATAACCCTGGCATTTCATATTTTCATACCTCGCTGGGAAAGACGTTTCATCAATTTTCATATAGTTAGTGAGACTTGTTCCATTCTTGCGTGGCAAATGCTTATGTGTATAATATTCTTTGTAATCCTGGCATTTCATACCTCGCTAGAAAAGACGCTCCATTTATTTTCCTATAGTTAGTGAGACTTGTTCCGTTTTTGCATGTAAAGTGCTTATGTGTATAGGATTCACAAAATTCGTGATAATTGTTCCCTTGTATCATAATTGATACATGTAACCTTTTTATATCAAATTTCATGGCAAACATTCATGTATTCAAAAATTATGTATTTCATAAAAAAATTTGGCAAGAGAACAAAGAACAATATTGGGTGAAAATGTCATTACTACTGACAGGGCTCTAAATGGCTATCATTGCCTCGTATAGTTCTGCAATAGGTTTTTGTAATCCCAAATGCTCAACTACATTTAAGGTACCCCTTAATAGTGGCTAACACTAAAGCTTTATGCTATTTTAATTAGCTTATAGCTACATGTATGTATGCATTCTACTTAGGTACATTATCACAAAAAATTATGATGAATTGGAAATACAATTTCATTAGAAGAAAATTACATTAATTATAATAGATTGAACTAAGATAAAACATATCAAGAATTTCATCAATCCCTTGGAAATATTCCAACAATCATATTTCTTCGATATTACTCATAGGGATCTCAGAGATTAAGTACTTAGTCTTACTCATTAGTCTTTACTTGATTTGAATCCAACATGTATCATTTTATTATTTACTTGGATTATAATACTTATCTGGTATGCACCTTTTTCCTCTAAAGATAAGATGATGCTGGATATAACTTCCACGACCGTTGGGAAACTTGTAGTGATCCACGGAAACCAAGGTTTCATACCCTGATTGCTAAGAGTATGTGCTGATGACTGATGGAATGTACGAAAAATAGAATATACATTTATAGCTAAATAAGGAAACCGAATAATAATCAAGCAAAAGAAAAAAGTAGACAAGAAGGAAAGGAATGAAAAAAAAAGCCAGTGGGCCTGAAATGAGCCAAAAGCCCAAGCGAGTTGACGGGGCTACGCGGAGGTTCCGCTATTTCCGCAACAGGCGGAGCATAGGGTTTCCTCCCGTCTCTGCATCGTCCGGTCGTCCTTGGCCCCTTTAGGGTTTTCCCCTCACCAAATCCCAACTCCGGCGACTGGCGGCGGGGCGACGGCGAGAGGGAAAAAAATGGGGGATGAGACGGCGGAGGTGGTGCATTCGGTGAGCGACCTCCCCGTGCAGGACCCTCCCGGGGAGGAGTTCTCCGCTGCCGACCTCAGGTGGTCCAAGTACGCGATCTCCGAGCACCATTGCGAAGACGTCGCGCTCGTCCCCTACGACCGGTTGGACGCCTTCATCGGCGGCGAGTGCAACAGCCCCGAGTACCCGACGAGGTTCCACATCGAGCGCACCCGCAGGCGCGAGAGGGGCGCGCTCCAGGAGGTCAGGAGCGATGACCACCTCCTCTACAACTGTACGTGTCTCCCTCCTGCCATCTCCCCTGCTTTGCTCGCCATGTTTTTGGGAAAGGCCTATGCTCACCATGTTTAATTCTTGAGTTACTGCAAGTCCTTGTAATTGGTGTGTCCTGTTCTATGAATTCATTCAGGTATTGGTGCTCGTTTGGCCCTGAGAATTACGGGGAGGGATGGGAGATCTTGCCTAGCAGAAAGTACAGGTTTAACACAAGAAACCGCGCTGCTCGCCCGCAGTCGATGCGAGGCTGCAACTGCCATTTCGCGATCAAGCAGTTGTACACCCGGCCTTCCGTGGTGCTCATTATCTACCATGAGAGGCGCCATATCAACAAGTCTGGTTTTGTATGCCATGGACCCCTGGACCGGGACGCCATTGGGCCTGGTGCCAGCAAAGTGCCATATGTTGGCAGCGAGATTCAGCAGCAGACCATGTCGTTGATCTATCTCGGTATCCCCGAGGAGAACATCCTGCAGACACATATAGAAGGGATACACCGCTACTGTGGCCCGGATGCAAAGGTCGATAGCCTCGCTTCGCAGTATGTCCACAAGCTTGGGATGATCATCAAGAGGTCTACACATGAGTTGGATCTGGATGACCAAGCTAGCATCAGAATGTGGGTAGAAAGGAATAAGAAGTCTGTGTTTTTCCACCAGGACTCGACCGAGACAGATGCATTCGTACTAGGGATACAGACAGAATGGCAACTGCAGCAGATGATCCGCTTTGGTCACCAGAGTATTTTGGCCTCTCATTCCTCATTTGGTGTAAGCAAGCTGAAGGTATCTTGCTACAACAAAAGTTTACAGTTGTGTGGTTATACTTTTAAGCATCATTGTATAGTATGTAATGTCTGCATGGGCTGATTTCACCATTTGTTTGACATTCTACTTTTTGCTGCAGTACCCATTGCACACGCTTCTTGTATTCGATTCAAGACAGCATGCTTTGCCTGTTGCATGGGTTATAACCCGATCAGCTACCAAGCAGGACACTTTGAGATGGATGAAAGCACTTACTAGTAGAATACATTCTGTTGATTCCACCTGGAGAATGAGTGGATTTATAGTTGATGACCCAACCACAGAGCTGGAGCCAATCAGGTATAGCGTAGATTTTGACACATTATCTAACTGTGAAATATTCAATGTAGATAGTGTAAAGTTAATTGCCATTCACGGAATGTGTCATTATTTTCAGGAATGTATTCTCCTGCCCGATTTTATTTTCTTTATGGCACATAAGGAGAACCTGGCTTAAAAGTATAATGAAGAAATGCAGCAACATTGAGGTGCAACGAGAAATTTTCACACAACTAGGGAAATTCATGTATAGCATCTGGAGTGTGAAAAACCCCATGGATGCCCTGGAGCAATTGTTTCAAGACTTTGTTGATCAAACCACATTCATACAGTATTTCAAGTCATTTTGGGTTCCCAAATTGGGTAAGAATCTCAGTTAGTAGGTTCAAAATGTACATTGAATTGCAAATGCTCATATAGATGCTTACACTTGTTCCTTTTATGCCATTGCCCCATGTAGAGATGTGGATTGATACCATCAGAAATTTGCCGCTAGCAAGTCAGGAATCTTGTGGTGCAATTGAGGGTTACCATCTAAAGCTCAAGCTTAAAGCCTATGATGATTCACAACTTGATGCTTTCCAACGTGTGGACTGGTTGGTGCACAAGCTCACAACAGAGCTTCATTCAGGCTACTGGCTCAACCTATATGCAGATGAGAGCGGTTCATTTCCTCAGGTGAAAGCAGAGTACATTGCATCCACTTCGTGGCAAAGGGCGATGCAGATACCCGATAAGGATGTTTTGTTTGATGACAAGGAACCTCTTTCAGCCAATGTGGCAAGCCAGAAAGATGCTAGTCAAAAGCGGACTGTATGGAATGCTGGATCTGAATTCTCTCTGTGCAGTTGTTCGTGGTCAATGCAGGGTAACCTATGTAAGCACGTCATAAAGGTTAACATGATGTATGCATCGCGCAAGGATTTCCAGCCCTCGCTATCATTTCAATCGTTTCAGCGCATCCTACTTGATCTGTGGCAAAAACCACTGGACGATTCATTCTCACTGGATCTGTCGGTAGCATGGGTTATGCAAATGGAGGAGAGGATTCAAAGAGTGGCTGAGCTTGCTACATCTGATGGTATTTCCCAAGTGGCAGGCAAATTACCAATTCAGTGGACGAACAAGAGAGGGAGAAGAACAGCTTCTAGGCGAACCAGCCCCCTACGTGTTCTTCCTCATTCCAATGGCAGTATGCAAAGAGATTTGACTCCAAAGAAGAAAATAAAGAGGAAAAGGTTGTCTACATTTTCAGGCTCTCGTTGACTTTTATTGGCCAGAGAATTTATTTTTCTCTCACTGTAATTAGACAGCTAACTGTTTCTGCTTTCTATTTCTTCTCCAGTTACGTTTGGCTGAGAAAACGTACTTAGCTAGTTGTCATCAGATTGATTAGGCCTTAGCTCATCTCACCTTCTGGGACCATCCTTGGGTTGATTACGTGGATATAATTATTCAGTCGGTACTAGTTCAGTACAAGCATTGTGTTATTTGCATTGTACAAGTTGCCTGGAATTGTATCACGTTTTGCTGCACCTGCTGATCTGTCTCTGTGTTCAATACATGTTGAAGCATCGTGAGAGCCATCACCACGGCTGCAATGCTGGAGTGAGGCAATTTTTTCTGGCCAGGTGGAATATCGAACCTTAACGCTTATCGGATATTATTTTTGTTGTTCTTCTCATTCAAGATGTTACATGCCCTTTCTGTTACTTTTCTACATTTGGTACCTTCATAGGACATGTTTCGTGGACCATTTATTTTCATTATTAAGTGTACTACTTCAACCATCTTGCGGACCGGATCGATGTTGTCGAGCTTAGTTATTTGAGAAAACTATTGGCTGTATCAGAGAAAGCATGGAACCTGCGTGATTCTTTCATTCTTATCATGTATCCTGCATCTCAACCAGAGGTATTTCTGTAGCATGTTCGCTCTTTGCTCCCAGCATACTACATGGACCATAAATTTCGTCGATAATTTGTCACCAGCGCTTCTATTGTGGTCACTTAATTGATCGGTATTGTAGTCCTGTGCATATAGAGTCACCGGCTTATTAAGCAGAACACCCGTCCCCCCTCCTTTTCCCCATCTACAGGGCTCAGGAGGAGATTTTTGGGCGACTCCCGTGCGAACCAGCTCGCCGCCGGCGATCCGTTCGATTTCTCGCCTCCGCGGCCGCTCCGGCGGCGGGAGGTCGGGGAATCGACGGATCCCGTGCGTGTACATAGTCTAGGTGTGCGTGGGGTGCCTGCCGGCGGCGCTGTGGAGTTGGCGGCGTGGTCGGAGAGGCTTTTGGCGGCGGCGGTCCTCTCCTCTGTCCTCGGTGCTCCGGCGGAGGCCTGGGGAAGATCTGCCGTCTCTGGCGCGGCCGCTGCTCCCCGGAGCCGCGGCGTGCTTCCCCTCGAGCTGGTGGCCGTGATGGCGGCGCTAGCTCTTGTCCGTGGGGCCCGGCGGCCTTCACCTCGGTGCTTGGCCTTGCTTTTGCTTAAGATCTCTGGAAGTTTGCAGGTGGGAAGCTCTCCTTCGTCGGTGGTCGCGGATGGCGCTGTGGAAGAAGGGTGGATCCGGCGGCGGCTCGAGGCCGATGCTCCTCCAGCGCTCAGATTCTGGTGCTTGCGTCAGATGGCCTCTGCGGCATCTCAACATGGTTGCTCGAGCCGGCTGCTGCGGTGTGAGGTGAGCTCGCCTTCTTCCTCCCCGGCGGCGTGCTGCTGGTGCTCGAAGGAGGTGCTCTGCTTGGTGGATCCGCGTTCGCCGTGTGTGGGGTGTTTTTTCCCTCTGTTCGTGTGTGTTCGTTCGATCTGGTGTTGATCTTGTACACGAACTTCCTTAAAAAAAAAGAGAGTCACCGGCTTATTTGTCAGTAGCATTTTCTTAGCCTGGTAGCACGAAACTAGGGTCATATACATCCAAACGTATCATGGATGGGACTCAAGTCCCTCTGTTTTGAGCGCTCTGGTCCGTACCTACTCAGGATACAATACAGTTGCAAAGCCAGTTCATGAATGTCAAACGAGTCTGTTTTTTGTTTGTTTCGTCACCAGCATATGTACATGAATGGGGCTGAAGTTTTCCTGAAAAAGCTGATACTTGCACTGTTCTATATCCAGCCATTTGCCTTTTTTTTTCTCTGCTAAAAGTATCAAGCTATTTACAGATAAAGCATGTCAGGCCTGTCAGTTCTGAATTTGTTCACACAAACATGATCTGGCGTTTGTAAGCAAGCTGAAGTTATGTTGATGATATATTGAACTCATAACACCTTTCACATTCAGATCATGTGCTATTCGCAGTTACTCTGTATTTGTTATTGAAAATGAGATACAAAGAGCAAGTCTAATAAGTTCACTATACTACTCAAATGCATGTCTAGTACGAGACTTTTTGTTCCAGTCGAACGTAGATACAGCAAAAAAACATTATTCTCGTGCGTCCGAGGCGGCAGAACGGCGTTCATCCGGAATGCCTATTTGCCCCACGAACTGCACAACCCGTGACGAGAGGATTTGGTCGCCGACCCTTGATACCTGGAGAGAGTAGTCTGTTTTTTTTTTTTTTTTGCATCCGGGCAAGTAGTTTGCCGGACCATTGACAAATGTTTCTTGGGAAAGTAGCAGACTAGAGTGAGGGCGTTTTGTGTTAAAGAAGATGGCGAACGGCGGATGAATCGTTGATTGTCAACAGATTTATGTAACACAAAACAAAAATATTTACTTCCTCCGATCCGGAAAAACAGTCGGAGGCTGTACACAGGACTTGAACTGTGTACGTTGTTTAGTCACGAACGATTTTACATATCGGAGAGAGTATATGTTTTACTAAAACGAAGACAGTTGACATTTGATTGCGGTGGCTAGTGCAAGAAACATCACAGCCTATTGCCAACAGATTTATTCAACACAACGAAAACAATTTACATTTTAACTAAAATATGTAAATGCAGATTCATGTGAGGATTAGGAGAAATTTCTATTTAACCTTAATTCATTAAACATTTTACCCACTACAACAGCAAAAATGGTGTTCCCCATCAGGGCGTGGCTGAAATACCATACCACAAATTATTTCTATCCCTTCCGTCAAGGCAAACATCACGTACAGCTCCATCTCTAGAAGAACTAGAACACTGTAGCAGGTATGTCTTTAAGAAATCTAATAAAACACTTGAAACTTGAAATTGTCTACATAAATATGCAAGATTTAGTTGATCGTAGCTGTACAAAGGCTAATTTAACAGATAAGTTGAAATTAACGGGTCGAAGAAAATGATTGCGTGAAGATGCCATGCAAGTTGCCCGTAACATTTCTGAAACTTTTTGAGCGGTTACATATAGAAGAACACATAATCTCGAATAGCAGTTATATGATTGTCATCGTTGATTTTTTTTTGAAAAAGTTCAATCGGTTGATGAAACTAATTTTGGCTTTCCACTTGCATATGGTTTAACTGTATAATTATATATCGTCATGGTGTGATCGTATTATGGAACCGCAAAAAAAGAAGAACATGGATAATTTGATTGCTAAGAAAGATGATATGGATACTTGCACATAGAGATAAATAGTAAGTAAGAAATATTAGTTGTGGACAATTGGTTTGCTAAAAAAGTGGATACTTGCATTTTGAGATAGTTGTGGACAATTGGTTTCCTAAAAAAGTAAGTGGGTACTTGCGTTTTGAGATAGAAATGGCAGTTAGTGGGGTTTTGTTCTATATGAAGTATAGATCAGTGTTCTTTTGTCTTCCCCTAATTACAATGTTTTAAAACAACCTCCTCCCCCTCGCGTCGCCCCCCCCCCCCCCCCAGGCGGCGCCAGGGGCGATTCCACCCGCCGCCAGCTCCTCCTCCCCACCGCCTACACGAGCCTGCCGCTGCCGTCGCAGGCCTCGGCCGCGGCGGTGGCGGCACCCCTCGGCTGCCAAAAGGGTGGTCGGGGGCTGTTCCTTGCTGAAGTTTGGGGGTGACCGGCCCGTGGGGGCGGCGGCGGTCGGGGCGGAGGACGCCGGGTCGGCGGGCCCGGGCGGAGGTGCGGATGTTCGCGGGCGGCGGTGCGGGTCGCGGTGGCGCCGTCGACCGCAATGGAGGAGGCAGCATGCCAGATGGGCTCGGGCGGGCTCGATCTGGGCCCGTTGGGCCCGGCGGCGGCGCGTTGGTCTAGCAGGGGCGGGCGCGGCTCTGGCCATGGGGATGGCGGGGTAGCGACGCGGAGGCACGCCGGGGCAGCGGCCCCGGGGACGCGGTGGTGCTGGGATGTGGCGGCCGGGCTTCTCGACGCGGAGGTCGCGTGGAGGCCGTCGATCGTGGGCCCCGCGCCAGATCTTCGGAGCCAGGGCGTCTCGGAGGACCATGGCGGGAGGCAGGCTGGCCGGGGCGCGGCGGCCCTTGTTGGCTCTGCAACTCCGTGGCAGAGGTTTGCCGCGGAGCGTCGGCGTCGAGCGGAGGCGGATGGACGCGCGGAGGCAGGAGGCCGGTGAGGCGCGGGGCAGTGCAGGCCAATGATGTTCGCCGTGGGGGCGACACTGCGCTACAGATTGTGGCGGTGCGGATGCCGGGCGGCGGCCCCGGGTCGTGGGTTCGGCATGGTTGGTGCGGCCAAGTGCGCTGTGGCCGCCATTGCCGACGCGGAGTGAGGCTGCAGCGGCGGGATCGACGGGTCGGGGGAGGTTGGAAGGCTCTGTGCGATGGCTGCGCCGCCGTCGCACAGAATGTGTTTGCTTCAGTGAGTGTGCAGGCCGACGGTGCCGCGGGTCTCCCCGCCTTGGCCCGGCTGCGTGGGATTGGAGAGTCTCGAGTGCTCCGGGCGAAAGCCTGACGACGCGACGTCCGTGGACGCTGTTCTCCCTCTTGGGGGTCGTCTTGGAGCTTTTCGATGCTCCTCAGTCTTGGACCTCCTCTTCGGGTGAAGACCTGACCCTGTTTCTGCAGGGTCGGACGACGGCGTCGATCTTTGTCGTCTCCCCTCTTGAGGGCGTCGTCTTGAAGATGAAGGTTCCTATGTGCGCGCTCGTGGGCTGGGCTCACACAACATCGTGGTTGGCAGTGGCTGACGATGTCTTGGGTGCTATGGTGGCGTTGCGAGCTGTGTGGCAACGATGACGGTGGTGAGCAGAGCCGGGTCGCGGCATGTCCTTCGTCACCGATAATCCGTGTTGTGTCCCGTTGTGAAGCAGTGAAGTCGGAGCTGCGTGTCTCGGGGCGGACATGCTGGCAACGATGACACTTTTTCTACAGTGGCCTCGTGGATTCCGTCGATGCAAGGTGTGCAACTTTCTCCGGTGAAGGTCTCCGTCGAAGTCGGAGCTGCCTCCTCCTCGACGCTTTGGGTTGACTGTTTGGCATAGGCCGACTTGGTTCACGACGTCTGCTGCGGCGAGGCTTCGTCGGTGGCCGTCCAAGGTGAAGTCGGAATCGCTTGCTCGGGGAGGAGTGACGACGATGACGCTCAGTGTTGGCCTCGGTGGTGTTTTTCTCCTAGGCGGCGTGTGTGTCTCGTGTGGATAGCCAGGTTGGCCGGGTCTGCACAATGTGGTGTTTTCATGGCTACATTGGTGCACTTGTAACGGTTTTCGGCCGGTTCCCCGTTAATGAACCGGTCAATTCCCCTCCTACTTTTTTAATAAAATGAGGCAATATTGCCCGTTTTGTTCAACAAAAAAATACAATGTTTTTCAATATAAGAAAAAAATTGTATGAGAAATAATGAGTCACGTACTCACGTCGAGTATTGCCGAATTCAGAATCAACGAAAGAAATCCCATGTGCCAGCCAGGATTACTGGAAGAAGGGAAGATGTTCAAAGCTAAGACGCACTAAAGCAAAATTCTCGAAAAAAGCCTGCAGCAACAACTGAATCTACCCTACTCGGCAATATTCGAAAGAGCCACTAAAGCTGAGGCACCGATTCTTTTTACGAGCAACGACTCTGTTTTTCTTTGTTCTGGTTACGATTACGATACATTTGCTTCAACCAAAACGCGTCCTTGGAAAATTCAAAACCGTTGTAACAAATCGTTCCGCTATGTTGAAAAGCCCTTTGTCTCGCGTGGCGGGCGGCCGCCCCGAGCGGAATCGGCACGCGCCGCGGCTGGAATCTTCTACAGGTGGTCCAGAACTCCAAATGCATCTCGCCGGTCGTCCGCTCGCCCCTAGCCGTCAAAGGGCGTCAATAGATATTTTACGATCGTTGTTTCTAAAACGATTCAAACTAAGATAAAAAATCTTTTGAATTATAAACAGTCTTCCTAGATGCAGATACTACTGCTACGAGCATCTCCACCGCAACACCAAAGCACTCCAATGACCCAACGGAGGAACGAACAGAAAAAAAGACCACAATGACATCCCGACTGTCCGAACCGAGACAAAAATATTCCGACACCCATCAAGTCACCCAATTTTGGAGGCTCGCTCGGGGGCGCTGGACAACGTCCAGACTCACATGGGCGGGTTTGGCTTGTCATCCGCACACGGATCTCGTCGATTGTAATGGCGGATCACACTTCTCGTCTTTCCAAGGGGTATGGCTCCCCGCGCACTGCTGACATTTACTCCGACACCCAACCACCCGCGCTAGCTTCTCGCCTGTGGCAATGTTCACCGTTGTTTTCCGCCTCATTTTCCCACCCAATACTCTGGCTATAAGATGGCCCATTGTGGCTCCACTTCAAGGCGTGGTCTCTACATTTCGCAATCGACAACAACATGCCATACCACCTAGCCACCTCGTGGGCGACCATCACTCAGACCGCACACTGTCTGATGATGAAAACGGCGAGGAAGGTGAAGAGAAAGACAAGGACGAGGAGGCGGAGCCGCAACCGTGTCCATTGTGACCAGAGCAGGCAGAGTACAAATCATTTGTCACCGTGTGCCAGAAGGGGAGCATATTCAACTGATGACGGCGCTCAAGCAAACCGCCCTCAAGTCACATATCATGGAGATGTCATGCGAGAGCACATCAAGCAATGAGGCCACCCGCTAGTTCAAGACCGCCGAGCGATAGGTTGACGCAGATCTGCTGGCCCAAAGGGTGTCAGCCGCCGCCGCTCGCGAG
Source organism: Poa pratensis (assembly GCA_947311845.1). Taxonomy (NCBI): domain Eukaryota; kingdom Viridiplantae; phylum Streptophyta; class Magnoliopsida; order Poales; family Poaceae; genus Poa; species Poa pratensis. The sequence continues at coordinate 31,536,650 of CAMZMU010000074.1, forward strand.
GTTCCCATTTCGATAGGCTGAGCTATTTCACGGAGTCCAAAGTAGTGGAACTGGAGTGCAGAAGCCGGAAGATGATTGCACAGGTGGAGGCGGAGACACAAGTAGAGAAAGCGAGGCAGCGCCACGGGCGCACGCGCATGCACACATAGATGTGGCGAATTGCGCTCCTAAGCAAAGCGGAGGGACACTGTCTCACACGTGTGGCAGACGGTAATGACATTGCCGAGATGGGGGAATGACGATGAGGCTGGTTCCTCTCACGTTGTCTGCCCCGCGGGAGCAACCCTAGCGAGATTATGGTTACTACAATTTTTAGTGATAGTGTAAGTTTTACTTTATTTTTTATTATAATTTGGCAAGTTTTTATTAAAATATGTCATTATCTTAAAATTTAAGAAAATTCAAAGAGGTTAGAGCATCTCCACCGGCGAGCCCAACTCCGCTCCCATTAGACGTTTTGGGCGCGCCGGCACGGAAAAACCCTCCACCGGCGCGCCCAATACCAAAAAAGTTGCCGGCACGTCCCAATAGAACGTCCGGCAACCCCGCTTCGCGCCCAGGTTCTAGGGACGCAACCGGGCACGCCGGCAACCGCGGCAACGCGCGCCTTGTCCAAACCTGACGGACGGGCCCGGCGCGTCAGCGACGCAACGGTCGACGGTTGATTTATTGCGGCGTCTTAATGATGCAGCGGTTTCCCTGGCGGGCTCAGACGACGCGACGCATTGAGCTGGAAGGTCAGGCGGTGGCGCGTCGCCTTCCCTGACGTGTGTCGCCTGCGTCTCCTCGGGAACCGATGCCGGCGTAATGGCACTTCCCGCGCCTTCCCGCGCCGCGTTCGCGCGCTTTCCTGCGCCGCTTCCCCTGTCTATAAAGACCCCGCCGCTCACCTCCAGCGCCGCACTCCCCGTCTTCTTTTCTCCCCGTCCTTCTCCTCTCCCCAGCGACCATGGCGAACAACGGGCAGGCGTCGGGAAGCAGCGGGGTGAAGACCTGCCTCCGCAAGGAGGAGGCGGCATTCTTCGCCCACCACCGCATCCCCGTGCCGCCGGGGATGCACCTCCCCAGCGGCAGCGGGTGGAACGTGAGCTCGCGCCGCTCGAGTACGCCGAGCACTGGTCGTGCCTCGACAACAACATCATCGACCTCGAGTCGGATGATGTTCCCGCCGCACCGGTGAAGTAGGAGGTGAAGGAAGAGGTGGAGGAGCCGGCCAACGCCGAGGACGCGGTGGCCCTGGACGAGTTCTACGGCTACTTCACCGGTCATTAGACTAGGTTTAGTTTAAATTTCGTCGTATTTTGTAAAAAGTTTCGAATTTGAATGAAATGCGTTAAGTTTAAATGAAATGTGTCTCAATTTTTTTCCTCCAAAACTTATTGGGAGCGACCGGTGGGAGCGGCGCGCCCAAAAGCGCCTATCCGGCAACTTTGCTGGACGTTCTATTGGGCGCGTCGGTAGAGATGCTCTTAGTTTGAACTTTTGGGGGGGGGGGGGGCATCGCTATTATCGAGGGTATCGGTGTAGAGTATTTCTTTTTGCGAAAATTGTCCATTGGCCCGAACTATGACACATTCAGCCGTCTCGCAAAACTATTTTCAAATATGGCCTTTGAGCTTGACGCCGACGTTGTGCTGCTCGGCGCAAATTATTTTGGCACCAAAGGCTCTAGCGTCGACCTGTAGTAGTTTAGCTCCACCTCCTTTAAGGCTGACTTCGAGGCTTAGAGCATCTCCGCCGGGGGCCTCCAAACGACCCCCCCAAAGGTCATTTGGGGGCCCGGACACAAAAAACGCCCACCAGCGGCACTCCCCAAAGCCTCGCCCCGAGCGATTTTGTGTCCGGCACCGCCAATCGGGTCTCCAAGTTTGGAGACCTTCCTGGGGGTGCCGGACATTACCTCGGCCATGGCCATGACAGCGCTGGCCCGCCCGTCATACACACAAACGCGCCGCGCCCGTGTTAAATTGGTTGTGCAGGAGGCCGTTTCGCCGCGTTTAGGCGACGAGACGGCGCCACGCCTGCCATCACGCGTCGCAATAACGCCGCGCCCGTTCCCCTGGCGGGCGCAGAGCGAAGCGACGCGTCGCAAAACGCCGCGCCACTTCGCATGGCGTAGACGGAAGCGACGCGTGCTGGGAGTCACAGCGGCTGGCCGCGGCGGCGTCCTTCAGACGCTTTGTCGGCGTCAATGCGCGGCCAGGCGAAGCGGTAGCCGCGTTAATGCAGGCCACCCAACCCCGCTCCTCCGGCCGCCTTTAAAACCCGACGCAGCGCAACCCTCCTCGCCTCACACCATCACTTCTCCCTCTCCCTCAAGAACATTGGCCGCCATGGCGGGCAACACCGACGGGCGTTGCGGTGAGCAACTGGAGGAACTTCGGCGTCGCAACGAGGAGGCGGAGATGGCCAAGGCGTTCCAGCGAGGCATGTGGCGCGAGGAGGCCGACAACGCGCCTAGCTACGTGCTCTCGCGGGCAGAAGCGCATCGACTTCCTCAAGCGCAAGTGGATGGACATGCCGATCGAGCAAAAGCTCGACCCCAAGTACTCCATCTCGGCGCCCTACTGGCACGCCGTGGTGGACAAGGAGTACGAGTCGCGTCGTAGCGATCGACGAGAGCCAACGCCGGAGTTGTCCGCAACGGACGACGAGTGTGACGGCGAGGACGGCGGCGGCGACGACGACGACGACCCCGAGCTGCCTGATCTACCTCTACAACCGGTTGCATCTTGGGCAGCAGCGTCACCGTCACCGAAGAAAGGGGCGGCGCAAGCCGAAGAGGCTTCCCATCAAACGCCCCGCCGCATGTCACGGCCGTAAATCGAATGCCACGCGCCGGCAAAACCAGAAGCCTCAGCCGAGGCTACGAGAACTTCCTCAATGCCGGATCCCTTGATCTGGGGGAGCCGGCAGGAACTTTTCTAAAGGCCGTAGCCGACGGGAACGGAAGATGCAATCCCTGCGCCGGATCATCAAGGCATGCAAGTCTCTTGATGATTCTTTGGCTTGGTTTGCATCTTCCGTTGGGAGCGACGGCATTGGGGCCGCTGTCGTCGTCGTCCTCCTCCTCCTCCTCATCGTTGTCGTCCTCCTCCTCCTCGTCGTCTTCATCTTCATCGTCCTCCTCCTCTGCGGGGGTCTCCCCGTCCGACGAGGAACGCGGCAGGGGTGTCTTTAGGAAGTGCCGCTGTGGGCGGCCTCCAAATGTTGCCCGGACACATGTCCGGCACCCCAAAGGAGGCCCAATTGGGGGTGCCGGAAACCGATTTAGAGGCCGATGGAGATGCTCTTAGATCTGAGAAATAGTTTCGCCCACACATCAAATCTGATAAAAAAAATACCGGTGTGGATACTTGAAAGGAGAACTATTTCCAACACGACGGCCGCCGCCAGCAACGCGAGTGGAGGGGAACTCCTGGTGCCTCACCCCGGGCACAAAAAACCGAAACCGAAGCCCGAACCCGAAAAGACCGAGACCGAAACCGAAATACTCAGAATTTCGGGTAACCGAAATAATATCGGTCCTGAGAATCAGGTAACCGAAATAATATCGGTCTGTTCGGTTATCACGAGCTGAGGACCGAAATGACCGAAGGGACCGAACTAGCGACGTGAATTAGACATTTAGGCCCAACTCGTGTACTCTAGCATGTAGCACAGCTCATCGAGGCCTAGTTCCCTACTTCTTTTCCCCAATTTCAGCACTAGCGCTCGTTTCCATGATCTAACTCCATCCCGCCGCTTGTTTCCTAGAATTTTGTGGTACGCATATGCATCCATCCATCTTGTCGCCTGAACCAGCGACCTCCATCCATTCTCTGCCTCCTCCCATGTCTACTAGAACAAGAGATTGTGTTGTTGTTTTTTTGTAGATGACATTTGAACATGAGGATGAGCTGAAGGAATATAACTATGAGGATGAGCTAAATATAAAAGAGATTGTGTTGCTGTTATTTCCTTTTTTGGGTCTATTTGGTCATGATCGAAGACCGGACCGAAAAGACCGAAGACCGAATACAAAAAGATCGACTGTAATTCGGGTAGCGTTTCTAAATGACCGAAATGTTAGATGACCACCGAACAGACCGAACGCCGGGGTGTGGTGCCGCACGCCGTCGGTCGTCCCTTCCCAAGTAGCGGTCAACAGAAGGCGTCATCATAGGCAGGCAGGTTGGTAGGTTCATCCATTTCAAAACCACTTCCTCTCTCTCTCTCGCCATTCTGTGCTCCACTATCTCTCCCCACCAGTCCACCGCTATCTCCCAATAATCCCACCACCCGGCTCGCCATTCCTTACCATTCCTTAATCCTTTACACTCCCGGCTCGCGGCCGCCGCCGCGGGAGATCCGACTCGGACCGGTCCCTTCCTCTGTTGGTAAGGAAACCCTAGCTTTTGACTCCTCATTCGGCCACTTTCGTTTAAAAAATTTCCCGAGGTGTCTGTTCGTTGCGGCGGCTGTGCGCAACCGAATCCAAACATTCTTCTTCTCCCTCCCCGCTCACCGGTTGCTCCGCTGCTAGTCTCGCCTAGTTCCTACTGTAGCCCGGAAATCCGTGGCTCGATTAGGTTCGTGCTACCCAGGGCAGGGCGCAGATTCGGTCCTGCTAACCGCGCCCGCGGATTTGTTGGTACGCCCGCTCCGGAGTCAAGTGGGCAGCCAAACAGCTGCTCCGACCTTAGGTTTTTTAAAGTGGCGCTGGCCATAGATTAGCTCGGGTGGGTTTGGCCATACATGATTTATACCTACCGCAACTTGGCTTGAAAGTTTCGACATAGGGCCAACCATGTTGCTGTCTTGATTGTTACCCTATTTCGTACTACTAGTTTTGTGTTGTTGACTTGGCGGGTCACAAGACAACTATTGGTACAGCACATGGGTTGCTGTTTTCAATTGAATCAGCCGTGACAAGTTTTCGGTAAATGGGTTTAAGTTGGTTCGAAACTGGTGTAGCCAGGACCCAGGGTGGGCCTTATTCTGTCCGTGACTTGGGAGATTTGGTCATATTGAAGTTTTACAGAGTTTTCGGTTCAGCAGCAGTCACCCTGTGTTTTCATAAATTCGATTGTTTGTTTGTTTTTTGTCTCTTTGTTGGCTTCATGTAGTTTACCTCTCGTTTCACGGAGTATTTTCATGTTATTTTTGGATAGTTTGACCCTGTATTCATTCAGTGTTTCAACCTTGTCAGTCTTATATGCATGTTGAATTGTTGACGCTGATAATCAGATTGTTGATTGGTCTGTCTACAGTCTTCTTTCATTATTTTATGACTACTCAATAGTCAATTTGCATTCTGAAATCTTTTGCTGAAGCTATGAAAGAAAATAAAGCTAAATCTTACACTGATAACAGCACAGCGATGCTGACCTTACTATTGTTAACATGCCTCTGCAGTCTTTCTTATTCTAGTTTATATCCCTGTTTCTACATTGCCAGTCTATGTTCATCCTGCCTGTCATATTTTGCTGGATCATCCAGGTCAATGATATTGCTTTTCTAATTCTTCACGATCCAATCAGATTGTTTAACACAGTTGTAGTCATTATCTGACCTTATCATATAACTTGAGATTTTATTCAACAGACAGTTGAGTAACTGCAGCAGGTTAAACGTTCCTGCCTTTTAACCTGATGGTTTTGTTGACATTCTGCAAATTCGATTTTTTTGGTGATCACCAATATTATTAGAATAACAGACCACCTACAGATTATTTGGGAACATACTAGTTGTGATTTTTTTTCATCCCTGCACTTGTCAGTGTACTGTGATGATTTGTAAGTTGAAGTCTTGGACATTTTGCCCAATAGATAAAATTAATATTACTAGTCTTGGGTAAATTAGTTTTTCTTTTAAAGTGTTGGGTAAATCAGGTTGAGTTGTTTATAATGGCCTTCTGAAGTGGTTTTATGTTAGGAGTTTAACCTGGTTCCATTTTTCCCCCTAGGATAATTTTTTTGGGCAGAAGTTATATTTTATTGTTCACCATGAAAATTAATATTTTGATCACTGTGATTTGTGGTCTCAACTTGCAAGTTTTCTTCAGGTGATATATTTATAGTCCAAATTACTATATAAATCATTTAGAAGGTGGCTTTCTCATAGTTTCCCATGGCCAGAATTTTCATGGACCCTACGGTGGCCTCTTTGGGATTTTATGTTTTGGTTTGACACCAAGTCACGGGGTTTATGCGTAAAATATACTTTATATAAGATGCTAATGTTGATAATTGAAAACTATAGCCTGTAAATAGGTTTCCAACCTAGTTCGCAAGTATGAATAAACTAAAAAATATATAAATGTAGGATTATTCTCATAGAAAAACTGGTGTCTGATGGTATATATTAAAGGATGTGGAGAATTGCTTACAAAATCCATCCAAGAAGAATAACATTGTTTTCGTTTAAAAAAGCAACAGCTGCAATTATTCTTGTTCCTTTTTTTTATTAATTCCTCTTCAAATTTGTTATCTTCTGTTTGGATAATCGTAGTTGCATTACATCTATCGCCTATCTTGTAATTATTGCAACTTTACTCACCAGTTTGTTTTCTTGGTCCATTTGTTTATAGGGCATAATGGCGGATATCCAGTTAGGGTGTTACACTATAAAGTCCCATGGGGCTAAATTGGCAAGACTCCACATGTATGACTGGATAATACTCCTCCTCCTTGCTGTTTTAGATGGACTGTTGATATAATTGAGCCTTTTCACCGTTTCGTCGGGAAGGACATGATGACTGACTTGAGATATCCATTGAAGGGCAATACAGTGCCCTTTTGGGCTGTTCCGGTATGTTGCTGTGCCCCTAACTTCGCATTTCTCACATCACTGACATTATTTTTGTGCCATCCAAAAAGTTCGCTTCAATCTAACTATTCTGATTTGCAGATCATTGGCATTGTATTACCTTGTGTCGTCTTTGGTGGATTTACTTCAAAAAGAAGAATTTCTATGATTTGCACCATGGCATACTGGGTATATGCATATTCTTAAGCATATGAGCGTGCTGATATAGTATGGACAAGAAATAATTCTAAACATAGGTTTTTTGTAGGTATTCTTTATTCGGTGCTCATAACTGCGGTGATTACTGATGCAATTAAGGATGGAGTTGGGCGACCACGTCCAGATTTCTTCTGGCGCTGTTTTCCAGATGGAAAGGATGTGAGGACAAGATTAGCGAAGGACTTCAGTTTTTTGTGTCATGAGTTCATCTGTGTTGTCCTGTACATTGTTCAATTGTTCTTATCATTTACCAAATCTCATCACTTATTTCAGGTTTATGATAATGTTACAACTGGCGTTCTATGCCATGGAGAGAAGAGTGTCATAAAAGAAGGTCACAAGAGCTTCCCAAGTGGACATTCATCATGTAAGTGATTACATAAATTCTTAATATACCTAGTGTTTTCTTCAGTAATATTGGTGTCATCGTTTGTTGGTCAGCTCACGGGAGCAGAAAAACGTTTATATGCCTCTGGCATTCTGTATAAGTCAATTACATACATGAATTGGTTTCCTATCATTGATGATAAATTGATAACACTAAACACCCTCATGCATATAGCCTTAGTAAATAGTTCTTTTTATACATTCCGTGCTGGACTTGTGAATAAGCGGTAACTGTTAGGAGAATAGCAATTTGTCTTCCCTGGGGATGACAGCGGCGGCTGGAGAACAAACCGGAAAAATAAATTTTGACTTGGAGACGAGACGAGACGAGACGAGACGAGTTGCGATGTAAGGAGGATAACCTAAACCATAAGCTATGATACAATGTTAGGAGAATGCCAAATTGTATCCCTAGGGGCCAAAGTCCAGTATTTATACATGTACATGAGGCAAATATGCAGGAAGCCCCTCATACAACGGGGAAAAATAGAGGCTATACATGGAACTTAATATCACTCTTAACAATAACTACTTGTAGTGCTGTGGTTGGATTGGCTGTTTGTGGTGGCTGGCTTCGTGGTGAGCATGTGATTTGCAATAGGGCTCTAACAAGTGTTAGGGCGGCCGCTGGAGCAATGTTGCAGCGAGGTAGGAAGTGACTAGCAGGGAAGTGTACTTGCGTGCCTCCTTCCTGTGTGGATACTTGGTTGCTACTTTGTGTAGGAGCAGTTGGGCGGTAACTACTCTACAACATATGAACATTGAGTTCATCATGCCTGCCATATTGTGGCGGTATATATTTTATATTTTATAAGGGACAATGCACATATGTCATGTCTTTGGTTAGAGATCAAACAAAAATTTGCCTAGCCTTAGCCTTGTCTCGAGATATTGTATCGAAAACCATAACAAAAGGAGACACTATACAGCAAAGGAGGAGGGGGGGTACATCAAGGAATATGTCAAATCAAGGGAGTTGACCAAATTTGTAATGGATGGTACAGAACCTTTTTCATTCTAAATGTAAAGGAAAAACTTGCAGGAGTCTAAGGAGGAGTACGTGGGGGTGGTTACAACAATGAAATATGTCAAATCAAGGGAGTCGAGCCCATTATATATGGATAGGACAGAATCTTCTTCATTTTACTCCCTCCTTTCCAAATTAATTGACTCAGATTTAGTACAAGTTGTACTAAATCTGAGTCAATTAATTCAGAACGGAGGGAGTATATGTGAAGGAAAAGCACCATGAGTCTAAGCAAGGGAAAGATACTATGAAAATTCTCGGCGTTCCTTTTATTTCCATATGTTTGGGCTTGCGATGGTGAAAGCTTCGATGAAGTGAGACGTGTTGAACGTGATTTTGGCCTTGTTTATTTTTTGATTACAACCTGAGGCATGGTCTAGCTAAATGTCCATAGCTTTGCCAGCAAGTAGCGCTAAAAATGCAACTCCAAAATAAATGATCCCTGGTTTCTAAGCTGTCCGAGGTACTGGTACCAAGTACAGTGTTGGAATCTTTACTGACTTGAAAGTTACGCCAAAGGACCCCTGGTGTTCAGCTTGTGGTATTAGAAGCTATGCAAAAGCTGTCAGTTTGGAAGTGTATTTGGATTTCCAATTCGTGCTTGACTGCCGTGAAGCAAGACTGTATAATTGCATGGGAGGGTAGAACATGTTTTCCCAGGAGTTGCTCCAGGTGTCAGACCCATGGGAATGAATTAATCGCTCTGTCCCAAAATATAAGGCGCTATTTTCTTGCTGGTCTTTGATGCACGACTTTGACCCTATTAATATGTACTATATAGGATATTGTTGGATTCGTTGCAAAATTCTTTCATTTCATATAATTATACAATTTTTTTTGAACGTATTATAAGCTTAAATCATGGTCAAAGTGTGAGTGTTGACCAGCGAAAATCAAGGACGCCTTATATTTTGGGATGGAGGGTGTATTTGCAAGGATGAGTTGCCTGAACTCATGAAGTTCCCTGAAAGCTTGAAAGGAGAGAGGAAGATGAAAAAGGTCTTGCAGGTCGTTTAGAGAGTGTCTTTTGCTGATATGAGATGGTCGACATTGAAAGGGTAAAGCTAGGAAATTTGTTGCAAAGCTGGTCATCAGCTGACTGATCAAATCATAAAGGGTAGTGTCTCTCTAAGTGATGATACAGCTCCTATTCTTTAGGAGTTCGAAATGCAGTCGGATCTAACGACTCAATTAATTAATTTAAATGTCAGGAAATTATGTTTAACGCATATTTAATCTCCTAATAACACACTACTAATTATACACTTTACAACCCTCTTTTCAAATTATAAGGAATGCACAATATATTTCTCAATTCCTAGTCATGATACTATGGTTGATGACTTTATGTACCTCCATACAATGTATTTGTTGTGAATCTGTGGTTGCCATGACATTCGTAATATCATCAAAACTGTGCTGGGTTCACACTACAAGTCTGGCAACATTTCTAGTCTAGAAGCGACAAAATTTTAGGCCAATGCACACGAGAACTAACATGTCTCAGTCTTTCATTAGCCACATCTACCGTATATGGTAGTTTTGTTACAATTCCTGGACACGTGATGTGGCCAGATCATCTAACAACTGCATTTTTACTTTTTGTTAAACTACTCCAGGGTCTTTTGCTGGCCTAGGCTTCCTTGCGTGGGTACTTGACTGGGAAGATTGCAGTTTTTGACCGCAAAGGTCATATTGCAAAGCTGTGGCATCATGTTTCTGCCTCTACTTGCTGCTTCACTTGTTGCTGTTTCTCGAGTGGATGACTACTGGCATCACTGGCAAGATGTATCTGCAGGAGCTATTTTAGGTTTGCCTTTTTTCTGTGGTTCTGTAAATACATATAAGATGATCTTCTGTGGTCCTGGGTACACATAATAAATTTGTCTCTCGTTGTGGCCTGTTCCCTTCGCAGGTCTCACAGTGGCTTCATTTTGTTACCTGCAGTTTTTCCCATATCCTTTTGATACAGATGGTATGGGACTCCTTTTACTTGTTTTACATCTTGAGTTTTGTCTTTCATCATATTTTTCCAGTAATAACATTAACAATTTCTTTTACCGCATTGTGGCCTCACGCCTACACTCTCCAGCTGGCTGAGACACGTGCCAGTGGCATCGCAGCAAACTCCTTTGGCGTGCGGCCCTCGGAGATTGAAGACGCAATATTCCTGAAGGGGAGGGCACGGTGGGATCGCCCTACGGGACACGAGTCCTATTCTTGACGACGTGGAGACTGGATGGAGATATGAAAACTAGGATCGAACAGGAGATTCCCTTGAATACCATGGTCATCTTGAATTCACAGAGTTTGATTTATTTTGGTACGCGCCAGAGGCTGCCTGGAGCTGTTTTCGCACACAGTTGGGTTTATGTTAGAGCTGTTATTTTGGCACCTCTGGGTTTTCAGTGTTTATGAGAGGTTGTTTTCTGTAACTTTGTAGTTAGCCTGTAAGGATCGCCTGTAAATGGATTTGTTGCTTCCTTGTGGACGATGGCATTGTGAGTAACTTCTTGCTCTTTCTGCCTTCTTTTCAGCGGCAGTATGATGGCTCTCTTATTCAGTCCGCTATCATAGAACGAAGCCAAAAGGGAAAAGCTTGTTGGCTGCTCCGGTCACCTTTGTTTAATTGTTCAAACCCAAATCTCATTGATCTAAGAAGGCCGAGAGCATGCGTGTACCCATCCTTGTCACGGTACGGATATTCTGAAGTCCAGACAGCATGTTCAAAGCCCTAGTTTATAGCAGTGGCTGTCATGTAGTATTGCAGTGTGGGAACTTAGGAACATCAAATGATTGTCCTGACATTAATGTCTCAGATACGGGGAAACACTACTGCCGCCAAGTGTCCCTCCCACCCCGCCTCCGTCGGAGGCTTGGCCAGCGAACGTTGCTATAACGGTGGAGGCAGGGCCACTAGTGGCTTGTTGTTCTTGTGTGGAGCCGCCGACAGAGGCACTGGCGAAAGAACTCGGGGTGGTGCTGGTAGCTTGTGAGGCTTCAACTCTGGACCACACCGTTGGCGCATCAGCGGTGGTGGCCTGCTGCCGGCATGTAGGGACTCCTACTCTGAGCCCATGCGGGTTGGCTGTGGTGCCGGTGGTGGCTGATTCGCTCTCTTCTTTGACGATGGGGCCGACAATGTTCTCTCCTTCATGCTATGATTTCTCAAGTCGGCGTCTTAAAGCCTTAGTCTCCAGTCGGCCCCTTGGGTGTTACTCGGAGTCCAATGTATGTACGGGGTGAAAACCCAACTCAGTTGCGGCCGATTCTGACCATGGAGACGCCTGTGGGTGGCACTACCTCCTTGGGGGCATGGTCATGGCCCGGACCGTGCATTCCTCTCCTCGGGTGGAGTGGAAACCTTTGGTTCGTTCAACAGACCAGATAGCAGCGGCGCTACGACATCATGATCTTCTTGAAGATGTCGTGTCTTCGGATAGGAGTTTTGCGCAAGGCAAGTCTTTGTCGACCGGTCGTTGTATAAGGTTGCGTTGTAAGCCATTTGGTTGATGCCACCGTGTTCGTGAGGTATCTCTCCTCACCTTTGGACTATCTATGAACAAGCCAACCAGGCCAACATTCCTCCCTAGCCGAATTGGCCGCAAATGGGCTGAACCTGGCGATGAGTTGGCAGTGAGAATTTGAGGATTTAGAGAAGTTGGGACATTGCCGAACACGCCCTTAATTCTGCCGCACCCACCGTCGCCCGCTTCTGCCGCACACTCGCCCTACACCCGCCACCCGCGCCCTCGCGCTGCACCTTTCCCGCCGCCGGTCGGCATCCTGCCCAACGCGGCCACTCGCCTGCACTTCATGTACAACCAACCCTGTTGGCTTTGATTGATTAAGTGTTATTTTTTATGGTGATCCAAATTCCAGCGGTAGTACCGCTGGTTAAGCGGTACTACCGCACGAGAGCTACCGCCAAGCCGTCTACCGGTAGTACCGCTGGGTTAAGCGGTACTACCGTCAGAGCTGCCGCCACCGCTACCGCCTCCGCTACCGCCAGAATGGCCGTCTGACGCACTTGTCCGGTACCGACTGGTAACGCTTGGCGGTACCGCCGCCGGTACCGCTGAGGTGGGAAGAGCCGAACCAGCCCACCCCAGCGGTACTACCGCTGGGATAGCGGTAGTACCGCCGAGGGGGATCGATTCCGGGTTGGACTGCAGCCGACCTAGGGTTTTATGCTCTATATATTCCTCTTGTAAGCCGCCGTTTTGGGTAAGCCACAATTGTAAACCCACGGCGTTTGTAACCTCACCCGATATAGTGAAGTATTGCTGGCTGGCGCCCTGGTTTTTTCTCCTCTATTGTTTGGAGGGTTTTCCACGTTAAAATCTCGTGTCCCCTTTGGTTTGATCGTTCCGCTCTTCGTCGTTTCTTTGCTATCGTTTACAACAAGTGGTATCAGAGCCCTGTTTCAGATCTGTTTTCAGATTAGGGTTTTGGATGGCATCGATGAAGTTCGATCTACCGGCGCTGGACTACAAGACGAGATTTTCGCTGTGGCAGGTCAAGATGCGTGCGATCCTCGCACAGTCCAATGATCTTGACGAGGCGCTGGAGAAATTCGGCGACAAGGATGCGGCGGCATGGACCGCCGATGAGAAGGCGAAAGAAACCGTAAGGCTTTATCGCTTATTCAACTTCATCTATCTAATGATATTCTGCAAGAAGTACTCCAGGAGAAAACCGCAGCGGCACTGTGGGCTAAGCTGGAGTCGATCTGCATGTCCAAAGATCTCACCAGCAAGATGCATGTGAAGATGAAGTTGTTCACGCACAAGTTGCAAGAAGGTGGTTCGGTAATGAATCACTTATCGATCTTTAAGGAGATCGTTTCTGACCTAGTGTCGATGGAGGTAAAGTACGATGATGAAGATCTAGCACTTTTACTTCTATGCTCGCTGCCAAATTCCTTTGCAAATTTTCGTGATACCATACTGTTAAGCCGTGATGAACTAACCACCGCGGAAGTATATGAGGCCCTGCTTGCCAGGGAAAAGATGAAAGGTATGGTACAGAAAGAGGACGTCGTCCTCCAAGGGCGATGCTTTGCAGGTCCGAGGGAGGCCTGAGCAGCGAGATAACCACTACCACAACAACAACAGAGATAAGAGCAAGGGTGACAGAAGTCGCTCAAAGTCTAAAGGACGAGACAAGTTCTGCAGGTATTGTAAGAAATCTAATCATGTCATTGATGATTGTTGGAAGTTGCAGAACAAGGAGAAAAGAAAAGGTACTTACCAACCGAAAAATAATGAAGGTAATATACCGGTGAGGCTGATGTGTTGATGGTAGTTCTGATGGCGATGCCTAGCTGTTTTAGCTGCATGTGTTTCTCGTCAGGATGAATGGATTCTAGATACTGCATGTTCTTTTCATATTTGCTGTAACAAAGATTGGTTCAGTTCTTATGAGTTAGTGCAGACTGGAGATTTCGTGCGTGTGGGGAACGACCAACAATGTAACATTGTGGTGTTGGTCTGTTCAGATCAAGACACATGACGGTATGACACGCACGTTGACGGGAGTGAAACACATACCAACCATGGCAAGAAATTTGATCTCGCTCAGTACCCTTGACTGTGACGGGTACAAGTACAAAGGAGGAATAAACTCCTAAAGGTATCAAAAGGTTCTCTCATTGTTATGGTTGGATATGAATTCTGCTAAATTATATGTTCTTAGAGGTAGCACTTATCTGGTACTGTTGCTGCTGTTTCTCATGATGACGCTAGTAAAACTAACCTTTGGCATAAGCGTCTTGGACATATGATGAACTTGGTATGGCAGAATTGATCAAGAGAGACTTGCTGCAAGGATGCAGTTTGGGTAAGATGCAGTTCTGTGAACACTGCATTTTCGGTAAGCACACAAGAGTTAAGTTTAATGCTTCTGTCCACACCACCAAAGGTACACTTGATTATGTACATGCTGATGTTTGGGGGCCATCTCGTAAGCCCTCTTATGGTGGTGCTCGTTATATGCTTACCATTATTGATGATTACTCTAGAAGAGTTTGGCCTTATTTCATGAAAAATAAGGATGATACGTTTGCTGCTTTTAAAGAGTGGAAAGCTATGATTGAAAGGCAAACAGAAAGGAAGGTGAAATTACTTCGTACTGACAATGGTGGCGAATTTTGTTCGAATGCCTTTAATGATTATTGCAGGAAAGAAGGCATTGTCAGGCACCTCACCATCCCATACACGCCTCAGCAGAATGGTGTAGCGGAGCGTGAACAGGACCATCATCTCCAAGGCTCGCTGCATGATCTCCAACGCTCGCATGAGTAAGAGTTTTTGGGCTGAGGCGGCTGCCACCGCCTGCGCTACTTGATAAACAGTCACCATCTATTCCCCTCGACAAGAAAACTCCCATCGAGGTATGGTCAGGTATCCTGCTGATTATTCACAACTTAAAGTTTTCGGCTGCACTGCTTATGCTCATGTTGATAATGGAAAGTTAGAGCCGAGAGCTATTAAGTGTGTGTTCATTGGTTATGGTTCGGGTGTAAAAGGATACAAGTTGTGGAATCCCGAAACTAAAAAGGCTTTTATGAGCAGGAGTGTTGTTTTCAATGAATCTGTTATGTACTTTGATAAGTTGTCCTCAGATGTTTTGCCAGATTTTTCTGAGGAGCAGGTTCGTGTCGAGGTGGAGCACTCTGTTGAAAATGAAAATGTCACTGGACAATGATGGTGCTGCTACTTCAGATGATTCTGATCCTGATTCTGCTGGTTCTGATGATTCTGATTCTTCTGATTCTGATAATAATAATGTTCAGAACTCACCCCCTGTTTTGCAGCCACAACAGTCTATTGCTGCTCGTAGGAACATGAGGAATTGTGGTCCTGGACCACATTTAATTGAAGAGTGTAACATTGTTGATTATGCTCTGAGTTGTGCAGAACAGGTGGAGCACGGACATGAGCCGTCCACCTATACTGAAGCTATTGGTTCCGGTGACCGCGAGAAGTGGCTTGCTGCTATGCAAGAAGAAATGCAGCCACTCGATAAGAATGGCACATGGGAAGTTGTGCGCTTGCCTAAGAAAAAGAAGGCAGTCCGATGTAAGTGGATCTTCAAGAGAAAGGAGGGTTTATCTCCTAGCGAGCCTCCGAGGTTTAAGGCAAGGTGTAATATCCCAGCATTTAGGAGTAACGGAGGGTAGAAATAGGAATTTGTGCATCTGCATGTATGTATTTGAAAAGCCGAATAAATTTTTCGCAAAATAAAACTTATGTTGGAATCAAGTTAAGCCTCAGATGTTAGTGTTGTGCAACTATAGAATGTAACTAGATAAATTTTAACATGATCTTTATGTGTTTTGCTTGTGTTGATATTTGAATTTCAAATTCAAATAATTGAATTTGAAATTGAATTCAAATAAATTGCAATAAGTAAATAAAACAATCAAATAATGATTGAAATAATTTAAAACATCATAACTATTTATTACAATTTATGAAATCAAATCCATACAACTCATATTACAAATCAAAGAATTTAAGAAAGACAAATAAATAATTTTATTGATAGAGTACAATAATACATAGTCATTACAAAATTATTACAACAAATTGAATTGCAAAAAGGAAAATTTACAATTAAATTCTAAACTACAAAGTCTTGTATCTTCTTCTTCATTTGATCTCCAACTTTATAATTGATTTCCTGCAATACAAAAGAAAAACAAAAACAATATAGAATACAAAGTGGGGATTAGGGTTAGGATTATCCTCAGTCTGGTAGTGTGATGCACTACTAAACACATCATTGGATTTAAAACAAGGAACCTAGTGAAGCATCTGTTCTTAACAAAAGAATTAGCCTCAGAGCAACATCACTGGCTAAGGCAAAGAAATCCACTTGGCATGAGAAAATAATGAAGCCACTAGGGATAAGACCAACTAGCCGAAGCATCAAGTTACTTGAACCGGGAGGCACACAAGCAGGCAAGCAGCACAGTCACATGAGCAGTCACCCTGCTGCTTACAGCACATCAACTTCACTACAGAGGGATAAGAGCAAGGAAGCAGCCGTAGGAGCTAGCAAAATAGAATCACTTCACTCACACTAGTTCCAGCTCGAGTTCATCTTCCACAACTCACAGCACCTCACAAAACCATTATATCCACCACTGTTTCATCACTCAATCCTTGCCAAAAGCGAGAACAAGATGGAATAGAAGCACAAGGCCAAGCAGGAGCGAGGAGGGAAGGCCAGGAGCTAGAAGGTAGCCATATGGAGCTGGAGGAGCAGGCCACGAAGGAGATCCACAAGAACTGCAGCTCAAGCCACCCAGAAGAGCCACAAGATCTGACTGATCAAGTGCTCCACAAGATCTCAAATCACACCACACAGCCATCACCAACACACATCAGGAGGTGAATAACCAAAACTCCTTAGCAAAAGAATTTGCTAGATTAAATATGTGGTTGGGCTGGATATTTCCCTCAGCTTAGCATAGAGATGCTATGCTAAATTCATCATAGGGAATTAAAAATCAAATATAACATCTGTTCTTATTAAATCATGGCCTCAGCCTATGCATCATAGGCAAAGGGGCAAATAAACCACAATTTTGAGCAAAGGCACAAGCAAATATTGCTTTTCACAGCTATGTGTGAAGCACAAATCCAGTAAACTGATGCTGGGCACTAACTCCACAAGGGAAATAGCACCTCAAGCACATCTGTGCACTAAAAATACCACTGGAAAGTAAAAGCAAATTTCCCTAAGCTAAAATCATCAGATTGCTTCTGTGTAACTCAAAGGAGGCATCACAGCAAGCTATGCTAAATTATTTAGCTCAAGAAAATAAGATTTACTTGCACAGGGCACTAATAGAGCATCATATCAAAGGGACAAATCATCAGAGGCATATTTCTGAACCTAGGGTTCAGAATAGCAACATTTGGACAGAACCACTGACAGAAGCATAGAATCAAGCTCACATCCAAAGCCACTAGCAGGAAACTCTTTAGTAAACACTAAAGTAGCATCTGAACACATCTTGTGTTCATCACAGGAGCAGCAGAACAGCATCACACCTAGCAATAGGAATTCTTAATTCACTGCTAGTAGTTCACATCACAGAGCACGGCCATAGGCCAGAGGAAGGGAGAAGAAGGAGAAAGGGAAGAAAAATCATACCTCACGCCCTTGGCCGTAGCTCCACGGCGACGGGGCAGTGCCCGTGTGGCCAGAGGAGAAGGACCACGGGAGAAGCGAGCACCACAGCAGCACAGAGACGAGCTCTACACCGGCCATGGCAAAGCCCGGAGCAGCACAAGCTCGGCGAAGCCAGGAGCACGGCGGAACCCTAGCTTGGGGTTGGGTCGCGCACGGCTGCGACAGGCGGGGAAAAACAAATCGCCGTGGAGGGGAAGGAGGAGGACCGGTGGCGTGTCGATTCCGCCCCAGCACGGCGGCGGAGCTGGCCGGAGCACGCCGGGGACGGCCGGCGACGGCGAGGCGACAGAGGAGTGCCTGGGGGGCTCGGGAGAGAGGGAGAGAGACGAAGGGGTCGGGTGAGAGTGTGGCTCGGTCGAGTTGACCACGACCCGAGCCAGTCCTTGGTCTGGTTCAACCCAGTTTGACCAAGGGCATTTTGGTCATTTCATAAATCAAAAATTAATAAGAAAATAATTCCAGAAATATTTTAAATTGAATAAACTCTGGAAATTCATAACTATTTCATATAAAATCAGAAAAATACAAATAATATACCAAAATGAACAAAAAAAAAATCTATCTGTTTGTATAAATCAAACACTTGTTTGAATAAAATTGAATCACTTTAAAATTGAAACAACAATTTACTTATTAATTTAAATATGGAATTTATTTAAAATGCTATTTTGAATGCATTTGAATTCCATTCAAATTGCTCCACATGTTTAACTACAAATATGGAAATATATTTCCATCATAACATTATGACCATTTTAAGAATTTCATTTGTAAACATGTTTCACTAATATTCTTAAGTGGTTTTAAAATGATATTTTCCATAAGGAAAATAATTACTAAAGAATAATTCAATAATCTAAACTTACAAAATGATTATGCTATTATTATATAATCTCTAATGAATAATCCAAGTGTCTCTTATGTTATAAAGTGAATTCTCTATTTAATAAAATTGGATAACTTTTCTTGTTATCTTTAATAATTGAATCAGTTTTGTGTTATAGTTTTATTCATTCAAGACCATATCCTAAAACTAAGAAAGGAAACATAAGATGATATTACCTTATTCCTTTTCCTTTTAAGTGTGACACTTAAATAATAAAAGAACTTAAAAGTGGTTATTCTTAATATTTGTTAATACTTCATAATTTAAATAAAAGTGAAACATACTAAAGTCTTGAAGAACTAGGATTCCAAAATCACCAAGTAATCAAATCAAATTCTGAAATCTTGAACATTCACTAATCTCAACTCATGAACAACCTAAGCACCAAAAACATCACCTAAAGGTGATGAAACAAACTTAAGTCAAGTTAATACGATGTTATCGAAGTATCATTTTAAAATGAAGCTTACCTAGTTAAGCTTGGGTATGATTGGGGGTATTTTGCGATGCATTTCATTACTATGCATAATAGCATCTTGCCAGAGTTTTCTGTAGTCCTTATCGGGATTACCTTGCTATTTTTCAGAACTCGGGGTTTTATCGCAAACCCTAGAACCCCGAAGGGTGTGAACTGCTATATCTATCCAAGGCAAGTTCACTCTTGCTCATGTCCTACTTGATTATGTTTATCAAAGTAAATGAAAAATACTATGGTTTATCATTGCATGAAAAAGAAAAAAACTATCTTCGAATGATGTGAATTGCTATATATATATTGTTGGCTGGCAGATGGAACCATGGAATGATGTGGTTGGTGGAGGTTCCATTTGCACGGGAAAGTATTACCTAGGACTTAAGAACCAATGCCGTCAGCGTTCTTGCGCCGAAAATGAAGCGTTAACCACGAGACTTGGAATGGGACGGGAAAGTCATCTGTGATCTTTTCCCTTTCGCATGTCAACGGGCAGCCAGAGCCGTACGCTGTAGATCTAGTGCGACTACATGCACATGGGTGGGACCCCTTAATGCCCACGGACTCTGGTGTCTATGATGGTCTGCAAGGGACCCTAGGTATCTACGTAGGGGTAGAGCCAGGGGTGATTCTGCTATGCATGAATTGGGTGGGCATGCGGGGTTGTTGGAAAAGCACGGCGAATGGCTTGGATCAACGACTGGGCCCCACACCAAGGAAGTGTGGACGGGAAAGACTCGCCCGGTTGTGCAACAAGGCGTTGGTCTCTTATGGGTAAAGTAACGCACCTCTGCAGAGTGTAAAAATGTGACATGTTACTCCACGTTCCAGGAAGGAACGGCGAACGCTGCAGGAAAGGAGGCTCCTCAAGGCCCTAGCACCTGTGAATCGATGACGGGCATAGTTTTCTGAAGATAAAATAAATCTTTTCCTAAAAATGTTTTACAAAGTTATGCATGTTCATCCATAACCTTTTGGTATGGATGGTAGCTAGTGCATAAAATACCTTATTCCTATTATATGAACTTGCTGAGTAACGCTCGTGTTGCTCACTCTTTCCTCCGTTGACCCCTGCTTAGATTATTGGAGACAGCAGAGGAAGGACAGGAATCCATAGCGATGTTGGGAGATCTTCGACAAGGAGTCAAATCAACCTGGTGGGTCTGAAGAAGTCAACCTCTACTTTGCCAACGGATGCGTGGCGACAACAGTGCAACGGTGGACACGTCGACAACAATTCCTATGGACAAGATGACTATAATTGGATGGAGGAAAACAACTCTAGACACGGAGATTCTAGGTGGATAGATTAGGGCTGTGACCACCACAGTAGTGGATTAGGAGTTAGAAGTAGAGCTGGTATCCAGCTTGGTACTTCAATTTGAGTCTTTTGGGAGTTTCTTTTGCACGAGACCTACTTCTGTTTGTAAAGGAGGTTCTCGAGTTTTTGTATTAAATAGTGTTGTAATCCTATAGTGTTACCTTGGATCGACTATGTTTCTGTTGTACTACTCTGAAGGATATAATATTTACGAAGTGGTCCTTTCGTGAGTATTATGTCAACGACTTGTACACTACAACATGCAGTGGTGTGCTGGGTCACTACAGGTGGTATCAGAGCGAACGACCTTAGGATTAAAATCCTTTTAGGAGACTTGTAGGTTGGTAAGACTATAGGGAGTTATCATACTTAAATAAACTCTATATTTCTACAACTATGATGGTTATTCACCTGAGAATAATACTGTCATACTTGTATACACATTTCCTTACCCAACTGGAGTAGATATTCTTATTTACTATTCTATAAGTATAATCTTCATCTACTTTATTTAATTTTGACCTTGGTATGACCAGTGTAAGGCTGTCTGTACCAGTTGATACACCAAATAGATTACATCTAAGTCAGTGTTACCTACATGGTATCATTGATAATCCTATCCTATGAAGTAGAACCCTATTATAAGTTCGTGAAGGAGGAAGTTAGGAGATGTTTGATGATAGTGGAGAATCATCGACATTCAACTATGAAGAGTATGTCAATACCCTAATGATGAAGTCCAAAGGGGATTCACCTGAGTATAGTATAAAGTGATAAGGAAATTAGGAGATGCACGAACAATGACGGGAGCTACATTACTACGAATCTGGATATGTTCGCAAATAGATGTTCTAGCCAGACGGTAGATCCAAGCTACATGGAGTTTAGTTCCATAAGAAACCAAGCCATACCACAACTACTCTTTGAGTACTTTGTCTTAGGATTACTCCGTTACAAATAGGTAACTGGTGTAAATACTGAGGCAAAAAGTTGTTTTTGCATAGGACTATAAGGTAATATATACCTATCTTGTAGTGTATAGCATCTAAGCCTGGGTACTTGGGATGTTTTTACTCAAAGTACTACTTATTGTACAGGCTTATGTTGCATGGTTGATATAACTGCATTTTGCGATTTATTGGATCTTATTGGATTTTGATTGAATAGGTTGGTACATGAAGTTAGAATTTGATGTACAATGGCAGGATTGTCACATTGAGTTCTTTTCTTGATGTTACTGATCCAGAGGTAGATAGGATTCGTGTAAGGGAGAGACGTGTTCCCAGAAGTTTCAAACAACAATGAAGGTTCATGAAGAGAAGGAAGTCAAGATGATCGAAGTAAAGGAAGCTATACGTGGGGATGGACCACAACTCACATTATATTTGGATTTGGAGGTCTACATCACCAGACTTGGGAGGATGGAGAAACTACGTAAGTTTCAAGATGAGTATCATCACAGGATGAAGGAAGGTTAACTAACGATGATGACAGGAAAGCTACATGAGAAACTCTACTAAAGTAGGGGAATTATGAAATTTGAAGAGTCATGTCATCTGATCACCCAAAAAAAGGAATCAGTTCCAGCAATAGGTAGATGAAAGAGTTGTTTATCAAACGAATTTGGACTAGATGACCAACAACCTGTTCTACATTAGAGTTAAGTTATCACCTATTGCAACTAGTTTTGCAATAGTCTTTTCTCAAGACCCTAGGTGAGACAACTGGAATGCTAGTCCGAGTGAATATTCAATGTACCAGGAGATCTTATTGGTTGTTCACAGTGGTGGACTTATCAATTGTTCTTCGGGAAGCTAGTGGGTGTAGGAATGATATCTCTGAACCGGAGAATGTCTCGGGAATCACAATCTAGTGATAGTACCGGTGTTCTTCGAGAAACCATAGGTATACAGGTTGGACGTTGAGCATAAAGGGCATAGAAAGAGCAGCTCTATTCAACAGAAAAGATCTAGTTGTTACTTGAAACTGAATGGATACAACTAGATGAAGATCGACTAACAAAAGTCAGACGAAAGGAAGCGCCCTAGCAAATTCTAAGGGGAAGAGTATGTAATACCCGTAGTTCAGAGAGTAGAAAGGGGCTAATATGTGCATTAGCATTGCATGCATCTAAAGATCCGGGGAAAATAAAAACTTTTTCAACGAAGTCATAGAGTGATCGACCAACACTCAAAAGACTAGTTGAGAATGCAAGTATATGAGCATATGAGAACCTAATATCCTAAGTGAATATCTTATCAACTTATCATTTTAGTCATTATTTCATAAGCACTACACATCTCTAATACAAATTGAACATTCAACAACTAAAGTATCTTTAGATACAACTAATGGAATAATAACAAGATACAACCTTTATAAGAGGAATTGGATTGAAAACTAGGTAAAATACATCACATATGGAATAAGTACAAATCTTAAAGGAAAGAAAATGAGAAGTTCAAGGAAGGATAATAAAAGCTTAAACTAGATCTTCTTACTTTATCTAGACCATCTTATATTCTTACCTCCCAATCTTCTCGAAGTCATTCTGTAAGAGAAGCAAATCACAAGGAGGAGGAATTACGACAAGAAAATTTTCACAAGGATTCTTTAGACTGTTCTAGAAGTGCTAAGCCAATTTATCAGGGAGAATTTGGAAATTCTTATGTCAGAATCTATTCTTGTTAATCTCTCTAGAAATAGTGTGATATTCCAAGGTTCGTGTTATATAGAAGTAGTTTGGTAACAAGCCTAATTACCTTGTTAACAAATCACTTTTGTATGCTCAAACAATTGAATGTCATATACAAATAAAAAGAAGGTCAGATAATCCAGTGCATCTCAGCCTTTTGAATATGAAAAGCAATTTGGAGACAAGCCTAACCCTGTTAACAAATTATTTCAATATGCATAGGGCAATTTGATGTGATAAAATACACACACATTCTTCTATAACCAGCTTCATTAAAGCTTTGCTAGGATTTAACTAGATGTCTTCATCACAAGGGTGAGGCAAGTGATGTGGGATACTAGGTACATAAATTTTAATAACTTGCCTTAAGTCCTGGTATTGACTAGAAGGGTCAATATCAAAGTGAAGACTACAATGGACTATGAATCATTTGGATCACCTAGATTCAAGTAGGAAATATGATAAGATACAACCATGATCCATACAAGAGAAAGAATAGCGAGGAGGAAATAATAAACCACATTACAACTTAGGCAACATATTCAAGTTTCTAAGTAAGCAAGCTACATGGTGATTTATGGTGTTTCTCTAGGGATGAGTTCCAAGGAGGGAGTAAAGCCAATTCATAAAGCCCACATAATAATCACCTACATCTAGATATCACATGAGTAACTCTCACATTCATACACACGTCATAACTTCGGGACGAAGTTTTTGTTAAGGGGGAAAGACTGTAATATCCCAGCATTTAGGAGTAACGGAGGGTAGAAATAGGAATTTGTGCATCTGCATGTATGTATTTGAAAAGCCGAATAAATTTTTCGCAAAATAAAACTTATGTTGGAATCAAGTTAAGCCTCAGATGTTAGTGTTGTGCAACTATAGAATGTAACTAGATAAATTTTAACATGATCTTTATGTGTTTTGCTTGTGTTGATATTTGAATTTCAAATTCAAATAATTGAATTTGAAATTGAATTCAAATAAATTGCAATAAGTAAATAAAACAATCAAATAATGATTGAAATAATTTAAAACATCATAACTATTTATTACAATTTATGAAATCAAATCCATACAACTCATATTACAAATCAAAGAATTTAAGAAAGACAAATAAATAATTTTATTGATAGAGTACAATAATACATAGTCATTACAAAATTATTACAACAAATTGAATTGCAAAAAGGAAAATTTACAATTAAATTCTAAACTACAAAGTCTTGTATCTTCTTCTTCATTTGATCTCCAACTTTATAATTGATTTCCTGCAATACAAAAGAAAAACAAAAACAATATAGAATACAAAGTGGGGATTAGGGTTAGGATTATCCTCAGTCTGGTAGTGTGATGCACTACTAAACACATCATTGGATTTAAAACAAGGAACCTAGTGAAGCATCTGTTCTTAACAAAAGAATTAGCCTCAGAGCAACATCACTGGCTAAGGCAAAGAAATCCACTTGGCATGAGAAAATAATGAAGCCACTAGGGATAAGACCAACTAGCCGAAGCATCAAGTTACTTGAACCGGGAGGCACACAAGCAGGCAAGCAGCACAGTCACATGAGCAGTCACCCTGCTGCTTACAGCACATCAACTTCACTACAGAGGGATAAGAGCAAGGAAGCAGCCGTAGGAGCTAGCAAAATAGAATCACTTCACTCACACTAGTTCCAGCTCGAGTTCATCTTCCACAACTCACAGCACCTCACAAAACCATTATATCCACCACTGTTTCATCACTCAATCCTTGCCAAAAGCGAGAACAAGATGGAATAGAAGCACAAGGCCAAGCAGGAGCGAGGAGGGAAGGCCAGGAGCTAGAAGGTAGCCATATGGAGCTGGAGGAGCAGGCCACGAAGGAGATCCACAAGAACTGCAGCTCAAGCCACCCAGAAGAGCCACAAGATCTGACTGATCAAGTGCTCCACAAGATCTCAAATCACACCACACAGCCATCACCAACACACATCAGGAGGTGAATAACCAAAACTCCTTAGCAAAAGAATTTGCTAGATTAAATATGTGGTTGGGCTGGATATTTCCCTCAGCTTAGCATAGAGATGCTATGCTAAATTCATCATAGGGAATTAAAAATCAAATATAACATCTGTTCTTATTAAATCATGGCCTCAGCCTATGCATCATAGGCAAAGGGGCAAATAAACCACAATTTTGAGCAAAGGCACAAGCAAATATTGCTTTTCACAGCTATGTGTGAAGCACAAATCCAGTAAACTGATGCTGGGCACTAACTCCACAAGGGAAATAGCACCTCAAGCACATCTGTGCACTAAAAATACCACTGGAAAGTAAAAGCAAATTTCCCTAAGCTAAAATCATCAGATTGCTTCTGTGTAACTCAAAGGAGGCATCACAGCAAGCTATGCTAAATTATTTAGCTCAAGAAAATAAGATTTACTTGCACAGGGCACTAATAGAGCATCATATCAAAGGGACAAATCATCAGAGGCATATTTCTGAACCTAGGGTTCAGAATAGCAACATTTGGACAGAACCACTGACAGAAGCATAGAATCAAGCTCACATCCAAAGCCACTAGCAGGAAACTCTTTAGTAAACACTAAAGTAGCATCTGAACACATCTTGTGTTCATCACAGGAGCAGCAGAACAGCATCACACCTAGCAATAGGAATTCTTAATTCACTGCTAGTAGTTCACATCACAGAGCACGGCCATAGGCCAGAGGAAGGGAGAAGAAGGAGAAAGGGAAGAAAAATCATACCTCACGCCCTTGGCCGTAGCTCCACGGCGACGGGGCAGTGCCCGTGTGGCCAGAGGAGAAGGACCACGGGAGAAGCGAGCACCACAGCAGCACAGAGACGAGCTCTACACCGGCCATGGCAAAGCCCGGAGCAGCACAAGCTCGGCGAAGCCAGGAGCACGGCGGAACCCTAGCTTGGGGTTGGGTCGCGCACGGCTGCGACAGGCGGGGAAAAACAAATCGCCGTGGAGGGGAAGGAGGAGGACCGGTGGCGTGTCGATTCCGCCCCAGCACGGCGGCGGAGCTGGCCGGAGCACGCCGGGGACGGCCGGCGACGGCGAGGCGACAGAGGAGTGCCTGGGGGGCTCGGGAGAGAGGGAGAGAGACGAAGGGGTCGGGTGAGAGTGTGGCTCGGTCGAGTTGACCACGACCCGAGCCAGTCCTTGGTCTGGTTCAACCCAGTTTGACCAAGGGCATTTTGGTCATTTCATAAATCAAAAATTAATAAGAAAATAATTCCAGAAATATTTTAAATTGAATAAACTCTGGAAATTCATAACTATTTCATATAAAATCAGAAAAATACAAATAATATACCAAAATGAACAAAAAAAAAATCTATCTGTTTGTATAAATCAAACACTTGTTTGAATAAAATTGAATCACTTTAAAATTGAAACAACAATTTACTTATTAATTTAAATATGGAATTTATTTAAAATGCTATTTTGAATGCATTTGAATTCCATTCAAATTGCTCCACATGTTTAACTACAAATATGGAAATATATTTCCATCATAACATTATGACCATTTTAAGAATTTCATTTGTAAACATGTTTCACTAATATTCTTAAGTGGTTTTAAAATGATATTTTCCATAAGGAAAATAATTACTAAAGAATAATTCAATAATCTAAACTTACAAAATGATTATGCTATTATTATATAATCTCTAATGAATAATCCAAGTGTCTCTTATGTTATAAAGTGAATTCTCTATTTAATAAAATTGGATAACTTTTCTTGTTATCTTTAATAATTGAATCAGTTTTGTGTTATAGTTTTATTCATTCAAGACCATATCCTAAAACTAAGAAAGGAAACATAAGATGATATTACCTTATTCCTTTTCCTTTTAAGTGTGACACTTAAATAATAAAAGAACTTAAAAGTGGTTATTCTTAATATTTGTTAATACTTCATAATTTAAATAAAAGTGAAACATACTAAAGTCTTGAAGAACTAGGATTCCAAAATCACCAAGTAATCAAATCAAATTCTGAAATCTTGAACATTCACTAATCTCAACTCATGAACAACCTAAGCACCAAAAACATCACCTAAAGGTGATGAAACAAACTTAAGTCAAGTTAATACGATGTTATCGAAGTATCATTTTAAAATGAAGCTTACCTAGTTAAGCTTGGGTATGATTGGGGGTATTTTGCGATGCATTTCATTACTATGCATAATAGCATCTTGCCAGAGTTTTCTGTAGTCCTTATCGGGATTACCTTGCTATTTTTCAGAACTCGGGGTTTTATCGCAAACCCTAGAACCCCGAAGGGTGTGAACTGCTATATCTATCCAAGGCAAGTTCACTCTTGCTCATGTCCTACTTGATTATGTTTATCAAAGTAAATGAAAAATACTATGGTTTATCATTGCATGAAAAAGAAAAAAACTATCTTCGAATGATGTGAATTGCTATATATATATTGTTGGCTGGCAGATGGAACCATGGAATGATGTGGTTGGTGGAGGTTCCATTTGCACGGGAAAGTATTACCTAGGACTTAAGAACCAATGCCGTCAGCGTTCTTGCGCCGAAAATGAAGCGTTAACCACGAGACTTGGAATGGGACGGGAAAGTCATCTGTGATCTTTTCCCTTTCGCATGTCAACGGGCAGCCAGAGCCGTACGCTGTAGATCTAGTGCGACTACATGCACATGGGTGGGACCCCTTAATGCCCACGGACTCTGGTGTCTATGATGGTCTGCAAGGGACCTAGGTATCTATCGTGAGGGGTAGAACCAGGGGTGATTCTGCTATGCATGAATTGGGTGGGCATGCGGGGTTGTTGGAAAAGCACGGCGAATGGCTTGGATCAACGACTGGGCCCCACACCATAGGAAGTGTGGACGGGAAAGACTCGCCCGGTTGTGCAACAAGGCGTTGGTCTCTTATGGGTAAAGTAACGCACCTCTGCAGAGTGTAAAAATGTGACATGTTACTCCACGTTCCAGGAAGGAACGGCGAACGCTGCAGGAAAGGAGGCTCCTCAAGGCCCTAGCACCTGTGAATCGATGACGGGCATAGTTTTCTAAAGATAAAATAAATCTTTTCCTAAAAATGTTTTACAAAGTTATGCATGTTCATCCATAACCTTTTGGTATGGATGGTAGCTAGTGCATAAAATACCTTATTCCTATTATATGAACTTGCTGAGTAACGCTCGTGTTGCTCACTCTTTCCTCCGTTGACCCCTGCTTAGATTATTGGAGACAGCAGAGGAAGGACAGGAATCCATAGCGATGTTGGGAGATCTTCGACAAGGAGTCAAATCAACCTGGTGGGTCTGAAGAAGTCAACCTCTACTTTGCCAACGGATGCGTGGCGACAACAGTGCAACGGTGGACACGTCGACAACAATTCCTATGGACAAGATGACTATAATTGGATGGAGGAAAACAACTCTAGACACGGAGATTCTAGGTGGATAGATTAGGGCTGTGACCACCACAGTAGTGGATTAGGAGTTAGAAGTAGAGCTGGTATCCAGCTTGGTACTTCAATTTGAGTCTTTTGGGAGTTTCTTTTGCACGAGACCTACTTCTGTTTGTAAAGGAGGTTCTCGAGTTTTTGTATTAAATAGTGTTGTAATCCTATAGTGTTACCTTGGATCGACTATGTTTCTGTTGTACTACTCTGAAGGATATAATATTTACGAAGTGGTCCTTTCGTGAGTATTATGTCAACGACTTGTACACTACAACATGCAGTGGTGTGCTGGGTCTCTACACAAGGTTAGTTGCAAAAGGTTTCAGTCAAATTCCAGGTGTTGATTATAATGATGTTTTCTCTCCAGTTGTTAAGCATAGTTCAATTCGTAGATTCTTTGGTATTGTTGCTATGCGTGATCTTGAGCTTGAGCAGTTAGATGTAAAGACTGCGTTTCTGCATGGAGAGTTGGAGGAGGAGATATACATGGACCAGCCAGAAGGGTTCATAGTGCCTGGTAAGGAGGATCTTGTGTGTAAGTTGAAAAGATCCTTATACGGTTTGAAACAATCTCCTCGTCAGTGGTATAAAAGGTTTGATTCTTTTATGTTGTCACATGGCTTTAAGAGGTCTGAATTTGATAGCTGTGTGTACATTAAGTTTGTTAATGGATCACCTATATACCTGTTATTATATGTTGATGATATGTTGATTGCTGCCAAGAGCAAGAAAGATATCGCTGCTCTCAAGTCACAGTTGAGTAGCGAGTTTGAGATGAAGGATCTTGATGCTGCTAAGAAAATTCTAGGTATGGAGATTACCCGTGACAGAAATTCTGGTTTGTTGTTTCATAGTCAGCAAAATTATATTAAGAAAATTCTTCATCGTTATAACATGCATGATGCAAAGTCTGTTAGTACTCCTATTGCTCCTTATTTTAAATTGTCAGCTGAACAATGTCCTAGTACGGATGAGGATTTTGAGTACATGTTTAGAGTTCCATAT
The DNA here is from genome assembly GCA_947311845.1 of Poa pratensis. Lineage (NCBI taxonomy): Eukaryota > Viridiplantae > Streptophyta > Magnoliopsida > Poales > Poaceae > Poa > Poa pratensis. The sequence continues at coordinate 31,566,116 of CAMZMU010000074.1, forward strand.
TCTAGTGCTGTTGGTTCTTTAATGTATGCCATGGTTTGCTCACGTCCAGATTTATTATATGCTATGAGTTTGGTTAGTAGATATATGGCTAATCCTGGTAAAGAACAATGGAAGGCTGTTCAGTGGATTTTCAGGTACCTTCGTGACACATCCAATGCTTGCCTCAAGTTCGGCAAGACTGATGAGGGACTCGCAGGCTATGTGGATTCAGATTTTGCTGCCGATTTGGATAAGAGGAGATCCCTCACAGGTTATGTGTTCACGCTTGGTGGTTGTGCCGTGAGTTGGAGGGCAACGTTACAATCTGTTGTTGCCCAGTCTACCACTGAAGCAGAGTACATGGCTATTGCTAAAGCATGTAAAGAATCGGTTTGGCTGAAAGGTTTGTTTGCTGAGCTTTGTGGAGATAATACTTGCATTAACCTGTTTTGTGATAGTCAGAGTGCCATGTACCTTACTAAGAATCAGATGTTCCATGAGAGAACAAAGCACATTGACATCAAATACCATTACGTGCGTGATGTTGTTGTAAAAGGTAAGCTAAATGTATGCAAGATAAGTACTCATGATAATCCTGCTGATATGATGACAAAGCCAGTTTCTGTTACTAAGTTCGAGTTTTGCTCGGGCTTAGTTGGTATCACTGTCTAGCCCAAGAGGCTATTTGGCGCCAAATGTGTTTTTCTTTGTTGTTTTCAGGGTGAAGGTTCTCATTTATGCTACAAGATGGAATTTGTCTCAAGGTGGAGTGTTATTTTTATGGTGATCCAAATTCCAGCGGTAGTACCGCTGGGTTAAGCGGTACTACCGCTCGAGAGCTACCGCCACCGCTACCGCCTCCGCTACCGTCAGAATGGCCGTCTGACGCACTTGTCCGGTACCGACTGGTACCACTGGCGATACCGCTGAGGTGGGAAGAGCCGAACCAGCCCACCCCAGCGGTACTACCGCTGGGATAAGCGGTAGTACCGCCGAGGTGGGATCGATTCCGGGTTGGACTGTAGCCGACCTAGGGTTTTATGCTTCTATATATTCCTCTTGTAAGCCGCCGTTTTGGGGTAAGCCACACATAGTAAACTCACGGCGTTTGTAACCTCACCCGATATAGTGAAGTATTGCTGGCTGACGCCCGTGATTTTTTCTCCTCCATTGTTGGAGGGGTTTACCACGTTAAAATCTCATATCACCATTGGTTTGATCGTTCCACTCTTCGTCGTTTCTTTGCTATCGTTTACAACATTAAGGACTCGGCGTGGTGCAAGGTGCAGACTGAGTGCGGCATCAGTGCGATAGAACCTGCACTCGCCATGGATACTCCCAAGATGATGCGTGCCTGACTCTATTCATATGTCATCGTCGCACTGAAACTGTAGTGGCTTGAGCAGACAATTTACTGAAGCCAGATTTACATTGCTGTTGCATGTGGATTGAACTAAATGGTTCGTTGTACACGGGTTTTCCAGATATGGGGCCACGGGTTTCAAGAAAAAATTGGCCTGCAGAAATAGGACACATCCGAGGTGTTCCTATGATACCATCTCCGTATTGACAAAACAAATGGTAGCTTGAGCTCAAAGTTAGGCAATGGGTTTGGAAGATCAATTTTAACTTCACGGTTTTATTTTGTTTTCAAGTGACACTTTGTGTTCACGCAGGCTTGGTTGTTCTGATAACCAGGGGTTGAAACTTAGATCAGGTCTTACATAATATACTTTTAGTGGCATACAAGCTTCATATAGGAGATAGTTGTTCCCAATATCTAGTTCTTTCCGCCCAAGTTTTCTCTGTTTAAAGCCTTTTTTTGTATCAATATCTACAAAGGAGGTTGCGGCAGAATGAGCTAACACCCATTGTGTTGAACATTTCTTTTTCTTTCAGGGGTGCGCCCATTTGAGTGTCACATACCATGAATAAGGTTTGTGTCAACCGCAAGAGTGCAAACCCTATTAAAAGTATTGCTAGAATAATTGCTACCACATGTTCATGGATTGGACTTTATTTATTTGATGGGCACACATAATATTTTATACAGATTCATATCAACACAATAAGAGTAGAAGCCCTTTTTCTTTTTTTTGAGGGTAGAAGCCCTTTTTCTTGGTTGTGCAGCAAAATGTACAAACTGGATGCAATGTCTTTTCTGTACATAATAGTAGGATTGGAATATGGTTATGTGTGGTGACCTTATTTTGGTGTCAGACTAACTTCATGTATTCTGTAAATTGTAATTCATTATTGATAGATCCTTTTTTGAAAGTATGCAAATTTTACATGCAAATTGATTTTACGGATATAAATTACCATGCAAACCTAGCGTGCAAAGTTATATAGGGATATAGGGTGTGTTTGGTTGAGCTCTAGATTTCTGAAAATCAGCTGTGGGAAATCTGCTGTGACAATTCAGCTGTGAGTTGACAACTGTGGGAAAGCTGGAAGTTGTTTGATTGTAAGAACTGTCAACTGTGAATTCGTTAGAAAATAACTGTCATGCCCCCAAGGCATTGAGATATTACATATATGCTAATTGTTCACAAACCAACAATTTATACACCGATAGACATGCAAATAACCATTCGTCGATTAATCATCCCAAGCCCCCCCCCCCCCTCCCCGGTCTTTCGGCCTACATACTATACTCCACTTAGTTAAGCGATATTTCTTTTTATCTTCATCACTTCATAAAATAATTTGGATTTGTAATAGTGGAAGTGGTGTTTTGGCTCCGGGTGCATATGCACCCTTTATTTAAAATTTATTTTGATTTTACTTCGAAACTTGAAAAAATTGAAAAAAAAAGTTTGCACATAATCTTAACATGATATATGTTCATAAAGTTGTTTCACGAAAAACTGATTTTTTTGTGGTTTGTGTAAAAAAGGCAAAAATTGGTGCTAAAATAAGGCTTTTCACTGGACTTTTAATTGTCCTTTTTACACGGGGCACAAAACATATCGATTTTTAGTGAAACAAATTTGTGAACTCATATATTGTGAAGACGTATCCGCAAAATTTTATTTTAGATTTTTTTGACATTCTGAAATATGTTAAAAAGAAGGCGTCACTACCTTTCCAATTGTCGAGCTTCTTCTCAGAGCATTCGTCCTAGTTCCCTCGCTACAAGAAGAACCCCCATATAGCAACAGATAGTTGGCAACGATTCATATATTTTCGTTGTAGAATTTTATCATAGATACGATTGCATGTGTTGTAGGCTACAACCGCTGTCCCATATACATATTGGAGAGTATATGAAAATAAAAGCAAATTGGCCCAGCCCACTAAGCACGATTCCCATAAGTTTTCTAACTCCATCGGCCATGAACACACGCTCGCACCCTCCCACTCCTCGCCTCCCCAAACCTAGCCGCCTCCCTCAGGTTCTCCAATCTCCAAGGTACCTCTCAGCCATTGATGATTCGCCGATGCCTACCTCGCCGGTGACCACCAGCAGCCGCCGATTGCAGCATGAAGTCCCCGGAGCACTGTCCCTGTTGGCTGGCGGGGTACCTTATCTGATCCCCTTCTGCCGCGGCGGCGCCGTGCTGGCTCTCAAGGTGTGGACACAGTCGCCCGGAGCCTCTCCGTCGATTTTTTTTTTTGACGGAAGTCAACCAGTGCTGCCTCGTTATATTAAGAAGAATCCGGGACAAATGCCGGTTTGGATTACAGGGAGTTACAGAATGAAACAAGAAAGAAAAGCAATAGCTACACCAAGGAAGAAGAACAACATGACACTAAGCAACAACCCCGCAGGGAAGGCCTTCAACTCTCATCATCTTCCGGTTACCGTTGGACGCCAGTGCACCAGAATCTTCACCGCCGTAGACGAAAAGCTTCAATCCGCCGAGATCAGCCACGATGGTGTTGGAGCAGCCGAAGGGAAGCACATTGCCGAGTCCACACCCAGACAAAGGGCCATGTGTCGCCGAGGCTTTACACAACAGCCAACAGCGTAATCGAAGGGCATCACGCAGCCGAGTTGACACCCGGGAATCTTCACCGGCACTAGCCCGACCGTTAACCGACATCGGAGGAGAGCTTCCGGCCCTTCCACAGGAGCTCGAGCGTCGTGACCACACAGAGAGCACCAACAGCAACACCGCCACCTCTCCACTGGTCCCTCCAGCTGAGTCCAACTCCAAGAACGATGCCCCCAAGAGGGACATGACGACAAGCCTCCAACATCGTCTGATCGGGAACCCGAATCGGAGGTTTCCCCCCGGAGCATGAACACGGTGGAGGCGAGCAGCACCACGACAGCGCCTTCATGAAGGAGACGACACCCGCGGGCGCCGTCGCTGCCGGCTCCGGCCAAGGCAGGAGCAAGCCTTCGCTCGGCACTGTTGCTCGCACCCCACCGGTTAGCTGGTCCATCCGGGCCAAGCTCTCGTCGTTGTAGATCAAGACCACTCCACACCCAGCACACGGCTGGTCACAGAGGCAAATCCGGCAGCTCGAGAGAGGCCGGAGCCTCGTCGGCCGAGCTCAGCGCCGGAGGAGCCCATGGGGCGCCGCCTGCACCGCCTCCACCAGATCTGGGGGCGCCGCCCGCCCGAGCCGCAGCGCTGCGCCCCATCGCCTGGATCCGCCGGCCGGAAAAAAGCCGGGAAGACGAAGTCGCCGCCGCCCTCCACGCCACCCAGAAACTCCACGCACGACGTCGCCCCACCGCCCGCGTCCGCGCTGCCTCGCCGCGCCGCCCCGAGCTAGCGAAGCCGCTGCCCGAGCTCCCGTCGAAGAGGGCGGCCCGCGCCACACCGCCTCAAGCTGGAGGAGGAAGAAGGGGCCCCGCCGCCACCGAGCCGCGCGGTCTTTTCCCGGTGACTCCGACAGGGCGGCGGCGAGGGGAGGCGGTGGCGGCGGAGGGCTGTTTGGCGGCGGCGGCTAGGGTTCGCTCCTGGCCGCTCGCGGGAGCGACCAGAAGCGAAGCGTTTTTTGAATAGATGATTTTCTCCCTGGGTCCTCTCCGTCGATTTCTCTCTCATGTGTATGTATGTACTAGATATATGTATATGTCCATGGATCGGTAGCATAACCAACACTTTGTTGGGAGTAGACGTCTTAGCAATTAACCATGCGACAATGAGTGGAACCGTCAGTCCATGGCCATTACGGGTGGATCCGCTAGTATTACTTTGCCCAGAAACTACTCTCCACAAGAAAATGATATTTGTATGTTGATCTCATTTTTTACAGATTGGAATTGGCATGAGCTATGAGATTTGTGCAAGACATTCAAACTGAAGCCAAGTCTAAATTGGAGGTCTGTAGCATATTCAGTGTTACGTAAGTTCTGCTAACCTTATAAGGTCATTGAATTGATTATATGTGTGTCATTGTTGCTATCACTACTCACTAGTGTGTTTATTTCCATGCTGATAGAAATACACGACTGGCCTGAATAATCCTCAGTCTTTGATCTGTACCTGGTACAAGCTACTGGAATGAAGTCAATTTAAGTGCTGAAGGTGCAGTTAATTGGATGGAGAAACAAATGCTGATTACCTGCAAGTTCTTGTGGTAAGTTACCTGCTGATCGAGCATGCCCAGTATGCATTTTCCCATTTTTCAGTAGACTTTACTTTATTGTACGTACAACATGAAATTCCTATGAACGTGGTCTTAATATTGTGAAAATTGTGTTCTGTATTTAGTTTATCTTGGAAAGAAACATGTAGACCAGTGTGGTGAAGGTATCACCAGCTTCAGATATTTATGTCTTTTGACATTTTCTCATGGTGAGTAGTAGAGCAAGTACATAGTAGAATTCACTATACCCCTCCTATTGTTTTTTGCCACATCGATTTTGAAACTTGAACTTTCTTTTTGCAGGCTCAAAAGATCAACTACGGCTGCTATATTTGGATATGTATTTAGAAGGCAGACCACTAGATGTAGTGGATATAGGATTAGTTAGAGTATTATTTTTAAGCAAAAGTTGTAAGTTGTGTACTCATAATGTAATTGTTTTGTATGGGATTGTGATTTCAGTAATCAAAATTGTTTCTTCATGCGATGCATTGTGCGTGTTGTCCTGTGTGTATTATAAAGTTTATATTCTCTTGTTGTGGAAAAAATGCAATCATCTTTCAAGAGATCAAAGCCACCTGCTCCAGAAAATTATATTTAATTTAAAGGAAAATATTCAATCCGTGGACGTTAGGTACCAACGGATATATTGGTTGCTTGATATATGTTGCACACTTTACAACACTTAACTCATTGGTTACCAACGGACTTATATCCGTTGCATAACATCCTTGCAACGCCCGATAAGGCAACGGATACTAATCGTTGGTAAAGGTGCTAGCAACGCCTATATGACCATTTAGATACGGATCCGTGCGTTGCTGTAGGAGGGGTCCTGTTGTAGTGCCTTTACACTTTATATTCGGGAGCTTCGGATAATGGATACAAATACCTAGGAAGCGAAACAGAAGACACTATCACAACCAAACAATGTTTCGTAATTATCTTCGACTTGTTTTGCCCGAACAAAGTACAATATTTCTATTTTATGGAATTTTACTCTTTCCATATTGTGTTCCATGAAAAAGATAGTATCATAGCAAAAACTCCAGGATAGAAACCACGTAATTCACAAGTGCGAAGTGGGACCAACAACCTGACCATACCCCTTAGCTCACACTATGAGAACATAAAAATCATACATAGCAACAATATTAAAAAGTATCAGAGACATGAGATGACCATGTCTCAAAGATTCAAACACTTTCTAGTTTGTAAATGTCATCAAAACCTTGATACAGACGCTTCCACCTTGAACAAACTTAGCAGTCCAGCCACACCAATGTGGTGTGAATCCCTTCATGTGCAAAACTAGTTGGACAAAAGGCCACTTGACTTAATCACATGTCTTCTCAGAGTTCACCTTGAAAATCACTATGTCAAGTTTCTTCTGTTAGAGTTCATGGATGATCCATGTAAGATCACCACCTTCTCAACGATGTGTCAGCCTAAGATGAACGATGCCCAAGTGGGTCTGACTACACGACGAGCTATGATTCTAATTCGATTATTTCCTACATTAGTAAAAATCTTTTCTAAAAGTGGCATCCAAAAGATAAATAGGTGGGTACACTAGTCATTCTAATCTTGTTTTATCCCTATTCCTCTTATTTTTTGAATATTGCGAATCAAAGAGTTCCCCAACAACAACAACAACAAAGTCTTTTTTCCCAACACAAGTTGGGTAGGCTAGAGTTGAAACCCATAAGATCTCGAAACCAGGTCATGGTTCTGGCACATGGATAGCTAACTTCCACGCAGCCCTATCCATGGCTAGTTCTTTGGTGATATTCCAATCCTTCAGATCTCTCTTAACAGACTCCTCCCATGTCAAGTTTGGCCTACCACGACCCCTCTTAACATTCTCATCCCGCTTTATCCGTCCGGTATGCAATGGCGCTTCCGGAGGCCTACGTTCTATATGACCAAACCATCTTAGACGGTGTTGGACAACCTTCTCTTCAATTGGTGCTACCCCAACTCTCTCACGTATATCATCATTCCTAACCCGGTCCTTTCTTGTGTGGCCACATATCCATCTCAACATGCGCATCTCCGCTACACCTAACTGTTGGATATGTCGTCTCTTGGTCGGCCAACATTCTGCGCCATACAACATCGCAGGTCGAATCGCCGTCCTATAGAACTTGCCTTTTAGCTTTTGTGGCACTTTCCTATCACAGAGGACGCCAGAAGATTGGCGCCACTTCATCCAACCAGCTTTGATTCGATGACTCACATCTTCATCGATATCACCATCCTTCTGGAGCATAGACCCCAAATATCGGAAGGTGTCTTTCTCAGGTACCACCTGTCCATCAAGCCTAACATCTTCCTCCTCGTGCCTAGTAGCGAATCAAAGAGTTCCCCGTCTAGTTTTTTTTGTTTTTGTTGATAAAGATCTTATCCCTCGTCTAGATAACACGGCCTTGTCGAAAGTTATGTTGTATACCCGACTTGACTAGATTCAATAACTGAATACTGGACTTCCACCAAGAAGATCCTCAAACGTGATTGTCGGGTAGGAGTCCATTTGATGTTCCAAATCAAATTGACCCACGGGATTCAAGCTAGAAAATTTGTGAAGAACTGTAGATTCTTCAGAATAAGCTAGATATAAGTATGATGTAATTTGATCAAGGGTACTTAATGGCTAAGCTTTTATATTTGCCAATTGGAAATGCAAACATACTACTCCGTACATATTGCTATAGCCTATGCATAGCTTTAGGCTTTAATAAGTCGTGTAATCTTTTCCAGCAGTAAGGCCCACTACCTTTCTTGTCACTCTCCCCCGTCTTCTTCACCCACTCCACTCCTCTGTCACTCTGCCAAACTCACAGTACCCAAGCTTCAGCCTCCTCGGGAATCTAAGAGGACAAGCGAAAGCAAGCGGTCAGACTGGCAATTAGTAGCAACACCAAGAGCTCGAGCAGGTAGCTAGACCGATCCATCCATGGGGAACGCCCTGTGGTGCTGCTGCAAGGGAGAAGCAGACGTCGGTGGAGACGTCTATGGAGGTGGCGACGATCATCAGTACGCTTACTACTACCCGGCCCCCGCAGCCGCCTCCAGCAGGCCGCACCACTACGTGCCATATTCCCCGACTGCGGCGAGCAGCCTCCTCCGGTTCCAGTCTCCTCCGTCCCCGTCCACCAGGCCCCAACGGCAGCTGCATGTTGCGCCCCAGGGCGTCGCCGTCGCCTCATCATCTTCGACGAGCAGGAGCAGCCTGATTCTTCGGCCCCAGCCACCTCCGGCGGCGGCGGCTCCACCGTCCAAGCCCCAGCACCAGCTTCATGCTCCTCCTCTGGTTCCCCACGGCGTCGCATCCTCAACTTCAACGATCGGGAGCAGAATCGCCCCGTCCCAGCCTGCTCCGGTTCCAGCTGCGAGGGCCAAACAGCGGCCGCAGCATCCCCCTCCTCGTCCTACTGTACCCCATGGCGTCGGCGCCGTCGCCTCTCCAACTTCGAGCAGCGTGGTCCTCCGGCCCCAAAAGCAGAAACCGCGGCAGCCTCCACATGGCGTCGACGCCGTCGCCACCTCGGCTCCGACGACGAGCGGCCTTCTCCGGTTCGAGCACGACCTCCTCACCTTCGTGCTCACTAAAATGGTAACATGCGGTTCCTTTTACATGTTGATTCAGTGGAATTAGTGGATTTATCGTCGGTCTCCGTCAGAGGGCACGCTGGCATGACTTGCATTCGTGTGTGAACGTCATCACGAAGCAAAATGTGTGGAAATTTATTGTATGAAGTGAAGTTCTTAGTTACTTCGCTAATTACAAAGTTTTGCTATAGCATCGTCATACTGTAATGTCTGAAAATCAAATAACTGCAAGTCTGCAACGCTTGTAATGTCTCAAAATCAACAGGTCACATCCTAAGTTAATTAAAGCATCAGACTAATTTTAAATTGTACCTAGATGAGCATAATAATCATGTAAGTAATGGATAGTACCGATCAGTACGTAGTAGTATATTCCTTATTTTGACGCCTAGAAATGTTCAAATTATTAGTGTTTTGATGTACACGGTCTGAGTCATTTTCAACTCCATACTTCAGTTCCTCCTGGTTATCCATACACACAAATCACGTAAATCATTTATGGCAAGTATTCTTGATTTGTTAGGTCCCTGAAGGGCTTGGAAAGCATGTTACAGCGTCATCCAAGAAAGCACAAGCTAAATGGTATGAGCAAATCCACAACACTTGTTAGTTTTGTTAAGTTAGTACTTCTGTTATGCAAAATTGCTTCCAAAGTTGGCTTCTGTTCTCAGAGTTCAGTACCAACTACCAAGCAGAGGCTAATGAGTAAAGACAACGGTGCTTTGGAAAATATGAAAATCATTGTATCACCCCCATATTTACAGTATAGTTGGTAGAACAGTACATAGTACTGAAGTTTCTTTTAAAAAAATAGGTTGCACTAACCAAAGCTAAGGGGTCAGATTTAACCTGTGCTTTGAATAAGAACAGGTACAGGAAGATCTCAGAAGCTTATGTAAGAACAGAGCCTCCTCCCAAGACATCGGCAGAGGCTGCAATGCTAGTTGCTACAGCTCTTGGCAGGATCCATGGAGCTAATCTGGAGGTAACCTGTTTTCGGAACATACAGAGAGTTTGTAATTAAAATTCTGTAAAGGAATCTTGCTGCTTCCTTTTTTTCAGACTCTATTTAGTACTCCTACGAGAGGTATTGAAAAACAAAGTGAACTTTTAATTATTGGAGATGTAAAACGTGTAGTAAATCAGGTGCAAATCGGCAGATTTGCTGAAAGCTTATGTCAAAATTTCAGCCTTTCATATGCGAAAAAGTACTCAGCCTTGTTCGTACTGCTATACAGTTATGCAAACAAAACCAATCATAGCGAACAGTTGCAGTGTTTCCTGTTTCCTTATTGTTAGAACTTCGAAGTGACTGTATTTTTGTTCAACTCACTTCTCATGGAAACAATGTTTTATCCTCAGGGTGTTCTTACCTTCTATGGCTTCGCGATTCCAACACCCCCTCTAGTCACCACTGAGCACCATCCGTCCTCACTACCACACGGGGTGCAGTTCATGCTCAACACTTTGCCGGTCAGAGATGTCTCGCATGACTAACGATTTTGAGCAAAAGATTTGTCACCAGCGTCACAAATCTGGACGATGATTTACATTCAGACCTAACAAATAATAATTTTCACGAACCGCTACTTTTACCAGGTACATGCAAAGTGCATTGGAGATGGTGATGGCTTTTCTGCTTATGTCGACACAGCAGATCCAGGTGAATCAACAAATGTGCCACAGGAAGTGCGCGAGGCTGTTATTGCAATGGCGCAAACACCCAAACTTAGGAGCAGCAAAAAGAAAAATGTGCTTCAAACTAAACTCACAGAAGCTGGATATAGGTATAAACCTTTCATGTATCCTTACTTTAGATTACCAATTAATTCAGGATAAATGTGTTTCGCTTTAAGGATTTCTCTTTATATCCGGTTCTTTTTTAGAAACACTGACTGTAGGGCAAAGCCCCACAGTATTTTATTGAAAATTAAAGGGGAAGCATGAAGAATTTACAGCTTATTTACATCGATATATCCGGTTCTTTTAAATTTATTTTTCACCTCTTATAGTACTATTTAAAAGGGAAAGTGATTTCACCTCGAAAGCCGAATGAAGTAACAGCACAACTCTTTGTAGAATATGTTATCTTTTCAAGTGTATAGTTCTTAACTAAATATGAAACCGGCTATAAAGAAAATACTTGGCTGAAAAAAAAACATATTAATTTTATCAATAATTGGCAAACTCACCCCCTTCTCTCCAAAAATCATGCACACACAAGACTCACACGTTAGTATCATTTCCATCGGGGGGATTATGTCACAGAATTTGATCATATTTGTGCACAACTCCAATTCTAGACTGATAGATCACAAAAACAGTTATTATCACCAAATATGGGGCCAAGGTAAAATTGTGACCATGGTGTGTCTATTTTTGTTAACTAGTTGATGTTAAATCAAAACTTCAAAATTTGTGATCGTTCTATTTTGAATTACTCGTATAAGATTATATATACTGAGGATAACTATGACCAGGATAATATATACTTCAAAAGATGAGATCCTTGCAAGGCAATACCGTTTCAGATTGAGGTATAAGTTACCCCTTAAAAGAAATCAAACATACTGTTGTGAAATGCATGAGCCTCATTTAATAAACAGGGGCATTGATGCGCCGGAGATGGGAATGCAGTATGGGAAGGAATCCCAGGATGCACTGGTGAAGCTTATTGCTGGCAAAAGTGTCAAGGTTTATGTATATGGGAAGGACCAGTATAATCGCTATGTTGGTGATATCTATTGTGATGGTGTGTTCATCCAGGTGAAACAGAAATTAGGCATATTATTTAGTTGCTGATTTGCTTTCTGATAATAATGTATGTGCATTCTCATCTCTCAGGAATATCTGCTGAAGGAGGGTCATGCATGGCATTACAAGATTTACGACAAACGCCCAGAATTTGCAGAGGTGAGAGATTATAGTGCACCTAAATGTCTTTGTGTGTAGGGCAACTTGTACTATCAAAGACACTTTCATATAAACTTGAGCTTGGCACCCTTGCAATTTACTGGTTAATACCTAAGGGGCCATATTTACAAGCAACTGAGCTAGAGTAAACCATCAATCCATGAAACTCACTTAGGCTTTAGTACAAAATCAACAATATAAATAATGAAAATGCCTAAGTATTTCTGAATTTAGTATATCATCATGTAGTTTAAAGTTCTAAAATCATTTTGTAGTAGTAGTAAACCCTTAAGATTTATGAGGTAAAAGTACATACAAAGGAACTACAGTTTCTCGCACAATGTCTCACCTTTTGGCATTGTAACGATATAGTTTTAAACCTGAATGTTAAAATGTTGTTAAACAGTCAAGATAGAATATCTCATTTATTTTGGGAGATACATTTTGTGTTAATTTAGCACTTATGGCTTGTAACATTAATTTGGAAGATACAACTGTTGAAGTTACCAAATTCAACAGACATGAATGTATTTCTGATATGGTTATTACTGGTTTATTGATTGTGAAGTGGGAGATGAAAGCACGACATGCACGCCAAGGGCTTTGGGCATCTGATAACCCTGAAAAGCCATGGGATTGGAAAAGGAAGCACAATATTAGGCATGAGAACACGTCTGATAACCCAGATAAGACAACGGAATGGAGAAGGAAGACCTCACAATGTGAGGTACAAGAGCACCCTATTTCAGTTATCCTTATGGACCTGAATCTCGCGTGTCGGGCTGTTAAATGATATGGAAGTCAATCATCCTGCTGCAGATGGAAATATAGCGAAATGCGGCAGAAAGCCAAATTATCCATTCTCTTATTAGTATGTTTTTTACCTTATTATACCACAGTAATCTATGTAGTTTGAGCTGATAATGTATAGATGAATTGTGGTGAGCACTACACGTATAATATTGCATTCCGAACTAACTTGTACTACCAGTTGAGGCAGCACAAATGCAATCACCAGAATTTTGAAATAACAAAAAAAAAAAGTGGAAGAAAGGTGACTCTGGTTAAAAATGACACGGGTTCTGCTCTAAAACTCTTAACCATCAACCGAACACTAAACGAGAAAAAAATATTCAGAAATGTTTAGATTTTTTTACTTCTTTAAGAAACTGAAGCTACACATAAGATCAAACAAACCAGCGCCTTAAAAATCATCAACCAAACACTTAGAGAAAAAAGAACAATACTTCTCGTTCCATCCAGCAGAAACAATCGAGTGGGAAAAAAATCATCAATTTGCCAAATTTTTGTGTCAGTACAAATATAGTAGACAGATGGAGATGATTCCATGGAGATGACTTGGAAATGATAGTCTACAGGTTCAAGAATGATATCAGTAGTGCGATAAAACTATTAACCATCAACCCAACACCTAAAGAGAAAGACAAAATATTCAGCAACATTGGAACTTATGTGTCACAAAAACTGAAGCTACACAAGAATAAAAAAAAACAGCGCCTTTAGTTTCAAAAAAGAGCAACTTCTGAACAAAAAACAGCGCCTTTGCTCATTTATTAATATTCTGTACATACATATATATAGCTTAGAAAGTCATGTCATAATATTTAGTGCAAAAGGACATATGGTTACACAAAATACATGGTTCACAACTTGATGTTTGCCATCATCAAAACAAAGATCCGGCAACCTCCTCCTCTGGATTGTCACCCCTTGTGAAATTTGTCGATGCTTGTGTTACTTCAGACCAATAGTCCTCGTCTTCAAGCAAACATGATGCTGGAAATGTCATGAAATTAGATGCTGTAGATCACATATAGCAAACAAAAGGTTCCTACAAGCATTTTCACAAACACCTTGCAAGCAAACAAAATGATGTTTAGTATAAAAAAAAAATTACACGAACCAATGGCACAATAATCAAATCTATGTTTCATATACTAATTGGACGGACCAATTGCAAGTAATCATGACAGAAAAAATAGAAAAAATAAAATGCCTCACGTGACATGGACCATACGGAGGAGGAAGGAGATAGCAAGGAGGGAGAGAACGGACATAGGGGGAGCCATAACTTCAGGGGCGGCATAGAAGGAGATAGCAAGGAGGGAGAGATAGCAAGGAAGGAGATAGCAAGGAGGAAAATCTGTTGCGTTCCTGAATCTGGAGGCTCTGAAAAAACCGTTTGGTTTAGACAAAAAAAAAATAGCACGTTATTTCTCGGTTAATAGCACGATATAGCGTATTTGGAGAGGCTACACTTTAGCCTAAAGTTGACGCTACGGCGCTATTTTCGTCTTATACGCTCGAAACCACACTAAACGTGGTAACGTTATAGCTACGCTAACAAAAAGTCTGGAAATAGCGTTAGGTGATGATGATGGCGGGCAATCTGGTGGTTCTTGTAGTTATTCTGAAGATGATGTCAATGATTCTGATTAAAGTTTAAAATATGTATCTTTTAGTTTATTACTTTTTCATGGTTTTAAGCCTCATATTTGTATTCGTGCCATGGATTTGGCTTTGGCATTTGAATATGGTCACCTGGTTATGCATGTATTGTTTCTGGAAAAAAAAATAGTGCTGAAATCCTTAATATTTGGACTATTTCTTATAAATTTTTCATCACGCTATTTTATATATAACTTCGCTATATCACGCTATATCTTGTATAGCTTCTGGAGGAGGGCCACACTATTTTTGATAGCACGCTATTTTTTGATAGCTGCCATGGCGTGAATCTGGCCCAAAAATCTCAACCAAACACACCTATAGTTTACAAAGAATTATGATAGCAGTTTTTCGTTGACTGAGACGTGCTTGCACGTGCACATTTACTAGCAGTACCAGGTGTTTCATACGCAAGTTCAGAACCACCCAACTGACAATCTGAAACAAATGCCAAGATAGCTTAGGCTACAGCTCACTACGTTTCACATTCTTAGCGGAAGAAGGGAGAAGCTCTCCGTGGAGGAGAAAAGGGTGGCAATCATTGGAGCCGGGGTGAGCGGCCTCACTGCGTGCAAGTACGCCTTGGAGCGAGGCTTCCGGCCTGTCGTCTTCGAGGCCGAAGAGAACGCCACGGCTGCGTGTGGGCGCACACGCTCGCCTCAACTCGGCTTCAGACGCCACGGCAAAATTACCAGTTCACGGACTTCCCATGGCCGCCGAGCGTGTCGGCGTTGTACCCGAACCATGACCAGGTCATGGAGTACCTGCACTCGTACGCGCGCCACTTCGGTGTTCTAGAGTGCATCAGGTTCGGCAGCCAGGTTGCCGCTCTGGAGTACATCGGCATCAACGAGGAGGAGGCGATGGCCTGGGAGCGGTGGACCGGCAATGGCGAGGCGTTCGAGTGGCGACTCACCGTGCAGCGCGGGGTAAACGTTGAGGTGAGAAATCAGAAAACTTCGAATCACTGCAAAATACTGTATATCTTTTGTGAAACTTAAACTGCACAAGCACAACCTGCAGACCCACGTCGCCGACTTTGTGGTTCTATGTGTCGGAAGGTTCAGTGGCATCCCCAACATTCCCAGTTTCCCGCCGGAGAAAGGGCCGGAGGCGTTTGACGGGACGGTGATCCACTCCATGGATTACTCCAACATGGACGACGCAGAGGCCGCTCAACTCATCAAGGGCAAACTGGTCACTGTCATCGGCTACCAAAAGTCTGCTCTGGACATCGCCACCGAGTGCGCAACGGTCAACGGTGACAAATACATGCTTGATTTGTTAAAATCACATAATTAATTAATCTCCGATCGAATGTGCAGGTGCAAGGCACCCATGCACACTGGTGTGCAGGACGAGGCACTGGATCGTCCCTGACTTGTACGCTTGGGGTGTCCCGGTTGCTTTCTTCTACTTCACTCGCTTTTCGGAACTCCTAGTTCACAAGCCAGGCGAGGGGCTGCTCCTTAGCCTTCTGGCTACCTTATTATCACCCTTGGTACACATACATACTACTCTTTTTGTGCGTACGTTAGTCTCCTCTTAATTTGAAGTAATAGCTAAGTGACTAACAATCTCCGTGTTTGATCTCGTGGATGCGATACCAACTTGATCAGAGATGTATAATCGAAAAGTTTGTTGAGAGCTACTACATGTGGGCAATACCCATGAGGAGGCATGGCATGGTGCCGGAGCACAGCTTCTCCCACGCTGTGAGCTCATGGCTGATTGCGACAATGCCAGATAATTAAGTTCTACGACAAGGTGGAGCAAGGAAGCATTATTCTCCAGAAGACAAAAAATATTAGCTTCTGTCAAGAAGGTTTGATTTTACAACGTGATTCTGCACCGATCAAGAGCAACGCCGTGATCTTTGCCACTGGATACAAGGGAGATGAGAAGATAAAAGATCTGTTCAGGCCGCCTCTGTTCAGAGACATCGTTGTTGGCACGCCATCTACTGCAGTTCCTCTTTACAGGTTATTTCGATTATTTTTAAATTAAGTAATGCGCAGTCTTAGATAATGTCAACATCTACATATTTTGTGAAAGTACAAGTAGTCAATTAACAATGGCCTCTTATGATTGTGGCAGGCTATGCGTGCATCCAAGGATCCCTCAGTTAGCAATTGTTGGCTATAGCGACAGTCCGGGAGATCTACATACCTCTGAGATACGGTCCAAATGGTTGGCACATTTCCTTGATGGGGGCTTTCGACTGCCTAGCATAAGATCAATGGAGGAAAATGTCAAGGAGTGGGGCGAATATATGAAACGCTACTCGGGCGACTACTTCCGCCGAGCTTGCGTCGGTTCTGTCGGCATCTGGTACAATGACCAGTTGTGCCAGGACATGGGGTGCGAGCCTAGGAGGAAGAAGGGTTTTTTGGCTGACTGGCTGGTTCCCTATGAACCTGCAGATTACGCAGGTGTCAACCCGATCAAATGAGTAATAATCTCATTAGTGTCCACCGCTTGTTTGTACATCGCACCTGATGTTTTAAACCATTCGGTTCTGCTAGCTGCACACGGGAGGCTTTCGTGGCCTAGCGCACATATAGTTGTGTGTTGTTATGGTTGTTGAACAGTTTAACAATACTTACTTCTCCAACCTACTTGGCTAATGATTTCCCTCAAATAAGTTGATTTATCTTCCTGAAAGCGATGGTGTTGTTTTGGTGCACTTTCTTCGCTGTTTACCAGTTTTAGGGCTCCTTTGATTGAAAGGTACTGCCTAATTATTTTGGAGGATTAATTAGATTCTATAGGAATTTCCCTTTCTTGATTTTTTATTTGTAGGATTGGAGCCTAACAATTCTTTTCGACATTTAACTACTGATAGGAAAACAAACATTTACCCCGACCTCCTTTTACAGTTCTTTTGAGGTAAACGCCTCAAAGAGGGGCAGAGATTTCCTGCAATTCATTTAAGAAAAAAAGTTGGTCCCGTTTATAAGGAGAACTGTGCCAAAAACCACACAATGCACGATTATTAGGGGGAAATCATGCTAAACCTAGACAACGAAGACAATACCTAGCTAAACTAGGCCTAGCACACTCCCGAAGCCGCAACGACGCGAGACCACCAACAACACCGTTAAGCCTTCAACAAGCCCTCCATGCCGAGCACCTAGACAGTAGGCATGGGTTCAAAGCAACAACTTTCAACGGCCGCGTCACCGACGAAGAGGAACCCGAGACCACACCATTGACACAAACCACTCCGACGAGGCCGAACCATATACGCCTAGAAGAGAAGGCAAGCCAAAGAGAGGCCTATCTCCGCTAAGTGGGGTGCCGGACCGGAGCTGAGTGAAGGTTGCCTCACGGAACCACGACGCAAGTTCCATTACACCCTCTGAAACTCCACACCTAGGACGGAGACCGGCATATACCCATCACCACGAGATCATGGGATAGTGTGTACCAAAACAGTATTGGGTTGCGTGTATGGTAAATTAAAAAATTCACGTATTGCTACGCAACACCTCCCAAGATCTACTATCGAGATACATGCAAATACGAAGATCCGATGATCTAGTTTAGTATATGTTACCAACACCGTAGATTGCGGAAGAACGTGTTGATGACGTAGTCGATGTAGCCAATCGCGGTCTCTCTCAACCAAGCCTGGTAGAGAGATTCCGACGCCTTCTTCTCCTTCGCTTCACCACCTTGATTCAAAAGTGTGAGGGTCAACCGTCGTGAACGACAGATCACCCCTCTGAGAGCTTGCACACGTACGCCGGGAAAGGTTCAGCAGGGCTTCGCCGTCCAAGCTTGGAGTCCCACTGGTGTATATGAAGGTGGAGATCTCAACACATGAGAAGGAGAGAGAGATTAGATCTAGTCTAATCGGATAGGTTGCCTCTAATTAGAGGTTCCTCTAATCCGACTAGAAGAGATCTAAACTTGAGAGCTGATGCGAGATTTCTCTCTTGTCTATTTCGTGTGTCTAATTGAGAAACTTGTATATCTCCAACTAGAGGGGGTGGGGTTTATAAAGGAGCCCAAGGGGTAGGGAGACTTGGACAAGGGGAAACCTTTCCTAGTCCAACTCAGCTTGGACAAGGGGAAAGTTTCCCCTTGCCCAATTCGGCCTAGGAGGGGAGTTGGAGTAGGACTCCAACTTCTCCCTCTCCTTCCTCTCTTCCTTGTTCGGTCGGCGGGTGGGGCCCGCCCCTAGGCCGAACAGACCTAGGGCGGGTGGGGCCCACCGCGCCGCACCGACCTGGCGGGTGGGGCCCACCCTAGGCCGGCCCGCCTTAGCCGCCGCCACGTGGGCCCGCCCTAAGGTTGCAAGTGGGATGGGACTGGGACGTCCGCTCCTACCATGTCTTCTGACCCCACTAATCCCGTTGTCCCACCATCCCATTATCCCATAAACGAATCTATTACTGGGTTAACACGGCGTGTCCCACTAGTCCCGTTAAATTCCACCAGGCAGATATTACTGCGCTTGGAGATGGAGCCGACGCCGTGGATGCCCCTCACCGCGACGGCCTGGGACAACACGGAGACGATGGCGGAGACCTCAGGGGAGGCGGTGAGCTTGGCGAGCTGCGCGACGCTGCCAAGGAGCTGCTCGAGGTCGGAGCCACGGGATCGCGGCGAGGAGGACGAGGCGACCTCAAGCTCGCTGTGCAACGCTTGCTGGGAGCTGGTCGGAGTTGGATCGGCGAGGTCGGAGAAGACTAGGGCCACCGCGTCGGCGTCGAGGAAGGCCGCGGCGAGGCGACAAGGCCCAGCGGCGGCGGCGCTAGCGAGCTGACCGGCGGCGACGACCCTAGGGAGTTGACCGGCGACGGCGCTAGGAGCTGGCTCTCGAGCCTCCCGATCGATCTGCCTCGATCGATCTGAAATGAGGAGGAAGTCAACGATGAAACTGAGGGGTGGGATATCTGGGCTGTCCATGGGCTAATTGGGCCTCTCCCATTTAGCCCGTACGGGATTATTGGGCGTTTTCAACGGGATGATTGGGATTATTGGGATGGGATGGGAGGTGGGATTGATGGAAAATCCCATCCCACTTGCAACCTTAGCCCGCCCTGGCCGCACCGACCTGACGGGTGGGGCCCGCCTGGCCGGCCACCACTTGGCTGCCGTCGTCGCCCCCTTGCCCCGCCGTGGGCCTTTGGCCCACTAGGGTTCGGCCGAGGTTTCCCCCGTTCGCACTTCGGCCCACCACCACTTGGTGGTGTGGCTTTAATATTTTTCCCGTAATTATTTATCAATTAAATAAATCAATATTTAATTAACATATAATTAAATAATACTTTGTCTAATTAATTCTTATTTGAATATTTCCTTTTACAGAATATTCACCGAATTAATTTCCTATCATATAAAACTCCTTTCATATGATCCGAGACACCCAGTGTCTACTGACAAAATACTCCGGACAAATATTTCCTCTTATATAAACCCTCGGAATAAATCCGACCGTGGTAGTAACTTCTATCACAAACTTTCTCTCTTGATAAGATATATCTATCACGCAAGCACCATGCCGGTGATACTCTCTCCATGTTCCAGACCAACCATAATATACAACTAACCAATCCTAGTTTAAGTGTGTCCACCCTAACAGGTTCGATAACGGGTAGCTATAATTGGTTGGGTATCAACCAATCCTCGGCCAGTGACGGTTCTAAGGACGATCCTGTGTAGCTGCTATCGTTATGCGAATAACTCTTCTGTTGAACCTGTTGATTATTATGTATCAATCCCATTACTCACGATACTGAACTTCACCCGAGATATAGATCCCTGGATGATACCATGAATCAATCAAGGATTGATTCACATCTTCTTTGTCTATTTCGTTACCGGTAAGTTCCCTTTACTCGTTGCCGTATTATGATATCTCACATAGTGCAACTTCACCATGCATTATCTGCAGAACATATTGGATACCGTTATAATATCGAGTGGGCCCTGGACGTATCTCTCTTAACCTAGAGAAGTAATTACCCATCTCAGAACATTAGGATACACACACCTTGAAGCCACCCAGTAACTGCTTTTATGATCACCCTGTTACGGCCGTAACGGTTAACAGTACCAAAGTAACTCTTCCAGTATGCAAGGCCCTAATAACCTCATGGTTACAAGGACATGTTATACACCAACCTTTCCGTGATAAAGCTAAGGACAAAATGACTACTTAACGGAATCTCTTAGCATACCAACACTTGTGTGACCCAGCCATATCATTATCCAATAATATGCCATCCTTGATGCTGACATATACAATGTCCATGACTAGGAAAAGCCGCGTCATCTAGCATTTAAGAATTAGTCCGTAAAAGAACTAGGGTACATTTTACGTGTTCATATTCTCTATACGTGCGGGTGAGCTTTTCCCTAAATCACACATTTAGAAATCACCGCGGTTATAGCATAGAGAATACGAATCAATAATATATGAATCAGATATATATATATATATATATATATGCATAAATACATTATCACATGTATAATACATTGCCTTTTGGGCATATATCCAACAAACAACACCTTCAAGAAGGAAATCGATGCCTGGCACCGTTGCTGTCCGGACTGACGGACCAGTCCTAGGGCTTTCCCCGGCACACAGATGGGGTTGGAGAATGAGAAGACACACGACGCCCTCCAAGGAGGAATCGCGACGCCCACAGACGCCACCGCATCGGTGATGGGCATGCCTACAAGAATTTCTCCCAAAACCCGCCTCCACCCCAGTAAAATCATGGAGCCAGGAAGATGAGCAGATTACCAATCGTCGGGAGCAACCTCCATCGAGGAAGGGGGCGCAGGAGGCCGACGAAGAACTCAGCAGGGCCACGGAAGTTGGCGGCACGCAGCACCGCTCTCACCACCAGCGGATCGCCGGAGCCCAGATTGGGCCAAGATTTAGCCCTCTCGATCCCAGCCATGGAGAGCTCGTGGGCGCCACAACCCCCACCTCGCCGCTGCAACGCCGCCTCTGCCTCACTGCCAGACCAGGATCTACACCCACCGTAACCACCATCGCCAGCCGCAACGCTCGCTGACACCACACGCAGACGCGGCGCCACGTCGCACGAACCCGCTCTCGATTTCACCGCATGTCTCCCGACGCCCCTTTGTGGGTGTTGGGGCAGCCACCACCACGAAGAGTCCAGAGGCAGCGGCGGCGGGGAGGGAGGCCGGAGAGGAGTATCTCTGGCCGGACAATTCTTCTGATTGAATCAACAAATTTTGGTGCACATAAAATCCTATAAAATTGGAGTTGACATGGCATTACAATCCTATATTATTTCGTAAGTTTTTCCATTCCCACGAATAAAAGAGCCATTAAGCTGAAGCACGAGAGCGCTCGGTCTATTCACAAGGAGTCCTTTATAGTACCCTCAAATAAATTAGACCCATCCATTTTCGTGGATCAAAAAGGCCATACCAGTTTATACTGTTAAATGTGTTTGAGACGCTTGTGCCTACTGAATAATTCCCTAATGGCTCGGCCTCTTCGGCGGACTTTTCTGTCTTTGTTCTGCATATTTTTATTCAAATAATAAATTATGAAAAGTTCCTTAACTTATTTTATGTACAAATAATACTCACACAACAACTATTGTAATTTACTTTTGTTATGTCGATGCAACATATATTTTTTCCATGACATGTACACCATTTTTATGGTTTCTGGTGAAAAAATGGTGAATTCCATTAATCACGAGAAATGTGATAGCAAGAAGATATTGAATATATCATGATTGATTCTGAAATCTCAAGAAGGAGGTGATCAAAAACCATGGAAAAGTGGTAAAGATTCAGGTTTACAAATATTATTCTAGCACAAAGTTCTGCTATAGGATATGAACTCTATATAACCCACTCTCCCTCCAAGTATTGGAAAATATTAAGAAACATCTGACATAATGTTTTTTGCACGACGATAGAACACAAAAAGAAGGATTATTCCACTAGTGTCATCACGTAATATTATACAGTACAAATGGGTTTTCCACTTGAACTTTTCATATGAAATTTACTCATAATATCTACTGCGTGATATAATTTTCAAGCTCCTGCAGTTCTTGATCAATCTGGAGTTGTGCTAGCTGATGATTATGTATTTTTGGATGTTCCGCCTGCAGCGTTTGAGGGCTTCTCTCTTGATAGTAACTGTTTGACATAGGAGAGCCCCTAATCTCACCAAGAACAAGCTTGAGGCGATTTACTTCAGCCTTTAGTGTTTCATTCAGAGCTGTATACATGAATAATAAAAACATATATGTTAGTGACTGAACTAGGTAAGACTTAATATGTAATTTCGTTTCATAAAATTACACATGGTAAACATTGCGAAATAGCTAGTGCAGTCCTACATCATGAACTTAGAAAGCTATCCAACATAACTAAAGGCGTACACACTACATTACTTTCAACACCTATATATTTGATTATTAGTTACAGATAAAACCCACTTTTACAAAATAATACGAAAGGATTGGAACAACACGTGAATGCAACTAACACATATTTATATTCTAACAAAACGGAAGCGTTATGTAACAAGTAGTGATTAAAGACTCTGAATTGATTGATGAAGTTAATGTACATGATGCTTTAATGGCTTAAAATGTTTATCCTTTTAAAATAACTGAAGTCATAACTAAGAACGTTGGCAACATAATTAAGAACGTTGGCAACATAACTGAAGTCATAAAGGTGACAAACTGTCCGACCAGGATACAATATCACATGATATGTGTGTGACGTAACATATATAAACATTTATATACCAACCAAGGCATTATATTTATCTAATCAAGACTGTAATACAGAAAGATAGCTAGCGCATTCATTCTAGTACCCGAAAAATATTTAACAGATTTTTCGTTGTGCATGAGAGAAGTAGTAAAGTGGGTAACAATTATTTAAATGAGTTACGGACTGATTTACAAATGTATTAGCGATAAATTTAAGGAAAAGACACCAAAATAGGAATATATATACCTAGATAACGGTTGATATACTAAAATATATTGTCAGAAATAAGATATTCAAGGCACTTCTACAAACAAGCTACTTTTATCTTGGAAAATTACTACACCGCATCACATGGGCTTGTCGGAGCACTTATATGTAAAATATATATGTGGCACCAATGTAGCTGAATGTGAACAAAAGGGTTTCCACATTGCTTGTCAGTAAAAAATATGGAGCGTAGGCATCATATGTCAGTTCACAGTGGCGTGCATGGATAAATGTTGTTGGCTTAATTGCACGGTGATGACTAGTACCATTATGGTTTGCCCACACTAGATGAATGTAAGATAAACTACTATTGTTGATCATATGTAAGAAACGAATATAGCATACCAATCTTCATTTGTGTTTCCTCCTGGAATCCATTCATCTTGATCCTTATCTCATTGTTTTCAGCTCTAAGACCAATGGCTTTACTCTGCAAATAGGCAAGTCAACAACAAATAATAAGCAGTTTGCATAAGCCATTGAGTTATATCATGATAGTGGAAGAGACATATTCATATAATTGGGCAGTTTCTTGTGGAAATGACCAATCGTTTAAATTATGGGAGGATAAATGTTTGGGGGAATTAGTCCTTATAGGTCGATCTATTCCTGACTATAGGACAAGTGCCATGCAATTGTCCTCAAGGTACCCATTTACCTTGGAATAGGGAATGCTCATGCGACTTCCATTTTACACTTGTAAGAAATCATTTGTCTGATTAGAACGATGCTGTCCTCAATAGTAGAAGTAATTTAGATAACACTAGAGTAGAACATGTTTAAGTGTAATTTGCATACCACTTGATATTTCTCAGTACGTTCCATGTATTCAACTATAATATCAGTGTGGCTGGTTTAGGTCAAAACATCTACTTGCAACTTAAACTACGGAGCACCACTAGAGATCAAAGTGTTCCTTTGGTTCCTATGCGAGGGTCATCCACCTCGAAAACAATTTGGTGAAGTGGATGTGTTTGGGGAACAGATGTTGAAGTTTTTTTCCCCTGGAAGAGAGACCATTTAACATGGTAATACCTATTTTTCAGATTTTTCTTTCGCATAGTATGGCATGGTGTGTTGTGTATTTAGCCTTGAATATTACTTTACCAAGTAGTATTCGACATAATTGTTTGGAGAATACCCGAAGATCACTTATTTTGGTAAGAGACTCTTGTGTTTTTATCAATTTGTCTATGCAAAAATATGTGGTGGCATGTTACACAACATTTATGATGTCTTTGTTGATCTATCTCACTTTTGACAAGACCATTGTTCGGTGACTCTTACTAAAACTTGTACTAGATTGATTTTATGGATCATCTCATAGTAGAGGCCAGGGCAAGAAGGCTTCCATTTGCTAAAAAACCCTCAAATTATCTTCTTCCCTACCATTGAGGCCTAGTCTTAGAGAAGGAATGCATTATGTAGTACATTGGGGTGTATAAAGGAAACGGAGGACACGTGGAGGGGTTTTGGATGGAAGAAGTGTAACAAGGAGGGCATATGTGTGGGGACAAAAAGATAACACAACCGATCAAAGCGATGAGGATGACATAGATAAAGAGGACGAGGAGGACATAGATAAAGACAATGACAGGGACTACATGGACGTGGTGTGGTAAAGTGGATCATAATTCACAAGGAAGGATGTTGGACTCGTGAGAGAGGAGGGTGGGGAGATGGAGGGAGGGGGCAGTGGAAGAATATATAATAATAGTTCCGGAATCAAATAACAGTGCAAAAATTGTCTTATCAGTTTACACCCCTAGTGCGGTGCTACGCCAAACATTAGCTTTGTTCTATAAGACATTGATTTTGCCATTTTTTCTAGACAATGGGAATTACTAAATTTAAGTCACTGTCCATGTAAGTACTAAGATTCGTGCAAATACTGATAATTAAAAGAAATTAATCAGATGCCTGTAGATCTACGTCGACCCCAAAACTTATCCAACTATTGCTAAGTGACTGAGTTGTAGTTGCTCCCATATAAAATTATGTTTAGAGGTCATTTGGTAGCCATAATTTCGGGCTGGAATTATGAATTTCATTTGTTATTCCATACTCAACCCGTTTGGCAGCCATGGAATTGACATGCCATTTCATTTGGAACTCCAGCAAATGCCTATTGTGTGTTATGCCAATTCCTATACCTTATCATGCCATTTCACTTTCCAAATGAAATGATGCCATCATTTCATTTTTGTCAAATGAAATGAAATAATGGATGCCGAACGAGCTCTTAAACAATTAATCCCGAGAATCACAAACCTGCAGTGAATGCATTTGTGCAGATAGCGACTTATTCTCCTCCTGCAGTTGCGCAAGCTCAAGCTTAAGGTCAGATACGTGCCTCATCTTTTTTTGCCTAGACCTTTCTGACGTGCTTCGGGTCCTAAGGATGCTGCAAATAAATATCACAAGAAATGTAAAACCAGTAAGCAATATGCTCTAGTATTACTCAAAAACCGTAACATTTTTCTCTGATGAACAGATGGATCGTATTATATTACCTCCGAACTCTCTTAGGATCTTTCCGCACAATGTCTCTGAGGTCCTTGTCCTTCATGATCTTGTCAATGTCATCCTGGGTGAATAACCCACCGGCAAAGTCCGGTACCACCTGCGAATGCAGCTGGCTCGGTTTGCTTCCATAAGCAATGAGGTCTGTGCTGGCGGAGTAGTACGGCTGGGGCATCCACGCCGATGAGCTGCCGCTGCCGCCGCTGGTAATGGTATTGTTCCCCAGCTGCGACGTCCCCAAACTCCAGTCCACAGCTTCCTTTTTCACTCCAAAGTTAGCTACAGAGGCGGGCATCGAACTGGAAGATGTGAGTGGTGTCCAGGTGGCTTGGGTGTTGCAGGTGTAGCCGGAGGAATGGGGCTGGAGCAGTGGTGGGCATGGGGCGTTTGTGCTGGTGCTGCCCCAGTTGCGACCAGAGGAGTTGAGATGACCACCCAGGCCCTCCATATCCACGTACTGAACTGCTTCAAGATCTATGAAAGGTGGTGGGCCGCCGAAGGTGGGGGAAAGGGGTGGAAGCACATACTCCTCCGTGTCCGTCAACCCGAAGTCGACGTTGGCCGTGATACTAAACAGCGTCTGCGTGCTTGTGACCGGCGCCAGGCCCTCCACGCTAGCCAGACCGGTGTCGGGCGAGGAAAAGAAGGTGGTGTGGCCGCCGCCAAACGTGGGATTGGTGTCCATCGCTACAGGCGCCGGCGAGGGAGGTGGTGGAATCTGAAAGAAGGAGGATGCGGAGAAGGTACCATTCGACGTGTCACAGGCGGCGCTTCCCCCGTCCACGACGCCGCCACTGTTACCGCCCGACGAGTAGGTTTGAGGAAGCGGCGACGGTGGCGTCTGGTAAGAGGATGAGCCGGATGCCCATCCGGATCCGGAGACCATGCCCCGTGAGAAGGTATTGGACATGCCTCCGACGCCGGCGGACGCGTGAGTCGTCGGAGATAGCAGCGACGATGGTTGCTGGCAAGCGAAATGGGCGGCGGCGGCGGCTGGGTTGTGTTGGAATGGGCTATGGTGGGAGTTGCCGGAGCGGGGAACGTTGGTGGTGGTGAACGAGCCGGGGTAGAGCGGTGGGAGGAGCCGGCGGCTGCTCGTGGAGTCGTTGATCTCCTGGTGGTTCTCCATAGGGAAGACGGCGCTGGGAGATTAGCTTGCTAGAGAGGGAAGAGGTTGTGCCGGCGGCGTGAGGGTGCGAAAGGATCTGCGTTTGGACGGATGAGGGTATATGTACCGAGAGAGTGAGAACTGATATGGAAAGGAGCGGGAAGAAGGAGCTCGAAAGTAGGGTTTAAGCGAGAAGCACGCGCGATTCGCGTGCCTGAAAGATGGGCCATGTCGGGCTTCTTTGTTCGTCCTTGCAGTCCATCTTTCACTGAACGTTTCCTTGCATCTTTTTTTTTTTTTGAATGCCCACACCTACCGGCCCATGCCTGACTTGGAGTAAGAAAAAAAAGGCAATGTACAAAAACCAAAACATAAGACAATCATATAATATAAATATTTTCAATCTATATAAACTTGGTGGCAAGAATGAAAATATTTTCTCACCGGTGCAACGACGGTCAGATGTCAAAAGAATCATCATCACTAACCTTCACCGATTACATGAGGGAAGAGTAGCGAGACGACCTTGAGAAAACACGACTACTGTGAGGTAGAAATATTGACTGAGTTAAGATGCTGACCAGGATTAGTCGTACTGCAATATCACACATCTAGATACTTTTTCGACATGATCATCTTGCACATGGCTATGTTTCTTGTATGGGATGTAATTTACTTTATGAACCTGCATTCGACAAAAATAGACTTACGCATTTTATGAATCATATAAACAATATGCAAAATAGTGGGGTGCCATGGGGGTAGTGGTGCATAGGATTCCTACCGTTGATACACTATAGGGAGCATAAGATTGTGTCCAATGCAAACGGTAGAATGTGACGCCGTCACAAAGAGAGCACAAAAATCATCTGCATGTGGCTCATTCTCTCTCCTATCCATAGCCTCTAAAGATTTTCACATCACATGGAGTGGTTTTGTTGCATGGTGCATGTGGCTCTTTCTCTCTCCTATCCATAGCCTCTAAACATTTTCACATCACATGGACTGGTTTTGTTGCATGCTGCATGTGGATCTTTCTCTCTCCTATCCATATGCTCTAAACATTTCCACATCTCATGGAGTGGTTTTGTTGCATGGTGATGGACCACGGGCTTGAAACATTTCAACTATGGGTGGACAACTTTGCATTTTACACGGGGACACTCCCTTCTTGCTCGTTTTTAAAACTTGACTAGGCCTTTCCAAATTCAAGACACATCCGATCACACCCATCCGCTGGTTTATATGGGTGAGGAGAAACCCAAGTTCTTTTTCAGTGGCGAGAGAACAAAAATGCGCGGGAGTCCAGCTACGCATGCATAAAAATTCCCACGTTAAAATTCCCGCGTTAAAGACTTCTCCTTAATTTCCACCCCAAACGGCCATTGGCATGAAAATGTTGCGTGGACGTGGTACTTGGGGACCACAACCATCCACCACCATTGTGAAAATTCTTCTATGGACCACAACCATCCATCACCATTGTGGAATTCCTCTATCCACCAACATTGTGGAATTCTTCCATGGACATGGCCAGCTAGCACATGCAAATAGAAAAGAGTAGAAAAATGTCCACCTTTTGGTTCCACAACCATACAAAAATGTCCAATGTATGTGGAGGGAGCACATGCAATCTAACCAAAGTAGTAGACGGAGCATGCCGCCGTTGCATGCACATACAACTTTCTCTAACCATGGATCTATCAAGGGAGCACATGATTGTTTTATCCAACGGTGTACATCCTATGCACCACTACCCCACATGGCACCAAATCCGCATTGTAAACAATATTATGGTACTTTAATAAAATTTATTTCCAACAATGTTTGTGTTATTTTCAGTCATCCAACTTTAATCGGGTAAAATCCAAATTTGCTAAGTTCTTCAGTTTCCACTTACTCTAAAAGTCACGTATCAAGTATCAAGTACCGCTACATCAATATCAATATACCATGTGTTTGAGTACATTGGCTCTACCCGTACGTTGGCGCGTGGTCTGGCTGCCTTTCATGTGAAAAAGTTATACAACTTTCTACGCTCACTCACTCCCTCTGTCGGGGGGCTACCCCCGGGTAGGGTAAAGTTGTGGTATAAAGAGCTCTAAAGGCGGGACCGGGTCAAGGTCAAACCAGGTCAACCAAGTCCCGGAGGGACCGAGGCATGGTGTCACTGCAAACCGGCTTATGGCAACCGGGTCGTGGAGGCCGGGTTATGTTAGCTGAGTCATCCTAACCGACATATACCAAGCCGGGTTATGCTGACCGACATTTGTATGTCGGTAACTTGTGTGTTTTCTTATGTGCAGGGAAGGTCATTCGGGAGGGGGAATCCGGCATACCCTTGCCGGGTTATCCTGGTGTCGGACAGAGGTCAATGCTCCTGTCACCTCCCGTCTGACACGGGAGCGTCTGACACGGAGGCGCCTGACACGGGCGCGTGCAGGAGGGGCGAGGTGACCGGTCTCCCGTAGGCTGACCAAGGACAGACCTGCAGGCTACGAGACAGACATGGGCGTGCCATGTCTGGTCTCTAGCAGAGGGTACATTCTAGGTGTGCAGGAGATGGGCGCGCCGCGTCTTGTCTCTGGCAGGAGTGCCATCATGACATATCCTTGGCGTGGCTACAGTGCGCCCAAGGGTACTTCGGTAACTCGGTTGGGCCTTTATATAGGGCTTCACCCCCTCCCGCGTGAGGGACGGCCATAGAGGGAGAGAAAGGAAGACCCAGAGATATCTTTATACCCGTAGCTTCATCTTCTTCATTGTGTTCATCCCCATTGCTGGGATCATACAGCTCAAGGAGCAGCTTGTACGCCTGGTACCGAGATATATAGAGAGAGTGACAGGTAGGAGTAGGGGTTTTACCTCCTCACGAGGGCCCCGAATCTGGGTAGATCTTGGTGTGCTTGTGTGTTCTTCGTGTGTGCTTCTTAGCGCGCTAGCCCTCTCCCGGATTCCACCAGCGTCCATCGGCCCCACACGTTAGCCATCCTATGGCATCTGCCGTGATACCACCACGATAGTTGGCGCCCACCGTGGGTCCAGCGGCGGCGCTGGCTGGTGTGACATTTCGGACAGGCTCCATCATCAACTCCGGCGAGCGCGTCGTTTGCGGGCTCGTCTGCAAGCTCGGCGCGCTGAACTTCATCAGCGACAACGCGGGATGCTTCGGCAGCAGGCCGTTCCCGACGAACGGCTGCCTCATCAGCTTCGGCACCTTCGTGACCTACGTCGCCACCGAGGTTGTCTGCAAGTACCCTGAGCAGGTGCTTGTGGCGGAGGATCCTCCTGCTGTCTGTGTGGCTCGCGGCCGGCGTAGCGCTCGCCCCGGGAGTTGCGCAGAGGTCATGATGACCGGCACTGCGGGTGGGGCTGGTAGAGGAGAACCCGGCAAAGGAGATGCCGGTAATCCCGCACCAAAGGTTACCAGATCGGTGAAATTGCCGCTGGAGAGGAGGGAAAATCTCCCCGGCCAGGCCGGTACATCCCATGTGCCGGTTAAGCCAGCTCATCTCGAGGAGATAATAGAGAAACTGGGTGTGCCGGTAGTTGCCGGTACAGATGCCGCCCTATCAGAGGCAGAGTTGGAGGCACGGCGTCAGAGCTTGCTTCAGGAGGCTCTGGTGATGGCCGAGGTAGGGAGAGAGTTCGGGATAACTGTCCGTGAGTACAACCAAGCACATGGTTTTACCCCGGTAGCTGCTCGCCCTAGTCGAGTAGAGGATGTGCGCAAGAGGGGTAAAAACCTCAATGCCGAGATTGCTAGAGATGGTAGATCTAGCTCCAGCAAGACTCCTAGTGCCTTATCGGTCGAAATACCGATGTATAGTTCCCCTGCTAAGACTCTTAGAGCTGCCGAGGCAGCAAGAGCCGAGTTGTCTGGCTTATCCGGAGAAGCTCTCCGCAGGCAGCAAGACCGAGTTAATGAGCTGGTAGCTGTGGCTACCCGGCAGAATGAGGCCTATCGCAAGGCCAACACAGTTGCAGGTGGGCCCGATGTTGTTCACTCGGCTAGGGGAGCTAGTGGATCTAAGGGGCAAGCTTCATCACCGCATGTCGGTGGAGAGCGGGACCGGAGTGTAAACTCCGGTAAGAACAAGCAAATGCAGACATATGACCCGGTGTATGCCGGAAAACAGGTGGTTGGGCGAGGTAGTGCCGGCCGGGGTAGAAGCCATCCCGGTCAAGGCGGTCCAGGTGCCGGGATAGTTAACTCGGCTGGCCGAGGTTATCCACCTCGGTATCCGACGCAAAATCTCGCTCACCAGCAGCAGCAAAATGTCGGGCATATCCATCTGCCACAAATTGTTGAACAGATGACTAATCGTTATGATGATGGTTACTCGGCTATGGAGAAAGCTGGATATCCGAGATATGAAGGTGCACTGGGATCTCGGTTGGGAGCTCACCAGTTGTCACCAAATGACGCACGCTACAAGTTGGACAGGATCTATATGTCGGAAATGTTGGAAGAGCAGGGTCCACCTGGCCCTGCATGCTTTGGACCTCGGATCATGAGAGAGCCACCAGTGCGGCACTTTCAATTGAACCGAGGTGCAAAAACATATGACGGCAGCACTAAGCCGGAGGACTGGCTGACAGATTATGTGTCGGCAGTACATATCGCGGGAGGAAACCGTCGTTGGGCGGTGAGGTATATCCCGCAGATGTTGGAAGGGCCAGCCCGGATCTGGCTGAACAACCTGCGAGAAGGCAGTGTTGATTGCGGGCTAGACTTTGAAGAGGCATTTGTTAGCAACTTCTCCAGCACGTACAAGAGACCGAATCGTCCTCAGCAGCTTGCGATGTGCAAGCAGAGGGATAATGAAACTGACCAGGATTACTTAACCCGGTGGAGTACTATTCGCAATTCCTGTGAAGGAGTTGTAGAGGCACAGGCCATATCTTGGTTTGCCCAGGGGTGCCGACACAGCTCCATGCTCTGGCAGAAGTTGCAGAGGGAAATGCCGGCCACCCTGGCCGAGACATCCGGATTGCAGATAGCTATGCACTGGGAGATCCGATGCAGCCCTTGCTGAACTCGGTTGAACCGAGTAGAAGATACCCGGTGAATAACAGACCCGGGCCAGTCAGGCAGAACGATCGCCAGGACTTCGGAAACAAGAGGAGAGAGCCGGATTACCGGTATGGTTCAAACCAGGTTGCAGCAGTGAACCAAGATCAGCCAGATGCCGGTAACAGCCAGCGTCCGAAGTTCAATGGTCCAGCATGGGGCCAGAATCAAGAAGGGAAGAGGCCATGGGGTGACCAGAAGCCATCATTAACTTATGAGGCTATGTTGGATGGGCCTTGCAGTTTCCACACCCAGGACATTCGCAGGCCAGCAAACCATACAACTCGGCAGTGCAGCTGGTATCAGCGCACCTTGAAAGAAGGTGGAGGTTCGGAGGAAATCAGATGGGAGCACCTCAGAGATCTCCAATGACGTATCCTCAACCGAGGCAAGCAGTACCCCTCACTGGAGCAAACACAATTCCAGTGAATACACCGGCACAGGGCCTCCTACTCCGAAACCTGTGAATCAAGTAAATGTCGGAGGGAACAACAACAATGCTGGTCCCAGCAGGCACGGAGAGTATCCTCAGGGAGACTACAGAGAAGCTCATCAGAGCTATGTGGTCTTTGTGACTGAGCCAACTGACAAGAAAAGCTTGCATCGGCGTGCACTGGAGGTGAAAGCAGTTATGCCGTAGTGCCGAAGTATTTGCACTGGTCCGAGCAAGAGATCGTTTGGAGCAGAAGGGATCATCCCCGAGTTATGCCGACTCCGGGAGGTTATGCATTGGTAGTGGATCCAACGTTCTTTGGACCCACCATTAATGTTCGGTTCACCCGGTTCTCATTGATAATGGGAGTGCTATCAATATCATGTACCGGGACACCATGGTGAAGATGGGTATCTCGGCAAATATGCTGCAACCGAGTTCTACCACCTTTCATGGTATAGTGCCAGGTGTCTCATGTGCACCTATGGGCAAAGTTTGGGTTGATGTATTGTTTGGCACCAAGGAAAACTGCCGAACTGAGAGCATTCAGTTTGAAGTAGTGGACCTCGAAAGTCCATACCATGCTTTACTCGGTAGGCCTGCACTGTCCAAGTTCATGATATCCACTCATGTGGGTTACCTCAAGATGAAGATGCCGGGTCCTAACGGCATCATCACAATCTCGGGTGATTACAAGCGTGCACTGAGTGCGCCTCGGCTGGATCATGCTTAGCCGAGTCACTGATCATCGCTGCAGAGAAGAAGAAGATCCATGAAGTGGTGGCATTGGCTCAGTCCGCACAACTCGGCATGCCGGGTATGGCTAACCCGGAGCAGAATGCAACTTTCGAGGTACCAAAGGAGACCAAGAAGATCAGTGTTGACCCGGCATTCCCAGACCACACGTCATTATTGGGACCGGGTTGACTGAGAAATAGGAAGGCGAGCTCAGTCACTTCCTCCGTGAGAACCGGGATATCTTTGCATGGTCAAATCAGGACCTGCCAGGTGTTCCGAGGGAGTTGGCTGAGCACTCTTTGTTCGTCAGACCGGATATGAAACCGGTGAAGCAACCTATGCGGCGTCTCTCGGATGAAAGGAGAAAAGTGATAGGTGATGAACTGGCCAGGTTACTTGCATCTGGGTTCATCATGGAAGTGCTGCACCCGGACTGGTTGTCTAACCCGGTCCTGGTGGAAAAGAAAAAAGATGACCCAAATGTGGCCATTGTGTGGCGTATGTGTATTGATTACACAAACTTGAACAAGGCATGTCCTAAGGATCCATTCCCGCTGCCTCGGATTGATCAAGTGATCGATTCCACAGCCGGGTGTGAGCTGTTATCCTTTGTAGATGCGTATTCTGGTTTTCACCAGATACCACTAAACCCTGCTGATCAAATAAAAACTGCTTTTATTACCCCGTACGGGGCTTATTGCTATCGTGTCATGACCTTTGGTTTGAGAAATGCTGGTGCCACTTACCAGAGATGTATGCAAAAATGCTTGCATGATCAAATAGGAAAAAATGTGCAGGTGTATGTCGATGACATTGTCATCAAGTCTAAGGAAAATCCTCTCTGATTGATGATCTCCGAGAAACATTTGAGAATCTGAGGAAATTCCGGATAAAACTTAACCCGGACAAATGTACCTTCGGTGTGCCGGCAGGCAAATTACTCGGTTTCCTCGTGTCAAGCCGAGGTATCGAGGTGAACCCGACAAAAATCCGTGCTATTGAAAGCATGAGGTTACCGACATGTCTCAAAGACGTGCAGAAATTCACTGGATGTTTGGCATCTTTAAGTCGGTTTGTTAGCAGGTTGGGGGAAAAGGCATTGCCTTTGTATCAACTCATGAAGAAAACAACCCACTTCGTGTGGCCCCCGCAAGCAGATGCGGCGTTCACCGAGTTAAAAAAGATGTTGGCAACTGCGCCGATACTGGCTTCACCATTACCCAAAGAGCCGATGTTGCTCTACATTGCAGCCACAAACCGGGTTGTGAGTGTCGTATTGGTAGTGGAGCGAGAAGAGGATGGCAAAACTGTGCAGAGGCCAGTGTATTACCTGAGCGAGGTGATCTCGTTGTCCAAACAGAACTATCCGCACTACCAGAAAATGACATATGGTGTCTATCTGGCTGCTAAGAAGTTGAAACATTACTTCCAAGAGCATTCAATCACTGTGGTGTGTGAGGCTCCTATCTCGGAGATCATTGGGTGTAAAGATGCAACTGGCCGAGTAGCCAAATGGGCTATCGAGGTATCCCCTTATACTCCTCACTATGAAAGAAGAGATGCCATTAAATCTCAGGCACTGCCGGATTTCCTGGTAGATTGGGCTGAAATGCAGTATGAGCCACCACGGCCTGACCCCAATTATTGGAGAATGCATTTTGATGGTTCAAGGACAAAAATTGGTTTAGGTGCCGGGGTAGTCCTTACCTCGCCTAAGCAGATCAACTGAGATATGTGTTGCAGATTCATTTTGCGGCATCTAACAATGTGGCCGAGTATGAGGCACTTGTTCATGGGCTAAATGTGGCCAAAGAGATTGGTATTCGCCGGATAGAATGTTTCGGAGACTCGGATTTGGTGGTGCAGCAAGTCTCGGGAAATTGGGATGCTTTAGACGCCAACATGGCGTTGTATCGGTTTCATGTCCAGAAGATCTCGGGGTTCTTTGAAGGTTGCGAGCTCACGCATATACCTCGGGCTGAAAATGACGCCGCCGATGTATGTCCAAGCTTGGTTCATCCCGGGATCCAATTCCACCCGGCATAGCCTTGGAGCATTTGAGGAAGCCATCAATCAAACCATCGCCGGAATCCGAGTCAATTTTTATCCCGGCGAAACCGGAGTCTGGAGCTGTTCCCATGGACGTCGATGTTGGATGCATTTGGGAGAACC
Organism: Poa pratensis; assembly: GCA_947311845.1. Lineage (NCBI taxonomy): Eukaryota > Viridiplantae > Streptophyta > Magnoliopsida > Poales > Poaceae > Poa > Poa pratensis. The sequence continues at coordinate 31,601,696 of CAMZMU010000074.1, forward strand.
GGGGACTGCTTGGCAGAACCCGGGGACTGGTTACTCTATCTCGGAAAAAGTAATGTCGGTTGATCTCATGGAGGTGGATGATCTGATCTTTCCTGTGCGTCCAGTGCCGGAGTGGGCACAACCAATAATGGCATATGATGGACGGGAGTTTGCCAAGTAATGAAGTTGAAGCTAGGCAAGTGCAAAGAAGATCCAAGGCATACACCATCATCAACCTGGAGTTATACAAAGAAGTGTGACCGAGGTACTGCAGCGCTGTGTCGAGCCGCAGGAAGGGCAAGATATGCTCCTGGAGATTCATCAGGGAGAATGTGGTCATCATGCTTCATCAAGAGCCTTGGTGGCTAAGTATTCCGGCATGGGTTTTATTGGCCCAGTGCTTTGAATCAGGCAGAAGATATCGTCCGAAAGTGTGAGGATGTCAGAGGTTTGCTAAAAAGATACACCTGCCAGCCTCGGCACTCAAGACAATTCCAATCACTTGGCCCTTTGCAGTTTGGTGCCTGGATATGGTGGGAGAATTCAGGCCAGCCCGAGGTAACATGACTCATATGCTGGTAATGGTGGACAAGTTCACCAAGTGGATTGAGGTGAAGCCAATCCGGAAGTGTGATGGTCACACAGCTGTGACCTTTTTGAAGGACATCATTTTGAGATATGGTTACCCCCATAGCATTATCTCGGATAATGGCACAAACTTTGCTGTGGGAGAATTTGCTCGGTTCTGTGCGGATAAGAGAATTCGGTTGGACATAGCCTCGGTGGCGCACCTGAGGCAAATGGGCAAGTGGAAAGAGCAAATGCATTGGTGTTAGCCGGTATCAAAGCCCGGTTGATTGAACCACTGTTGCGAACTCCGGGATGTTGGATAGAGGAGATACCAGCAGTGCTGTGGGGTCTAAGGACCACACCAAATCGATCAACTGGCTATACGCCATTTTTTCTGGTCTATGGAGCAGAAGCGGTACTACCAACCGACATGGAATATGACTCGCCAAGAGTGGCGCTGTACACTGAAACCGAGGCAAAAGAAGCTCGGGAAAATGATGTTGATTTGCTCGAAGAAGCACGAGAACTGACCTTATCTCGGTCAGCTATATATCAGCAAAATCTCCGACGCTATCATAGCCGGAAGATCAGCCCTCGGGTTTTCCGAGAAGGAGATTTGGTGCTGAGACTGGTGCAACGCAGTAAAGGCCGACACAAGTTGTCACCTCCATGGGAGGGGCCATTCATTGTGAGCAAGGCTCTGCACAATGATTCATACTATCTTATAGATGCGCAGGCACCGAGGAAAAATGTGATGGACAAATCCGGAGAGGAGACCAAAAGACCCTGGAATGTAGCTCTACTCCGTCCCTTTTACTCATAAGGGCGCAGTGTATGTATCTCGGTTTTTCCTTTGAATAAAATGCCGGCACTCCGAAAAGAAACTCGGGGACTGCCTTGTCCGTATGCATGTGTTTTGTCTCGGTTTTTATCTGTGTTGTTCATATGTCGGATGATTTTGAGACCTCGTTTCAAAGTTCAAGTAATGTATGCTATTTTGTTGTGATCTTGTGACTCGACTGACGAACGCCGAAACGGCAGTCAAGAGCAGAGGTTATGGTATATGGTAAACATGAAAGTGAACTCGGGGACTCGGTCCTAGAAAGATCCGACATATGTCGTTTACTAACCCGGTTTTTTCTTGTGTCGGATGACTCTAAACCTTACCTCAAAATTTATAAGTATTGTATGCTATATTTTCTATCTTGTGACTCGACTGTCGAACGCCTGTATGGTAGACAAGAGCAAAGATCGACAAGTATAGTGAACAAGAAAATAAATTCGGGGACTCGGTTTAAATTGATCCGACATAAACCTCGTCTTGCGAGTTAAGCAAAATAAGTAGTCTTGGAGGAACTTAAAATGTATATTACATCTGCACCCGGCATTCCGGGGATTTAACGGTTTAAATTCATCAAAGTTAAGCAGCAGCTTCGGAGGAAGGAGCAGCTCCGGTTGCAGGGACAGACCGGATGACGGAGGAGCCTCGGTTGAAGGAGGAACCTCGGTTGCAGGAGTAGCTTCGGTCAGTGGAGGAGCAGACTCGGGGGCAGTTGGAGTGACCTTGCTGATTGCTGAGGCATCAATGAGGTCAGACATGGTCTTCAAAGATGTGTCGATAGCACTCTGTTTATCCAAGTCAGGCGTTGGCTCTTTGGAAATCTCGACTCCAGATTGCTTCGCAGTTTTAACCGAGTCATCAGGAATTGACTCGGAGTTAGTAGACTCGGAGTCAGAAGCAACATACTCTTGCTCGGAGCCATCACCAACCTCGACCCGACCTCTTCTTCTTCATCTTCATCATCAGAGTAAACCACACCAGGTTCGACAGACCGAGTGTTGGCAAACTGGCCATGAAGGTAGCGGCTTCCCCGCGCTCGTGATCAATGCCGGGTCATTGGCCCAGGGGGAGCCATCCGCAGAGTACGCAAGCCGTCGAGGTTGATTTCCTCGTACCAGGTCATAAGGAAGAGCAAAGCTGCATCGGCCCCGGCACGAGCAGAAGAAGACCTCCATTCCCTTAGCCGAGTCTCGGTTTGCTGCAAGCATGCGGATAACTCGGCAATAGTCTTGACACTGGAGAGTCGGGCCACAAGACGTGGTAGGCTCGGATACCAGCATTAAGAAGCTCGACACCGATGCTCCTCAAGGGAGAAATGCGAGCTTGGAGTGCAATCAAGTGGTCGTCGATGTCCCAAACTTCGGATAGCGGAGCCCCGGATGCCTCGGCTCTCGCAACTCGGGCCTTCTTCACAGTGTTGGCTGCAGCAGCTTGGCAATGCTCGAAGTGTTCTGAGAGCAAGTAGGCTGACGCCGAATCAAATGAGATACCGACACAAAAATCCGGATCAAGAAGATACAAAGAAAAAAGATATGATTCAGGAAACTTACTGTCCATTTCGGCATTAAGCTTGGTGAGCTCAGCCAGCCACTTGGCAGCATTTGCCTTGAAGGCATCCAACTCTCCTTCAGCCTTGGTAGCTTTAGCCTCGCATTCAGAAATATGCGCTTGGATCTTCTGGTCACCTGCAGCGCGCTGCTCCAGAGCTGCCTTCAGTGTGTTCCTCTCCTTCTTCAGCTCGGTCTTCTCTTTTTCGACCCGGTCAAGCTCTCGCTTGAGCCGAGTCACCTCGACTGTTCTTCTTTAAGAGCACGCTTATGCTCAGTCTCCTTCTTCTTCATTTCCTCCTGCTGGTTCTGGAAGGAAAGCTTGAGCGCCCGGTGCTCCAGGGCTAGATTCTTGAAAATCCGGCTGCGAGTGTTGGTGCAATCCTGCCAGAAGAAAAGAGGTTCGTGAGGATAAAAAGAATCTCGGGGACTGGAGCCCGAGATTGACGGAAAGTACTGACAGAGTTAAGTCAAAAAAGAGTCTCGGGGACTGTGAGCCCGAGGTTAATGAAAGATCATACCGAGTCATCTAGACATGAAACTCGGGGACTGGTTGTCCGAGTTTAATGTAAGCTCATGCCGGATAAACTCGACATGAGACTCGGGACTGGGCTTTCCAGTGTTGTTAACAAGTTAATTTTAATGATCAAGTTGTTGAAGATTCAAGCCGAGTTACCTATTACTCGGACGAGTATCAGTTACTCAATCCGAATCTCGGGGACTGTGGGTAGTGTGACTTGTGATCATTGAAAAGTAAATGCAAAGTCTAAGAAAGTTACCTCGACGACCCTGCTAGCCTGAAGGGCCGAGACCTGCAAAGAGTGCAGGGATTGCGCAACAAGGCCAGGGCCAACCGGGTGTGGATTTGCCGGAGTAGAGGAAACTTCGCTGGGATCCGCGGCGTTCCAGTCCATCACGCACTGTCCAACCGAGCCGAGGCTATTGTCACTCGGGGTGCGAAGACTCGGAAGAACATGGCTGTTGACCCGGGGGCGGGAAATCATCTCGGAGAGATTTTTGTACGCCAGGTTTGCTGTTGGAGTCACGGTAATTTGCCTGCTCTGGTCGGTTGAAGGTTGGCCAGAGGCTTGCTGACTCGGCACAGTTGGACGCGGTGGTGCCGGATTACGGGCTGGTACTGGGGGCTCCTGCTGCTGCTTCTGCTGCTTCTCCTGTTGCTGCGGTTGCTTCTGCTGCTTCTCCTGTTGCTGTTGTTGCTTCTTCTGCTTCTCCAGTTGCTGCTGCTGCTTCTGTTGTTGTTGCTGTTGCTTCAACTGTTGCTGTTGCTTGTTGTGCTTCTGCTGGGCACGAGGTGAGAGGCGGGGATCCGGCTTAGACAAGGTCTTAGTCGGGGTCTTCACCCGCTCCGTCTCCGAGTCTTTACGAGGCGGGAGGGGAGATTGGTCTTGATCCGGAGCCGAGGTTTGCTCGAGGCCTTGGTCTCCTCCCTGGTCCGAAGCAGGATTCGGCGGCGGAATGTCAGCCGAGGTAGCGCGCACCGGGGAAGGGATTGCCCCTCCGGGGCTGCTAATCCCGGTGTTGGCGCAGGGGTGACGATGAAGGGATAGGAGACAAAATGGAACTGTGGGTCTGTTTTGCAGCGATGGGATCGCTGCATAAACCGAGATAAAGTGTAACTCGGGTGAGAATAACTTCGGTGAAAGTAAAGAAGGAAAGAATGAGAGCAAGAAAAGTTATGCGAAGTTTATCTTACCCCTTGCTGGTTGGTAGGGCCTTAGCCTTACGCTTGATGACAACCTTCTTGGCTTTCTTAGCCGGAGAGCCGCTGACCCGGACGCACCGGAGCATTTCCGGGATGTGCCTAGGGCACCCGGGTTGGCTGTAGCAGAAGGTGCAGACCATGAAATAGGAATAGCATCAATGGGATCTAGGATTCGACAATCGTCATCTTCATCGTCTGACAAGTTTGAACAAAGACTCGAGCGGATAGCTTACCCGAAGTAGAAGCCTTGGCACGAGGAACCGGCATATAATCCTCGTTGTCCGGGTCTTCAGTCTCCTCAGGTCGCGCACGGCGATCTTTTGTCCATTTCCTGGTCTTCAGGTCCCCGTCTTCGGTGGCTTGTCGAGTAAACAGCTGCAGGAGGAGTAGAGTAGAGTTGGATTAGTTAGATGGTGCTTCACCGAGATAAAAATAACCTCGGAAGGTAGAGCTGTGTCAGTTCAAAGGTGACAAACTAACCGGAGGCGGAAGCCGGGATCGCTCAAATGGCTCTACGCCCCATTGCCAGTCATCCTCCATCTCGGTCTGGGCGATGGCCTCGACGCGTCTCCTAACTTGGGGACGAGTAAGCTCATGGGTGCTGACCCGGGTAGGATCCAGCAGGCCACTCATGTGGCAAATCTTGTGCACACGATGCTGGAGGGGGTTGACTCGGCGCGTGACAAAAGTCCTCAAGAGGTCGTCTGCACCGAACTTCTTTGCCAGCAGACCCTCAAGGGTTTGGTGGATCTGTTGGACCTCAGGAATGGTGTCCTGCGGGTCATAGTTCCAGTTTAACTCGGCTGTGGGGGGAGCAATGTTGAACTCCGGCAGGTTGAGAACATCCCGCCCTTCTGGGCTCTTCACGTAGAAAAAGGACCTTTGCCACTTCCGGCAAGATCCTAAGCCGGTAATCCGAGGAAAGGGGGAGTGTTTCCTCGGAGTGATGCTAGCTGCTCCGCATGCGGTCATCTCCTTCACGACCTCCTCTTTGTTCGGGATGGTTTGCTTCCGGAGGCGGAAGTACTTGGCCCAGGCGGCGACAGTGGGCCAAAGGCCGTGATACCCCTCCATGAAGGAGGTAAAAGCTGAGAGAGATGTAATGGCGTTGGCAGGGAGATGGTGAGGTTGTAGACCGAAGTAGTCAAGAAATTCTCGGAAGAAGGGGCTGGCTGGGAGTCCAAACACGCGCTGAAAGTGCGCAAGGAAGACCACCCGTTCACCCGATTCTAGAGCCAGTTCGAGTTCTGATCCGGGACGCCGGCATATAACCTCAGCCGTGATGCGCCGGGTCTTGAGGAACCAGTCGAGGTCATCTTGTTCTATGTCGGATCCCTCTCATCCGCCTCGGTTGCTGGCTGCCGCCGATGACTCGGCCGGGTCAGGGTGCTACGACCTGACATCTCCGGATCAAAACCTGCAAAGAGTACAAGCACTACCAAGATAAGTAACCCGGAGTTCTGAATCAAGACTCAGAAAAAGTGACCCAGAGGAGCCATACAACTGAAGCAGGAATAGATTTCGGAAACCGAGTTAAGTGACTCGGAAACCGAAGCAAGTATCTCGGTTTAGGTTGTCTGTTTATCTCGGAAGGGTGATTCTGGTAAAAGTTATAAACTTGACTTTGCCTGAATCTGTGAGCAAGCAAGATCTACCGAGCGAGTAAAAAAGAAAGTAAAACATGAGCATAAGGCAGAGAAAGTTGAAACTACCAGGAGCAATGTCAGGATACCAATGCGAGAAAGATCTAAAAAGGGACCTAAGCAATTCCGTCTATGAGCAAGCAAAGTTAATCCTAGCAAGTCTAGCAGTTGGGGATCTAGAGCACCCAACAGATGAACAATGAAGAACATGCTAGGAAGAACACCGGAGAAGATTCATGAAGAAGATAGAGATTGGGGATTCATACCGGAATGCAGATCCCGCGGGAAGGAGTTTGGCGGCGGCGGCGCGGTCGATTTCGGTCGTCGACGGCCGTGAAGCGTTCCCGACGTCGCGCGGTGGCGAAGCTCGCTGCGCGGCGGCGACGGTGTTGCAGGAGAGAGAGAAAGAAGAGGATGGATGCGAAGAGGGCGAGGAGAGGTGCCCGCTCCCCTATTTATGGGCACGGGGCGCGTGCGGTTTCCTTATTTACCGCGTGCGGTTACCGTAACGCCTGCGCGGTTGTCCGCGCACGATCTGCGCGGTTACGATATTCGCGGCCGCACGATCCGCCGCATCGTGGGTCACAAGGTGGTAACTGCCCGCGGCGTGATCGTGTGCGGTTACGGGCGCGGGAATCGAGGAGGCACGCCTCGGTCAAACGCACTCGAGTGCCTGCGAGACACGACAGCTCGTGATGTGTGCGGCGTGTGAGCAGAGACACGTATGTCCGCGCGCAGGAACCAAGGTAGCGCACAGTGTCTCTCTGCTACGTGCTGTGGAGAGATCTTTGAGAGATTGTGTGGATCTTTTTGTGTCGGTTAGACCAATTGGAGGAGGAAAGTCGGGCAAAGTTACTGGTTGACTCGGAGAAACTCGGCCAGACCGAGACATGTTTGATTCGGAAAGGCAGTTGGTTTGGTTTGTTTTGTTAAACCTGGTGTGGCCCTCCATCCGAGGTTGTCGGACCGCACCAGCTTCGGGGACTAATGTCGGGGGGCTACCCCCGGGTAGGGTAAAGTTGTGGTATAAAGAGCTCTAAAGGCGGGACCGGGTCAAGGTCAAACCGGGTCAACCAAGTCCCGGAGGGACCGAGGCATGGTGTCACTGCAAACCGGCTTATGGCAACCAGGTCGTGGAGGCCGGGTTATGTTAGCTGAGTCATCCTAACCGACATATACCAAACCGGGTTATGCTGACCGACATTTGTATGTCGGTAACTTGTGTGTTTTCTTATGTGTAGGGAAGGTCATTCGGGAGGGGGAATCCGGCATACCCTTGCCGGGTTATCCTGGTGTCGGACAGATGTCAATGCTCCTGTCACCTCCCGTCTGACACGGGAGCGTCTGACACGGAGGCGCCTGACACGGGCACGTGCAGGAGGGGCGAGGTGACCGGTCTCCCGTAGGCTGACCAAGGACAGACCTGCAGGCTACGAGACAGACATGGGCGTGCCATGTCTGGTCTCTAGCAGAGGGTACATTCTAGGTGTGCAGGAGATGGGCGCGCCGCGTCTTGTCTCTGGCAGGAGTGCCATCATGACATATCCTTGGCGTGGCTACAGTGCGCCCAAGGGTACTTCGGTAACTCGGTTGGGCCTTTATATAGGGCTTCACCCCCTCCTGCGTGAGGGACGGCCACAGAGGGAGAGAAAGGAAGACCCAGAGATATCTTTATACCTGTAGCTTCATCTTCTTCATTGTGTTCATCCCCATTGCTGGGATCATACAGCTCAAGGAGCAGCTTGTACGCCTGGTACCGAGATATATAGAGAGAGTGACAGGCAGGGGTAGGGGTTTTACCTCCTCACGAGGGCCCCGAACCTGGGTAGATCTTGGTGTGCTTGTGTGTTCTTTGTGTGTGCTTCTTAGCGCGCTAGCCCTCTCTCGGATTCCACCAGCGTCCATCGGCCCCACACTTTAGCCATCCTATGGCATCTGCCGTGATACCACAACGACACCCTCCCTCTCGCTAGTTATATTCTCAAATGGCCATTTATTCACACTACCTGAGCTCGCCCTATACTCTTCCCCCCTTCCTCGTGGTATCAAAATGTATTGGTGGGTGACAGTGACACTGTCTTTGTCGCACACAAAATAAAAGAATGGCCATAAGGCGAGCTAGGTTTTCAGAATGCGGAAACAACATGCGCGTCCAAGGCACGTGCTAGTAGATAAACTTGGATTCCCATGAGGAAAGCTCATATCTTTACTTTTTACATAGAAAAAAACACAAAGAGACGAGGAGCACGAAACATATGATGGAAGTGCACTTGGTTCTTAATTCATTGCAACAAAACTTGGTTCTTTCGTAACGAAAAATGGACAAACACGTTAGCGAGGCATGCCGGTATGGCACCCAAGACCCATGGGGTCATGACTACCGTCACGAGACCGATCCTATAGAAATTGCACGATTTATGCAACCGGGGGGGGGGGGGGGGGGGGGGGGGGGGGGGGGGATGTTGTCCCACCTCCAAAAGATGTACATGCATATAGCTTAACTAGCTGGGTGGCCCGCGCATTTGCGCGGCTAGATTTAGTATTGTGTGTGTTTTGCATTAGCGTTCAAATATTGCTAAATCATTATGTACATGTTTAATAAGATTTAAAGATATCGCAAAGATTACCTTGCAAAACACAATTACCTGTGCATAAAAATGGTAATTTTATTTAATTCATCATGTATTTAAATGTTATATCATTTGTAATATAGAAAATGATTTTAGCCCAGATGTAGGTTAATCTTGAGGTTATTCTAGTGGACTTTGTGGATAATCTTTTGGGCATATGTACTACCTCGTTGGCAAGGATATTACTATGTGTCAACAGTACAATTTTTTTTTTGTAGTTCTGCCATGCAATACTATACTACATCCATCCCTAAAAGAAGTCGTGCACGTTTCCTAAAAAAAAAACTCTCCAATACAAAAATGACACCGTTAGATTGATAATCAAAGAACTTTCAAATGGTATAATTTTGGCTGCACATAACCCACCTTTAATGATCAGATGTTTAGCCAAGGTATATTTTTGAAAAACGTGCACCCAATCTATTTGTGAATGACGGATCCAGCAAAGCTTTGTAATAATTTATTAACTCCATCATGTTATCCCTTCTAAATTGTCCACCAAGGATTAAATCTAACCCTTTTGTTTCATTCATCCACGCGTCTCATTATTTCTTACACTCTTGTTGTGTTTTCTTGTTTTTGCACTGACATGCATATGTTGTCTACGTTCACGTGTGGTTCTCCTTACAACATATGCATGGTTAATTGGTCATCTGATGCAAAACGTATCAGGTTACCAAATCCTTTTGCAGCCTTGTTTGCTGTTGTGGGATCGCCGTCTCACCTTCGCATTACAATTCTACCGTTGGCTCGTCTAGAAACACTTCAGGCAGACTGGGCGCGTCGGCGAGCGACAGCTAGAGCCGCTACTCTTCGTCCTTCACCTAGCCCGTCTCCTTGAGGACATTAGGGTCTTCCACGCTGCAACCAATATATCGATATACCAGCGTTTTCCCATGGTATCAGAAAAGAGATATGCCAGAGGCCATGACCTGCCCCCGGCTGATTGGAAGACATAATAGGGGCGCAAATTGAAAGCCATAAAGTATCTCCACGCTATTTGTATCTTAATTAATAGAAAATATATATGTGAGTGTTGCAACGGGAGAGAGTAAACCTTTGTCCTGGCGGCACACAACCGGGCATGTCGCATAAACAGCATGCTCCGTGGTTAGCCGCGCCGCCACTTGCTCCTCTTCCCACCACTTAATCCAGGTCATCTGGATCATGTGCGCCAGTTCTCGGAGAGTCATGCGCCACCATCGCTGACTATATGAATAAAGAATTTCTTGTAGGATACCAGTCACGGCTCTTATCTCCTTCCTAATCCCACAAAGAGCAGCCGGCGAATAAATAGCTGAAACAACATCGGTAACAATTAGACTTTGATGTTACTCTGGATGAAGATACCTGAAAAGAGTGTGATGTTATTCTTCCGAAAGTTGTCCTAGGGTGTTGAAATAATATTGTTTGAACTTGTCAATGAAATCAGAACTAAATAATTAGTTGTTCTGGACTAACCAAAGTATGCTCATAGCAGGGAGTATGGAGATTACCAATATAAAGCACCTCATATAAGGGAGATTTGTTGATCTAAGCATATAACAGTATAACACCAACAATGCTTACCCTCAAGTGTAAAAAAAATCTCAAAGTCACAACTGATTTACTTATGTGCATAAGCCGTACACTGAGTGAGCTCTGAAACTGTACATTTGTACTCTAATGTATATTTTGCACCTGCCTGTTACATTTGTACTCTAATGTATATTTTACACCTGCCTGTCCAACAGAAAGAAAATCCATGTCAAAGCAGGTTCTGAAATCTCAAAGTACATACTAACAAAGTTTTTGTCAAGTATTATTCTAATTATTTCCATAAAATTATTTACTTTATCAAATATGGATGGTCAAGATACTTTACCGGTGCATGCACAGAACTATATCAGTACTCTTGTCATCCGTCAAATTGGTGCTCAGATATTACTTCTGAGTGCACAAAGTTCCGTTCCTCAAATCAAGGCATCTTCTGAATTAGTGGGCTTACATAATTTGTTCAACGTCATGGATGCAAGGCAAGGTGCATAAATTTCTCATATGAATCCACCCTGCATCTCTGGTAAAACATAAAAGAAATCCATTTGGAGAACTTGAGAACCGAAAACCATGCAATCAACCTTTTCCACGTCAAGGGAAGCATACGAATCTGAAACATGAGCATAAATTACATGCCTAAGATTAGTATACTGGCTCCAGAATCCAGAGCCGAGTGCGAACTTTAATTCCGATCGGTGCTGGATAGCTGTACGAACTCACAAACTTCTGCCAATCGTTGCCAATCGGTGCATAGATTATGAAGAGAGGCGACGGCCAGGAAGATTCTTTTTCTTTCTCTTGGCGAGGTGGCTCAGCTTGAAGACGACGGAGCGGACTGGATCGTGTCGGGGAAGGTGAAGAAGACCTCCGGCCGGCGTCGATGAAGATGAGCACGTTCACGTCGCGGTAGTTGTTCCGAAGTCCGGCTCCTGGTGGTCGAAGACGGAGAGCTTGGTGGGGCCTGGGCCTCGTCGACGTGCATCTGCCGTTGTTACCGCTGCTACGCCAGCAGCCTGCTCGGACCGTGCTGCACCTCAAGAGACCCATAAAGACCTAACAGACTTTAATTTGCAACTCTTCAAGATCGATTTTGACAACTTGCGCATGTTGATGCATATGCAATTGGGCAGTCCATGAATTTCATCCATGCACGGATAAATGTTGTGCCTATAAAATCAGCCGTGGATGGTCTTGTAAAAACTATCAGGGTTGGAGTACGTCCTTTTTCTATCCCTCCGGCTGGCAAAAAAGTTCGCATTGTCTGCAGCCTGCTGCTTGCAGCTGGCCCAGCTCTCCTTCTACCTCTAGGTTTGCCTGCAACACGTCGGCGGACATGCAAACTTCACGTTTCATGCTTGGCATTGACCGGCGGCACGACGCGTCTTCTCTTTTCTCATCTACGCTGTTGGCCGCCTGGGATCGCTTGACGATCCTTCCCCTCCTGGTTGCCGCGGCGCTTCATGCTTGGCATCGATCGGCGGCACGATGTCGTATTCCCTTATCTCATCTATGCTGTTGGCCGCCTGGGATCTCGCTCCTTGGCCTCATGGTTGCCGCCGCTGTTATTGCAGTTTCCGGCACTGCGTGTTCTTGCCCTACACTTTTCTAGTCGTGGATCAAAACAAATTCATGGTTGCCTTTCTTCTACAGGTACTCCGACAACCAAGAAGATTCTGCCCCGTCCCTGCAACTAATTTCAATGGAGAAAACGACCTTGAAAAATATCCGATTACCTGATGGATTGAGCGACGGAAAATAATCCTAGCCCAACTTCTGCTGCCTTCGTCTTATGTCTGCTGCTTAGAGTCGCCAACTCGCCATCCATCGTAGCCACCGTATGGCTTCCGGCGCTTTGGCTATAGACAGATCAATACCGCCTCGTTCGGCTCGTCGTAGATTACCGATCGAAATCGCCTTGTTCGGCTCGTCCGTAGATTGCCCGCTGAATCAATTAAATAGTAAAGGCAGATAAGTGAACCAATTGGATTCAAGTCAAGAGATCAAAACTGCACCTGATTTCGCCAAGACGGTGGTGTATCAGTCGTGGATTTAATAATCTCCACGGTCTTCAGCTGGAATATGAATATGTGTTACGTTCAGGACTTTGCGTTGCATACTCCATCTAGACAGACGTGATCGATCATGGATTGATCTGGCTGCTAGCTTCTGCATCTCACTGCGGTCTCGTTTGTGCTGTTCGTCATGGACGTTCGCCTTGCACCTAGGCCCGCTGCCACTGGAGGCTCCAGCCCCTGCCGGCACCTGCTCGTCTAGCGTGATCACCGGCGATCTGCATGTCCATGGCATGTCAATCGCCTCCAGTCGTTGATATCCCGCAAGAAGAACTGATTTATGCGTGGTCTCGTGGCGCAGCGAGAATACATCGGACATCTGAGCGTCGCGACGACTTCAATCTACCGGCCGTGATCGGATCAGCTTTATGCTGGTCCGGGGATGCTACTACTTGTCCGTCACGGCATGTATGAATCGACCTGGTGTAGCTGCGTACGGGATAGTTATTTCCTTCCGAAGATATTTTCATGTTGTTTAATCTCGACCTTTAATTTTCTCTAGCATAAAACGGATGCATCCTAGCCGTAGATTGTCTTGTGTTTTAATTATATAACTAGCTGGGTGGCCCGCGCATTTGCGCGGCTAGATTTAGTATTGTGTGTGTTTTGCATTAGCGTTCAAATATTGCTAAATCATTATGTACATGTTTAATAAGATTTAAAGATATCGCAAAGATTACCTTGCAAAACACAATTACCTGTGCATAAAAATGGTAATTTTATTTAATTCATCATGTATTTAAATGTTATATCATTTGTAATATAGAAAATGATTTTAGCCCAGATGTAGGTTAATCTTGAGGTTATTCTAGTGGACTTTGTGGATAATCTTTTGGGCATATGTACTACCTCGTTGGCAAGGATATTACTATGTGTCAACAGTACAATTTTTTTTTTGTAGTTCTGCCATGCAATACTATACTACATCCATCCCTAAAAGAAGTCGTGCACGTTTCCTAAAAAAAAAACTCTCCAATACAAAAATGACACCGTTAGATTGATAATCAAAGAACTTTCAAATGGTATAATTTTGGCTGCACATAACCCACCTTTAATGATCAGATGTTTAGCCAAGGTATATTTTTGAAAAACGTGCACCCAATCTATTTGTGAATGACGGATCCAGCAAAGCTTTGTAATAATTTATTAACTCCATCATGTTATCCCTTCTAAATTGTCCACCAAGGATTAAATCTAACCCTTTTGTTTCATTCATCCACGCGTCTCATTATTTCTTACACTCTTGTTGTGTTTTCTTGTTTTTGCACTGACATGCATATGTTGTCTACGTTCACGTGTGGTTCTCCTTACAACATATGCATGGTTAATTGGTCATCTGATGCAAAACGTATCAGGTTACCAAATCCTTTTGCAGCCTTGTTTGCTGTTGTGGGATCGCCGTCCTCACCTTCGCATTACAATTCTACCGTTGGCTCGTCTAGAAACACTTCAGGCAGACTGGGCGCGTCGGCGAGCGACAGCTAGAGCCGCTACTCTTCGTCCTTCACCTAGCCCGTCTCCTTGAGGACATTAGGGTCTTCCACGCTGCAACCAATATATCGATATACCAGCGTTTTCCCATGGTATCAGAAAAGAGATATGCCAGAGGCCATGACCTGCCCCCGGCTGATTGGAAGACATAATAGGGGCGCAAATTGAAAGCCATAAAGTATCTCCACGCTATTTGTATCTTAATTAATAGAAAATATATATGTGAGTGTTGCAACGGGAGAGAGTAAACCTTTGTCCTGGCGGCACACAACCGGGCATGTCGCATAAACAGCATGCTCCGTGGTTAGCCGCGCCGCCACTTGCTCCTCTTCCCACCACTTAATCCAGGTCATCTGGATCATGTGCGCCAGTTCTCGGAGAGTCATGCGCCACCATCGCTGACTATATGAATAAAGAATTTCTTGTAGGATACCAGTCACGGCTCTTATCTCCTTCCTAATCCCACAAAGAGCAGCCGGCGAATAAATAGCTGAAACAACATCGGTAACAATTAGACTTTGATGTTACTCTGGATGAAGATACCTGAAAAGAGTGTGATGTTATTCTTCCGAAAGTTGTCCTAGGGTGTTGAAATAATATTGTTTGAACTTGTCAATGAAATCAGAACTAAATAATTAGTTGTTCTGGACTAACCAAAGTATGCTCATAGCAGGGAGTATGGAGATTACCAATATAAAGCACCTCATATAAGGGAGATTTGTTGATCTAAGCATATAACAGTATAACACCAACAATGCTTACCCTCAAGTGTAAAAAAAATCTCAAAGTCACAACTGATTTACTTATGTGCATAAGCCGTACACTGAGTGAGCTCTGAAACTGTACATTTGTACTCTAATGTATATTTTGCACCTGCCTGTTACATTTGTACTCTAATGTATATTTTACACCTGCCTGTCCAACAGAAAGAAAATCCATGTCAAAGCAGGTTCTGAAATCTCAAAGTACATACTAACAAAGTTTTTGTCAAGTATTATTCTAATTATTTCCATAAAATTATTTACTTTATCAAATATGGATGGTCAAGATACTTTACCGGTGCATGCACAGAACTATATCAGTACTCTTGTCATCCGTCAAATTGGTGCTCAGATATTACTTCTGAGTGCACAAAGTTCCGTTCCTCAAATCAAGGCATCTTCTGAATTAGTGGGCTTACATAATTTGTTCAACGTCATGGATGCAAGGCAAGGTGCATAAATTTCTCATATGAATCCACCCTGCATCTCTGGTAAAACATAAAAGAAATCCATTTGGAGAACTTGAGAACCGAAAACCATGCAATCAACCTTTTCCACGTCAAGGGAAGCATACGAATCTGAAACATGAGCATAAATTACATGCCTAAGATTAGTATACTGGCTCCAGAATCCAGAGCCGAGTGCGAACTTTAATTCCGATCGGTGCTGGATAGCTGTACGAACTCACAAACTTCTGCCAATCGTTGCCAATCGGTGCATAGATTATGAAGAGAGGCGACGGCCAGGAAGATTCTTTTTCTTTCTCTTGGCGAGGTGGCTCAGCTTGAAGACGACGGAGCGGACTGGATCGTGTCGGGGAAGGTGAAGAAGACCTCCGGCCGGCGTCGATGAAGATGAGCACGTTCACGTCGCGGTAGTTGTTCCGAAGTCCGGCTCCTGGTGGTCGAAGACGGAGAGCTTGGTGGGGCCTGGGCCTCGTCGACGTGCATCTGCCGTTGTTACCGCTGCTACGCCAGCAGCCTGCTCGGACCGTGCTGCACCTCAAGAGACCCATAAAGACCTAACAGACTTTAATTTGCAACTCTTCAAGATCGATTTTGACAACTTGCGCATGTTGATGCATATGCAATTGGGCAGTCCATGAATTTCATCCATGCACGGATAAATGTTGTGCCTATAAAATCAGCCGTGGATGGTCTTGTAAAAACTATCAGGGTTGGAGTACGTCCTTTTTCTATCCCTCCGGCTGGCAAAAAAGTTCGCATTGTCTGCAGCCTGCTGCTTGCAGCTGGCCCAGCTCTCCTTCTACCTCTAGGTTTGCCTGCAACACGTCGGCGGACATGCAAACTTCACGTTTCATGCTTGGCATTGACCGGCGGCACGACGCGTCTTCTCTTTTCTCATCTACGCTGTTGGCCGCCTGGGATCGCTTGACGATCCTTCCCCTCCTGGTTGCCGCGGCGCTTCATGCTTGGCATCGATCGGCGGCACGATGTCGTATTCCCTTATCTCATCTATGCTGTTGGCCGCCTGGGATCTCGCTCCTTGGCCTCATGGTTGCCGCCGCTGTTATTGCAGTTTCCGGCACTGCGTGTTCTTGCCCTACACTTTTCTAGTCGTGGATCAAAACAAATTCATGGTTGCCTTTCTTCTACAGGTACTCCGACAACCAAGAAGATTCTGCCCCGTCCCTGCAACTAATTTCAATGGAGAAAACGACCTTGAAAAATATCCGATTACCTGATGGATTGAGCGACGGAAAATAATCCTAGCCCAACTTCTGCTGCCTTCGTCTTATGTCTGCTGCTTAGAGTCGCCAACTCGCCATCCATCGTAGCCACCGTATGGCTTCCGGCGCTTTGGCTATAGACAGATCAATACCGCCTCGTTCGGCTCGTCGTAGATTACCGATCGAAATCGCCTTGTTCGGCTCGTCGTAGATTGCCCGCTGAATCAATTAAATAGTAAAGGCAGATAAGTGAACCAATTGGATTCAAGTCAAGAGATCAAAACTGCACCTGATTTCGCCAAGACGGTGGTGTATCAGTCGTGGATTTAATAATCTCCACGGTCTTCAGCTGGAATATGAATATGTGTTACGTTCAGGACTTTGCGTTGCATACTCCATCTAGACAGACGTGATCGATCATGGATTGATCTGGCTGCTAGCTTCTGCATCTCACTGCGGTCTCGTTTGTGCTGTTCGTCATGGACGTTCGCCTTGCACCTAGGCCCGCTGCCACTGGAGGCTCCAGCCCCTGCCGGCACCTGCTCGTCTAGCGTGATCACCGGCGATCTGCATGTCCATGGCATGTCAATCGCCTCCAGTCGTTGATATCCCGCAAGAAGAACTGATTTATGCGTGGTCTCGTGGCGCAGCGAGAATACATCGGACATCTGAGCGTCGCGACGACTTCAATCTACCGGCCGTGATCGGATCAGCTTTATGCTGGTCCGGGGATGCTACTACTTGTCCGTCACGGCATGTATGAATCGACCTGGTGTAGCTGCGTACGGGATAGTTATTTCCTTCCGAAGATATTTTCATGTTGTTTAATCTCGACCTTTAATTTTCTCTAGCATAAAACGGATGCATCCTAGCCGTAGATTGTCTTGTGTTTTAATTATATAATAGATAGATAGATTGTATCATCACCTCATTTTCCGGCTATCTGCTGGGAATGGTGTCGCGTGAGAATGGTGTCTCCTCGTATGTCGTCCAGGTCGAGTCACGACATGCTACATGTGTGAATATGAACCTCGTCTTAAGTTTGTACAACCATGCATAGCCAAACAATGACAAGGTGAACCATGCTCGTGCCACGGCCAGCTTTTGTGTCTCACTTCTACTGCCCGTCGGTGTTTAATTTGTAGTAGCAACAGCCGTGGAAAACTATGAGGCCTTCGTTCATGCATCCAATGATGCTTTCTTCTTGCTCACGTTCTTCCGTGAGCCGTCATGTTGCGTCGGTGCACGCCAACACACAAACAAAGTACCTTATCACATTTTCCTATCTTCATGCAGCGTGGACGAGTCATCAGTCATCCCACGATCTTCCTAATAGACTTGTATAGTGACCATTTTATAAGTGTTCCTACTCCCGGCACCCATCCCATACGATATTTCCTACCGACATGCACCTCGACCATGTCATCAAACGACTTGTATAGTGACCGTGTCGTAAAGTGATAAGTGGCTGCCTATGAACTGATTGCAAGTAAACAGTTAGCCTGTGCAGTCAACCTCTCAACAAAACCCGTGATAATTAAATTAATTGTTTTGCGAAGATCATGTGTCCATATAGTAAATTAGATTGTGAAATACGAGCTCTACAACTGATTATTTATACAGGTAACAATTAGTGCAATTTACATTTTATATTCGGAGGCAATGTATAATAGTTCCCATCACATATGTATAATTTTTCTAATGAAGTTTGCAGTGATGCAAAGATAGTGAAATGCATCTTTCATGAGAAAAGTTGATAGCAAAAAGATAGATTGAATAGACCATGATTGATCCTAATGTCCCAATGAGATGGTAAACAATTATTAGTATTGGCTTTACATAATTATATTCTAGCACAACGTTTTACCACACATATGGGAAAGTATTAAGCAACATAAGACATAAAACAATATTTGGCATGCCAGCACAACACATATGGGAAAGTATTAAGCAACGTTTTACCTAGTGTCTGTAATCTAACCTCCACAATATGGGAAAGTATTAAGCAACATAAGACAATATTTGGCATGACAGCACAACACAAAAATGATGGATTCTTAGTTCCACCAGTGTAACCACATAGATATTATCCAGGACAAATGGGCTCTCTACTGAGATTTTTAGGTGAAACTTCCTTGTTGTATCTATTGCATCAGAAAATTATCAAGGTATGCTAGCTGTTGTTGTTCTTGACTGGACAGTGCTAGCTGATGATTATGTACTTGTAGCTTTTGTTGTTGCATCATTTGAGAGCCCATCTCTTGGTATGAACTGCTTGAGACATGAGATCCCGTAATCTCACCTGCAGCAAGTTTGAGATGACGAACTTCAGCATTTAGTGTTTCATTCAGTTCTGTATACAGAATTAAGAGACATTTGGGTTAATTAATTAACTAGGTACAACTTAATAAATAATTTCGTTTGATTAGCAGAAACAAAATCACCAGGTAAACATGGATAAAATAGCTAACACAGCTGGATCACGAAATTAGAAAACTAGATATATATATTTGGAGTTGTGCAATACATTACTTTCTGCGGTTATTGATTCGATTATATATAAATTTTTGTGGAAATCCCATTTGATAAAGTAAGACACTAATAATGGAACCAAGACATACGAGAATGCAAAATATAAAATAGTTTATGTTCTTACAAAATGGAATATACATATAGCAAGTGAATAATAATAAAAAAATGTTGGATCAAGTGGATGTTTTGAAAAAAACTCGAACACACAAAACGTGCATGATGCTCTAATGCACATGATATATTCATTCCTTTAGAAGGTCAAAATGATAACCTATGACTATATTGATTCATATACCGTTAAGAAAGTTGGTAACATACTTAATTCAGACCCTAAAAAAATAACTTAATCCACACAGAAACCAAAACTATAACCAGGACACAAGTATCGCATGGTATGTTGGCCACAAACCATATACTCCCTCTATGTCAAATTAGTTTTGTCCAAGTAAATTTTCGTAAAATTTTACCAAGTTTACAGGAAAATATAAAGAACTAAATAATAAGAAACAAAAAAAAATGTTATGGTAGATCTAATATATATCGTTGGAACATATGTTTGAGGGAATTCTACAAGCAAGCAAAATATTTCAAGTTTGAAGATGTACTACCTGCAGCTAGCACATGGGTTTGTGGGAGCACTTATATCTATGTACCACCAAATGCATGCAAGTCTCATGCATCCAGGAGCTATTTTAGGATGTGTAAATCGTAAGTTATTTGCAGGAGCATGGTTAGCCTAGTCTTGATCGAACTAGAGAGATTCTAGGAGGGAGTAGAGGCCAGATGATTAGTGCATGCAGCTATTGTGTAATTAGTGCTTGGGTTAGTCAGTTAGTGGGGCTCGTGGCGAGTGCGGCAGCTGGGCAGTTAGGAGATAGTACTGCAGTTTTTAGAATAATGAAGTATTGAAAGTACAGTTTTTGTGACACCCAAACATCACAAATTATTTAAACCAAATTGTTTCTATAAACTTCCCCATGGCACCCGATGTGGACAATTTTTGTTTTGCGGTCCCCCATTGGGCCTATCAGAGGGCCTTTGGGTGCTGCCGATGGAGATGCTCTTAATTAGGCAACAACAGGTAGAAAACCAATTGCTCAAAGGAGCCAACTTTCACTACTACCTTGCAATCCCTTAACCACCCCACCCCTCTGATAGTCGATAATGTGTTGGCTTCATTTTCCCACCACAAGAAGATGAGGTAAACTACTAAGGACTGATCATGTGTAAGAAAATATAACAGCTTACCATTCATCACTTGCTTTTGTTGCTCGAATCCATGGAGATCTATCATCATCTTATTCTTTTCAGATCCAAGTGAAATGGTTGTGCACTGCAAGCATACAAGTCATCAAAAATAATTAGAGGATTGTACAAAACTTTGAGTTATCTCATGAGAGTTAAAATTAGGTACCTTCCTACAATTGGGGTCATTTCGTGTGGAAAAAGGCAAATAAGTTAGATTTTGGGAGGACAAGTAGATGGGGAAATATATTATATCCATGACTATTCAACTTTGTATAATTTAAACATTCTACATAGACACTTTCCTTGGGGAAGTGAATCCTCAAGGGGGAATTGGTTATACACTTCCATGCCAACATTTGGCTGGTTGGAGCATTGTTCTTCGTAAGGTAGTGGTGGTTCGGCTAACCGAGTTGCGTGGCACGTTTAAGTGCACTAGTACAGAACGACACATCGGAAACGGGCCAAAAACCCTTCGGCAATGGAGAAAGGGTCCGTGTCCCCGCCTCTGTCACTGATGTGAAGGCCTTCATCGGTAACAGAGGCCAAAAACCGTTTCCGATGAGGTCTCCATTTGGCAACGGTTGTGCGCAGACCTCGTTTCCTTAGTTTTCCTTCATCAGATACGGAGTTTGCCATCCACCCGTTTGCATTGAGAATTTCTCATATTTCGGTTATATGCCATAATACATGAAAGGCTGATTGCACAATGCAATAAAACGTTATTCAATTCATAACATAGAACAAATGCCATCATTACATTGGTATACAATAATATCACTGTTTTTTACAATTTGACTACAATCATATCCATCACACATTGGCATAATGTAATATCACCTATTACACTTTGACTACAATCATGAACTCTAAACCTATAAGCAACTAACCTAACAAGATGGAAGGCTGGCTTAATTAAGCCAGCCTTCCATCTTTGACTTGGAGCTCACCTTCTATGAGCTCTCGGTCGTCGCAGTACCCACTCCAAGACCAGTATCCACGAAATTTCCTTGCCTTAAGTTTTCTGGTTCTCGAAATGATAGATTGGTACTTTTATGCAGTGTTGCCGAAATAAACTCCTGCGTGAAAGAAAAAAAACTATTAGCGAAATGTACAAAATACATCTGGATATTAAAAAAATCGGTGGCTATTTTCCTGCAACTGCTTTGTTCGGTTGCCATTTTCGAGAAACTGCTAAGATCAACGGCAAATATCCAGGAACTGCTCTGTTTGGTGGCAGACAGTTCGCATTCCTTCCTTCTCTTCTTCCTCGTTCCACCCCAATCCCCCACCCGCCATGGACGACCGCAACAGAATAACAGAGACAACTACCGTCCATACCCACGGCACCGTTCTGGAGGTGGTGTACACGAACGAGGAGCATACCGTGGAGCGGATCCTCAACAAGTACGAGGAATGGCTAGCAGAGGAGAAGCATCGGTTCATCGGCCTTGACATCGAGTACACCCGTGATCGTCGGCGCATGGCTGTCCTGCAACTCGCCATGCGCCAGCATGTCCTCGTGTTCCACTGGTGCAAGTCCAAGAAGAATTGTCCAGAGTTGGGCAAATTCTTTGAACGCAAGAATATCACCTTCGCAAGCGTGGACATCACCAACGACAGCAAGGTGCTTTCTGCCGGCTTCCACATTCCACCGGAGTACTACGTGGACATCCAACTCGTATAAAAAATCAAGGGTGGAGACGAGAGGGACGGAATGGGTGATCTAGCGGCAGACCTCATCGACAAATTATACGCCAACATGAAGAAGGAGTTCCCATCCAACCAGCACGGTTTTTGGGAGCGGATGCCGCTGCACAAAGTTAACCTCGACTACGCAGCAATAGATGGGTACGTGACCTACGAGTTGTATCGCAAGATCCTAACCTTGAAGGACAGGCTACGTCCAACATGGCAGGAAATGCTCTGCCCTAGGTGCAAGAATGCCCTAGGTGAATTGCAATAGGCTTTGGATGTGGGTGTTTAACTAGTTTGTACAGTTGGTGCTTTAACAATAAGTGTTTGTAATTATCAGAACATGTATGTGTGAATTTGCACTAGGAATTTGTTTATGTGATGAAATGCTCATACGTAGAACCTAGTTCATCGGCATCACAGCCGGTCACAGAAAGATTTATACCTTTCACCCGGCGGGAGATCGAGGAGGTGCAGGCCTCTGCCAGATGCGCTGAGATGCTACCAGCGCGCTGCGACGCAATCACCTCCTCCTCCTTCTCCTTCGTCGACATCCACCTCCTCCTCCTTCTCCAGATCAGACACCACCTACAGATCCTCCACCACCTCCAGATCGGCCACTTCCCCCTCCAGATCGGCCACTTCCTCCTCCAGATGGGTTTCTGCTGGTAGATCCGCCGGAGGTGCTGCACCACCACCTCATGAATGACCTCCTCCACATCGGCCTGGCTCAGAAGAAGCCGGGCATCACCGGAGGAGGAGGGCGTCAGATGGTGGCGCTGCCGCATCATTAGCGGACGCATGGCCGCCTCCAGATCGACCTTCCCCTCACGAAGGGCTGCCGCTAGAACGGTGCTGCCGCGGCGGCTAGAGCCGCGGCCGCGATGGCCGGATCTAGAAGCGCCGACAGAGGAAGCCATTAGAGAGAGTGAGGAGAGTTGAAAGCCACAGTGTGCGGCGGCTAGGGTTGGAAGAGAGACAGTGAGAGAGTGATAATGAGACGAGCCGGCAGTATATATAAGCACCACATTGGCAACGGACATTTTATATAACCGTTTCCATTGATTTTACACCAGCGAGAGAGTAAACTTACTACCCAACTTACTAACAGGTACTCTAAATTACATATGAACGCAGAGACCACTTAGCAGCTAATGCTACTACATACGGACTTGATAATGAAGTAAACGATTACATATATGCTACTACTAGCTAATGCTACTACTAGCAGCTGCTGATGAAGACTCGGGCTCGTCGTCGCTGTACACGAGTGCGTCCCTCCGGCATAAGGTACCGTCGAAGATCTTGATGAAGAACCCGTTGTCGCCGTCGAACTCGAAGCACAAAAAGTGCCCCTGCTCAAGCTTGTACGCTTGGGCGAATGACTTCCATCCCTGGCCGAGGTACAAATTCCCCCCGGCACTCACGGCCGTCTTCACCGCCCAGCTGCCGTTCTCGCAGTCCTCCATCTTCAGATGCATGGTAGCTGCCACCATGCCTTGGAGCTTCTCTGCGAACGCCCTCGGGAGCCTCAGGCGGCTCTCGATGCCCTTGTACAGGATAACCAAGAACTCGAAGCCGCGCAGCTCCGGGGACATGTCTTCAGAGGACGGTGAGGGCGACACCGACGGCGTGGCATTGCGGCTGCGCCCCCTACCACGGCTGCGCCCTCGTCCACGGCCGCGCCCACGTCCACGGCCGCGACCGCTGATGGTACCTCTCGCCGGGGACATGTCTTCAGAGGACAGTGAGGGCGACACCGATGGCATGGCATTGCCGCTGCGCCCCCTACCACGGCCTCTCCCTCGTCCACGGCCGCGACCGCTGCTGGTACCTCTCGCCATGGATTTGGACGGAGGGGATCTGGCGAAGTTTGAATAACTGTAGGCGATGGACTGGGGCTTCAAAGAGACCGCTGCTGGTACCTCTCGCCATTTATACTCGTGGGTCTGCTCCGCCCACCTCCCCATCTGCCCATTCGCTAGCCTCCACGTATCAACATTTTCAACGGTTGGAAAATTCTATCCGTTACCATAGAGACAAATATTGGAAACGGACAATTTTATTAACCGTTGCCAATATAATAGGTGACGGAGATTGGAAAGGGTACGTTGCCAATGTAGGCGGGCCTGGTCAGGTTTGTACGCACCGGCCGCGCGGAAAGCGCGATTCTCCGTCGCCTAACACCTGCCGTTTCCATAGAGGGTATCCGATGTGTCATTCTGTACTAGTGGTGGGATTTACACACCTCTTTACCTTTTTCGGTTTATTCCATGTATTCAGCTTTAATGGATTAGCAGGGCTGGTTTAGAGCGGAACATATATTATGGTGACTTTACAACAACTAGATATCAAAGTTTCCTTCGGTTCCTTTGCCAAGGGTTCATCCTCATTAAAGATAACTAGATGATGCCCTGCGCGTTGCGGCAGAAAATTTAGCACAATTTAATGTGAAGAAAGTAGAAGCTGATGTGCATGAATATTGAGTTTCACAATGTAGCACATATGTCCTCTAATATGCATTTTCAAGTCAAATGTCACCAAATTGCACATGTTCTTCTAACTCCTTAGAAAAGGATTACGCTGGCAGTTGTCACAGATTCGAGTTGTGTAACAAAGCTGCTTAGAGAGAAACTACAACTTTGCTTAGAAGATTCTTGTATTTTACCGAGCATAAGTTTTTTTCTATTATACTTTTTCACTTTCATTTGTGAGCGTTCTGTGTCAACTTACCTGAATTTGTTTACATATAAATAAGTGTATTTCGAGATCCATAAAGTAAATAAACAATAATGCATCGTAAATCATGTTAAAGGCAAAAAGAAGAAGCAAAATTTAAGTCAAGACCAAAATAAGCCATCTACAAAAGGGAAAAGATAGATGGTCTCAAGATAAAGAACAAAACATCTGAATGCATGACAGATTGCAGAATTAATTTGAAATAACAATTACACAAAGTAGAGTAGCTAGTGATGGCAGTTTGTTTATAGGGGTATCGCATAAGATCAAATAATCTTGAATCTAGCATCCTTATCTCTAAATCCATAACTGTATAAATGATGGTTTAGCATTTTCAACACATCCAGTATTTTGCCTTCATGAGAGTAAAGTATGTAGGTTGAGCAGGAGATTCACAGCAGATTAAAAGAAGCACATTCATGAGCCAGTATAAACATAAAAACCTGAGTTGCATACTAGTTGTTGCACACCTAAAATAAAAAAAATCATAAATAGTTATGGGTTACAATACGTACACCGTGGAGAGAGAACTTGGCATATCTAGTGGGGTTTTACAACCGCATACCTTGTTGCTTAATTTGTATGCTAACGATAGCTAGATCAGAAAATTACAAACTTCAGAATAAACAAACTCTGACAGGAGTTTTTTACCCACTTCATTGCGCCCAGTATACATCTATGCAAAGCCTTTGTTAACTTGATCAAGTTGATATTCAGATTGGGTTGCCCATTTGTTGATTGAAGCCAGACCAAAATCAACAAATAGAAGAAGTATGTACCAAACTTAAGTAGATCGATTAGCGATGGCATAGAAAATATAGCACAGAGAGATAGGTGAAGCATCAACAACAATGGCTGCTTTGTCCAAACAATCTGGCATATGAGAAAATCAAATATTGACCAGCTTCCGGCAGATGAAGAATTCCTAACCACGGTGGAGAAAAAAATGTGCTGGAGTGTGGCGAACAACAATGGTCAATATAGTCAGAGACTCCCGATGTGGAGTCCGTTTTTATAGCCCAATGTCTCCTCCAATCTTTATCAGTTTCGGCCGGTGGCTGCTCACATGCCTCCACAATTTTCTTGTTGTAGAGATCGTGAGGGAGAGTAAGTGGTGAGGTGTTAGTGTGTCAGTTTCTTAGATGATTTAATGGAGTAGACGAAGAGGAGTAGAAGAAATTATCTAAGTTACCAACAGCCGTGGAGGGTCCAGGATGTTAAGGTGGTCTGTCAGTCTGTGTGCTAGTCAAGGAGTGGAAGGTAAAGAGAAACAAAGAGATGAGTCGGTGGTGCATGGAAAGAGAAGAACGTGCGTGAGGGAGATTAATGGATGGTACATGGAGCCTGTTAATGGTGCCCTGAAGTGAGTCGTGACCCTAATAATGAATGTGTCTTTTGCATGTGGAGGTTTAGCTCTTAGTTGCTGGTTAATAGATGAGGATGGGAGGATGCGTGCATCAACATAAATATATGGCAAGATAAATAGGAAGGGAGATGTATGGCCGGCTGGTGGTGTGATATACGTTCTTCCCTCACATGATTTTTTACGTTTTCATTAGGTGGCATATTTGCTTAGATGGTAGGCTAGGATTGCTCAAAAATGTTTGATGAGGTGGACACCTTGCATGTTGAGAGAATTCCTTGTAGTGGGTCATTGCTATTTAGATATAGAAGATTTGGTTAAGTGGATGTCGTCAAGGCCTTGTGTAGCTTCTATTTCGAACAAGAGACTATCCAACCCCTATTTTTTTATTGTGCTTTCTCATGTATGACATGGCGCGTTGTATATTTAACCTTTGATATTAATCCACATAAGTTTATCTCTTGGGGTGGACAAGACCGTAAGATCACTTATTTTGGTCGGACGAGATATGTCTTCCGAACCATTTGGCTTTGCAGAAATGACATTTTTTTTTTACAAAAAAGTGTATTCTCTAAGGCAGGTGCTACTCTCGTGTATATTGGGGTAGTTGTTAATTTGTAATAGTAGAACTATAGAAGGTGCCAAACACTACAGAACGGATGGACCTTGGCGCAAACATTGTGTTTTCGATCTGTTTCTCGCGCAATGAAAAATAAACTATTCCCGAGTCATCTTTCCAATCACAACATTTAGTTTTGTGCAAGTATAAAAATAGAAGACCTTGATTAGACTGATCACGATTCTACCGCAAAATAACTGCAAACAATTCTAAGTCGAATGAGGTATAATTACTCCCATAAAAGATTTGCTCAAATAATTAATCCTCGGAATTACCAACCTGTTGTGAATTCACATTTTCAGTTAGTGATTTATTCTCTTGCTGCAGTAGCTCAACCTTATGCTCAAGTTCGGACAAGTATTCCACCTTCTGCTTAGACCTTCCTGCAATTATCCGGTTCTCAAGGATCCTGAAAATAAATTTCACAACAAATAACCAATAGTCAGTGCAGTGCTGAACTATTACTCAAGAACCAAAACATTTTCTCTGATGATCATCAGATCTGAGAGAACAAAGGACAAACGAATGAATAGATCGTTACATATATACCTCCGGACCCTCTTAGGATCTCTCAGCACAATATCTTTGAGGCCCTTCTCCCCCATGATCTTGTTAATGTCATTCTGGGTGAAATGCCCATCGGCAAATTCTAATACAAGCGAAGAATTGGGGTAATCCTTGTACTGGATGCTGCTACCTGCTACACCTGATCCCCATCCCGTCCCCGGGGAAGAGAGCAGCTTCTGCTTGCTTCCAACAACCATCAGGTCCTTCTTGACGGAGGAATAGGCCGGCTGGGGCATCCTTACCGATGAGCTGCCGGCGCTAGTGATGGTGTTCTTTCCCAGCTTCGATGTATGCCAGCTCCAGTCCACAGCTTCTTTCTTCACTTCAAAGCTAGCTGCAGGGGCGGGCAGCGAGTTGGATGATGTCGGTGTCCAGGGGCGTTTGTTCAGGCCCGTGCTGCCGGATGAGTAGGGATGGGGCATCCCCCTTGACGAGCTTCTGCCGCCGCTTCTGGCAATGGTATTGTTCCCAAGCTGTGACGTCCCCCATGAGCTCCAGTCCACATGTTCCTTCTTCACCCAAGCGTCAGCAGGAGCAGGAGCCAGTAGCGATGAGCTTGGTGATGGCAGTTGTGGGCAGGAGGCCTTGATGCTAGTGCTGGCCGTGGCACGGCCGGAGGAGTTGAGACCGCCTCCCGGGCCTTCAAGGTCCACGTACTGTACGACGTTGTTGCCGGAGTCGTCGTCGTCATCGTCCACAAGCGAGATGTACGCCGGAGAGGGATGGACGGTTTCAAGATCTATGACCATCGGCTTCTCCAAAGGCGTTGGGTCCCTGAGGGAGGGCGGCAGGGGTGGAAGCTCGTACTTATTCGTCCACCGGAAGTCGACGCTGGCCGTGCTCTGCGTCAGAAGCGGCGGAGAGCTATACCACGACGACGCTTGCAGGTTGACGGACGAACTCAGAGGTGTCAGGCCCACCACGCTAGCCAGGCCGGTGTCGAGCGAGGAAAGGAAGGTGGGGTAGCGTGGGATGGTGGCTCTGTTACTGCTTTCGTTTCCGTCAACCCCACCGCTCAACATGGAAATGGGATCCAGCGCCATGGGCGCCGCCGAAGACGATGGTGGCATCTGATAGAAGGAGAACCCGGGGAGGGCGCCGTGCGACGCATCACAGGCGGAGCTTCCTAATCCGTCGATGAGGCCGCCACTATCACCGACAAAGGCATGGTTCGTTTGAGGCAGCGGCGACCAAGATGGCGCCTGGTTGGACGTGAAATGGTGTTGGATCTGTCTAGGACACTGGCGCCGGCGCCGCCGGCGAACGCGTGGGTCGTGCGAGATAGCGGCGACGGTGGCAGCTGGTAAACTTTGGATCCGGTACCAGCCAGGGAGGAGAAATGGGTGGCGGCGGCTGGTTTATTCTGGATCAGGCGACGGCGCGAATAGTGTTTGGAGTGGGAGTTACCGGCGTGGGGAACGTCAGTGGTGGTGGACGAGCCGGGTAGACCGGCGACCGGAGCCGGCGGCTGCTCGTGGCGTCGTTGGCCTCCTTGTTCTCCATGGCGCTAGGGTATTAGCTAGGGGGAAGAGGTTGTGCCGGCGGCGTGAGGGTGCAAAAGCATCAGCGTTCCGATGGATGAGAGTATATGTACCGAGCGAGTGCTAACTGATATGGAAAGGAGCGGGAAGGAGGAGTTGGGAAGTAGGGTTTAACCGAGAAGGACGCGCGACAGATGGGCCGTGTCGGGCATTTTGTGCGTACTTCCAACCCGTCTAAACATCACTGAACGGTTCTTCTGCAAATATTTAGGTCAAATATCTAGTTTTTTTTTAGAGTTTTACCGGCTACATTACATACGCATTAGCATCGAAATACATAGCCTCGCGGCGGATGAAGAAACCAAACTTGTCGACCCTGGTCCTCCGAGACGACACTCCGGGCCAGGTTGTGAGCCTCCTTATTCAAACTTCGGCGTTCATGGCACAAGGTTAGCGCTTCAAACTCGACCACTGCCTCCTGAATCTACCGACAACATGTGCATAAAATCCCATGCTGCCCTCCTCTCTGCTTCGAACTGCATTTATACAGTCACTCACCACACGCACACGGCGTGCATATAGATATCCTTTGCTAGCGATATCGCCTCCCTGCACACCAATACCTCCAGGGTCTCAGCTTCAGTCTGTCCCCGGAACACAATGGCTGACGCACCCAAAGACATGCATGTCTCCGACCTGGCGATCGCAGCCACCGTCCCTCTTCCCGTGTTCTTACTTACAGTCGCATCAACGTTAATTTTAATCATTCCAGCAGGTGGGCGATCCATGTGGAATATGAATCTGCGTTACGGGCGGAAAGGGCGGAAACGTTTTTTTGGATGCAGGGCTCCAGTGCTACCTCCGCTTAAAAAACTTTGAAAATTCAAATAATTCTGAAAAAAATTGGATATAGCCAATGGTGTATCCCACAGACGTGCAATTTTTTTATTTTAATTGCTTTATATTATGAACTACAAAAAATAACAAAATCTGATAAAATTTAGAGCTTTGACATTATGCATACTTAGATCCATACTTTTTTCATTTTTGTGTGGCTTGGAATACAAAGTATTGCAATTTGATATTTTTATGTTCGTGGGATACACTGTTGGCTACACGCTGATTTTGTTTTCAGAATTTTTTGTAACTCATAAGTATGATTTTTCGACTTTTTAAAAACTTATTGGAGGGAGCACTGGAGCTCGGTAGCCAAAGATTTCCACTCCTACTACAACCATAAGATACATATATATTATGTACAAATCCATGGCCACAAATTTGACTTGGGGTTAGAAGAGTAAAGTCGTTAATTAGAACGAAGAATTATAAAATAGCCATATGACATATTTTGTAAACATTAAAAACAAGGTGACGAAAATAATGGTTGTGCTAATTGCTTCTATGCAAGTACTATATATTCAGCGCTTGAAAAAAAAGTACTATATATTCAATAAATTTGTTAAAATAGTTTCTCACTCTCATAACAGTTGCCTTTTTATTTCCAATCATACCCATGTCGTTTTGCAAAAAAAATCCATGATTGAGTTCAGGTTGAGCTTCATATATTATTTTAATTACTAATTTGACTTATTTTACAGAATAAAAGTACTGATGGCCCCTTTTTTCTACAATTCTAGAAAATATTTTTATGTATATAGGATGATTTGTTTCAGCTAAAATAAGTTGGTCCTAGTATTGGTTCTAAAGTAGGACTCTCGTACTTTTATCCACTTAATAAGACGTGAACCTATAAACAAGTTGGTCATCTATGTGTTATATCTAATTTTCGTCCAAAAATATTAATGTCGCGATATTGTAGCTGACGTTGTCTATGTTTTGTTTATGGATAGATTTTCTGAATTATCGAAATAAATTCAAAAGTATATCTTGTCCTTGATTTCTACCTAAACTAATAGGAAATGTATACAAATATGGGATATACCACTAGTAGGAAAAGGCTTATAGCCACCAGCGCCTACCGCTGGCGGACGCCGTTTCCGTCCGCCAGCGCTTCGACCGCTGGCGGGAGCGCTGGCGGGCGTTTTTTCGAGTCCGCCACTAGTTCTAGACGTACCGCTGGTGGACTCAATCTATGCAATCTATGCTCGCCAGCGGTAGGCGCAGAAATTTGGGACGAGGCGGGACAAACTACCGCTGGCGGGCAGCATATGTGTCCTTCAGAGGTACTAAATAGACCGCTGGCGGACGATAAATAGGGCCCGCCAGCTGTACTTGCGTCGGCTGAGCTCAGCGGGAAAAAAAGGTGCCAGTACCGCTGGCGGGCGGGCTGCACCGTCCGCCAACGGTCAGTTCGATACCGCTGGCGGTACGCTGGAACGTCCGCCAGCGGTAACCTGGGAAAGTGACATAAGTGCGGCCGCACCTACCACATCTTGCTCACTTATTGCACTTCACTCTCTCTCTTAGCTCGAGTTTTCCTCATTTGTGGCTCCTTTCCCCATGAAATTAATCACTTTTAGTCAACAAAAAGTGATTTAGTTGATAGATCCCACTAGATCTCTCTCCCACATCCTACTTTGACCAAAAAAAATCCGCTCAAGTCACTCATATCTCACAGATCTGGATTTCATCTTCGGTCGACTTCCGTGATTATTTTGACGTGTGTTTTAACTTATTAAGGTGATCTTTTATCGATATAATTAAAAGCACATTCTTAAAATTAATTTGGTCGGATAAATGCGCCCGCCGTAACCATGCAAAATGCTGGATGAAAAATGGCTTGGAATGTGTGAAATTGAGTTGTGATGAATAAATTTGTGTTGTGATGTGTGAAAATTAATGAGGGTGCCAATACCATGCCGGAATGTTGATTCATTTTCGTTTCGGCAACTTTGGCACTCTCCTTGGGTCCTATTTGTAGGAAGGTCATGGCGAATTTTTTCGTGAAACCCGATAAAATATTAAATGGTGCTTAATTATTGTCTTGATTATACAACGTGCAGGTGATAATGGTTATTATGAGTGAACGTGTCGTGAATACATACTTGAGACACGCGACGAAAGACATGCTGCAGAATAAACGCAAAGATATACAGTGTCCGTGTCGCGCATGCAAACTCGAGGTCGGCATCAGTCCATTTACCGGAACTTTGCTGGAACACTGCTCCGTGGTTTCATGGATGGCCACACTCGTTGGTTAACAGATGATGAACATGATGGAAATGATGGTGCGCCGGAAGGAAATAATCAGGATCAAGGGTTGCAAGACAATAACGACGAGGGGCAAGAAGACGAAGAGCCTGATCCGGATCCCGTGCAACATGATGAAGTAGAAGAAGACGATGATGATCATGTGGTACCAGAAGAGGAGGACACACGGACACCGCTAACTTCAGTCGTGCGGGACCCTCATCTAACAGAATTGTTTCTTCAGAAGACGGCTAACAGGGAATCTAAGCTGGCGCAATTGGAGAAAGATTCAAATACTCCGTTGTATCCAGGCTGCGACCCAGAAGATTCCCGCTTGAAAGTATCGCTTGATTTTCTGCAGATGAAGACAAGACACAAATTGAGCGATATAAGCGTCGACGCTAACCTGGAATACTTGCACGGTATCCTTCCGAAGGGCAACACGTGTCCTAAAAGTTGTGACGAAGCCAAGAAAGTCGTGTGCCCCTTTGATTTACCGCACGAGAGGTACCATGTGTGCATCTTCGATTGCTACATATTTCGGAAAGAGGACGAGGGAATGACCAAATGTCCAGTGTGCAATGCCGATCGATACAAGACCGGGAAGAAAGCCCCTCGCAAAGTTGTTTGGTACTTTCCGCTCATTCCTCGTCTGCAGCGATATTTCGCAGACCGTAAGGAAGCAAAGCTTATGCGCTGGCACGCGGAAAGAAGGGCGGCAGTGGTGAAAGATTCAGACGGAGTGAAAAGATAATTCTGACACACCCTTCGGATGCAAGCCAGTGGAAAGCATTAGACGCTCACGATGCAGACTTTGGAGACGAGCCAAGGAATATCAGATTGGGTGTGAGCACCGACGGTCTCAATCCGTTTGGCAACCAGAGCAGTTCACACAGCACGTGGCCCGTGTTTGTATGGATATACAACCTACCTCCCTGGTTGTGTATGAAAAGGAAGTACATACACATGAGCATGCTAATTCAAGGCCGAAACAACCTGGCAGCGACATCAATCTATATCTGAAGCTACTGAAAGATGAGCTAGACACGTTATGGTCGTCCCAAGGGGTTCCCACTTGGGACGCCGTCGCAGAAGATTATTTCCCTATGAGAGCTGCCTTGCTGTGTACAGTGCACGATTTGCCCGGCTACGCATACGTTGCCGGCCAGGTGTGCCACGGATATTTCGGATGTGTCAGGTGCATGGATGATCCGACATTCCACCAGCTGAAGAAAGCCGGTTCTTTGAAAACCGTCTACATAGGCCATCGAAGGTGGCTAGACGATGAAGACCCATGGAGATGGCGTGGAGACCTTTTCAACGGTGAAGATGAGCTCCGAGAACCTCCACTTAAGAAGAGCGGCGATGACATTTACGAGTTGCTGAATGAATGGCAAGAGTGCCCTGAGCCGGGAAAGAAGCGAAAGGCGCCAAAACCGCTCCATGGTGTTTGGAAGACGAGGTCTGTGTTTTGGGACTTGCCATACTGGCCCATCTACACTACGCCAAATTGCCTTGATCTAATGCATGTCACGAAGAATGTGTTCGAGAGTATGTTTGGCACTGTGCTCCACATGGCGGACAGGACCAAAGATGGGCCAAAAGCAAGATTGACCTTAAACATATGAACATCAGGAAAGAGCTTCATGCGCAGCGCAAAAATGTGGTAGACGACCAGTTGGATGAGGAGACGGACGGTCACAATGCCAAAAGGGTTAAGAAGAATGACTATTACTGTCCCCCCTCTTGCTTCACTCTTAGTCCAAAGGAGGTCGAACAATTGATGAAGTGCCTTCTAGGAGTCAAAGTGCCTTTGGGTTACTCGGGCTGATAAGCAGATTCTTAGACTGGCAGAAAAAGAATTTCAGCGGTATGAAGTCTCATGATTGTCACGTGATGATGACACAGATATTCCCAGTTGCGATCCGAGGGATAATGGACAAGCACGTCCGTGAGACCCTTTTTGGACTCTGTAACTTCTTTGACGTGATCTCTCGAAAGTCAATCACCGCAAAGAGACTCTCAACGCTGCAGGAAGAGATTGTTGTGATACTATGCGAGCTTGAGATGTACTTCCCGCCCGCATTCTTCGATATTTGCGTGCATCTGTTGGTCCACATCGTGGATGATATCATTCATCTCGGACCGTTGTTTCTCCACAACATGATGGCGTTCGAAAGGATGAATGGGGTCATAAAAGGATTTGTTCGTAACAGGGCCCGTCCGGATGGAAGCATCGTTCAAGGCTTTCTCACTGAAGAGTGCATCTCTTTCTGCACGAATCATCTGGAGATAATTGATAACCCTGTTGGTTTGCCCCCTAACAAGCACTTTGGCAAGTTAGGTGGGTCAGGTCACAGAAATGGCGCGGGACTTACATGTGGGCTTCGCTCGTCGAATGGCCGACTTTAACAGGGCAAACTTAGTAGCTCTCCAACACCTTCAAATGGTCGATACTTGGGTGGAAAAGCACAAACTGACGATTAAGCAGAAGTACATTGGAGGGCAGGCAAAGGACCGAAGGAGAAATAATCAGAGAGCACAACTCCTCTTTCTTGAGTTGGTTCAAAGATGAGCTTGTCGCTCCGCCAACGGATGATGCAGAAGGTAGATTGTTATACGACTTGTCACGTGGCCTGGCCCCCAACCTCGCGACATTTCAAGCATATGATATCAACGGGTTCACTTTCTACACAGAGGCAAAGGACAAAACTTCTGACTATCAAAACTCAGGGGTAACAATGCTATCTTACGTCGGTGACAAAACGTACAGGTACTACGGAAGGATAGAGGATATATGGGAGCTTAACTACTCTGGAGAGAAGGTGCCTATGTTCCGTGTCAGATGGGCTAGGTTATCCACCGTGAAAAAGGAAGACCAATGCTTCACCACCATGGTTTTACCCGAAGCCGGCACTTCATCAAGCAACACGAACGTCACCGCACAAAATGAGCCATGGGTATTGGCTAAGCACGTGTCTCAATGCTTCTTTATAACCGACCCGTCAAAGCCTAACCGTGTGAAAGGACAATGATGTCGCCTAGAGGGGGGTGAATAGGCGATTAAAACTTTTCCGGTTTAGGCTTGCTAATTACAGAATAAAACTAGGTGTTTAAATTAACAAGCCGACAACTTAAATAAACTAGCCTCACCTATGTGCACCAACAACTTATGCTAAGCAATACAAGCAACAAGGTCATAGCAATAGAATACTTCAAGCACGAAGGCTGTCACAATGTAAAGTGCATAAGTAAAAGGCTCGGGTATAGAAATAACCGAGGCGCGTGGAGACGAGGATGTATTCCCGAGTTCCTCCTTGTTAAGGGAGTACGTCTCGTTGGAGAGGTGTGAACCAACACAATGGTTCAACAACCATAAAGGTTTCACCTTCTTCTCCGATGAACCGCACCACAAAGGTTTGGTTCACCTTCCACTATCGGAATCCTTCGAGGCAGAATTCGGAGCCTTTCAACAACAATCCGGGACACAACCCACAATGTGATTGGGGGCTCCCGAACGGCTTTCAACAACAATCCGGGGCACAACCCACAACGGGATCGGGGGCTCCCGAATGGCTTTACAAGTGACCACAAAGATACAACCACCACATGTGCGTCTAGGGTCCAAGGACCCAAGAGTAATAAGCTCACAAACTTTCAACTTCCATGAATTCTCGTGGAGAGCACACCGATCCACCAAATGCAAAAGGCAAGAGCACAAGTGCTCAAATCCTTCACTCTCAAATCCCACCAAAAGCAACTAATGCTTATGGGGGGAAGGGAGGAAGACCAAAGAAGAGAACCACACAAAAACTCCAAGATCTAGATCCACTAGATTCCCCTCACTTAGAGGAGAGATTGATTGGTGGAAATGTAGATCTAGATCTCCTCTCTCAAATATCTCAAAGATATGCAAGAATCATGGGAGGAGGAATTGAGAGGGGGCAAGCTTTTCCAAGGTCAACAATGGAGGAGAGAAAGGGGAAAAACGAGTTGCCAAAGGTTGAAGAAGGGGAGGGGTATTTATAGCCCCTCCCACCGAAAAAGCCGTTGCAGGCTCACTTAGGCCGGAACTTCCGGTCCTGGGGCCGGCACTTCCGGCCGGTAACTTCCGGACCCCCAGAAAAGCGACTAAAAAACGGTTATGTACTCGGCCGGAACTTTGGCCGGAAATTTTCCCGGAACTTCCGGATGGCCGGAATTTCCGGCCAAATCCGGAACTTCCGCCCCTCAGAAAACTGCAGAAACACTGGACACGAAAACGAAGATATCTTGATCATCTGGACTCCATTTTCGATGTTCTCAGGGTCGTTGGAATCGCAACGAAGAGCTTTACAAGATCATGCAGAGAAATATCATAGTACAACAATGGACGATAAAAACCAAATGGAGAAAGGTAAAACCTCTCTAAAAAGGAATAACCGGCAAACCTCCAAAACCGAAAACGCAACAAGTTTTCCATACGAAATTCGTTTTTAGTGAACTTGGGCTTGTCGTGAAGATCACAACAAGCACCAAAACCCAACAAGAAGAAAACCAAATAAGAACCAAGAAAGATGATATGACAAGTATGCAAAGGTTTGAGCTCTCCACAAAGATGCGATCAAGTTACTCACTTGAGAGCCCCTCTTGATAGTACGCCGTCTATCCTATAACCCGGTCTCTTAGTAACAACATGAGACCGGTAAAATAGAAAACCTATCAAGATCATACCTTTGCCTTGCGCATTGCACTTGAGCTCGATGATGACGATCTTGACTCTCTCAAGTTGAAGCACCTTTTTTTTTTGAGATTTCCAAGACTTAGTACATCTGTAGTATCTGAACTCACGCACAACGCACTCCACACACACTCAACACCGCACACACGCCACCCGTGCGCAAGCTAGACCTAAGCAGACTATACTTAGCCTATGAGCCTTCCGCGAGCCTAGATCTTCCGGGAAACCCCTGCGGTGGTGGGCACACCACAATACCAGTGTCGAACCGTGGTGGAAATGGCTCAGTGCAACACTGTTCATAGTGAACACTGTTCACGTGAACAGTGGCGCACGGGTGAGACGCCGGAAATTTGCTCCCGTGGGGAGTCGAACTCGGGCGGGCGGTGAGGCCACTGCCTCAGCCAACCAACGCGCCACGGGCGCGTTCTCTTGAAGCACCTTTCTTGATTGTGCTTGCTAGCACATGCTTGATGAAGACTTCTCCAAATGCTCCCCCATACTCCATTATGGGAGGGCCTCGCTAAGCTCCGTCTTCATGTCTCCTTTGCAAGCCTCAATCAAATGATATCTTCCGACATGCATCATATTGAGCTTGCACTTCATCTTCTTCTCTTGATTTGTATGATGGCTTGGAGGTAAACATGATTGTTCACTCAATCTTCTTTTCCAAGCCATACTTGCAATAAGCTCAACTCTACACATGACCATTCTTCATATAAACTCTTGAATAGAGCATTGGTCATCATGTCATCTTCAAGAGTCCAACACATGAACTCCAATCTTTTCCCATGGACAAGATCTATAAGAACATCTCAATGTAAACATTAGTCCATAAGGATTGTCATTAATTACCAAAACCACGCATGGGGCAACCATGCACTTTCAATCTCCCCCATTTTGGTAATTGATGACAATCCCTTTTACGAGGGTTTATATAAAGAATTTAAGCAACCATGCAACACAAAGAGCAAGGATGCAAGAGAACCAGAAGAGAACAAACCCATATTCCCTTAAACCCTCTAAATTTCTCCCCCATTGGCTTCGATTGCCGAAATGGGAGGAAAAACTTAGAAGGCCAATATAATGAGAGCTCCCCCATAATGTGTGCATTTTCATAATATGAGTGAAATCAAATGCACATATCCAAAGAAGAATAGATGGAGGGAGATCAAACTATATTGAGGATCGAAAGATTGCAAAAAGAATATCAAATAGGAAGATACTTCAACGAAAAAAGCAAGCAATCAAAATAATCCGAAAGGTGTTCTAAATATCATGAGGGAACTCCCCAAGGTACGTGCACAAATAGGATTTGTATTACAATATAGTGTGCACAACATGGAATCCTCACTCCCTCCTAGATAAATTCGAACACAAGCTCATGCAAGAGAATATAAATGAGAAAAGAGGCAAAACAAACTTGCAACAAATAAAATATTTTGCAACATGAGCAAGGAGCGGCAAATAAAAGGATGGGTGTGAGGTACAAAGACATTTTAGGAGACTAATACCAGGATGAGACAAAGCATCAACATAGTCTTTCAAAAAGAGTTGCACATAGTGCATATCATGTCTTTCCCATACCCATACACCAATAGAGATAAAGCAAATAGCTCCACAAGCTTAGTAAAAAGGAAAAATCATAACACATGAAAAGTAAAGCTTGTGCCTTTTAGAAACTACCAAAGAATCAAAAGCAATAAGATGCGGTCACTAAAGAATTGGAATATCAATTAAAGGTGTAACTATTCTCATGTGTATAAGTTTCTTAGTAGACACAAATCACTAAGATATGAGTCTACAAATAAACATGGACAAACAAGATAGGTACAAGGGTAAAGATCATGATATCCAAAAGAAGGTCATAAA
Source organism: Poa pratensis (assembly GCA_947311845.1). Classification (NCBI taxonomy): domain Eukaryota; kingdom Viridiplantae; phylum Streptophyta; class Magnoliopsida; order Poales; family Poaceae; genus Poa; species Poa pratensis. The sequence goes on from CAMZMU010000074.1 coordinate 31,640,159, forward strand.
TACACCAATAAGATCTTTGCTTAAAAGCATAGCACAAAGCCAAATTTTATCTTAAAGGAATGTAGATGAACTCCCAAAACACACTCATCATAGCATCAAAAACTATCCACAAGGGAAAAAGGTTAAAGAACGGATGCTCCTAGTAAGATAACAAGTATCACAAGAGGCAAATGATTTTGAAAAATCATCAATGTTGCACATGAGAGATTTTAAGTAGAAAGTGCTAGATTGACATAATTGGGATCGATGAATCATAGGAATGAATATATAGTCCCCTTATATGTAATCATCCTGGCTTTACTCACATTTGCAATAAAGACGTTTTGCAAGAACCAAATTAATTGCAACAAAAGAGATTCATGCCAAGATACAACCTACACAAGGTTGAAAGCTAGAAATGTATGCATGAGGTAGACACTTGTTACCGAGATAGCATTAGCGATGTAGAAGATAAGAGCTAACGATCATCCAAACTTGGCTCCAACGAACACATGGTGACACCACCTTCCTTGTAAATGAGACAAGCTTCCAATGCATCTCCAATGTACCTAAAACAACTTCAAGTACAACATGGTACCCAAACTCATTGGGTCCAAAGTAGTTAGAGCAACTACAATACATAGGACAAACTCCACATAAATAGGTGCATATTAATGTGAAATTGAATTTCATGCACATCTTAGCCATATAGGATTTGATGGAGTTTATCCTATATATTGGATCAACGAAAGTAAGCATGCCAAAAATATATATAGTAAATATGCATGCACAAGACTTTCAAGAACCAAAAGAGATATAATTTGGATAAAAGACAAGATCCAAAAGATGAGAAATAAAAGACATTTAAGCAAATATGAAACTTGTTTGAGAAACATGCCACATAGGAACAAGATAATTGACAATATCAATTCTAGGTGGCAAAACCTCACATGTTCACATTTTCTATGCTTGTAATATGCACATAGCTTATTACTCCCCCATAATGTGATAATCCATTTATTTGAAAACAAGAGGCAAACAAAACCAACTCAAGAAATTAATGGACATTATAGAATTTGAATTTCTCATGAGCATGACATGCCACATAGAGAATAGATAATATTGAAATATCAACACTAAGTGGTATTCCTCATGTACACACATTTTTAGGATTGCGAAGTGCACGAAGCATATCACTCTCCAAAAATGGATAGTCCATTAATCTCTCAAAGAGAGCCAACAATATAAGATAGCATATAAAAGCAATAAGGCTCAAAAACAAGTAAATGGTGTGCAAACCAAAATACACATACTTGATTTCTCAAGATAAGTAAGTAGAGAGCACAACACATACAAACACTAGCAAGGTACAAAACCTAACACGTGCAAGGGTGAAAGCAACTTTCAATGAATATATGGTATAAGCACAAGTCGCCGCAAGGAGGAACATTGGATAAGAGATAGTACAATGTAACCCAAATGACTTCACTTGAGAGAATATAATTGATGAAGATCCCTTAATTCTTCATGATGTAGCCAAGTCTCCAATGTCCTCCAACAACACCTATTGATCAAGTTTTAGCTTGTTGGTCCCCAACCAAGTTGGGTCCTAAGAGGTTAGACACAATAGGTTTGGTAACCCAAATGGTTCTTTTCTTGACACCACTTTGAGTACCAACATATTTGGCAAACACATTGCCAACCTTATCCTTTTGAAGAGAATAAACATCATCAACTATAATGGGGTTAAATAAGGTACCATTTGTGCATGAAGAAGCAAGGTGACCCTTCTCATGGCATAGGTAGCAACATCGACTTCCTCCTCTCTTCTTAATTGGAATCCCGACTTGAGGATGAGTAGAATGATTCTTCTTGGGAAGAGGCCGTTCTTCAACTTGAGGAACTTGAGTTTGAACTTGAGCCTTCTTCCCTTGTTGCTTCTCACTAAGACGCTTCTTCTTCAACGGGCAAGATCTAACATGATGCCCTTCAACTTTGCACTTGAAGCAAACAATCTTGGCCGAATCTTTGACTTGTTCTT